>QNUK01000207.1:120000-720000 GCA_013621035.1 Clarias magur
GATAACTACTGACTGCACCTCTAACTGTACGTCAAGTAAAAAAAAAAAAAAAAAAAATATATATATATATATACTGTATATATAGCACTAAAAAGAATAAGTGTCTCATATAACTTTCGTACAGGTTTCGCGTATTTGTCATGATCTCGAATGGCATGCAAAAGCTTGTAAATTTATTTGCAGAAATCTACAGGAAAATCTAAAGCTCATTCGCTATTTGAACATTTAACGTTCTAATAATCCCTTGGAAACTAGATAGTGCATGGTGTTAAAATCATTGTAATTTAAAAACAAACAACCTGAAAAAATAAATAATGTACATGATTTTTTGAAAAGTCTGTAATCAGTTTGTCTGAATTAAGAAAAAAATATTGATTTATTTATTTGTTTTTTTCACCCGCCTAAAGTAGTCTCAGGGTGTGAGAGGATGGGTGTGTAGCAAAGTGCTTGCTAGTCAAATTATTTATTTATTTATTTATTTTTTGACTATGTTTCTAATAGAGCGTGCTCTATTAGAAAGAGCTGCATGTGATTGACCTACCCACCGCTATTAAGATTGTATTAGGGCACAAACCTACATTTGTAAATATAAAAAGATGTTTTTGTCAGGAATTAGCGAATGCACTGAATCAAACTAGTGGCTGTGTATTTATCTGTTTTTTGTCTTTACCTATGACACTGACAGAACTTTGGCTTTGTAGCAAAAGCAGAAGTTTGATGCACTGTTACGGGTATAAAATAAAATATCTTATTTATCAGTATAGTGGTCCCTAAAAAGTACAGAAGCCAAAAAAATTGTGCACACTAAAATTTCAATGGACCGCCTTTTGTTTTGATTACGCCTGCGGCATCGTTTTGACAAGCTTATGCAATGTCGCAACATTTATTTCAGTTCAGAGTCGCATTAATTTCTCTCCCGGATCTTGTATTGCTGATTGTAGAGTCAGATCGCTGCGTAAAATCTTCTCCAGCACATTCAAAGATACAAAGATTTAAGCTCAATGGGGTTAAGGTCTGGGGTTGTGGTGGCCAATCCATGTGTGAAAATGATGTCTCATGCTCTCTGAACCACTCTTCCACAAAAATTTACAATTTCAGAATTTTCAGCCCGAACACCGGGGGACCATGTTGTGTTCGCACCGTGGACATTTCTTGCCTAAACGCTTCACAATGGAGAATGGTCTCAGCCTTAGCATGAATAAACGCAGATACTAAACGGGTGCTGGCCTGATGCCAGGCCACACTTACCACGCTCATCCACTCCACACACCACCGTGAAATGAACCGGCCTGACAAAACACAACCACAACTCAACATTTAGAAGCTCATATTTCAGGTACGATGCTGACCAGAACATGGAAATTACTTACTGAAAAGTCACCCAAGCATTCAGTATGGGCGAGTTGCATTCTGCGTCGATTCCAAATGCTGTGAAAGCCTTAAGCATGTCCCTGGCCCATGTCCCAGCGCCATAACCAATAGCTTTGTCTCTGAAGTGAAGCGCAAGTACTTAAACAAATACCTTAAACATATAGTTTTGTGCAATTGTTAGTGTTGATTTGGTTTATCAGATGAAATGTGTGTGTCTTGAATGTGATTGCAAGACTTGAATGTGACACAGGATCTCCAAGCTCGAAAGTACTGCTCTTCTGATCCTACCTCTCTCTCTCTCTCTCTCTCCCCCTCTCTCAGTCCCTTTTTCTTCAGCACACTGCTACTCCCTGGGAGTCTCCGTCTGTCTCCTCTCCTCTCTGTTCCCCTTCTTTCCTCTTCAGCCGTTTTTCACCGTGACCCCAATGTGTTAGCAGTGTGTCACCATTCCACGATTCCGTCTCTCTCCTTCACTCCTCTCTCTCGCTCTCTGTCACACACACACACTCGACATTCAGACAAGTTGAAATGACTTCACGCTCAGAATATATGTGATAGACTACTTAACTCACAATTCAAAGTTACACATAGTTGTGTCTTGGTTTCTGTAGGGGTGTAGGAGATCATGCAGATCTTTGCCCTAGTTTGCAGGTGGTGCTGGCCACACCGTTAATGCAAGTAGCCCGGGGCGGGATACAAATTTAGAGGAAATCACGATCAAATTAAATACATATGCTCCAGCTGAGCACAGGGGCCGTGCCATGGGATCAGAGGGATTCTTACTTAATATCTTTCCTCCGTTCACAGCCCAGAGCATAGACATTGACGTAAAAAGGGTACACTTTTAACTTTTATAAAATGTGTACCATGTTTTAGATGAAGTCACTAAATAGATTTATTGGTTTGTGTTTTCTTTTTTTATCTCCAGTGTTAATTCGCCAATTAGAATTGAAATGCACACAGTTAAACTTAAAAAAAAAAAAAAAAAAAGCTTTTAAATGTTTAGCTGTATTTCTGTATTTTATACTGTTTTTGTCACGTAGTACTGTCAGAAATAAGCCAGATAAAACCTTGTCAGAATTGAATTGTAGTCCTTAAATCCCAAAGCATTTTTATACATTTTACTATATGTTAATAAATATATAGGGATCAGGATTGTGCAGTCGAGAGTGTAATATTTATTTTTTCTACACAACCTAGTCATTACGACGAAGTGAATTTTAATTCATTTAAACCAACTATACAAGCAAGAAATTAAAAATTGGTCACACAGGCAAAGCTACAGCACAGGTACATATGATCACATGTTTTTTATGGTTGTTTTTGGTTGTTTCGATGACCTAACATAATAATACTTGCATTTGGTGATTTTTACATTTATGCGATTTCATCCCCACATTCTGTTAGCAGTAAAATGTAACGATTAAAAAGTAATGATAACTTTGGTCCGACATGACATAAGTTCTGAAGCCTCCCCCATCGACACAAGCAGTTGTTTGGTTATTTATTTATTTATTTATTTTTTGGATTTTCAATTGCAAATTCTAATCAGTTAGACTTATTGATATCGCTTATCGTCTGGAGCCAAGATCTCTAATCAGAATTTGTAAAAGAAGTCATTCGAGTTTTGTTGCATTGCTCACATTTCTCATGTATGCTACAAAAAAAAGCAAGCTTTATCCTCTCCTTGTCACAGAAGTCTAGTACTCAAGTATACATCTTTACTGTTTGAAAGTGCCATAGGAAGAGCATTGACATTGGGTGGAGGACAGAACTGTTGTTAAGGTTTAGCTACTGTACTGCATGTTTTGCTCTGACCTTTAGTTTTAATGTTAATACAGTACACTACATGTAATAGTGAATTTTAAGCTAGTTATTATTAATTGCTAAAGTAATGACAAAATCTGAAGAAAAATTAAAGGTTTAATATTGTGTTATCTTGTAATCAGGGCTCCTCATACTTTTTAGCTCGAAGGTCCACATCTGATTTTTATTCCAGGCAAGAGGTACGGAACATCATCTTTACCTAACGATCTAGTTCCCCAAGGGTGCGTTTTGTAAATTCAAACCTTCTTAATGTGAATGAACACCTAGTTAGAAAAATCATCCTAGAGAAAACGACACTGATTCTGGATCTGCAAAATTAGGGAATTCTCTGGAGTAACGTGTGACCTCTGAAGCACATCAAACAACAATCTCCCATGCATGACATGACAACAAAATATTCCAGCACGTGGAGGTCAGTCACCTATTATATCAGCATTATAATAGGCAAAAAGATAAATTGTAAAGCTGTTAGTCCTGGACGAGATGCATTCCCTGAGTGGGCCGTGCATTTACCAGACGATACGTGGTCCGTCCCTTCACTTCCTACGCATCTGTGTTTTGAATATATCCATTACATGACAGTAACACTGGATACAGCAGCTGCCTTGCAGCCTAATTCTCCACCTTTAATCATTTTAAAGGAACACTAATCTGGGTGTAAATTAACCACTAAATGTGCAAAAGTTGCGCTAATAAAAGCACCTCATAAGTGACAAGAAGACAGTGAGAGAGTACAGTTGACTACTCTTATTCCTCATTAAAATTGACAGCTTGTAAAATAATAGCTTGTAGTACTGACTTATACATCAACAAGAAAACCTAGCTTGGATTTAGTTTGCAAAATGTTGATGCTTTACAGCATTGGCATAAGAATCTAATTACAATGAAACTATGGTCACAACTGAACATGGCTTTTTTTTTTTTTTTTTTTGCCTGTTTAGTTTATTGTCCATTTCATTGATTTGACAGTAAACTTTACAACATGTAAAAATGTGAATAAGAATTTATTTTTAAATGTATTAAATTGGGGTTGAAAATGTACATCGTTCGAGCGCACAATATTACGGCGTTCAAAGCATCTCAAACAACTTCAAAAGACAACAGACTTCATTTTCAATTCATTCAGTACCTTTAATGTCATACGGAATTGCACATGATTCAAATCGCATTGTGCGCTTTAAGAATCAAACATCGGTCACCTGTGTGGAAGAGCATAGTGCTATCTACTAGGCTGTTTCTTACTGCACTGGATTAACCACAGCAGCAATGCCTTTAGATTTTAGTTCTTTAGTGTAAAAAGGCATTTCTTTTAGGTTTTTATTTCATGAGGTACATTCAGTCCAACGCCTACACTGGAAAAAATGAGTCACGTATCAGCATATTTAAATTAAGGACAGATTTTACAGTCATGTAAATGATCAATTTAAATTCAAATTTTATTTGTCATGTACAGTACACAACTATATACAGTATGATATATGCAGTAAAAATGCTTATACGGCTGTCAGTGACCTAAAAATGGAAAGATAGAATAGAGTGGAAAGATTTTACTACGATGCACTAGAGAATACAATTCAACTATAGATTGAAAAGAATTTCCAATAAAAAACATAAAATAAAATGCTAATAGAAATAAAATTAAAATATACAAATTACGCAGGATTTACAGAATATACAAAATTGAATTTGAACAAAAATTTTGGTTAAAAACGTGGTGTGTTTAGGTTAAACTGATTAAATGGCTCAGCTCTCTGCTCTCAGGACTCATTGTCTCCCCATTTCTCACTGATAAAGTGCTTTACTGAGGGGGGAAAAAATACTGCCTTAAAGTTCCACCTTCGCCCTCCGGTATCACAGCAGTGGAGACCTAACCAATCATAGACGAAGCCAAATACTGTATATTCGTAGACATCTCTTAATGTTAGCATCATCCCAGTGTGGTCACTTGCACTTTTAACCACTTACACTGTAAAATATGTTTAACATGAATTCAAAAAAATAAAAGCCTGGCAATGCTGATCGGTCTCAATCTCAACTGATCTTTCTATTCATTGTTTTTGAAGCGCTACTACTAGCTGGGTTTGATTAATGGGTTCAAGGCATGACAAAAATGACCCCCGATTCCGCCTCAGTTTCTCCACATACAGAACGTTATGTTCCCTCCCTGAACCGACTGTGTGAATGCGGCTACTGAGACACAGAGAGAGCTAAAACTGAGCACAAAGCCCAAGTACAGCTGAGCAATACACAAGAACTGTAGCATGACATGTTTTACAAAGAGCGTAATACAAGGACACGATAATACGGGAGGGAAAATAGTTATTGCTTACAAGTTGTGCTTTATATGATTAGAAAATTACAGACACATCATGCTTACTTTCACAATTAGTATGAAAGTTTAGTTTACTTTTGTTAACATGTTAGCATTCTTATAAAGGCCCATTTATAACCATCTACAATACAAGAGAACATGTGAAGGAACATACAGTATTGGTCATATCTAGGAATGAATAAAAAAATAGAGAGGAGATGTGTAATTCCAGGGAATTACCGTAGAGATGAGTATTTTCGATTACATTTGGGTAGATTTGTTTAACAAACAGTAAAAATCATTATTTTTCCTCACAGTCAAGCACAGATTACTATTACTATTACATGCATTGAAATACTAGAACCCTCCAGCTTTCAGCTAAAAAACCCTGAAAGGTTCTCCCCTGACCCCTGAACATAAAAGGTGTGAATCTTGGGCTCGACCAAAAGGCTCATGAGGATGAGGAAGAGATAATGTTAAGCACACACACACACACACACACACACACACACACACACAGGACTTACACAATTTATAAATGTTTAACAATACACCCGGAAGATAAGACAGAGCTTAAAAATTCATGGCGAAAGGATTTGCTGATTCACACGCTGACCCGCTGAATGAGAGAAGAGCAAATCTCGGTTGCAGGAAAGAGATTTGGTTAATTTAAACAGCGATCCGCTGAACGAGAGAAGCATGGAGATCCGAGCGAAAGAATTCACTGACTCGTGGTCGTACGATTCAGTGATGATTAAAAAATGCGGGCAGATCGACAAATTATGTGAATTAAAATAAAATCTCTACGTCATCGGTGAGATTGGAATTATTTCGTTCTGTAGCAGCAACTGAACTAGAAACGTCTCGGTGACTGATATTGATCCATTCACTGAATCGCATATTCAGACCCCAGATAGAAATATCTTCTGTA
Source organism: Clarias magur (assembly GCA_013621035.1). Classification (NCBI taxonomy): domain Eukaryota; kingdom Metazoa; phylum Chordata; class Actinopteri; order Siluriformes; family Clariidae; genus Clarias; species Clarias magur. The sequence continues at coordinate 126,441 of QNUK01000207.1, forward strand.
CGGCCTGTTTTAGATGCATACGATGACTCTACATTACACTTAAAAAAAGTAAGGATTATCAAATTCAAACATCAAGTGCTTTTTTTTTTTTCTTTCTTTTTACTTAAGGGAAGTGCATGTTGTTAAAATGCATGTGATGTAAACAAGAGTGGCTCATTAAGTTTCAGTGTAGTATACAGTTCATTAACAAATACAGTGTTAAGTCGGAGAAGAAGCAGCGCCGCAGAAGCAGTTTCTTCTGTTATCTGCTCCGAGCACTCTGCATGATGGGACAGATTAGCGGAAAAAGTATCCAATCTGCATGCTTCATTTGTTTCACAAATGGAGCACATTATGCCGGTCTGTTTACTTATACTACATTTGTTCTTATTTCAGTTTGAGCAGCGCTAGACAGTTATGCAGACGGAAGCCTACTGCCTGGAATAATACTTTACAAATGTATACGACTTGAAACATAACTAATGACAGTGATGATGCAACTGACACCGTCTCCGCTCGCGAATATTAACCAAATAAATGTGCACATCAAAATGATGTATTGCCGGAGTGCGCTTGAATTGCAGGCAGTTTTCAGACTGTCATTAATTCAGAAGGACTCAGAATGTCATTGGTTGCTGAATATAAATAATCATGCGTCTTCTTTGCCTTGAGAAAAACATTTTATAAGCTTTTTTTTTTTTTTAATCTGTTGTTCATCCCATTCAGAGACATTGCAATAACCTAATGATGCTAGCTCTAATTATGCTAGGTCAGATAAGCCTCCGTGAAGCCTTTCTCACACTGGAGACTGTAACTGTACTCTGCAACTGTGCATAACATTATCCACCATATCGAATGTTCAGAAGTATCATCAAAATAAATCAATCAATAAATAAAAATTGTTCGTGAGAAAATTTGCCTTGAGAAAAACAATTGCCTTGGATTTGGACCCAAGTGCACAGACTGTTCTTTCATACTGTATATTGCGATTCAGGTTCAGCTAAGAAGTAAACACTTGTGTAACATCTGGCTTTCTTTACAAGACCTCACAGAGAAGCCAGCGCTAGTCTTCAATCTAAAGACGCGGCACAGTGGGCGCACAACAGGACGTGAAATTTAATTAGGCATAATTGACTTTAATAAGATGTCTACAGGATTATGTAGTTGCACTCTGCCGGATCAATGATAGCAGGGAAATTTCAGTCAAAAACCTCAGCAGGTAGAGAGCGAGGTCGATATTTCAGTAATGGAAGTCAGAAAGCATGCACTCACTCATCAAAATGCTAAATTCATCTCAGAGTTGTCGAGAGGCCTTGTTTAAAGAGCCGGACTGCTGTAAGTGATACAGTAGGAGGATTTGCGGGGAAGAGAGAAATGATTTGGCTTGACACTTGATTAAGTTCCAGGTCGACGCTTTTTCAAGCGATTTCTACGGCAAGCGAGAATGTAGCAGCATTTCCGCACCAGAGTCAGTAATATTAGTATAAACAAAATATGGGATTCGGCTCGGCAGCTGGTATTGACGAAATTTTCATAAAAAATCAAAAAAGATGAAAACAACCTCAAGAAGCTGATGGTGACAATTAAAAGAGATATTAATTTAAAAGATGTCTAATAAATAACTGTGTATAATAGTATAATGTTTAAGCTGAAAGAAAAGCGGCTGCTTAGCCAGACGTGCTGTTGTTTTATTTAGTTCTGGTTCTTCGGGAACATTTGATAACTGTCATTTATGATAAAGTTACAGAGATGCTAGGAGTGAAAGCAGACATAGTGTGTTTACAACAATGACGGAAAACACAGCTGAAGGCTTTTAACGGTTGTCCACATACTGTGCATGGAGAAATGACTTGTGGTGTGGTTACGGGACAGTCCGAGAGTAAAAAAAAACAACAAAAAAACAAAAACAAAATATTTGAGGAGTCATTAGGAATTTGGTGCAAAAATAATATTTTATCAGTTTTTTTTTGACTGTTGTTTCTTGTGAATCGCTGAAACTTTTATAACGCCGAGAAAATGCGGAGAAGCCAAATAAATAAATTAATGAATAAATAATAAAAAAGGGTCAGATTGAATGGTTTTCCTTTGTTCCTTTGAAATTTGTTTAACAAAAAAAAAACAAAAAAATTATTTCAAATGTACTGATGCCTTTGAAATACATAATAATAAAATAAAGAATGCGGCAATAAGATCGTAAATGAATAAACAAACTAGGACCGTACATAATATTAATAATTGTAGAATATTATTTAATCTTACTCAATTTAATGATCTCATTTGCCTCTTTTCTCTTCGTTTTGATTTTATCATCATTACGTTTTAGAAGCCTGCATTTATTTCATTTCATAAGAGACTTTGATTCCACAGTGACACTTTTCTTTCCCTCTGTTGTAAACTGTCAGTCAGCTGCGATGGCACCGAGACTTCTCACTGAGACTTCTCATCTTAGCCTGGCTAATCCATCACCGTTGGATTTTTAAACATTTCTATATCAGCCTCTCTGCTGGTAAAGATATATAGCAAAGTTCTGTGCTGTTTTTGAGCAGGAAGACATGAGGAAGACTCCTCAATCATTGCAGTGGGACGTCTAACTGTGGAAATTTCGGATTAAATGCTCAACACATTTGTCGAACAGAAAATGGTGTGTGTCCGAGAATGTTGCCTGAGCAGTGTTGTGGCGTTGCCATACAAATTACAACAGGATGAAATAAAAGTGTCCTTATGAGCTACATGCAGCAACATTAACATGATCGGTGTGCCTTAGAATCGGGGTGTTCCTAAGTTGTTCACGGTTTTTACCAAGTTCGTTACTCCAAGTTTGTGGCGGAAAAGAGACGAATTAGGACATAATTAGCAAGAGAATGCGATTGGGTGAGGAAGAATAGAGATTAAAACAGGTACAGTATTATGAAAACATATTGTAGAATAACGAGTTTGGGATAATTAATTTCTTGCTTTATTTCACGCTGTATTAACTTATATTAGCTGCGTTTATTCATTTTATTATTTATATCATACTGCCCTTCCTTAAACAGTCGCATGTGCCACTTTAAGCCTGTGTAAATGCGAATCACATTGTGTAGGGCAAACAGAGATTATCAAGTGAAACGCATGAATTACGGCTGCTATTCTGTATTCATGCAGTATAAGAATGTTGTGCGTGCTTAATGTTATCTATATTCTATATGTGTGCTTTCTGTCGTTAAGTATATTCCAGTCATGATGACACACTCTTACCTCAGCTTGCCCTAGTTACACCATGCGCAGAGAAGCAGCAGAGAGAGAGAGAGAGCGAGAGCGAAGCATTGTGTCCGTGGATAACGGCGCTGTTATGTGTTTGTAAGTGAATAACCCTTATTTTTCATCCCTTGTTCATGCCATTTGTCCAATCAATAAGTAAACTACCGCAGTATTTCAACACAGCGAGTAAGCATGGGTGCGAGCGCGATCCAGTGATTAAAGGTTTACCTGAAAAAGGCTCGGGAGTGGGTTATGAAAACCGCACACAAAGACCTAAAAAAGCCCGCACCTTTTCAGCTCTAATAGGAGCTCCGTCTGTCATTTTTCACTGAATGGAGGCTCTCCCTGCTCTCACTTCCTTCTCACTATTTGACAGCTATTATTCACACCACAGCACCATTTATTCCTTTCAGAGTTCTGTATTATGATTCTCAAAACACCGCGTGATAACGAGCTGCAGTACATCCCTACTTCCTCTCAGGTGTGCTTGCATCGTGTTTCTCAATTAGTCTGCTTTAATTCGGCCTTTATTTCATTTTTGACCAGGAAACGGTCCTGTGTGAGGGCTGTATCAGCTCGGTTTATGGTTCACTTAATCATTTGCACACCATTGTTCAGAAAGCATTTGAATGTAAATCAGACTGTTGCACCAGTACTATTGAGGACTAAATGAATTCATGTTTGTGCTGCTCATGTTTTTTTTTTGTTTTTCTCCCTTGTATTTCCTGACACTTTTGTGTCATCCGGACAAACGAGGATGATTAGCTTAAACAACAGCAGAAGGTCAGAAAGATTCTAGAACTGATGAGCTTTTGAAGGCACTAGACAGTTTTAAAATAAAAAAAAAATCAAATAAAAACACACACACACACAAACACTGGTAGCATTAAGTCAGTTTGCAGTGTGTAAAGCCTGCAAAGCAGAAAGAACACGTTCCTCTAAATACTCTGATCTGTTAAGACATCTTGTAAGAATCTATTGACCTTTCTTTGAACAAACATCATAGAAGCAATCATCGATTGCTTTTGAATTTCTATCGTGAAGAAGTGTTCTGCCTTCTGGGTCACACGGCTCCGACGAGCAAAAAGAAGATAACATTAACTCAAGTTTCGGTGCTTAATTATAAATCTGAATTTGAAATAGCGATAGGTTGAAGGTGAAAATTTGAGTTCTTTTACACCACAACAATTTGCAAAAGATTCTGATTGATTCATAAACATTAATATTAATTAACATTATAAAATACTAAATCAATTTATGTATACGTTTGATTTGTTTAATGCGGTCACTTACATTTTAAAAGCTATAAACTGCCTGTTTTTTTCTTCTCTCACTTGACATTAAGAAGACAAACACACACGACCTTGTGTTACCATGACACCAGAATGTCCTGAAATCTCCCCCGTAGACCTTTAACAAAATGTTAAATAAACACTTTATACATACTGTATATATATATATATATATATATAGGTCTATATCTATAATACTATAATTTTTCTAACATGTATTTAAGAAGTTTAATTTCAGTAAAACCAAAGTGAACATGATGATGTATTTATCGCATTAAAATACATCAGGGATGAATTTACCTTAACCACCCTCCAAAATCAGAAACCTAATAGAAAATTAAGCCAATAAGATCTGATAACTCATCAGCACTGAAGTAGAAGTCAGGAATAACACACAACAGATGCAGCCTACGATCTTACCACGCCTGAGTTGGTTACATACCTACTGTGTAAGCGCATGGCCAGGAGTATGTTACCATCACAGCAATTTTGCTTTGATTACAATGATTAAATATAGTTGCAAGCAACAATGAGCAGGCCCAAGCATCCTGTGCCATCGCCACCCGGGCACACCGGAAAGACAGCGGGCACAGTGGACGCATGCGTTTAAAAGGGGATATCTCAATACCATTATGACAATTTTGGAAAAGTGGGAGTTTTTATGTTTTGGTCTCCAAAAAGGCCCAAATGCTGGAAAAAAACAGCATCACGCTATGATGTCATTCAATGTGATGTCGCACAGAAAGTTATTAACTACTTTCCAGCATACGTCTGAGGCATCATCACGGCTGATCCGTTTAAGTTATCAAAAATCCCTCTTCAATTTTGCATCCGCAATGTCTTTAGATCACATAGACCTGGTTTGCTGGAGATTGTATAAATTCCCTAGGAAGAGTACAGTATCAAATTCCAATGGGTGCGTTTTGCAAGCCACACGAAATAACTGACCTCCTGTTGAGCTGAGGCCATGACATGCAATGTGAAATTTGTTCGGCTAAATAAGCTCTAAATGTGTACCGGGTTTCGCGTGCATACATGAAAGTGTGTATGAGCTATGCAGCAAAATCTCATACGACTCTCAGGCATCCTAATGGCAGCTGATTTCTGCCAATTTTCATGAGATTTTGAGGATGTTAAAAGGCCCTGAATGGTGGAAAAAGATTCCTTAGTAAAACAATAGGGCCCTTCACACGCAGCGACAACACAGGGCTGATGTCGTAGTGCTTGGGCCCTAATTTATCAATGAATCACACATTTTGCAATTGCATTGCTTAGCCCTGTCGCCTCACAGCTCCAGGTTTGGGGGATCGAATCTCACCTCTGGTCAGTGATTGTGGACCAGTGTGCATATTCTCCCCGTGCCTGGTGGGTTTCCTCTGGTTTCTTACCACATTCCAAAAACGTGCACTAGTGGTTTTAAATCGATCATAGTGTATGAATAGGCGTGCGAGTGTGAGTACGATGAGCTGCCACCCCATCCAGGGTGTGTCCTGTCTCATGCACCAAGTTCCCTCGGCTGTGCTCCAGACCCTACATGACCCTACAAAGAATAAACACTATAACTGATGCACGGATGAATGGATGGATGGACAGTCTGCATTTCAACAGTTTATAGTGAAGATATTTTTTATTGTGGCACATCTAAAAGATAAGTTAGTTCCGGTGAACTTTTACAGTATAGCAATGATAAAGAGCTGTTACTAACCTGCATGTATATATTTTTCTTAAAAAACAAAGAAAAAAAAACTTGCTTTACTGAGAAACCTGAAGGTGTAAGCTCCTTAGTCCTGAAGACTCGCTGGGAAATTTTGCAAAGCACACTGACACCTGAGTCACCTCAATCTTCTAATAAGTCTCCTAATCATTCATGATACACGTACCTGTTACTATAGAAACATTAAGACATGAATATATATATAAACCTGTCTTTTATGTTAGAGCTGGAACTACTGTCAGAGGCGCTCTTGTGTTTAAAAATAATTCACTTTTGCACCAATTCAATTTGACAATTCTACATCACTGTGGTATAAAGACATTTAAATGAGTAATTATATTTAATCGTAAGTGAAAGATTTGAAAAACATCTTCTGGAGGATGTATAAAAGACTACTTTTATGTTCATACGTAAGGCAGCAGACAAAAAAGGGCACGGGGTGAGATGAAGACAGCAAAGGTCAAGCCATTAACGTCTCGTTACGAGTGCGTTTGAGTCAGACTTGGCATAATGAGACTGGCGTAATAACAGATGTGCGTGATTGAGGTTGCATGGAAATTCTTCATATCTGTGCACTAATGTGTTCTCGTAAAGCTGGAGAAGTATTAAATTAGACGTCATGACCGTAGTTTGCTCTGCTTTAGGTATGGTTTGCGTACCTAGGTATGTATGTATGGTTTGAAGCAGTTGCTTTTGTGGAGGTAGGATCCATAGCTGGTAGGAGTTGAGGTGATTGTTTGGTTTAATGAGCTCTTCTTCCTGATGGCAGCATTATCCAGATGCTGTGCAGGATACGAGCGCTTTATTACCCACAGCAATCCAATTACTCCCCCTCTCCGTGCTCGGAGGCACAGCAGTGTTAAAACTGCCTTGGGCATTAACTCAGGGGTGCGGTACATAAGCAGGAGCTCACGTGTGCATTTGTGTGTGTGTGTGTGTGTGTGTGTGTGTGCATAAGATGGAGAGAGAGAGAGAGACAGTGAACGAGTGTGTTGTTCTAAATCCAAACAGCTTTGTTTTGTACAGTGCAGATTTGGTGTAAACAAGAAGAGGTTTGTTGGCCATGAAGCAGACAAAAAAAAAAATAACAAAGGAACCGGACCACACTCTGCTCATTCATCTTCTCTGAGGTTTATAGCAGAGAGAGCATCTTTCCTATACACACACACACACACACACCAAACACCACACACCACACACATATTTCTGACAATTACCGAGGGCTGGGCAGTCCGTGGTGCTAACACCGCTACATTCTCGCATCACTGATGCAAGACCCTGAGAAAATAGACGTAAAACACAGGTGAATAAATACATACGAATTACCTGCTGATTTCCTTTGTCTCTCATTCTTAAACACACACACACACACACATAATTTGGATACAGCATTTATTTATCCAGCTACTTATAGGCATGCCCCCAACCAGGAAGGAAACTGTATATGTGTGCGTGTGTGTGTGTGTGTGTGTGTGTGTGTGTGTGTGTGTGTGTGTGTGTGTGTGTGTGTCTGTGTGTGAGAGAGAGAGAGAGAGTAAATTCCTTTGTGTGCCTGTGTTTTGGTTTATTATGAGATAAACACTCAGCTTGAGAAAGCTTTCCTGTTGCATCGTGGCCTGAGAAAAAAAAAAGCGTTAAGATAAAGAATGATGGTGAGAGATGGAGAGCGGTCCGAGTAATTGAGGGGTTTGACTGCACGGCACTGCAGCACTCAGCTTCCGGCCACTGAGCTTTCGCAGAAATCAGAAAACAGAAAAACAACAGACGTTGACATGATGCCACCAGCAGCGTCCAAACACAAAGCTCTTGCCATCACTCCTGCTATTCCCAGAGACACATGATAAACAGATTCACAGAACTAAATACAGTAATGCAGAACTGAAAAAAAAGCACCACTCAGCTTGTCATTTGTTGGAGCCCAGCTTTCAGAGAAGGCAGCATTTCTTGGCCATTTTTATAAGCAAGATAAGGACTGTCCAGATTGGAAGGAATATGCCCACTATGATTCCTTATTTTTTATAGAATTTTTATTTAATCACATCTTACCCCTAAATTGATCTTGTCCAAATACCCCAGCTACCACTTTAAACCTGGGCTGGTTAAAGTCTCTATCTGCCCTCTTCCCGATACATGAGCTCACAAATGCCTGGGATTGTCAGAGGAGCATTATGCCAACCATTCTACCCATAGACTGTATAAGAACTGGAGAAACCCTCCATTAAGAGCTTTTTTTTCAGGGAGCTCTGGTTAATTAATTGCTTAAATCATACCCCAGTTAATCCATAAAAGGGGCAAATTGGGGGAACAAACGAAGCCTGGCTATTGGTCGGAACATGACTATTTACCTCAGTAAATTGCTAGCCAAAATGTTAAGGAGGCTACTTTGCATTTGATTGAGCGCCGTCCTCCATACTCTACACGTGGTCCTGTGTCAACTCCTACATTTCCTGTTCTGAGTTATACTACAACAACTCCAATTAGCTAGTTAGCTAAAGTGATACACTGCATCGCTAGCAGTTTGATAAGCTACGTCCCACGTTTTGTCCTAATGTAATGTTAACTGAAGAGTTACATAAATATTCACCTCCTATACAGATGTCATGAATGGAAAATCTAGAAATCATTTTTATTTTTTTTTTTTTAAATAAAGTTGGTCATTTTAACATGGGGGTTCAGTATATGGGCATTGACTCACTTTTGGAGCCGTGTGGTAATTCAAGGAACTGCATGTTGTGGCACTTCGACTCATATTTCAGAACCAGAGGGGGAAACACCTTATTCCCACAAAAGGATATGCCCAGTTTCACTCCCTCAGGTACCACGGAAGGCTCTAGGATTGCCATATTTTTGCGGGGTGAGAATACAGCTGAAATCGTTTCTACTCCTTCACATTTTATAGCACGAGGCAGGCACTCTCATCCAGAGCTACTTTATGTTTTATCTCATTAGCAGGTGAGTTTAAGGGCCATGCCCAAGGGCCCAACGTGGTTGGGCTGTGGTTTGACCATGGGACATTTCAATTAGTAGTCTAATCCCTTAATCACTGAACTACCCCTTCCCCCAACACTAGACGTGAATGCTGAAGTGGTTGCTTGGTCAGTAAGACACATGTCAGTGTTCACTGTCTAGTCACTGTTCTAGACCTGTCACTTTGACTGCACAGTATGCTTACATATCATACATTGTATGGCCAAAAGTGTGTGAAAATCTGACCAAAATATCCATATGTGGTTCTTCCCAAAATGATTTGAAAGCACATCATTGTCTAGATTGCTGTATATTTTCCATTAGCGGAAGTATTCCAGCATGACGTACTCCTTTGTACAAAGTGAGATCAATGAAAACATGGCTTGCCAAGGTCAAGGTTAGTGTGGAAGAACTGGTGTGATCTCCACCAAGCCCTGACCCCCACCCCACTCAACAACTTTGAGATGACCTGGAACACCAACTGCACCTCAGGGCTGTTCACTTACTGTAGCATCAACGCTTGCCTACACTAATGCTCTTATGGAGAAATGGGCAGAAATTCCCACAATCACAAAACAAAATCTAGTGAGAAGACCATCAAGAAGATTACAGGCTGTTACAGCAGGACATGACTTTTCAACAAGCACATACAGTATATGGATGTGATGGTGTGTCATGTGTTCATATACAGTTGACCATATAGTGTATTTACGGCAAGTGAATTCCTTGTTTTTGTAAGGCTGCATAACAGTTATAACAGCATATCTGGCTTCCTCCAGGTTCCTGGTTTTCATCCCACCTTTCAAAAGCTGTGCATCTGGCTGGATTAGCTCTACTTAATCGCCTGTAGGTGCGAACAAATGTGGTGAGCTGTTATCAACAGATAGATGTCGAGTTGTGTGTGCGATAGTAAAAAAGTGATGATGCATGACAGCTCGGATATGCAACGCTCACCATTTTTTAAAGAAAGACCACAGTTTTGTTGGTGCACGTAGCTGCTGGCATTTGTTAAATTAATAGACCGCTAGCTATTTACCAATGCTTGGACCCACTGGCTAGCTGTTGGTGATGGATGGAGAAGTTTGACAAACATAGCACAACGGGCCAGGAGCAGGTTTTCACTAAGGAGAATACTGATTACATACGGGCTTGCGCTGTAGTGTTATTACCTCCGTATCACTGACGATTGTTTATGCTTATGGCTGACCCGGTTCTGAATCTGTGTATCAGTGGCTAAGTGAATCAGGTTAATTTGTGGATAGGATCGTCAGCTTAATATTCTTTGTCTGGGATCTTGGTTCACTTGGTTTGCTTGCACTCTAGCCTCATTTGCTTATATGTTTATAACAGTGTACAAATACTATATGTATGTATGTTTATTATTGAATTAAATCTGAATGTATAATAGCAATGTTGCCCAGGAAAGTATGGAAACAAGACAGGAAACGCAGTGAAATTTATAATATTATTTAAAACACGTTCAAGTTGCAAAGTATTTTTTGCATATACTGTATGGATATGAATGTTCATCTTAAACTATGTTAATATAAACTGTGCTGCTAACTGTGACTTTGTTGGTACTGTATAATTGTTCTACACATCTGATTATTTTCATTCTAAACCAAAGGGTGTGTCACTGAAAGTGAAAGCACAGGTGGCTCCAGATGTTAACCAGATGTCTAGTTGAGATGATGTTATGTTCAGATGAGCTAACGCTTTGCCCTTGGTTAGAAAAAAACCCAAAAGTTTCGTCCGTCCCATTCCTACTGCCTTCTTTATGGAACATAAAGAGCTCTCACCTGATCAAACATTAAACATGCCTCTTTTTTCCCTCCTTGCGGTTATTAACGGCATGTCAGAACACTGATTGACGGAGTGACTGTAGAGCCGGTATATCAGATAAACGCATGTGTTTTGCATATGCAAATAATCCCGTGCATATTTATGAGTAAACAGCAAGATGTATCTGTGTGACAGCGAAGACCCGGCGCTCATTTATCAACACACTGTTATCACAGAGACGGCCTGTCAGGCAGTACGTCACCCTGCGTGTGTGTGCGCGTGCACTTTCGGGTGTTTGCGCCTCGCGATGCTATGCCGAGCGAAACGCAGTTAATTAATAACAGCGTTTAAGAGGGACTGCCGAGGAGGAGGAGGGTGTGGAATCACCTTCACTTCTTCACTTATCAGTGGAATCAGTGTTCGTTAGTGAAGCACGATCACGCTGATCAGCGCCTGTGAATACAGTGGAGGAAGGGGGGGGGGGGGTTACTGTACTCAGGACAAGTTACTATTTTATACACTCACATTTCAATACTTCACTACACAGCTTATTTACATTTGTAATCCTCTATCCTCATTAACAGTAATATGAATTAAACATACACAAAAAAGAGAACGGTCGCTATTTCTGAAGGGTCCAATTATTGGGCAAAAGCAAAGAAAACAACTAAGGAGATTTGAAATCCCTGGAACTGGGTTAAGAACCCTTTAACACATTATCAAAACCTGCTGAAGTGTCAAATTCGTGTAAGAAATGTGGTTTATGGAATCATTTAAACACTTGGTGAAATTGCATGGGAAAAAAAAAACATATACATAAAATCCATACTGTGGCTAATGATGTTTTTTTTTTCTCTGTAAATAAGAGATCAAGGGCAGATTTAAAATGACTATTCATTCGTGTTCTTACAAGTAAAGTTCTTTGAAAAATGCATTTGACCTGATTTATATACTGTATATATATTTATTTATTTTATTTATATATTTTTAATACTCTTTAGATTGAGAGTATGAGAAACAAACATTTCAAAAGGTTGAAAGCAGCTCACACTGACTTAAGCCTTCTTTACTCTTTGGGTATCGGGATGCTGTGACAGTTGTGAGACAGTTGTGATGATGTCCAAAAAACGACCAGGCGCACAGAGCCAGATCAAGACAGCCCAGTGTGTTACTCTCACCCCACAAATCAAACAGAGGAAAAGCTGCTGAAGGAATCATTGATTTTAGGGTGTTGATAAGAGCATTGAGCTGTTTTTGTACCACCTCTGGTCTGATCTCAAGCACCAACAGTTTGTTTGCATTATACATTTCTTCTTGTTTTTTTTTTTTTTTAATTTTTTATGTTTTTAGGTTTGATGACTACACACACACAAAAAAATTAATAAAGAAAATGAATAAAGATTATTACCTCAGCGTATTATTCATTCGATTATGTATTAGTATGCGTCATTGACCAGAAAAGAGTTTTTAGAAATAGTTAAAAGGATAAAGCTAAAAAATAAGCCGATCAGCTTTAATGTAATCGGTGATATAATTATTATTTCAGGTTAAAGCCCACATACTGTACATCCCAGTAAAGATATTTAGTTTAGCTTTTCTAATTATCTATTGGTGCAGGTGTTGGTTTACATTGAACAAGTAGATTATTAGTAGCTTATTTAATAGTAGATTATTAAGTCTTGCACATAACCGTTCATAACATCACTTTTACTCAGCATTTTGATTTTAGCGCATAACACTGCGCTTTCAGGTCAGGTGTTTTATATTTTGCTGCGGATATGCTTGCTCTAATGATCTGTGGTTTATCTCTTTACGTCACTGCTTGTTTTTACCACCACAGTTTCAGAACACAGAGACAAACTGGTTTGAAACTTCCCACAGGAAGAAACATACATTGATCCGTCCATTCATCTTCGAAGGTTCAGTTTTCATAGTGTACTTGCCTTTGTCTGGAGTAAACCATGCTATGTCCCAGCTTCGTTTATGTTTCTTAAGGATTTGGGCGCTTTGTACAGTAGGTGCATTATGGTCGCTTCTGTGTCTTCCGCATACTCTGTGTAAACACGACAAACTATCATGTTGAGTTACACGTACTGTATCGTTACGCCAACCTTGAGGGGAAAAGCGCTACTGTATATTCACTCAATAAATCTAGATGCTATGACGTAATCATGCACACTACTGATCAATATAAACTTACCATTGGTGTTTCATTTAGGCAAATACAGAAGGACTGGAAAAGTTGCTTTAAATTCTGGCCAGTCAGTTTTGCATGATGTCGGGACAAAATCGGCTAGACAGACATACAAACATACAGACAATTTTCTGAGACATAAAGATATCATTGAAAGAGCGGGTTTAGACCAATGTACAGTCAAAACCTCTCTTTTATATATACAGATGTCTGTTATTTGCTTGAATTATATTTGAATCTGAAAGTACTGAATTGAATCTGTAACTGCCCCAAATTGTGAAAATGCTGTCAAATAATTTCTTCAGCTATAGAAAGCATTTATAATTTAAGCCTCTTATTTACAGTACAAGTTGTTCCTTCAGATTCCCACTTGTTAAAAAGCAGACCAGAGAGGGTGAAGGGTAACGCATGTTCCTTCCAAGACAGATGAAGATAGCCAGCCACATCTCTTCAAACTACTGCTCATGCTGCACCATGGGGAGGTTTATCATCTACAATGTTCTGCAAACATGATCTCACGGAATGCCTAGTATCACCCACTTTAACAATTTATGCTACAGTTTGCAATGAATTCACACATCGTGTTCACTCTTAGGTGGTGGTACAGTAAGACCGTGGCTTACTGACCGGTAACGATCAGCAGGTCATAACGGACTACGAATATTGCGATCATGCTCAAAAAAATCCTGGCAGAGATGTAGAGAGGAAGAGCCTCCTAGGAAATGCACTTTTAATGTCCTATATAGCAGGTCTATCGTATGTAGACTGTATGTTTCAGTCAGTCGTCATTAAAGAATTCCGTATTTAATCTTCAGCACTGAGACGTGTGTTGCTGTGGTTTAAGTGTTAGTACTGTATCAGTGCTAAATAAACTTTCATATTTTGTCAGGAGTTTTTGTTGACAACTGTGATAAATTGTGCATATTAAAATCAGTACCATCTGCGAGTTAATGAACAGTGCGATTAATGATTTTAGTTAGATCACCCAAATGAGAATGAGTTCACTGTTGTGTTATCATTTATACTTTATTTCTTCATTTTTCTAATTTAGTTTCTTGTTTTTTATTTATCTGTAAAGCTGCTTTGCGACAATTATCATAGTTAAATGTGCTATACAAATACATTTTAATTGAACTAAATTGGGATCAGAGCTATACAGTATGTGTGTGTGCTGTGGTGTCTGGTCGCAGGACGTTGACAGCAGATCCCTGGGGTGCTATCTGGGGATTTTGGAGGCCAGGTCTCAGGGTCTTTGAGACCTGCTGGTCCCCATGCGCACTGGGCTGTGGTGCACTGGGTGTTCTGGTGTCTTTCTGTCGTGGCCAGTACTGACTTTTTCTGCTGCTTAGGGCTTTTCTGTGGGATCAGGCCCGTAGTCCCTGTAGGCAAAGGTGGGCCTTATGTACACATTATCCTGCCACAATAATGTTATGGCTGTTTGGTGTGTTTGGGTGTGTGTGTGTGTGTGTGTGCGCGTGTCTATGTAAAATCAAAAGGAACACTTTGACAGCAACGCGAGCTCCATTTTGGAACTTTTGAGAAAAATGCATTTTTCAAAAGAAGCAAGAAGTATTACAAGCTGTTAGGTAATAGTTTGTACTTTTATTTATTTATTTTTTTGAGTCAGAAGGGTGTTAGATATTTGAATGATTTTGTTTAAAGCTATAACTCCACATGCCACAGTTTTGTCCCAATGGATAAATCAGCCTGCAATTGTGTTTGTGGCCATGTAAATACCCATTTATTTGTCAATAATAGTGTTGGTTGAGTTTTAATTAAACAGATATAGCAAACCCATGATTTGATTGTGTTTTCGTAGTGAGTCATGGCACCAGTTTGGGACAAGGAAAAACCAAGGTTGCACACAAAACCTTTTTTGATTGTAAAGATGGCTGATGATGATGAGGAAAATTAAAAACTAACCACAAAATCTAGTTTACAGCATCATCAGCCTCTCTTCACTCTGATTTCAGACAGTGTCTTTTGAAGGCAGCGTCTTATCGTGGTACGGGGATGCATGGTGTAAAGTCTGATCTGGCATCAACCAGCTGCATATACAGTACTGTACGTCTGAGACATTACAGACGTTCTGAACTCTATTATACGATTATAATAGAGTTCAGAAATCCTGTTTGGAAAAACTAGCAGGCATAACCAGTGGTTTCAAATACAATAGGTTTCTACACTCAGCATGTGTATTATGTTCCTGGTACAGCATGCATTTTCATCAGTTTAATGCTTGGTTTATTCTTAATAAATATTATTTTCTTTCTTAAATAGTGCTTCCTGCAACTAATTGCAGCAAAACATGTGCGAGTGATAGTTTAAAGCTTCGAAACAAAAGATTTCAACAGGAATGTTTAAATGTAAACACCAACCATGTGTGTCTGTGGACAATACGTTTTGAATATACACACAATATGTAAATAAAAGTCTGAAAAAGATATATTTTTAAAAAGATAATCGTTATATATACAAGTAAAACACTACCTGTAGCACTTGATCAGGGCCTCTCTATAGGGAACTGTAGAGCCGTGTAGTCCACCATAGATCTGTTGTTAAGTAATTGTCATTATCGCTTTTCTGTGCCTTTATGTAGCGTGGGTGTTTTTTCCCTTAGCTTTGCCTTTTAGCGCTTTGTTTCTACGTTTCCATAGCTAATGACATCAGAGCATGTCAGAGTCACAGCAGGCTGCGATTCTGAATCCATAGCAATCAAAGCAACCTACAATGTTGGAACTGGGCTTAAAGCCATTTCTCCCACCCAGAGAGCATTTTGCTTTCCTGGAATCCCGCCCACAAACGGCGGTGCCTTTGCCAAGTTTCGAACACACAACTCTCTCCCAACAAAGATTCAAACCAAGCATAAAACATCGATTAGATATTATAGTAGATATTATAGTTATCTCAAAATAAATATGAATCGTTTTGTACACACTTGAAACATTGAAGCATGGGAGCTTCGTGCCCACTACAGTAGGTATGTTAGATAAATACAGTACCAGTATAATCACACCAGTATAATCTGTGGGCTGTTCAAAAAAAATAATAAAATAAAAATTAAACAAACACCGCAAGATTTAATTCAGTAACCTTTAGCTGTGATTACAGCACACAGTGTGGTGACCAGGTCACGTGTGAGAATGATTCCTCAAGCCCCCAGAAACACTCGCTCACAGTTTGAGTCCTGGAATATGCCTGCAGCCATCAGCGGGGAAAAAAAAAAAAAAACTCCTTTGATGTTCATTCAGTACATTCAGGTCGTCAGCTGACTTCATTTTTTTTTGCCCCATACCGTTGCTGAGCCTGGACCTGACCAACTGATCATAACGCTGCCTACAGAGGCTTGTACAGTGATCATCACGCATGATCGCTTCATGTTCTTCCCTTCTTACCCTGATGCGTCCATCGCTCTGGACAGGAGTCACCATTTCCCTTTGCTCGACAGTCCAATCTTTATACTTCCTAGCAAATTGAACATACTTTTTTTTTTTTTTCTGATTCACCTCATTAACAAGTGGTCAGCTTGCAGTATGGTCTCACAGCCTGTTTAGTCCCAATCCTGTGAGTTCTCATCACATCATAATGCTCTTACTTTCAATATTAAACATAGCATAGCCATGAGTGTCCTTTTTTTTTTTTTTTTACCATGCAACTTCAACAAGTGTTTAAGTGATCTCCATTCATTTTTTAAATTTTTTTTAGCACATTTCTTCCACAAAGGTCATTCCAGGTTTGGATAATGTTTCAGTAATTTCAAATCTCCTTAGTTGTTTTCTTTGTTTGATGCAGCCCAATAATTGGACCCTTCTGAAATGGTGATTATTATTATTATTATTTTTGTTTTGATTTTGGTCAGGCAGTGTATTTTTTAGTTAATACTGGGGGAAAAATCTATCAATGCTTATTTGACTCTGCCTACATTATGCAAGTGTGTAATTAACATCCATTAACTGTATTCATTAGGGATGAAGGGAATTTTAAGCACAGGAAATTTACAGCTGGAAATAGTGCAAAATAGTTAATCTGTTTTAGGCAGAAAGAGAGAGAAAAGAAAAAAGTAATGGACAGAAAAAGAATTTAATAGGCCTAAATGATGTGTCAACTGTAATACGACTAATAAGGGTTTAAAAACCGCTGTTTCTTCGCTCGTGCTCTTCTGTTTCACTCAGCGCAGACACGGGCCAACATTTTGAATTGCTGCAGTTAAACAGTATAAATGGCAGCTGTATGTGTGTTTGTGTGTGTGTGTGTGTGTGTGTGTTTTACAATGAGAGGAATATAGACAAGTGATTTGTAAAAAGGCCTCTATCAAATATCTACGGTTTTTATTTTGTTTTCTCTCTCTCTCTCTCTCTCTGGAGAACTATGCATTATTCTTCATTTTTTTGCTTCTTAATATGCCTCGTTTCTTTTCCTTGCACTGTGCTGGAATCATGGGATTTGTGGTTTCTAAGCCTGAGCTGGAGGCAGTGCTCAGTGAG
Source organism: Clarias magur (assembly GCA_013621035.1). NCBI lineage: Eukaryota > Metazoa > Chordata > Actinopteri > Siluriformes > Clariidae > Clarias > Clarias magur. Next base: position 144,093 of record QNUK01000207.1, read on the forward strand.
AGAGAGAGAGAAAGAGAGGGGGATATGGAGAAATATGGAAATGAAGATGGAAATGCTGCATCTTTTCAAGCGCTTTCAGCTCAGAAGTGGGCCAGATGTGACACATGTTTCATTAGACCTACTTATAATGATGTAACACCATCACAACTCTCGCTTTCCTCCTCTTCCATTTTGGCTCCCGTTCCCTCTCCTTCTCTTCCTTTCGCGTCCTCTCCAGCGGAGACGCGCTTTGTGTTTACACAGGGGGGACGTTAGGCGAGGATCAAACTCGTGCAGCTTCTAGTGACAAAGCTGAACATTATGCGAGTCTACAGCGTGCTGTCCTGTCTGTCTAAATGTTTGATTATCTAATCATATCTCCAACGCTGCTTTGTAAACCTTTATGCTTTAAAGATACAGTCAGGCTCACAGGATGGGATAAAAAAGGGGGGGAAGAAACATTACCTCTCTCTCTTTCTTTCTGTATTCGTCTTACACACACAAAAAAGCACCAAACACTCCCATAGTGCTGTCCTTTTTCCGAGCTTTGACCCGCGCACAAAACACCTGCTATCTCACACACAGACAGCCACAGGAGACTGTACACACATACACACACAGTCATCCTCCTCAAACACACGGTGAAAGACACCTGGATGGTGAAGAAAGGAATTCAGAGAAAGTGCACAGCTGGCCAGGATTTGGGAATTGGCTCTGTGTCTCTGCTCCGTCCTTTTATTATTGTCCCAGTAATCTGCCGAACACAGAGGGCAATTTCAACAAGGAACGAGGAAAGAATACGCAGACACGAGTTTGACCAGTGCATCTTCCTAATCAGGGTCGGAGGATTTACCGATTCGGGTAGGAACTGTTGGAAGCGAATCGATCCCCGTATCGCTTACTCGCTGAAAAACCTTATCAAATTAATCCGCCTCTTTTCTCACTTGCGCCATTTCTCTTTCCCGCCGAAGGTGTCAGTTCAGATGAAGTGGGTGTGACCTGCACGCTCACCAGTTCCAGGAACCCGCTTGCTGAATCATGTGGCTTTTTTTTTTCCCCCTTTTCTTCCATCCTTCTCTTGCGGAGTGCTGATCAGGAACCGTGTATAGTGTATACATGCAGACATACAGTGTATACAACTTTTGCTAACTACCTACAAACAATCAGACAATCAGCTGGCACGTTCCTAATTGCCGGCGACACCGCAATTAGGAACAACAAACAAACAAACGAACGAACAAACAAACCCCGAACCGGCGTCGTACGCACGAATCAATTTGCTTAGCGAACATGTTAATACGCGGAAGTGCCGCTGGTTGAACAAATATCTAATTTCATACCTCGTTAACACAGCCGCGAATGTAGCAAGTGACTGTGAGTAACGTGGTTGGCCTCCTTAATGAAATGCCGCAAATTGGAAATGTAATTTTCATAGTCGATTATAGATCGGCAGCTGCAGAGGCGCTCGAGCTGGAAGATGGAGTTTTCTGGAGAGGAGAAGAAATCCCACTGAAATCCCCCCACACCCCCCTCCTCACCCCCACTAAGGCTCGCTTGCCACAGTTCACTCTGACTACGGCCGAGGGTTTCATGTCATAGTGTGTGTGTGTGTGTGTGTGTGTGTGTGTGTGTGTGTGTGTGTGTGTGTGTGAGTGTGTGTGAGTGAGAGAGAGAGAGAGAGACACAGAAAGAGAGAGGTTGTTAATGGAGATTTTGGCCATTAAAGCCATCATTAGGTAAGCCAAGTGCGCACCAGTTCACCCTAATCATGAACATAATTAGAGAATTAGCGGGAGATGGTGTGTGCATGTGTGTGTGTGTGTGTGTGTCTGTGTCCATGTGTGTGTGTTTTAATGATGAGATTTGAAATGGACAAACTGAGTTATGACCTTGTCTCACAGCCGGCTTTATCAGACAATGTCAGACTATGCATTTGTTCGTCTGGGTCTGATTGTTAGTCAGAAAATAGCGTGTGTGTGTGTGTGTGTGTGTGTGTGTGTGTGTGTGTGTGTGTGTGTGTGTGTCTTTCCCATTCCCATCACACAGCATTTAAATCTATTTATGTAATCCAGTAGCATGTCTCTTTCTCCCTTCCAGTTTTCTGATTTGTTTGAGCCAGTAAATACTCTTGGGCAGTCATCTAATAAATATGACACGGGATACAGAGCATGCGTATATGTGCGTGTGCGTGTGTGTGTGTGTGTGTGTGTGTGTGTGTGTGTGTGTGGAGAAATGCTCAGCTGTAAAATCTCTCTTCTATGAACGTTGCTGTACTGAATATCAATGGCGTACTGCAGCTCTTATTGGGTGTGTGTGTGTGTGTGTGTGTGTGTGTGTGTGTGTGTGTGTGTGTGTGTGTGTGCAGTTTTACATCACATCCTGTGAGGGAATGCCAAAGGATAGAGAGGAAGACAAAAGGCTGTAAAATCAAGGTAGGAAGGGATGATAGTGTTTATACTGAGTAGTAAGAGACACTGATAATCAACTATTCACCAGTTTGTTACATCACCACTCACTTCATGTGTAGGTTAAAAATTATGCTGTGTGATGTGTTGAGAGATGTAAAATATTTAACATAACGTGGATGAATGTGAAATAATGATGTTGCCTACTTGCACCAGGGATCATGTTTGTTCTGTATATGACATTATAAACTTAGTAGTAGTAGTAGTACCCCAGTAACCCAGCTCCATCCCCACCACCAAGATCACCCGTCCCCAAATTCTCCATCCGCCAGCCAGATCACCTCATCATACAAAAGCCAGCCTCTGTTTATTTTTATTTTATTATTTATTTATTTTTTTTGGCAGTATAACACACTCAGAGGAAACCCTCTGCCCTCTACCCGCTTCTGCATAGAGACTTACGATTGGTTAGTGTACTTGTGATTGACAGGGAAGAGACTGTATGTACTGTATGTTATCCCTCCCCCCCAATTAAGCATCCATGAATCCTGGCCACGAGTGCTGAATGTCAAACGCGTACAGTATGTACTACACACATATTAGGGCTGTCAATGTTGACGCGTGTGATTAATCTAGACATTTTAACACATTGCTATTTTTTTTAATGCAAATTAATCATATGACCCAGTTTGACCCTAATCGCCGAGCGGTTACCCGGCTGTGCGTGATAATGGCACGTTTAACACGGTTAATAAGATGACTGAGGAAACATCACCAGGTGTGCTGAACTGCAGGTTTCATTATAAAAAGCTTCGAGATGGAAGTTGAAATAAAATCAAAGTTCTGTGCTCAAGCTACAGTACCTTCAAGGGGAACTATTTTCACAAGAATGTAATTAAATGTAAGATGTGCGAGTGGTGGTACAGGCAGCTCAGGCTTTAGGTTGTTGATTTTTGGATCTGGGGATCGGTGTTCGAGCCCCGCCGTCGGCGCAGTGCTCGTCCCGTTCGAGACATTTAATATAAAAAAAAATGTAAGCAGTTTTTTGACTTGTCTTTATTCCAACAGTGACGTTTAAAATACAAGTACTTTAAAACTGTGACAGAGACCCTGTCTCTGACTAATCACAATATTAAAGTATACAGATTTACTTGGATTATTGGATTGGATAAGTATTTTTAACTATGATTAGAAATTACAGCACTAATAAACATCTACAATTATTGACTGGACATGCTGATTACTGGTTGAACCTGTGTTTCTTTTTAATTATTATTCTTTTCGTAACCTAGCTTGGCAAATTAATTCATTATTTAATATGTCCCCATGCCAGATGCTACTCTCAGATGATTCAGCTTTATTAATAAACAAACACAAAAAATCCCAGTCAAAACCTGAATAACAAAAAATACAAAGCAACACATTATGGCATGAAACTTCGCAATGCATAAAAGCTTAGCAACTAAAAAAAAAAAAAAAAAAAATACATTACCTTCGTTCCAGTCTACCGTGTATTGAATCTATACTCCCTGCTCAGTTAAATGTCAGTTAAGTGACAAAATTCACCCTATGATGCCAACGGCATGGACATGACTTCCTCCGTGCGTTACCTTGGTAACTTGAACAGTTCTGAACACATCACACTTCTGAATTATTGAATGTATGTTAAAGCAAAAACTGATACTAATATGAAATCTATTTAAATAGAGTGGTTTTTGTATTCATTTCTTAAATAAATTTTTAAAAAGATTAATATTATGCAGATTAATAGGTGATGCAAACGGGATGAAGGAAAAATTGATTGAGTGACTGATTCTTTTGAATGGCAATTGCATCACATCTAACCAAACAAAATCATTTTTCTTTTTTTTTCTTTTTTTTTTTATTCAGTTTTAAATGTATACAACAATACGTTTTAAAGTTATAGTTGTTTTAAAGTAATCAGCTAAAGTTTTTAATTTGTACACAAATCAGCCATATATATACATAAACACCACGACCTCTACGACATAACAGTTGTAATCCAGTAAACCGGTGACCGGATCCTGATACTAACAAAATCACAATGCAAATGAAATCAGCACCCAGGTATCCAGGTGATAACATCATACCAGTTGGCGGTTAGCACTGTGCCCTCACACCTCCAGGGTCGAGGGTTCCATTCCCACCACGGATCTGCGTGCATGGAGATCATTTATTTTACTTGCCGTTCCCAAGTTACCTGCAGTGTGTGTATGAGTGTGTGCGTCCTGCGATGGATTGGTACCCTGTCCAGAGTGTACCCTGTCTCATGCAAAAAGTCTCCTGGGATACGCGCCAGGCCCCCGCGTCCTTGTAACCAGGATGAGAGCTATAGAAAATGAACGAATGAATTATTATTATATAATGTTAATATTATGTTGTCTCTGATGATAATAAATGGGACACAAAAATAATGTCAGGCCTAAACTTGTTTTTCGCTCCAGCGAAGCGCAAGTGACTGATGGGTAACCTCGCTCATTCATTTCTGGAGGAGTGATGAACCGTTGTTCCTACACTGTTCAGTGTTCACAGCAGTTTCACTCCCTACAGTCTGGAATCTTTACATGGCTGAGTACCCCGTGCAGTCCTCCTCGCAGGGAACTACTAGCCACAGCCAAGGACGCATACAGAGCGATGCTAATCACAGGAAATACAAAACAGGTGAGAGGGAGAAAGAAGGCGTGTGATTATAGGGCTGAAGGGAAACGACGTCCATGCGTATATCTACACACACCCATACACAGTATGATATGGAGTGAAATGATTATACAGATGCCTGTGACCTAAAACGGAAGATAGAATAGAATAGAATAGGAAGATTTCAGTACAATAAAAGGAAAATTGTATTACAATTGTAGTAAAATTAAACTTAAAGACAGAATTTACAATAGATGAATGTTAAATTAAAATGAACTGTAAAAAAAAACAGAAATTAAATAGAAGTAACTGTAAACTGAGAGGTAGGAAAAATATAACAGATGGGGAAGGAATGCTATTAAGTACATCGAATGATTTTCATGTATTCATGTATTATTTAACAAAAAATTAATTCATAATGTCAAATTCACTAATATTAATATTTTGTATTCAGGACTAGGTACAGTTTTGACGGCGCCATAAAATAAAATGAAAAAGTTTTCCATGCTAAATGCTCTTTATAGACTGTAATAACTATTCTAATCATTTTATGTATTATCATAAGAATTTATTAGAATTCCATTTCAAAATAAGATTGCTCTAACTCTGCACCGGTAGACAGCCCGTGCTTTAATATAGCAGTAAAATCATATAAATGCGATATAATATTATACAGCTGATTTACATAATGAGTCATAATATTATGATTCTTTGGCCAAGTAATGTGATGCGGCGTTATCTAACCTTACACAGTGTTACATTATAGTCTATACCCACACACAACACACAGATTCCGGTTCCAAATTTATTCTCACATTTCTAAATTTATGCGCATACACACACACACACACACACACACACACACACACACACACACACATATATATATATATATATATATATATATATATATATATATATATATATATATATACACACAGCAACCAATCTTCACACAGAGCTGAAGTTCTGCATTTTTGTCTAATTTTGGAAGAGCTTCCACACTACTGGTATGGAGAGGAAGAATACATGCACACTGTACACACGCACACACACACACACAAACATCAAAGACACAAATGCCTCAGGTAGCAGGCAAACAATGAATGGCAACCCTGCCTCCACAAGCATAAAATATGCAGGCGAACACTAACACACACGCGCACACACACACACGCACACACACACACACACACACGCGCACACACAGGGGTACAGAGTGTGAAAGGATGAACACAGAATTTGTGAGATATTGCACTGTCACGGGATTTATTTTGGAAACAGTGCCAGCATTCTGTCATAAGTTAACTCTAACAGAGTGGAAGAGAGCGACAGGGGAGGACTCCAGAGAGCAGAAAAGAGGGAGAAAGGTGCTTCGTTAAAAGAAAAGGGGGAGAAGGAGGAGGAGAGGAACACAGAGCTGAGAGAACATGCGGAAGATCCAGAGAAGAAGGGGGGCGGAGGGGCGGCAGTGTGTGGAGTGCAGAGTGCATGAGCTTTAGTTAATGTTCATAACAAAATTCAGAATGGAGAAAATGTGATCTCAGTGACTCTAACCGTGGCATGTGTGTCGGTACTGGAGTCCTTCAGAAACTTCTGGGATATTTACTGTACCCACAATGGTCTCGAGAGTTTCATGGAATGGTGCAAACAAAAACATCCAGTGAGCACCAGTGGGGACTTATAGGAAGTGTATAGTAACTCAAATAACCACTTTGTACAATCGTGGTGAGCAGAGAAGCATCTCAAAAAAAGAAGGCATGTCAAACACTGAGGCAGATGGGCTACAAAAGATTAGAGAGAGAGAGAGAGAGAGAGAGAGAGAGAGTTGGAATGTTACAAGTGGGTATTGCTATTGAATGAGAAAAGGTATATATGTGTGTGTGTGTGTGTGTGTGTGTGTGTGTGTGTGTGTTCGCATTCTGTGTTCAGGCCAACAAGGGTCATTTAAATTTGAATTAAACTTCTGGGACAGAGAGTGAACGAAAGAAAACAAAAGTGCGAAGGAGGGTAAATAGTCGGTGGGAGAGAAAGAATGAAGGGAGACAGAAAGATAGAGAAGGACAAAAGAGTTCCAAAAAGACTAGCTGGATGTGAGGAGACGTGGAAAAGACCTGACTGACAATCAATTGTAATTAAAATGTGGGTCAACTCTACTTCAGCTGAACCTTCACGTGATCTTGCCCACTTAGCATGGGCATGTCTGTCTTTGTGTCTGTGTGTCTTATGTGTGTGTGTGTGTGTGTGTGTGTGTTCAGCTTGGGCTTTAGCCAGTAATTGTAACATCTCGGTGGTCAGGAATAAGTGAAGAAATACCAGTGAGATTTGGCTAAGGGGGAGCTCTCCAGTACAAGGCTAGGCGTTTAGGGCCTGCAGATTTAAATACATTAGCATGTCAATTCGTGCTCTGGCCACCTCTGATTGCTTTGAGTGAGAGCCCTTACTGCGCTGGTCATTAGGGCCTTGCCATTGCCTTTCTATCAATCTTCTTTCTTCCTGTTTTTTTTCCCCATCATTATATGCCGAAATCTCCGTTTTGCCGAACATACCTCCGATTCAAATGTCTTCTCCTAGTTTAAAACGCTTTTCTACCAATATTTAAGATTCGAACGTGCTTTAGAAGTAGTGCAAAAGAAAGCTGAAAGCAAGGCTGTTCCATGGACCAGCACATGTGGGAGAAAGTGTGTTAGCCTGGCTTTTGGCACAACCCAACCGAACATATCGTAATGAAGGCCCTGTTGAGCAACACCGACTCGCTTGGCCGCCCACATTAATACCATGTGCATATGTGTGTGAAACGAGTTAACAGACAGTGCAGCAGTGATTACCGAGGCTATCCTTGGGTAGCTAAACGAAGCATATCCAAAGGAGACGTTCCCCCTTCGTCTTTTGACATAATTACATATGTACTTCACCACCAATCAGACTCGCGGAAGAAGATCCAGCTTGCAGTGTGACTGAAGATCAGGTGTGTCACCTGTAATTAGAGCGAAACTTTCTGGACTTTCATTTACCTTATTGGTGTGTGTTGACAGCTCAAGCAAGATAGTGATGCCCCATCAGGGTTCCCAAGTCTCCCAACAGCAATTTTGTCATTTGTAATTAGACTTGATTTGTTGTTGGGTGTTTTTTTTTCTCTCTCTCCTAAGCTCTCTTTATCTCGTTCCTGCCCAACAGGCCTGTCTATGGTTACTGACAGGAAGCAGGAAACCTGTCACTGGCTTGGTTTGAAAACGTTACACAAGAGTGGGGTGGCGTGGAGAAGAATGCTAAACAGAGCAACCGAGGCTCATAAAAAGCATCGGTATATACAGTGGAAAGCGTTCTGCCTTTTTTTTTCTTCCTCAATTCTGCTGTAAGCAATAATATAGTTTGAAAAGGGGAAACACTTTTGAGGGTGCTTGGTTTCATCGATTTTCACGTCTTTTGTTTTATAGTCGAACCACTCGTACTGCTTGCCAGAACATGCTGATTGATCTGACTCGCTATTAGGCTTCTGGCAAACTGAACCCGGCGAGAAAAACAATGCGAAGCCTCACAAAATTCAGGACTTTCTCGTAGACAGGAAGTCCCACTGATTGTATTATTAGAATCTCAGATTTTCAGCGAAGGAAAAAAAAAAAAGAAGCCCCAATTAGTTTTATGTGTAGTTAAACATTACATTGACTCTGCGTAGCCTAGAGCCTCACACGGTCTCTCGATACATCCTATGGCACACAGCCCAGGACACTAACCAGCTGTCTCTAGCTGTCTGAACCCGGCAAGTCAGCCTGCTGAAATCATATTTAAGGGCCTCCATACCTCCTATCACAGGCGAACCACATTGCAGCAGAAGCTCACCAGGGACTTTTCACCTGTGCGCTATTTATAGCAAGTCCAAGGTCAAAGAATAGCAGCTGCTTCAGAAGAACCTTCTCCCAGTGCAAACTCTCATGTGCAAACTGTCCAGCAGGCACCTGAAAGCATTCGTGGGTTTTACATCTAATCCCAAGGCAGCAGGAGAGTACTGCACCCAATCACATTAAATTTAAACTCAGAATTTGACAGGATTGGATACGTTTTCATGCCTTCTAGCCAAAAAGCCTGATACGCTCAACTTGCCAAATGTTACAGGATTTCTAAGGGCCGAATAATTTTGCCTCCATCCAGGCACACCAACTGTTCTGGTTAAATCTAATATTTATCATGTTTAACTCATTCAAGGTAATCTCTTTTTGGTTTACAGGAGACCCTTTAAATTGACTTGCACCTGGAGCGAATGCCAGTCCAACACGCTCTTTAGCACATCCTACTTCTATTTCTTTTGGGCAGGAATAAGACGCTAGAGCTCTCGGAGTACAAGAAAAAGCCATGCCACAGAGCCTTCATTTGTAAGGCAGCTAAGTCTCACTAGAGATTTCCAAATAGGATTTCTCACCCGCTAACCTCATAGGCCTGGAATTCAAAATGAGATTTCATTGATTGCCAGCACGGCACGCTAGTTTCCGTAAAGAGGTTCTAACCTGCTGGATGGAGGCCAGAGCTTATCAGACAAACAACCTCTCACACTTTATACTTATCGGCACTCGACCACCTGCCTGCCACACCGAGCTTCCGAATGTTGCTTTAGCTGATAGATATTTAATGTGAAACAGAGCATGTCTTCTCTGTTAGCCACACCACTTGGCTAAATAAGACTAGACATAAGTCTTGGATAAGGACTTTTCCCCCCCTCCTGAATCTTCCTTGTCACACTGCAACTCTTTATGCTAGCTGGGACAGGATTATCTAACACTTGAAGGGCCAGTCAGATAAGCAATAGATACACTATCGTAGTTATCAGGGGTGTTTATGTGTTGAACCATATTGTCGGTGTGTGGTTTCAGCAGTAGTTTATTTCTGGGAAACAGATTTTTTTTTTCTTTCTTTTTTTTTTTCAGAGGGACTTTGTTCTTGTAAGCGAGCCAAGTTTACAGAAACAGACAGGAAGCGGTCTTGCCAATGTTTCTTGGCTGATAGCTAGCGCTTAGCTTATCTTGTGGAGTGTGTAAAAAAACTTGTGTGTGTGTGTGTGTGGTTGCGTGTGTTTTCAATAATCAGCTAGCGTAATGGTTAAGTATCCTTACACAGCCATAGGGACTGTGCTATGTTAATGAAGAGAGCTCTACAATTCACATCCCATGCTGTGAATCAGCTGAAAACAGATCCTCTTCAGGGCTTCATCGACTCCTCCAAGCCACCCCATCCCTCGTACACACACACACACGCGCACACGCGCACACACACACACACACACACACACACACACACACACACACACACACACAACCAAACACACATTATAGGCCCAATGTGAGGCCTAGTTAAACAGACAGACTATTGAAAGACATAAGTGGTTGGATCCAGCAGTTATAAAGAGAGACAGACAGATGACTAAGTGGAGCTTCAGAGAAGGAGAAGTGTGGGATCTCGGAGTGTGTGGCTGACAGTGTGTAGAGGACTAGCGTAAATCCCTGGCTCAGAGGAGCCACGGGGGAAAGCAGAACGGCTTACATTCACACAGGGAGTCTTACATTCTTTCATTTTATCCAGCTATTTTTCCCTCGCTCTGTCTCTCACGGGACAAGCAGCCTCATCCGATGCCCCATATGAAGCATAGTCATGGTCCATTGAGTTGGACGGGCAGCAATTTGGAGGAATCCTGCTCAAAGCGGTACTCACTGGGTCATTTTCTGGCTGTGTGTGGAAGAAAGAAGGGGGTGTTTAAGGTTGATATTGGAATTTCGAGCAATTCATTCCAGAGATTTCACCGTATTATAATGCTAAACTCTTAAAAGCAGAGGGTTTTCATTGCCCTCTCTGTTCTTTTGCGGCTCACACATGCAGCACAGGCTGAAAGGAGCCTCCTGCCTTGTATTCATATGGATATGTGTGTGTTTGAAGCAGTAGGTGAGTGTCGAGGAGAGAGGAAAGAAAGCGCCGTGCCTTTATTCTTGGTCATGGGTTAAATTTGATATGGAAGGAGACAGGCTTGTCAGGTTCTGTTTGTGTGTGTGTGTGTTTGTCTGCTAAATAATTGTCACAAATGAAATGCTGAGAAGAGTGTGCCAACTGGAGATGCTGAGATGAGATGCTTCGGCTAAATAATAGCAATATTGTCATACTGCATGTTTTTGTTTTCTTTTGTTTTATTTTTTCAGCTCCTTGCATTAGGGGTCACTACGGCATATCATCCAATCTGCACATATTAATTTTGGTAACCCAGTTTTATACCCAGATACCCTTCCTGACAAATCCCTCCCATTTTATTCAGGCTTGGGGTAAGACTAAAGGTGTCCTGCAGCCCCAGTGGGAAACCTCTACATTGAACCACCAAATGCCCGAGATCTCCACATGCCTAGTTCCAGTCAAGAAAAACAGCTTAATAACCAATAACAACAAATAAGAGAAAACGCATTACAACATGGGACTGTTTTTAGCTCGTGGTGTGATGTTGAAGTTTTTAGAATGCTGTGTAACTCGTTTTATCAGTGGACTTTTTTGTATTAATTTTACTAATATGATTCAGCTGAAAGTCTCTTCTGCTCGTAATTGCGAGCTGATTCAATTTGGGATTTTCATGGGCTTAGGTGTCAGATATTGTTTTCATACACTCTGTGAAATCTGAACTTTGGTCATATTCTACTTGATGCACTTATCAGTGATGGTTAAACTAATTTAAACTTTACTCTACTTTATGCTTGACCAGTCTCTGGTCTTAAACAAGGGAGAAACTCTATATACTTTCTGTGCTTTGTGTATTACACAAGGGACGTTCAAGTTAAACAAGTCAAAAACTCCTTTTATTTCTCTATGTAATCCTCTGCATTAACTGATTTATCCCAGTGGTTTAATAGTGCTTCTGGATACCATCATGGTAGAAAGTTTTCCCCGGTACCCTGACCCCAGACTGCCAGCTTCACTTCTGAAACTTTACTGGAACTTTCCTGGGCCAGATATGTGGAAATGGCTGGGAGTGGGGTCAGGACTGTACGGGGGAATTTTAGTCAATCAGTAAAAGTTTGTCAGCAGTTTTATTGTTAGTTTTAATGATAGGGGAGTCAGAGGTGAGAGATATAATGTACTCTCCCTGGCCCCTCAAAAAATAAAGAAGCCATTTCAGAAGGATTAAATTATTAGCTAAAGAAAGTTTAGATTACTGGAACTGGGTAAAGAACCCTTTAATCCATTAAAACTCGAAAGGATAATGCTGGAAGAAATGAGTTCGGAAAAAGATCATGAATGGAGATCACTTAAACACTTGGTGAAGTTGCATAGTAAAGGCTAAAATTTATCCTTGTAACTTTTAAACATCTGTTTATTCTAACTGATGTTTTAAACTCTGTCAATACTTAATTTTATAAATACTTAATAAAAAGAGGCATGAAGGTTCAAAAGAAGATTAAAAATCAATAGTGTTTCCATTTGCAACCATTATATAATGTATTGCAAAGTCCATTCAGATGGAATACACAAATACACATTTGTAAAAAAAAAAAATAAAAAAAAAAGTATATATAAAAAGTGCAATAATCATTGCTTGTGTGTCAGTAAGTCCTGAAGAGCTGTGATTTGTTCTATTCAGGATTTTATGTCTGATTTAATGAACATGAAGCATTTCTGCTGGTTACAATGTCAGTACATCAGCCTCTGCAGTTAAACGTACTACCACGTTATTGCTAATACGGAGGCAATACTCTTTCTTTGCTCTCAGAACAGCCACAGTTCTTTGTGACCTCGTTTCTACATGGTGTTGGAAACATTAATGAGAGATTCCGGTTCATGTTCATTGTGATGTTCATGGAGCTAGTGAGAGTAAACTCGATCATGGCCTTTGGAAAATTGTGGCCTTAAAGCGATGTGCATGGGCAGCAACGGTACTTGGATACAGTATATTGTTGAACAAAACACAGCATTGGTGCTGATTTAATTTTTTTTTTATGTTTAACATGCATAGTACAAAAAATGTGTGTGCCAAAGAAGCTACTTCTAAAGTTTATGCAACATTGGAAGTGACCGATCTTGCTTCCCTAAAAAAGTCAAGTTGCTACAGCCTCATGGGAGAGATGATTTTATATATTCCCCAAAATGGCAATTTTTCAGCGTCATATTGCCTCACGTAAAAAAAAAAAAAAAAGTTTAAAAAGTGAATTATTCATATTACTTTAGGAGTATTGATATTAAAATTGGTGTAAGCTTATAGAAGCATACAGTATGACCTGTAAAATAATTGTTTAATCGTTTTTTGGCAAAATCTTAAAAAAGCAAAATAAATCTGTAGTGTCCGTAACCATGTCAAATTCATGTTGCAATATCTTAAAATTTTTGCAGTTGAAAGTAAATAGTCATTTGATATGAAATCAAAATTGTCCAAGTTTCATCCGAACGACAAGGTCATTGAAAGATTTGAATTCAAAAAAGTTACGGACACTACAGCAAAGGGCATGAAATTGTGTTTGTTTTTATCTGATAAAAATATGCATATTTACAGAAAATGAAGCATGGATCAGGAAATAAGAAGCATTAAGAGTGTTAATAGTGTTATATACAGTATGTGATCCCATCTGAAAATAGGTGAGACACTTTTTTTGGCTGTGTGGCTTTCAAACGTGCTCGACTAGCATTAAGGGGGCTCAGTGTATGCCAGGTTTTGACGTCTTGTGCATTCTGAGATGCTTTTCTGGTTCAGCTTAAACCTGATTAGCTATTAACAGAAGAGCTGTTTTTGCTTAAACTGGAACCAACACCCATGCCACAGTCATGGACACCGAATCTTTCCCCTTTCTGATGTTTAATGAGTTTATTGACTGAAGCGCTCGTCAATATCTGCACTTGATTCATCGGATAAAGGCATACAGGTTTTCATTATAAAGTGGCTGGTGTCATAAAGTCATCATACCATCTAGCTTGAGATAGAAAACTCCTTTTAGTTTTTTCTTTTCCTTTTCACTATAAGTTATGACCAGCACTGTCTCATGAAAAATGATGAGAGTAGTCTGAAAATTGATAAATACACGATTAAGTGAACAAATATTTATATGAATGGTGTTGAAGTTAACCATGAAAAAGAGTGGACTAAGGTTGGTCTCTTTGGGTCTCATATTTATCTGAAGAAGTGCACACACCAGTCCCCCGAATAAAGTAAAATCACATGCATCTAAATAGTTTTGCCCCTAATTCGTATGGTGCCTACGGTTATTTTTCACATTTCGTTCACGCGCGGCCGCTTGCGATTTATGACGCGCGGCAGTCCAAAGCATTCTGCGTATTATTTTCACCCCACCAAGCCTGTCCTTGGGTTTATTGTGTCGATAAATGAGGCATATCCTTGCTTGTGATTCCTCACACACATTTATATACCGAGGTGATGATTGGAAGTGAAGCGGTTATGCTGCGGGCTAAACCTTACTTTAATGTGCTCAGCAGTCACCTGTGAGTGATGCATTATAAACACACGAAATGTTATTATTGAGCACTCTTAAAAATATCGCACGGAGAGGTAATACGTTTCTATATTTACCTGTGCTGGAATATGGTAGGGCTTTCTGCATTAACTTGGCTTATTTTGTACCTTTTATACACTGTAAAATGTTCCTTTGAACTTTAAATACTAAAATAATTGAAACATGGGTTTGATATTAAAGATATTAACAATATCCACTGTAAATAAGTTGCATTTTTTTCGACTTTGCATTTTATACAAGGAATATGGTGGTTGAAAATTAATTCATTTCCTTTTTTCAATATATATTAAATATATGATGATATGATTGATGTAACATCCATGAAAAACTTGTTTTATTTCTTATTATATTAAGAATAGATTTTTATTGACATGATTATAAACATATATATTTATATTGCTCGCTAACCGACCACACTGTATGACTATAAATATATGAATAACACATATTAACTTACATTTCAAACTCATTTCCATATAAAATATATATATATATATATATATATATATATATATATATATATATATATATATATATATATGTGATATAAATAAAACAGAATGGAATTGAATTAAATAACTTAGCAGTTGAGTGTTTGTTCGGCTTATGCTTTAAAAGGTCCCATATTTTATTTTATTATTTTACTAGATGTGCCCACGACTTCTTTTTTATGGAATTTAATTGCACACTCATAAACCATCTTGATGTGTTCTATTACTCATCCCTCTGAATTATTTTTTCACAATTATATTCAATGTACAGACACGCAACTTTTTATTATACAGTTTTATTATATGTATAGATTATATTTTTAAGTTAAAACTTGCCGAAGTTCTTGACCAAAGTGTGTGTGTGTGTGTGTGTGTGTGTGTGTGTATGTTAATGTTCCAGCTAAAATACCCCTCAGGTAATGCAGTTATTCATACAACTCCCTTGTTTTATTCCTCTTCCAAACTCCCTTTCAGTCTTTCTGTAAATAAGCTCATGCCAGAGAATAGCAGCGCTAAATAAGATAGGGCAGGGTGTATTCTTCTGTGAGGTCACAGTGGGGGAAATCTACACTTTTATTTGTACATATGCACACTGAAGAGCAATTCCAATATCTGAAAATGACATTTTTACATGATATGTCCTCTTTAAGTTACAGGCACATTTTCCTTAGAGTAGAGCGCATCGGATTCACAAAAACACTGACATTATTATATTACTCCACAATCAAAGCGATTTAAAATAGTTATGAAGTAGCCAGCATCCTGCACACACTTTATTATTTCAAGACATTGATCAAGTGTCTTGTGGCTAGATTAAATTGTGCACAATACACAGGCCGGTCCAAAAGTATGGATCAATAGCCAAAAATACATTTCGAAGTATAAATGAGATAGCAAGATGATAACTTTATCATGTCTCAAAGTAGTGCTACCAACCATACATCAGTGGCATGATTACCTAATGAAAAAGTGTGTGCAATGGAGAAAGACCATAGCGAAACTCCAGGTGACGATGTAGCATTATACTGATTTATTGTAACTCCTCTATTTGTGGCTGCACAAAAGACCGAGAGTAACAAGGTCAATATGTTTGCCTGGTTGTTAATAGGTTTTTCTGTCTACTTTTGTATTTTTTTTTATTATTAAATTCTTTTTGTATCAGTTTCCTTTCCTGAATAACACAGTCAGATATGTGAATGTGTAAATTCAAAGTGCACAAAAGCATCATTTTTTTTTTTTTTCATTCATTTTCTATACTGCTTATCCTGGAGCCACAAGAAAATAAGGGAATGAGGAGGGTTACACTCTATACAGGGTGCCAGTACTGTACATTACAGTGTACACAGACACACACGCACACACTATGGGCAATTTTGGGAACGCCAGTTAACCTAATCTGCATGTCTTTAACCAGAGTATGCGGAGGAAACCCACAAAGCACGGGGAGAACATGCAAACTCCATGAACACAGACCCGAGGCGGGAATCTAACCCTCGACCCTTGAGGTGCGAGGCGACAGTGCTAACCGCTATGACACTGTGCCACCACATCAATTAAAAAAAGAAGCTCACACTCTGACTTGAATACATGCATTGAATACAAGAACATTTCTTACCATACCAGAAGCGATGTTTCATCCAGAAATGATGTCCTTCTTCAGTGCAGTCATTGTTCCGGGTTGATTCTGATCGACTCCTGACTTTAGATTTGACCAGAGAAAAAACTTGAATTTTGATAGATTTGGTTCTCTTCCATCTTCTGTTTTTATTTATTTATTTATTTATTTATTTATTTAAATAACATCATGTTCCATATAACGAAAGACAAATCTCTATGGATCTAGATTTGTTGGCCATTCTGTATAAATAAATAAATACCTCATTTGGCCTGCGCTCTGAACACTCGCCTCTGCATAAATTTTATGTGTTGGATCAAGTGCTATTTTATAAGCAGTTAAATAATGCGGATGGAAGGCATATTGTTCAATTAAACCACGTTTAACGATTAATGCGATCATTACAACCGTGATTATCCTTGCAGCGATATGCAACCAATACACCAGACTGCTGTTAGATGTTTATTTCAGCGCTCGCCATATTCTCATTCGTATATCATCCAGTTAGGCTTCCTTTTTATTAGTTTTTTTTTCTCTCTTTTTTTTTTAACGGTCCCTTGCTTTCATCATAGCTTTAGCATTATATAATGCGTCGAAAGTGATTTTCTTTCTTCTTCTGATCTGCTCGGTGTTTTTAGTGTGTCGTGTTTAAGTGCTCTGAATGCCAGTGTCCGAACACGTCTCAAACGCTCCGAGTGGAAGGAATTTCTGGCAACCTCAGAGACGTGAAAACCTACACACAGGTATTTTAATAATACGACCGGGCAAATCGATCGGTGCAACTTTCGAATTGACTCGGCGAAAGTAAAAGTAGAACATGAGATCCTCCAACATTCCAAATTGAATCCGGGTGCATGTCTAATCTATATATGGCTGTAGATGATAAGATCCAGAGCAGATGAGCGAACGCTTCTTTACGGAATAGTAGTGTAGATTCCCCTCATTGTCTCCATCGCGTGCATTTTGAAACGGCCTGGACATTAAGAAACCGAACACAAGCCCATAATGAAATAATAAAACAATTTAAGTGCGGTTCCACCAGCAGGAATTGCTTTTTAAACGAGCTTTTCATGCTCGGCTCGGCAGCCACTGCAACACAATTCCACATCATTACCACGAGCCTCGGCTCTCAGTGTCACGGCCTTACAAGACAATTACATTACAGAGTAATCACCCACCCACACGCACGCTCGCACACATGCACATGCACGCGCACACACATACTCATGCATGCATGGACACATATGCATAATCATATAAACTGTGATCAGGGTAATTTACTCAAACGATCTCATCTCTTGATCACCAACCAACACACACATATGTTCACGTATGCGTAATCACATTAACAGCGATCAGGGAACTTTACCTTTCAAGCAATATCATCTCATTCTGTTCCCCAAACCACACACACACACACACACACACACACGGTGTCAGGTTTGTTATAAGGTGCTGAAAGGCTGAAACAGCTGATAGCCGATTTCCTTCCAAGCTGTCAGTGATGTTTGAGGCTACAGTGAGAATGTGTGCCAAGATGAGTGTACCCACACACACACACACACACACAGAGAGTGAAGGTAGGAACCAATGCAGTCTGCAAGCGTAGACCTATTCACCCATCTAATTTCCACAGTGTATGTGTATTATGACAGACAGAAATGCTTCTCGAGGATTTGCACGGATATGAGATGGATATGAACGCGAGCGCGTGCGTCGCCGTGCGCGTGCTTATACTGGCATCTGTCGAGAATTACAAATCGAAACCTATTTACCCAGCTTACGTGCGTAAAGGCTGCCTGTTTGCCTGACATGAAATCGAAGCCTTATTCACCCCCGGCCTCTTCCTCACCACGAGGATGGAGCGATGTGTGGTTCTGGGCAGAAGTGCAAATCCACTCACTTGGCCAGTTCTTTACTTCAATCACACAACGTATGAAAGAGAGAGAGAGAGAGAGAGAGAGAGAGAATGAAATAGAGTAAAGAGAAGACAATGAGAGAAGAAAAAGAGGACAGAGGGGAAGCTTTGTCAGTGATTATGCTCTTGCTCCGTTTCAGTGCCCTGCTGTAAATGATTAGTGAGAAAATTGAATGAATTTTTCCCCCCCTCATGCCCCAGTCCTGCCCTCCATGCCAGTAGAGAGAGCAGGAAAGAGGAAGATTAAAGCCAGATAGATGGCGAGCCAGAGATGGATCTGACTGAGTCAGAGGTTATTGCCTCAGAAATAAAGCTCCCAGGACATCCGCGGCAATAAAGCATATGGGGAAATCAGCTTTAATTTGAAAGGTTATTGGGAAGAGCGAACGTGGGAGACTGCAGCAGGAATACAGATTGATAGAGCTGACAGGGGTGGAGGGAGGAGAAGGGGGCACAGATGGCTGAATAAACAGCTTCCAGACAGGGAGAGAGGGACTAACCATCACTTTGTCAAAGCGGTCAGGTACAGATTAAACCTAATGATGTTCACCGGGCTAACACCTCGCCTCTTTCCTGCACGCACACACACCTTTCCTTCCTCTACTTGTCAGGTTCTCATGCTGAGCGTGCTCTCTTTTTATCTGCTTCTACACCATGTGCTTAATCTCACTAACTAATCGATGTAATATTTGCCTCCTCGATACAGAAAACATTCCTGCACACACAAATATGATAGAAGACTTCATACATTAGACTGTGGCTTTGGACGGGGATGGTTATAAGAAGACCTACTGTGTAGCCTTGTGCTTTTGACGTTCAGAGTTTCGGTATGACACGAGGCAAAGCCCCTCCGTTATTTATTGCTAATGGTGCATGACGCTTTGTTTTTATTCATAATGACCCAGAACCCTCTGTTTTTATTGGTAATGATGCAGAACTCTTTGTTTTCTGTACTTAAGCACTTTCTACAGTACGTGCGGTTCCATGCACAACGAAAATATAGAAAGGGTCTTTAATTCAGGTCAGTTCCAAGAAGAGCGTCACGCGTTTAATTCGCTATACACACCTTTAAATCACCCGCATTTAGTAGAAGTTACGGAAAGCCGAAACTAATTGATTTCACATTTTAAAAAATAATAATAATAACAAGTCCCATGAGCTCATGTGTCAGGTAAATTACCGAGCTAGCGAGTAGTAATGCCGAGCAAACACATTGGCCCCAGAGCTTGAGCCTTGAGACAGAATATATGGATTGGAGAAATGCAAGACTAAAACAATGCGTTCAATTCAAGACAGCCAAAATGTCACGGCAAGACAAAATCCTTTTCTTTTTATGTTCAGCATCGACTTCTTTGTCTTTAGAGAGCTGAGATGAAGACGTTTGTTTTATTCAATTTCAGGAAATATGCGTGGTGTGCTGAGCCAAACCTCCACATGCTCAATTTTTGTACTAGACTGTTTTTTTTTCTTCTTTTTAGTAGATGCTTAAAGACTTTTTTTTATGTCTAAAAGATGATTTCTGAATTATTATGAAGTGAGCAAATGAACAATGAATTCAGTGTTAGAGAGAGAGAGAAAAAAAGGACAAAAGTAAGGAGCATCACATATTAAGTAAGGGACCACTTTTCAGACCACAACATAACCAACATAATGAAGGCTGTCAGGGTTTAAAGGGATTGTTCATGTTTTTAAAGTCAGTCTTAAATTAAACTCGAGATACATATAACTACATCACAATCGGTCGTGATTAACTTTCATGCTCTGCAAACCAAGCGTAGAGAGCAGGAAAATTTAGCAGTGTGTCTGTAGAAGCTTCATATAAGTGTCAGGTGGAAGAGGGTTGTGGAATTTGGACAACATTTGGAGACATTTCAAAACTTCATGAAAAGCAGGAGCAGGAAAATGCATAAGGGCTAATACCTCTTGTAATGTACCTTAAATGAACCTCAATTTTCATTTAAGAAAAGCTTAAAAAGTCTCATAACCCATGAAACCAGAAACAAGTGTCTCTGAAAGGGCCGTCGCAGGTTCTCCAAGAAGCCCAGAAAAAAAGGATTGTATGAGCCAATTTCTGTGAAAAAAAAACGTGCAAAGTGTGCTGAGAAAAAAATAAAGGCAAAGCAGTTCCACACCAGATACTGACTTTGTTTAGTTTGTTTTGGCTTGCTCTTCTTTATATTTCTATCACAGAGATGCTCTACAGACAGACTCTGGAAATCCTTTGCTCGCAGGGTCATACACTGTTTAACGCCTCTTTACGCTGCCTGGGGACGTGATCGGCCTTGTTGTTCGTGATCCTCCCTCAGCCACTGCTCATTCTCAGTTATTCATGTAGCTTTCCCTTCATAACAGACTTCTCCCACTTATCATGTACACTAATCTAAATTGACCTTCATTATCTCTGACTTGCACCACTCACTTTTTGCATGGCTGTCACTTTTAATTCCTAGATTCCTATATCTCGGTTTTCGCACATCTCAATCTGCACTAGTCTATCCACACTATACTGTACATCCTTGCTGATCAGCCATATTATTATGACCACGCGCCTAATATTGAGTACTTAGGTCCCCATCTTTGCCAAAACAGTAATGACGTTCTATTGGAACACAGCATCAATATATGATTGATATATTGTCCACCCATGACCCTGTCGCCAGTTCATCGGTTTTCCTTCCGTAGATCACTTTTGTGATGTCCTGACCACTGTAGACGAGGGACGTCCCACCAGAGCTGCGGTTTTGGAGTTGATCTGACCCAGTTGTCTAGGCATTACAATTTGGCCCTTCTCGCAGTAGCTACATTTTCAATATCTCGTTATAATGGTGACTGGAAGTGGGTGGGATATATTAGGCAGCAAGTGAAACTTTTTTTTTTGCCCCGAAGCTGATGTGTTGGAAGCAGAAAAAAGGGCAAGCATAAGGCTTTGAGTGACTTTGACAAGGACGATCCAATAGAGGAACGAGTGTAGATCAAATTGAGGAACAGGTTAATGCTGGTTCTGATAGAAAGGTGGCAGAACACACAGTGCATAACTGTTATGGTGGCCAAGAGGGGGGGTTGATACTCAATGTTAGTCGAGTTTTTATATGATCTATCTATCATATTTATAGACTTTTCTAAAATATGAAAATATTACATTTAATTTCAAAGATTTTTCTTTGTGCACACGTATACTTTATTACTCTCTATTTGTAAAAACTGCAGTCATTCAAGAACGGAAATATGTTTCCCTGTTTACCAACTAGAAGTAACGCAAT
Source organism: Clarias magur (assembly GCA_013621035.1). Lineage (NCBI taxonomy): Eukaryota > Metazoa > Chordata > Actinopteri > Siluriformes > Clariidae > Clarias > Clarias magur. The sequence continues at coordinate 165,901 of QNUK01000207.1, forward strand.
TCAAAAAAATTCATTACAAAAAATTCATTTAAAAGGCATTTAAGCTTGTTTTCCAGTTTAAATGAACGCGCTAATCTACTGGGAAAAAAATAACAACAAATTCTAAAAGAATTACAAAAGTGTGTTTACACTGGAAAATTGAGTTCTCTTTTTAATTTTCAGCCTCATGTACATCAGTCTCTGCTTTAACACCTGACAGGGAAAATGCTCGAGGCGTTTAAACACAAGCCTCATTGCCCCCTTTTCACTCATCAGTGTTCATGCGAACGTCGCCCCATTGCTTTGTGCTTTAAAACTTTGTTTGCTGTACAGAATCTGCACGCGTTCGTCTCTCTGTTATGAGGACAAGAATCTCAGACGTTCTTATAGTCAATGTCTAATAAGAATTTAGAATTAACTCGCTAGATTTTAAACATCTTGAGGCATGCTGCTTTTAATCCATTTAGTGCATCGTTAAAATATAGAGAACATTTATTGGCAGAAAAATGAATTTTGGTCAAAATCAAGTGCTCAAATTTTACAGCACCCTTTAACTCTCATGTCCTGAAGGGCTTTCGCAGGTACATACTGTATATGTATAGTAACATATACTATACATATACATACTGTATATGTATAGTAACGAATAGAGAAATTATTAATTAGCATTTTTGCAAACCCCACATCTGTTAGATGTCAGTTTTTGCAGTCCTACACAACCACCAACCCCTTCAATTATCACCTCCTTTTAACTGCCGTGCTTTTGCAGGCTTACTTGCAATGGCTGCCCAAGAGGTGGGTTTTGGGGCAGGCATGCCCACTGGGGTTCCACCATTGCCAGTGGCTACTGCACCACTGGCACCAATGACCGGACCCACAGTCTTGACAGCCGAGCCAGTACCAGTAACAACGTCACCTCAGATCTTCAGTCCCAGCATGCCATGCTCTAGACTGTTCATACAGTACCTGGGGAAAACAGTTATAGAATCAGATTACATTATACATAAAGTCTATCTTCAGCATTTGTACTGCTGAAAGTGAGGTTTCATCACACGTGCGAGTGAGGGTGGTGGAAAACTGTGTGCGTGGAGTTTGCAAGTTCTCCCCACGCTTGGTGGGTTTCTTCCGGGTACTTCCGGGTTCCTCCCACTGTCCAAAGACATGCAGATTAGGCTAACTAATACCAAATTTCCTGTAGTGTGTGAATGAGGACGTCAGTGTGTTTACATCCCCTGCCATGGATTGCCACCCCATCCAGGGTGTACAACCCGGCCTCGTTCCCCAAGTCTCCTGGGATAGACGCCAGGCCCCCACGACCCTGCATAGAGGATGAAGTGGTATAGACGATGAGTGAGTGAGTGCATGTGCGCGTGTCCATCTTCTTCCTCCATACTGCACAGCATTGGGGTATTAATACAAAAGTAAAAGTTCCAGCTCCAAAGTTCTCTTTTCGTCTCCATGAATATTTCACATGCTCTTTAACACGCAGCTTCGGTTTCCTCTCCGCCCCGTCGGATTCAGCCGATCGCAGCCCCTTAGAGTCCCAACGGCTCCATCTGCATACAAACCGAGGGATTGTGGGAAAACAGCTGGGGATCAGGGATCATGCTGACTCGCACTGAAAACAGAGAAGCCTAATTTCATTTGTAGTGCTGAGAACAGGTAGGGTGTTAAGGGATGTTCCGGCAAGTTGTTGCTTGTGCTTCTAACAGGCTGTGTAGATCGGAATCGCATTGCAGGTCATGACTGTAGCACCGAGACGCAGGAGAGCCGCTGCTCCACTAATAGTTCTTTTGAGCTTTAGAGCTTTGAAGAAACGGAACAAAGCAGTGTTAAAATTCATACAGAGACAGCGCATGTGTCTGTTAGATCTGATTGTGTTAAAATTAAAACAGAAAATTAAGGTTGGTTTATATTTCCGTGCTGATTGATGGTGTATCATATTTGAACATATTTGCAAGTCAAATTAATGCAAAATTGGGCTTTTGTCATTTTATTTTTATGTCCAGATTTGAAAAAGTTACAGTAAATCAATATAAACGCTCACAAACACTCATTTAAAAAACTGAGCACAGTAACTGCATAGATAGTGTTTTTTATTTTATTTTATTTGTTTTCTTTATTTGTGTTCTTTGTTTGCTTGCTTTATGTACAAAATATAAAAAAATAGACCGGTTCCCAACATACGAATAGTTTCATCCAAAGAGCTCGTTCTTAAGTCCAATTTGTTCGTAAGTCCAACAAACATTGTGTATTACTAGGATTCTAACACAAATGGCTATAACGGCATATAATGGCATATATTGAATGATTCATGTTAAAAGAACAAGCAGTGTCTCTCATCTTTTCACCTTGCTCCGTTCTCTCAATTATGTTCACTTTTGTCCGCACTGTTATTGCTTGAAACTTCTTAGCAGTACCTAATTTATCACCGCTACTTTTGCTTTAGCTTCCGGAATGTGATGTAACTTCTGCGAACGCATCTTCGTATCTTCGAATGTGTGTAACTTGAATGTTCATATGTAGGAGACTTAATGTATACTGTATTATAATGAAAGGACGTTGTCATGGGCAAAAAACACACAACTACATATATCAGATCACGGTCATAAAAATCCTGAAAAAAATTATAGCATTTAGAAATCTCTGAAACCTGAAAAAAAAGTTATGAAAAATAAAAAAGTAACAGAAAGTTACTCAGCAGCTCTTTCTGAAAGCAGGTTAACCTGCCACATGGGCACTGTAGGGCTGCGGCTTTTACACACTTACTGGGAACAATAAGCTCCTACACAAGCACGGCAACTTAAAGTATGTTTCTACAAAATCACCTTCAATAAATAAGTAACAAACCAAACACATAATAATGTACATTATTTAGGTAAAAAGAGCTTAATGGTTTTATAATCTTTAAATTTTAAAACTTTGCATCATCCAGCAAGTTTAATGAGACACTGTGAGGCCGGGCTTTCAAGTTAAAGTGGGACCATTGTGCAGGATAACAGAACACAGAACAGAACAGTTGTGAAAATAAAAACTACCTTTATTTCTCCTTCATTAAATATTCCTCTGCTATACTAATGTACCTATGCCAACAATGTAGAAGGTTTTCCCAGTGTGCCAGAGACAGGATCAGAGTCATAAGCCAACTTCACGTCTAAAACGCTGGCCTCCCAGGTGCTCCTTTAATGACTCAAACATGTGGAAATTGCTTGGAGCGAGGTCAGACCTGTAACCCTGAATGATGGTGTGCTGAATGATTGTGTGTACAGTTCCCACAGATACTTCCCATCGATTTTCAAGGATCAGGGGCGCCACTCATCTTCTGCAAACATCAGTTTAATGCCTTCATCCACAAGAAGTCCCAGATTGACTTGAACGCCCGTGATAAAATCAAAATAAATGTATAAGAACATATTTTAAGAAAATGTATTTTACAGTAGAGGGTTAAAGTAAATGCTTTTCAGATTCACTGGATCTGTCAATATATTTAGGCCAGGAGGTTATTTTGGTTCATTAGAAAACAGCCATTTCAAATTTGTATACGATCAAACCCACATATATCACTTCACAGTGACCTACTTTATATTCAGAAAAAATAAATAAATGACCATCTCTCTATTGATAACTAGGCCAAATGACTTAGTCTGGTAAGTCTGGTTAATGTCCAGTTAAGAGCTCAACCAATGTATCAGACCAGATGGGAAATAAACAAATGCAACTTGTATTTAGAGTGTGTTACTGAGCAAGAGAGAAAAGCAAGAGAAATATCTGTAAAATGATAAGAAATTAAACGTTCATCTATATCCAAAGGATGATTGCAGGAAAATAACAGCTGATTCTTCTATACAAGGTTCATTTTTGTAATGGTGCCATAACACGTTCGCTCTTGTTTCCTGAATGCAGTGGAACAGAAAACTGTTTTTTTTTTATCGACTTTTAACAATTTATTTTGAAGCCCATGAAAAAAGCCATGGAAACGTGTATGAGGCGAGTACTTAATGTATTAATAATAATTTCTATTAGTAGTAATACAGGGTGTAACAGTGAATGCACCTAGGATCAATAACCCATTATTTTAAAAAGACAATATCCAATCTTTCCTTTCATTTTTCTTTGTCTGAGTAGACAATCTGATAATCCCAATCTGGTCACCTTTAATAACTAAAAACATAGTATTGATGATGAGCCACATCTACTAGTTCTTCTTTATTTATACAGACTTTCGGTAGTAAATCACTTTCAGTGTGTTTAGTTCGTTTTTCTATTTTCTGACCCTAGTCCACACATACGCATTACATGCAGGAGTAGAGGCAGACAGCGCGGAATCTTCCCACACAAAACACCCTCACATGCTCCCAAACCCGCAGCATGGAAGTATGAAACAGGCCAAATTTCACACAGGAGCTCTTTTTTTTATTTTTTTTTATTATTATTATTGTTTTTATATTTTAAAACCCCTCACTATACTTACTAGGAGCTAGGAGTACATCAGGAAGTTTAATTATTAATGGGATATTATGAAAACAAAATTTTTGATCATTAAGCATATTTGGGCCATTCTTCAGATTAATTTCTTCCATTATTCTTGATGTTTCAAATATTCCTGAGGAAAAGAAGGTGATAAGACCTCCTGCCTGGGTCTCAAGAGAATATTTTTTTTTAAATGTAATTTCAGTAGCAGCAGATCTGTTGTTTGTGGATATGAATGTTATTTTGCAATACTTTTTTAATAATAATAATTGTGTTCTCTTTTACAATATAAAATCTAAAATGGGGCTGATATGGAGCTACAGTACATCACCAGTTTATCTTGGTTAAATATGGGTAGATTAGTGACCTTACATAGCCTTCTTCAACTCTTAGTTGTGTTTTACCTTTTAGAGTGCTGTTATTTTTGAATAAAATTGCTTAAATATATAGAGAATATTTTGGTTGCTACAAACCAAAAAAAAAAAAAAAAAAATTGGTTTGTTCATTAGAAATATCTCGTTGGGGAAATGCCTTAAAACAGGTGGGAAATGCTTTATAAGGTCCAGAAATTGAGTGGGTGAAAAAGGCACAATTTTTTCCCCCAGGCTTTTCCAGTCTCTGCATTCTGATTGGTTAGGAAATGCATTTCTGCAAAGGGCCATTCGAGACGTGCCAGACTGCAGGATCTGAGACGCATTTCAGCTTTAAAACGAAGGGACAAATTTTGGAGACCTGTAAGACTTACAGCAATGTGTAAAGTGCCAGAAGTTCTTGTATTTTTTATGTAGTATTTTAATGTAGGATTCCAGAAAGACTTTTTTTGCCTCTCATTTTTTGGCAAGATTTTGCATCTCATTTTCAGTACAGTCCCTGGACGGAAAATGGAATGTTTTTGTTTGTTATGCCACACAGTAACATATGGATCATTCAAGCATAAAAGAAATCTAACTTAAGTTTGAACCAGTGAGAAGCAGATGCAGATGATGACAGATGATCAGGCCGGTGATTAGTATACTGGTGATGCCCAATGCTGAGTGAGAGGGGAAGTGAGGTTGCTGCTGAGGTTACAGTAAAACATTTGTTACCATTTCTTTAATTCAATGTACACTAACAGTCACAAAGTTGGAACACACCTTATAATTCAGTTTTTGATTTTTTGTTTTCTACATTGTAAAAAGACGCTGTTATACAGAGCCTTCACAACGGCTCTAATCTGAGATGCTGTTAGTTGGTGATTTTTGAGGCTGGTAACTCTAAATGAATTTCTCTGCAACAGAGGTGTGTTTTGGTCTCGCCTTCCTGGGACTGTCTTCATCAGAGCCTGTTTCATCATGGTGCTTGATGGGAGTTGCAAATGCACTTGACACAATACTGTTCTTGAAATAATTGTTCCTTCGTGGCTCAAGCCTAATGCCATATGTGTTATTTCATAGTTTTGAAATCTCCAGTGATGTTCTAGAATGTTGAAAAAATGAAGTAGAAGGTGTGCCCAAACTTTAGACTTTTGATTTAATTCAATATAAAAAAATGAGAGGTAGCCCAAGACTTTTGCACAGTACTCTGCATACAGTGTGTGGCAATAAGAAAAGGATTTATGAAGAGCTCACATGAGCTTATCTCTGCTCAGTCTCCCATCTTTCTTCATGCTTCATCTATTTCTTTTCTTTTTTCTGAATATTTGTAGCGTCTTTACCCTGAGTGACATTTCTGGATTTGGAGTTAATCACTGGATCACACTAAAGGCAACACCCGACACGTTTCCGAATCTTTTTTTCTTGCATCACACACAGCTGATGGACGTCGAACCAGCATTTCAGGCCTGTGAGGCGTGAGCGCACGTGCGTCTTACAGTGAAGTGTGTCATGCACACGGCTGCACTCAGGGTCTGCTGTGAATTCTAGATAGAGTGTGACAATATTGAGTAGCATTCCCAGTGGGATAATCCATGTTCTTTTTTTCTTTTCTTTTTTTTTTGCAATTACACAAAAGTCGCAGTGTCTCTTCATGTCAATGGAGATAATCAGCCAAGACCAGCCTTACTAACATCGGTATTAACGACCAATTAAATTGTAACAGATATACAGAAATATGTACAGTATCATCTGAGCTAATGTTCTGTCTTTGAATGAGATGAATAAGTGTGTGCAGCATGAAAATCAAGCGGATGTGATTCGGCTTCAGGATACAGTTTTTAGCTTTGTGACGTATGTTTACTTTTAAGCAACATTAGCCTCAGAGAGACTCTAAAGAAGCCATCTTCACACAGTGTGTCTTGATGATTAACGACATCAAGGGGAAGGAAGAAATTGAGGTTATACTTTTTTTTTCCCTCCCACTAATTGTTTCTTTTTTTAATACATTAAACACTATAGTAAGCTGAGCGGAAGAAGCTGCCGGCACCGAGAGCAGAAAGTAACAAACACTGCTTCTTGTCTTGTGATAATACAAAGAGATCACGTAGCTGAGCTGAAATTATCGTCACCTGGTGGGTCGACACAGATGCTGGGTGAGATTTTTTTCTTTTGAGAAATAAGTCTGTCACAGATAAACTTTTTTTTTTTGTATTCTTGGATTTAATTTATTTAGTAATTACAGAAAGGACGGTGAACTTTCGAATATTTAATAGCTGTAACGATTAAACAAGATTTGTCAGAACACTTATCACCTGTGCGTGTGTGTGCATGTGTGTGTGTGTGTGTGTGTGTGTGTGTGGCAACTCTCCAGTTCTGTGAATGTTCTAAAATTATGCATACAATATAAATGAGGTTTAATGTGCCAAAGAGGTGATTCACCCTGAGCTACAAAGGTCACACACGATGCACACACACGCACACACACACACTCGCACACACATGCCGACAAACAGAGGATGAGTGGGAGTGTAGGCCAGCGCATGGACAGGAGGAGAAAGAGTCAGACTGACCTTATTTCCTCACACTGTCTCCTTTACTTCCATCACTTTAAAAGCAGGCCCTGCATGCTCCTCTCTCCCACAATGCCTTGCTCTCATGGGTTACATACAGTAGTGAGTTCGAGACAAACACAGGCAGGCAAGAAAGGAAGAAGGTCAGAGAGAGAGACAGAGAGAGAAAGAGATTATTTTCATAGATGTACTTGTGATGTTCAGGATTTGTCACTCTCACGTGCAGGATTTAACAGGTCTTGTAGTCTGACCCACACACTCACATTTCTTCAATCTGAATACCAAAGATGACTAGAGTGTATGATCGGAAATCATTCTGTGTCCAAAAACATTAATGTCAGCTACGGACAGTTTTGTACCATATAACAGGTTAATCATCCCTGAGCAATTTCACTCTGCCATGATTTACTCCAGTTATATAATGAGACCTCAAATGTATCTATTTAAATTCTAATTTTATTTGTCACGTGCACAACCGTACACCGCGTGATATGCAGTGGAATGTTTATCTGGCTTGATCACTTTTACACATGCGCTTCTACGAGTTATCACTCACATGCGACATGTGAGTCCAGAACGATTCTTGATGTTGCAAGACAGAAATATATTATACCGTCTGTAAAAGCAGATTGTGATCGTCTACTTGACTGGTTGGTGAGTCACAGCTGTACCCACCATCTCTGTACACTAGACAGTTAGAGTGGATGGTTACATCCATTTTAAATGATGACTTCCACCATTTGCACAGAGAGTTTCAGCTGCTTCCCTCTGGACAGAGGTTTTTAGTCCCAGGGTGCATAACAAAGCGGGATTAAAACAGCTTTGTTCCCGCTGTTTTAACTGTGTTGAATAAGATGTAGGGCTGTTATGTCAAGAACGGATGTCACTACTATCATTGAATTGCATAACAAATTTATCTGCAGATATAAATAAAGTATAAAGTAACCTAATCTAACCTAACCGTCTAAAAGCCACACTCCCTTTACCCCAGGCTTTCAACTAGACTTATAAAAAAATATTTTCATATAAACATATTTCAATTGAAAAAAATAATTTCCAGTTAAGAAAGTTTAACAAAAAGTTGAATGACAGAATGACATACATTTACATTCATTCCTTCATTCATCATCTATACCACGTATCCTGTGTGCATAGTCGCGGGGGCCTGGAGCTAATCCCAGGAGACTTATGGCATGAAGTTGAGTACACCCTGGACAGTGCCAATCCATCATACGGCACACAACACACACATGCACACACTACTAGCAACTTGGGAACCCAAGTTAGCCTAATCTGCATGTCTTTTTTCCTGTGCGAGGAAACTGGAGTACACAGAGGAAACCCACCATGCACAAGGAGAACATTCAAATTCCACACACACAGTCCAGAGGCAGGAATCGAACCTTCAACCCTGGAGGTACGAGGCCACAGCACTAACCCCTACGCCACTGTGCTCAGCAGGATAAGGATCTGGGTTACTAATCAGAAGGGTGGGTGGTTCAAGCCCTTCTCCACCAGACTGGCATGGTGGGCCCTTGAGCAAGGCTCTTAACCCTCAACTGCTCAGATGTATAATGAGTTAAAAATGCATAATGGATAAGTGCGTCTGCCAAATGCTATAAATGTAAATGAGAGAATTTAAGTGCACAGTAATGCACTGCATATGTGACAATTAAACTTAATTTAATTTAATATTTAAAGTCATCCTCATACTGTACTTGCAAAAATCCGACAATGACGATCCTTGCTGGATGTGTATCGCCGCAGACAAATGCTTAACCCGATGAAAAATATATTTTTTTCACTTTTACATTGACAACACATCAGACAACAATGGCTGAGTGGCACACGATGTAAACATCCGTCATTTGGCCAAAACAAATACAACTGTCAGGTGACATATTAAAGATCGGCGGTCGATATTTGATGGTCAGTGAGAAATAACTGCCAAATCTTAGAGCTGAACAGACGCTCGACTGACAGCAGATTGATGCCCTGAGTACTGTATGTTAGACAGCCAGAGACTAACGCAGCTTCCGCTGGAAAGGCAAATTGTCAGTAATTTCAATTGCATGCATCAAAGCACCTAGCGACAAGTTTGACAAGTTACGTCAGTTAGTCAAACCTTAGTGATGAAAGACGTATGTCAGCAGATTCCAGGCCATTCCTATAATTTTACCCATCGGACAACAGCCGGACTTCATTTTATTGGAAGTAAAATTCGTTTTAAAGCCTCTATTTTTTTTTTTTTTAAGTGTAGACTCGTGGGCCACTCACATATCTGTCAAGTCAGAAGGAGAATTTTTTATTAACAATGCATGATAGAATCTGGTCATATATCTCTATGTTTGTATGGTTGTATGTTGGCAAGCATGAGACATGTATATACAGTGCCATCAAAAAGTAGTTGCCTTCCTGATTTTTATTTTTTTGCATATTTGTTACACTTAAATGATTCAGATCATCATACAAATGGAAAAGGCTGTCCAAACCTACAGTACATGGCCCTCTGTAAAAAAAAAAAAAAAAAAAGTAATTGCCAACTGGTTGTGCCAGTCTGGGTTGCTGTGGAGAAATTTTGGCCCACTCTTCTTTGCAGAATTCTTTTAATTCAGCCACATTGTTTAAGGTCATCTCATTCGAATTGAAGTCTTTGACTAGACCACTTCAAAACTTTAATTTTTATTTATTTGTTTATTTATTTTGAGCCATTCAGAGGTGCTTTTGGGATTCAGGTTCTGCTGCATCAACCAAGTGATCTTTGCGTAATTAAAATTAGTTTGATGATCTCAGTCATTTAAGTACTTATGCTAAAATCTTAAAAAGCAGCATGGGGCAAATACTTTTTTTTTCTACAGCACTGTAGTTAACATACTAGGGAGGTCACGAAAGAGAATCTAGGATGAAACTTTTGAACTGATTTGTCAAAACTACCATTTAAAAAAATAATGTGACTGATTTGAAAGTGTTTTTTTTGTTTTTTTTAATGTGTCCTTTGCTCTCCTGCACTGGTCAGCATTCACATACGTTGATGTTTTCAGGGTCACATTTGAGCAGTAGCAGCAACAGTGAAAATGCTGGTCACATGAGCATGCATATGGGGCAACTATGTGTACTGAAAATGTACTCTATTTATGTAATATATTTCCTTCATATTAGTATGGAATCACCTGAAAATCCACCATCCAGCTGAATTTTGGTGATCGCCACAGCCAACCAAAAGCTCCCGACGGCACATCGGAAAATATAGTTACCACCTGTCATACTCTCCTTAGATCTGACAAACATAAAATAAAATGAAATCACTAGCACATTACCTTGCACACTGAGGCATGTTGCTTCACACCTCCAGGATTAGAGGTTCGAATCTCATTTCTGGTTTGTGTATAAAGTTTGCATGTTCACCCCATTAGATAACATTTCCTGTTTGGGGTGAACATGCAAACTTTATACACAAACCAGAAATGAGATTCGAACCTCTAATCCTTGGTTTGTTTCCTGTTTGGGGTGAACATGCAAACTTTATACACAAACCAGAAATGAGATTCGAACCTCTAATCCTTGGTTTGTTTCCTGTTTGGGGTGAACATGCAAACTTTATACACAAACCAGAAATGAGATTCGAACCTCTAATCCTTGGTTTGTTTCCTGTTTCCTCGTCCTGTCCAAAGACATTTGGTGTTTGCTGACTGGGGTTTTGGTCAAACTTGCCCGTGCTGTATGATTGCGTACGAAAGTGTGTGTGTGTGTGTGTGTGTGTGTGTGTGTGTGTGCGCGCGTGCCCTGCAATGAGTTGACACCCAATCCAGGGTGTACCCCGCCTTGTGCCCTGAGTTCTCCGGGATAGAGTCTAGGCCCCTCATGACCCTACACACAGGATAGTGTGCTGTACAGTACGTAATGAGTGGATAGATGAGAATTACTAGCATGGAAAATTCACTACCATGTAAAATTGAATGTCAATTGAATGTGCAACAATAAAGTGAATAAACTAAAATGTTGTCTCATATCACATGCTTAGCCCTTGTTCTGGACCACAACAAACCAATTTGCTCTTTTATTGTAAAACCTGCTGATTTGAAAACCCAAGGATCTTGTAAAGATTAAAACGTATAAGGCTGTGGATTTCTCATACGGCTTTGTGATGGCGGAAAGTTTTCAAAAGAACCGATCTGCATGCTTAGCATCTCGAGCGAGGACTATGAGTCCCAGAATAAACAATAAACACTTTATATTTCAACAGGGGAACTCGTCATCGAGCTGAGATTGCTTTTCATTTTCCAGAAGTAAAAAAAAAAAAAAAAGGTACGCAGGGGAGGGTGTGAACAAAGCTTCTTGTGCAACCACTGCATCCACACAGATAGCTGTGTATAATGTATCAGCTTGACTTTACACAGGATGTGCCAAGCAACAACTGCGTATTGTGTGTAGGGTGAAATGTAAGCTAAGAGTATGTTTAGTCCTAGCATCTTATTTCAGCTTACAGGTCAGATTTATAGTAGTAGCCTAGTTTATACCCTAGTTTGTCAGTAGGCATTTCTTTATGAGAAAACGTTCCACTTTAGGAGCCTAAGTGCTAACTATTAATTATTGAAAACCTTCAAGGACCTTCAATATATATATAAACACAGTATATACAGTATATATATCCTGTTTTCACTGCTGATTGGTTCCCAGCTTGTACCATTCATTTCTCAAAGAGTTTTCTTTCATGCATGATGAAGAGATCCTTAATTTCTGAGTCATTCCTATTTAAACACACTGTGCAGTCTGTTTATGATTTAAAAGTCCCATACTTTACTCTTTTTTATTTTATTTATCAAGACACAGGTCTCAGGGTCGCAGATTGCCCCCAAGGTCTGTCAGTTAACGCTCCAGCTGAAATACCCAACTCAAACTGCCCTCTGTTTCACTCCTCCTCCGAACACGCCATTTCAGTGTTTATGTAAATGAGCTATGCCAAGCCACACCTCTTTAAGAGGAACAGCAGAGCTAAGCGGCTGAGCTGAGGTAGGAGCGCTTCTTATATGAGGTAACATTAGGAGGAAAATCCAATCCGCTTGTTTAAACCCAGGTCAAAACAGAAATACAAGAAAACAAATAACTACTGACTAAAAGTTAATTTTGTGTAATAGTTCTACTTTAAGAAACTATTTTATAACCCGGTGATGTATTTTTTTCCCTCAGAAACGTATCTATATCTATATAACTTGTTTTTTTTTTTTTTTTTACTAAGTCTCCCCAAAGTCCCAAAGGTTGTCGTCAATCCTTTTTCCTGAATCCTCACCACATAAAAGTGGACGTGTGAAGGACTGCCGAGAGAGACAGAAAGGGTTTGAAAGTAAGGAGAGACAAATGAAGTAAGAGAAAGCTTAGTCATACCGAGGTGGACATGAGACTCGTAACAAACCATCATATAAAGAAATTGTAAAAAAAAAAACTGCAGCAACCTACAGCATTTTATAGGCCATAAAACACACGCGTGTATCTCAGAGGAAGCGTTCTGGGAGATTGCTGATGGGAGGGTTTTACGGAGCTTGAAAAAAAAAAGGAAAAAAAAGGGAGTCATTATTTTTTGACTGACCCCTAAGCAAACATTAACACGCCCCAACTTTAGAAGTTCTCACACTTCACGCACACACACGTACATACATACACGAAACACACACTTGTGTTGAACTTTAATTAGTCCGGTGTGCTTGCTTTCAAAATCCAATAAAAGAGATGCAGCGGGATGGGGTGAGAGAGAGGAAGGGAGGGAGAGAGAGGGAGGTGCAAATAGGAAGTGTGACAGAAGAGAAATAGATTTAAAAATGCAACAGGATGGTAACAATTTTCTGTGCGTGTGAGGGTGTGTGTGTGCGTGATTGTCCTGCTGATACAGTTTGTTCAGGTTGGGATATTTGATCTGCCTTTATCATGCAACTCCATTCTTGGCGACTGGCGGGAGTTGTTTTGGGACAAACCAGGCAGATAAAAAAAAAAATCCAGTCTGAATATCAAATGTTGTGCTATAGGTAGGAAAGAAGAAAGGAAGAGAGTTTTGTGGTGAGACGGAGAGATAGAGGGAAATGAGGGAGCATTGCGGGGTGTCACGGGGAGAGAACGAGATGAAGGGGGTCAATGCAAGGAGATAAGGAACGAGGGAAATGAGAAACCCACGGAAAAGGAAAAGATAGGTATTTTACATAGAGCCCGCTCACGGAGTGCCGAGTCGACAGGAGCTGGGGAGGACAAAATGAAGAGATAATTTGAAAGATATAGATATGTAAATGACAGGGGAATAAAGAAGAAAGAGATACACAGAGTGGTGGCTGAAAAGGAGAAGACTGGCACTATGACAGAAAAAAAAATGATAGACATCACGGTGGGGGCAAAGGAGTGATTAAGGGGAATGAGCACGGAGAGGTCGGGAGACGACATGAAGAAGTGATGAAAGAGAGGGAAAAGACGTAGTAGCAAGAGTGCTGGATGAGCATCACATTCACAGCTTCCTCCCTTTCACTCTTTCTCGCTCACACATTTGTCATGCGGTACTCCAAAAGTATTTCAGTCTTCACTTTTCTCTGGCTTTAAACTCCTCAGCATTGACAAACCTCAATGCCCTGGCCTTTAGAAAACTCACAGCCATCACCACTTTACCTTTCCTTCTCTCTCTTTCTCTCTTTCATTCACCAATATTAAACTTTCATTCTCTTCAGCTGAGAAAAAACCTAGGAGCAAGGCAAAGAAACTGTACATACATGTGTGTGCTTGTGTACCTCTGTGTGTGTGTGTGTTGTGTGTGTGTGTGTGTGTGTGTGTGTGTAGACGTGTGTGAGCATGCGCTCATGTGCCCGTGTGCTATTTTTACTCTTCTTGTTCAAAGCAAATGTGCACCCAAGGACATTCTGACACTGATGGGACATTTTGATGGCCTCCATTTGGCTCACTCGAAACCATCTTTCACTCACAAGGATTAAAGGTTATAGATAGCGGAATTAAAGGTGCACTTTGGATTAAGTGTTACTAGACCTAGAAAGAATGACATAATTTCAGTCGTACTTTACACGGCCATTGTACTATGGAACATAAAATACATTAAGCATTATGGTACTGAGTGGAAGTGTTTAGTTTTTATCAGGTGTAATTGAAAACATTTTTATTGCTCTGTCTAAAATACCGGTTCTCAAAGCACCTTTAGGATTTCTTGAAAAAAAGCCAGGGTGTATGTATGTGAGTGAGGTTTTTAATTTTGTTACAACGCAGCGCTGCAATTTATTGTAGTCATATATATGCTATAATAATTTTATTATACTAATAAACCCATTCATGCTTGTAATTTAGAAGTCTTGTGAATAAGGTAATCCAAACCGGAATAAAAAATTGATAGCTACATTTACCTGTACATGGGCAATATTTCTTCAATCTAATTATTCCGATTAGAGATTCGAACTCAAGTCTTTACTTTGATGTTGATCTGATGATTGATTACATGCTCAAAGCATTTCATCAGAATAGTAATGTGAAATTTCAATAAAGGGAAGAATTGCTTAAAGTGTCCGCCACACCTTAATACGTTTAACGACTGGCTCTGATATGCTTATCGGCCATGAGAGCCAGGAAACACAAACACATACACATGGGATCTACAATGATGGTGGTGTCTGATGTTCTCTCCCAGCCGGTAAGCGTTCAGCCATCAAGGTGTGGCGGACACTGCAAGCAATTCTTCTCAGAAATTAAACTTAACAGTTTGGGGGCTCGTCCGGGTCGAAGAAAGAGAGAGAGAGAGAAAGAGAGAGTGTGTAACTGTGATTATCTGTCAGGAAAATAACAGGAAAAGAATGGTTTTTCAACAACTTTGAGAGTAGTTACAAGAATTCAGCTTCATCTGGAAGGCCAATTAGTGCCCGAGACCGAGTGTATGAAAATAAAGACTTGTGGAAGAGAGTTATCTGTGCTTACCGAGTTTAACGAGTTTAACAAAAGCAAACATACACACAAAGAATATCTTTATTCTGACAAGATGAATTTGGCAAGATAATGTCAACTTGCTACACAGCAGGGAGGATGAAGCCTAACTCTAGAGCTGTACGATTTAATCGATTATGCAATTTAATTGATCTCTTGTTGCTCAATTTAATTAATTGAATTGATGGGACAGTTTTCAATTCAGAATCAATTTGCACTTTTTAAATTATTTGGGGATCCGTACAAACATTAGATGGTCGAAATTTGAAGAATTCTGTAAAAAGAATTCAGAGAAAGACGCTGGCTGACCCTAGATGCTCACAGACACCAGCGATTGGCTACAATCACTGTGATAGACAGCGCAGAGACAGTAATTCACCCCGCCCAACCATGGTCAATTTTTCTCTCCAGACTTCCAGTCGTCAGTGATTTTAAATTTGCATTCTTTCTGCAACAATGTGAGCAATTGTCTGTTATCAGAAAGTATATGTAAAATGGGAGTTTAGTAAGCAGGATTTGCAGTTCAATTAGTCGCTTAATATAAAGCGTTAGCGTTTTCTTGACATGATCCTTTAATTGTGTGAACTTTCCCAGGCTTCCCTTTCCATTCGTTCCTTATTTGGAAATACTTCCTGTGGTTCCCTTCCTTCTCTTTTGTTTCCTGGAATTTCCATGGAACATGCGAATGGCTCATGTCCTTTGATATGGCAACAAACAGACATGACACACCTTAAAACTCTTCTTCTGTGAATAAACGAGAGAACATTCAATGGTCCATTTTATCAAAATGTAATACTTGTGCTTCTAATTATACTAAGAACGATTCGTTTTTTTTTTTTTTTTTTAGACTGTCAAAGTGCTTGTTAAAATGATGAAGATTCTTCTTAATTCATTCAGCTAATGTCTATAGACCTACAGTAGTTTCACGGTGATCAATGTGGAACCCTGCCAGTTCGTATCAGATCACCTATGATCTCCTCATGTAACACAAGTGTATTTTAATGATATAACATCTCTATGTTGTTTGTTAATGTGTAAGTCTTGAGACTGCAGTGTAGAAGTTGAGGAAGCGTGCCCATGAGGCTACCTCAGTAAGGGTTTTAATATGCTCAAGTAAGCAAAAGCTCATATAAAAATAAGGTTCCTCTGTCAGATCCGTATCCCAGGGCTCAGAACAGCATACAGACATGACCGAAGCGGACTCAATCTCCTGGCTTATCCGGAGCAGCTCCCCTGATTACTGACGCGCACCTGCACACGCTTACACACCCTATTTAAGAGGCTTTCAATCTGCTGCTCATGGCACGGTATACAAACTGCCCCTCGTGTCTGCTGTTTCTATTTGCTGATGTTCTGGTCATGACCTTGTGTTAGTTCTACATTCCTGATCCTGCCAAACCCCGGTGATTGGCGCATGCTTTCTCTCACTCTCTCTCGCATCAACCCCAGCCTCAAGTTCTCTAGCTTTGCCACATTTTGTTGTTAAGAAAATATATCCATTTTCTTTTTTGATATTCTCTTTGGCCTATTTAGAATTTACGAACTCGATCAGGAATGTTTGAAAAGCCATGCGAAGGCAAGTTTTGCCATTAAGATAAGCTAATTCAGTTATTTCTTACAGCACGGTGAAATGTTCTTTTTGTCGCATATCCCAGTTAGAAAGCTGTGGTCAGTGCACAGAGTCAGACAGGATTCAGTGGAGCAGACAGGGAATGAGGGAGAGCTCAAAGAGTGGGAGCATGCTAAAGTTAATTTAGAACAAGGAAAATATGTTTTTAAAAAAACACGAACATTTTCTTATTATATTTAATACTTAACTACATTTAAAAGTTGCAGTACAGAAATAGGTTTACCTTTGTATATATTTTTTTTCATTGGAAATGGATGGAAACACGTGAGTTCCGCAGATTTGATCAAGATTGGATATATATATATATTTTTAAAAGCTCCCGTTAAATGGCCCCAGAAAAAGGTTGTTTCTTCCCTGACTGAGTCATGGGTGCAGTATTTAATTTAGCAAATTGCTCCACACAGCATGCACACTTCACATCTCATTATGTTCATCATGAGTAGAACTCGTTTAGGTTGTCGTCATGGTGATGAAATAACCCCTGATGTTGATCCAGGGTGTTTTAACGGTTTCTATACATATGGGAAATCACTTATTTTTAAGCAAAATGTAACTTTATTGTGAAAAGTATCCTTCACACACACACACACACTCACACACTCACTCACACACTCACACCCACACCCACACACACACCCACACACACACCCACACACACACACACCAGGTACCCCAGTTTCCTCCCACAGTCCAAACACATGTGCTTGAGGTTGATTGGCATTTCTAAGTTGCCCGTGGTGTATGATTGTGTATGTGTGAATGTGTGTGTGTGTCGGTGCCTTGTGATGAGTTGTGACCTCATCCAATGCATCCCCGGGTCTAGGACTCCTGTGACCCTACACACAGCATGTGTGCGGATACTGGATGCATAGAGAATGTCAAATAACATTTTGGAAGACATTTTGCTAATTTGCTAAAAGTGCTAATTTCCACTACACATGGAGACTTTTAGAGCACACAGTAGTTTTTTGTTCCAGACCTGCAGGGTTGTACTGCTACAGTGGAACAGACAGATTTGGAGAACAGGCTCTTTAGTGCTGAAACTGCACAGAACAGTTGAAAATTAGGCAGCGCTGTAGTGCGAACAGGGAATTAGAGTTGATTACAGCGCCAATGGAATCCCTCCAACTGATATGTGCGTGTGTGTGTATGTGTGTGTGTGTGTGTGTGTGTGTCTGTGGATCTAAATGTATCGCTTGTTCTTTAAGCTTCATTAGTTCCATAGTGTAATGTACACCACGTGTTACACACATATCGAGCTGGGGCAGAAAGCAAACAAGTGTCTAATTTTCACTTAGACACACAGAGAGCATTTGACAGGTGTCGACCCCACCCGGAGCATCCTATTGACTCGGCATTACACTAGCACAAGAGTCACAGGAGAAAGCCTTATAGACAGAGAGTGCGAGGAAGAAGAAGAAGAAGGAACGAAAGGGACAGGGAGGGAAGAGAGGACGAGTGAGAGAGATGTCACGTAGAGAATGAAGGAATTGAAAGAGAGCCAGATGGAGGGATACTGACAGCGAGAGACAAAGAAAGGTGGTGGATGACAAAGGCACTTGAAGGAAAGAGTACGTTCAAGGACAGAAAGGAGGAGGCGAATGAGATGCCTGGTTCAACAGTGTGTATTTGATCAGCGAAAGACGGGTGACCGCCAAATAAAATATTCATCATTCATACACAAAACACATCCTGTCTCTGCAGCCGTCGCTCTGTTACGTTTCCACACACACACATCACGCAAAGGAGGTAAGAGGAGACTTGTGGGAGAGGACAGAGGACATGGAGGTTAATGCAAACACATGCATCAGGCTAGACAGACTGTGATACACATAAACCCCTTCATCCGCATTACATTTCCCTGAGCTGGTAACCCACACACACACGCACACGCACACGCACACGCACACACGCACGCACGCATAGGTCTCAGGTGGTAATGATGACAATGTACTTATACTTCATCAGTATTTTGAGATAGAGACATGAACTAAAATATGAAAAAAATGTCACTCTGATGTTCAGCGTTTCCTCCTGTCTACAAGTGCATGTGAGATTTTTAAGCACAGACACTCCTACTAATTGTTTCCGAGACACCCTGAACAGGTTGTGACATTTAATTCTCTTAAAAGAGGACACTCCAGTAAGGTTATGACATTAGGAGAACATTGCCCTTTCACGTGTGTCCTTATCAGATTACCTCATAGTTTTAAGGGGTTGCATTGTCGCATCGGTCTTTCTTAAATAGAGTGCTCGTACACAGGGCTGATCCTAATAGATTATAAGCCTGAAGCAATATCCTAATTGGACCACCCCATTCCACTCAGGAGAAAGCCTGAACCATAGACTTACTGGGCCACCTGGTGGCTTAAGGCTCCTAAGCAACAGTTTGGAGCTTGAAACGGACTCGTTCGTACAATACAACCACCAGCCCATAGTGAGCTTCAGACGGAGACGTCTTCGCTGTCTGCCACTCGTTAAAAGAACACAGATGATCAAATATCCATCATTTCAGATATTTAATATTATTAAAATCTCAGTGGTACTCCAAAGTAGAGGATGTGCAGACCACGCACACACACACACACATAGAAAAGAAAAAAACTTTTATGTTGTTGTACTTTGTTTCTGCTGCCAAAGCAGATCATCCGATCCGCATAGTTGATTTGGCACAGGTTTTACAACAGATGCCCTTACTGATGCAACACTCCTCATTTCTTTCAGAGCTCAGGACTGGCACCGAGTGTGCACTGACTTGCGGACCCACATGAATTGGGGTATCTGAGGCTGGGTCAGGGAATTGAACCCTGGTGTTATATAGAA
Source organism: Clarias magur (assembly GCA_013621035.1). Lineage (NCBI taxonomy): Eukaryota > Metazoa > Chordata > Actinopteri > Siluriformes > Clariidae > Clarias > Clarias magur. The sequence continues at coordinate 185,679 of QNUK01000207.1, forward strand.
AATGTGCAACATTATTATGGATATTATGGAACACGTACCAGGATACTGTCAATTATGGATATATAACACACTTGTAATATTTAATATTTAACACTAATTAAATACCATACCGGGTGTGAAAACATAAAAATAATGAGTTACTGCAAGTACTAAACCATACAAGAAGTATGGTACAGAATGTACAATAGTACTGTAGATACCTGCTGAACCTGTTAGCCACTGTGCTTTACAGATCAACTTTATATTTATCACTCTGAGAAAATGAGCAACTATATTCCCACCAGCATGAAAACATGCTGCTTCCTGATTGGTCAGCATTATCTAAAATATCCCTTTCAAGCAAACACACTTATGATTTATTCAATTATTGAATCATTGGCAAATAACGCATAAGAGCTTGAAACCATGCTAGAGAATCAGCTTGAAACATTTACAAAAGGCCAAAAAGTCTGTGAACAGACACACTGTATCTGGGAGTGTGTGTCTTTTTTCCAGTAAAAATTAGGCATAATCCAAATTGTAAACCAATAGTGAATTAGTGCATAGTGAATTTTATTCTTTATTTGTTTTTGTAATTCTTTTGTAGAGCTGTTTGTATTATTGCCATATTATTGTAATTTACTTGTTAAAATGGTTGTGATGCATTCTAGCATGTGGGATGATTTCCTAAAAAAAGGTGAGCGCAGTTTATCAAGGCAAAATAGACAGAATCAGATTTCTAGGATGCACAGAAGCCTCGCTCGTTTCCTCATCCTGCATACAGAGAAATAAAAGACAAAGCAACAAGTGACAATTTCTTTCCTATAGATGTAAGAGATTGAAATAATGACATCAGAATAGCAGCTGTGATATTGTGCCTGATATTTTCTACATTTTAAGCATGTTGGTCATGACGTGGTAAAACAACAAATTCAGATGATTGACTTTGTGTACCTTGGATAGGCTTACCTGATGTGTTTTTCATTCAAAAGTTTTTGTTTTAGAGAAACAGCCATTGGAAACAGTCAGTGTCAGGTTTGGTATTTTAATGCGAACAGTGATATATTTAGCTCGTAGGTTCCGTTAATGTTCATATCAAACACTCCAATGGGGGAAAATATAAGCTAGAACACATGGTTGTTGGTTCAAGACCAAATGATACTGACAGAAAGGCTACAGTAACTACTGAAAGTAAGTAAGTGATGCTGTACGCACTCGTTACAATCATGGCGAGTAGAAAAAGTGGTACCTCGGAATACGAACGCGGCGCCTCCCAAATTTTTGACCTTTTTTATTTAAATTTTGCAGGTAATTTGCCTCGGCATATGAAGCAAGTTTGGCATATTAGCGAATAACCTGAACCCTGGCTAAGTTGCGCGTACGTCTGGGAGAAGTTAATTTGTTTGCGTCAGTTTGCGAGCTTACTTATTTTTTTATGCTGGGTTTTATGTGCATTTTGTGCACACTTTAGTGAAGACATAGCACCACGGGCTCCAAGAAAGTTAGCAAAAATGGTAGCAAGAAGATACAGGAAGCACTTTCAGCGTGATTTTTAATGCAGCCAGTGCCAAGAGGAATCATAAATTGAGGTTAAATGAGGTTAAATCTCCATTTAATTAATATTAGATTACTCTATTTAACTGTCTGTTCTAAATTTGTTGATTGTTTTTATATGCATGTACTTTATTTCCTATGGGAAAATGTGTTCCGCAATACAAAATTTCTCTTTAAATTTGTATGCCGAGGTAACACTACGGTATATCAGTCTCTCACTCATCGTCTATACCGCTTTATCCTGTGTACAGGGTCACGGGGGGCCTGGAGCCTATCCCAGGAGACTTAAGGGCACACACGCTATGGGCAATTATGGAACGTCAATTAGCCTAATCTGCACGTCTTTGGACTGTGGGAGGAAACCCATCAAGCACGGGGAGAACAGAACATTTCCATGCACACAGACCAGAGTCACACAGGCGGAAATCGAACCCAGAAGCTTGAGGTGCAATGTGACAGTGCTGACCACTAAGCCACATAAAAGCCATATATATTGTATGCTATAAACTGGACAAGGCTGTCTGAATCCTATCCAGCCAGCAACACTCTGACTGGCCATTTGTATCTCTGTGTGCGTAGCCAAGTTTTTTATCAGCCAGACAGGAAAAATGAGCTTTTTATAGCAAAGCTTTTATTGATGTGTTACATCCGTAAAAAAAAAAAAAAAAAAAAAGTTCTGTACTTTTTCATATTTTTTCATTAAAAAGCTAACTGCAAATCTATACACATTATGTAAAAATGTATTTCAAATCGATCAGGCATTTCCTCATCTGGTTTGCCTAACACCAAAGTATCATGGCGCGAACCGCTACACTCCCACACCCACACACACCCACAAGAGGCAAACTTTTAGTGATTAATCACTTGCAGATGTGAATCGCTTTGTGTAGATTGTAACATCCATGGTGCGTGCGCATAATCTGCAGCTAAGTAATAATGATTCGTCTGCAAACTATTTTAGCACCAATAAGCAAATCTGCAGTCTTTGCAGAGCCGAGGCCGTCTGTGGTCCCATTGGACAGAGAAAGTCGATGGACGGTCGAAGGAGCGTGTGTGTGTGTGGGTCTCAGAGAAAGCCCTTTGAGTATGAGCACTTTAGACCATTACACTGCTCCAATCTCCTCCCCTCGTAACCGCTTTATTGATTCTCCATAAGAGCCTCCGAACTAGCAATATCCAGGGTTGTAAACATACTCCGCACTCTGTGTGCGCGCGCGCATTGGGAGGGTCGTAATTCCTACAAAGGTTAAAGGTTAACACGCTAGTGAGTGTTGAGTCTACAGTTCGATAAACAAACTCATAGGTACACAGTAAAGCAGAACTGACTCAGACGGAGAAGGTGTTTTTGTCTTTACTGCTTCTCTATTTGCTTTAATTGTTTACACACACACACACACACACACACACACACACACACACACACACACACACACACACAGACTTTCCACTCCTTGTTTTGTCTCTGTTCTGTCTCACTAAGTCCCCCCCCCCCGCCCCCTCTGGCTTACACCCTGTCAGATATTTCAAGCAGCTCCTGAAAATTATTTCTCTGTAACGACCTTATGCATATGGGATTTGTCTGACATTAACACTATGACACGCTTAGATTTCCTTGGTACAGTGTGTGTAGTAGGAGTGTAACACACTAACACTATTTGAGGAAGGTGAAAGTTTCTTAAAGAGAATCGTTACCGGTGACGAGACATGGATTCATCACTACGAGTCTGAGAGTAAACGGCAGAGAAAGACCGAGAAAGAGAAAGACCGAGAAAAAGTTCAAAATTTAATCATCAGCTGAAAAAAATTGATGCGTACAGTTTTGAGATTCTCAAGGCCCAGTATTGGAACATAATCAGGAAAAAGGTTCAACAATCAACAGTGTTCGTTACAGCGAGACACTTATTGAAGAGCTGAAGCCTAAACTTCTGATTACACTCAGAGGACCGCTGTCCAAGGGCATTGTGATCTTGCATGACAACTTGTTTTGAGGTGTTAAAGCGTCCTCCCTATAGTCTTGATCTCGCTCCATCGGACTTTAACCTGTTAGGTCGTACGAGGACGAATATTTACTTCTGATGAAGAAGTGAAGACAGCGGCGCATTCGTGGATCACCGCTCAGCCTAAAGCATTTTTAATGAGGGCATGCGAAAACCTGTTGACAGAAAGACAAAGTGTCTTGCATCGCAAAGAGGTTATGTATTTGTCTTGTCCAAAAGTTATTTAAAATAAATTTTACAGACATAATTTTTGACTCACTCTCAAACTTTGACAGGGAGTCAACTCTGACAGTCTCATCACCCCAACGTTAACTGGTTTTCATCCGTGGTGTCCCGGTTTGACCTGAAGCCCTTTATGTTGTCATTTTCTTTTGGAAAACATTCATTTAATTGCCTTTAATTTAGTGTAGTTTAAGTGTTAGAGGTCTCTAAAACTAGCAGAGATGTGCACAGCATGAGCTGTACAGCAACAGCTTCAGACATAAAGCCATTTCTTTTGTGGATTCCGGCCCAGTTTGACCAGTTACACGGAAATACAGTATAGTAGACATTCGGTTTTGGTTTGGAGGTCAGGCGACCGAAGCGAACCATGAAAAACCATAATGTTATCAATTCATTCCAAATTATGTATTTGTCTTTAGTCTACTGACACATACCTGATTCCCCCCCCCTCTCCTCTTTCATCCTCCTCTTCTACTCCTTTATTTTGTTCAACTGCATTTATTTATCTCTGTCTTTAATCATCTGTCCCCGTGAAACACTCCCTCACACACACACACACACACACAAACACACACACACACACACACACACACAGTTAATGCCAAAGTGATTTTAATTCATGACACAAAACCTGTCCTGTTGCCCAAGGCTTTGAAAATTGAACATACTGCTCAACCTTTCTGTCTCTAATGCATTTGTTGTGTGCTGGTCCTTAGAGCTCAGGATAATTGGTGCAACTAAAAGTTGCCAGCTAAACAGGAAGAAAAAGAGACAAACAAAATGGGGGGGAGAAGAACCACTAAGCAGCAAGCATATGGTGAAGCTAGTGAAATGCTAGCTAAGTGTAATGTTTTTTCGTTCAGCTTTCTCCCTCTTTCCTTCTCTCTTTTAGTTCTTTATTGATAGCATTTAATTCCGTCATTAGTTACAATTACCCGTATTGCCGAATGCATCATCAAAACGACAGCTAATAGGCGATTTTAAAAGGTCCATCTCTCAGCGGCAGGGAGGAACGCATTTTTGAATTGTTAAAGAAAATGAACAACAGTAATAAAAATGGAAGTAATGAAAGTCGCTCTCTCGCTATCGTCAAACACATAAACAACACGGGCAATAACGCGCACACAGCGCCTGCCTTTACTGCTCAGTAGGGTGCTGTGTTCTCTACACACACTCGAGTGAGCATCGCCGAGGCAAGACAATGAAGAGAAGAGAAAACAGATTACACCCTCAGAGCTGCTCCAAAATAGAACGAACTAAAGACAAATTGCAGGAGTGTGTGTATGACCCTCTCAAAGGGGTATTTAATATTTATTTATCTCTTGACTTGACAAACGATCTCATTTTGCATTATTGGACTTATTTTTGGAATCTCGAAAACATCTTTTTTGAGATCAACCTTCCTGGTCAGAAGAAAATGGCAGAAATGTGGAGGGAAAAAAATAACTGCTGCATAATAATCATTATAAGTCATAACTCAGTGTTTAATTGCTCCTTAAAATTGACTCGAAGTTGATTTTTTTTTTCTTTTTCTTTTTAAATGGTGGTCTTTATATAATTCTCGGTTTTCTGCCATTAAGCGTTATCAGAGGGTTTGGAGGCTCAGCAGTGGCCTCGTTAATATTTATGCAGTCCATTGAGCTGCCTGCTTCTTCAGACAATTTGAAACGCTTTACTTTCAGGTGACACACCCGGCTTCTTGCTTTTTAAGTGAACAACAATGTGATGTCTCTTCTATCGCTGTGAAACAAACCGCGCAGAATACAGAGAAGAGGTCAGAGTTAGAAACTTTTTCTGTGTCCTGCTCAGGAAGCAGCTTTAGCGTATTTGTGTGAAGTGAAGCCAGTCTCAATGGGTGCCCTAATATTCAATGGACACTAATTAAGCAATATCACATGACAGGGAGTGCTGTCGTGATGGATATCAGCATGGCTGTGAAAGGTGCAGCCCTGAGCGACAAATACTGTACAAGAACACAGATGACAATTCGGGATGACTTAGAAGAAATGATTAATTAGGCAAAGTGATGTTTGAGATGACATAACATTATCAGATGTGTTTTCTTACTGAAAGTGCTTCTGTGATGGTTTTTAATGTGGGTTTCGGCAGGCAGGTGCTCTCCCCTCGGTATGGTACTATATATACTTTCACCCATGCTGAGAATGACAGTTATATAGCTAAACATATCCCAGTTGTGTTACTGTCCATTATAACAACTTGTATAATATTCATTCATTCATTCATTCATTCACCTTCTACACCGCTTAGAATGTACAGGGTAGTCTGGGAGGGCAGGGGGAGGGGCCTGGAGCCTATTCCAGGAAACCTTTAAGTACAAGTCGGGGCACACTCTGGACAGGGCACACACACACACTCGCGCACAACACAGGCAATTTGGGAATGTCAGTTATCTGCTATTCTGCGTGCCTCTGGACTGTGGGAGGAAACCGGAGCACCCGGATGAAACCCAACAAGCACAGAGAGAACCCTCTAACGAATCGAGCCTTCAACAGTGGAGGTGCAAGGCGACAGTGCTAACCACTATGCCACCTTGCTACAAAAACACATCATGCAGAACACCTCAGTCAGACCCGATCTGGCCTGATCTGAATGAATTTGCAATCAGAATGAGAGTGTAAGTGTAATCCTTTGATATTCTGTACAGTAGGTATATATTAGTCATGCACAGCCTTGTTCCGATGATTTCTCTTTGTCAGAATAAATATATTCTTTCGTCCTTGCATGGGGTAACATGAGGTGAATTGATGCGTTTCCAGGAAGGTAATTTAGCTTCCATTTCCAATCAGTAAACTATGAGAACAGCGTTCTCGCACACACCGGTCTTCTAACCAATCATACATGAGACCTGTTGAAATCTTGTAACCAATCATTCCGCAGAAGGTGTGAGATTAAGGGAAAGCATGCAAAGCTTAACCTACCTCAAAGCTGGAGAAAAATCTTTTTCTTCTGTAATATTTTCAGCAGATTAAATGCTTCACATTTAAGAACCGCTTTGCGCACGTCAAAAAACTTGCTTTCTGCTTAAATCCTTTAAGCATGTAAGCGCATATCTTTAAGTTGAACGATTTCAGTTGGATTGAAGAGATATTGAAAAGGTATAAAGACTGCTGTTGTTTTCCTTATTTCGGACAGTTTGAAGGCATGATTGCATGCAGTTTCTCAGCAAAAACAGCCCTGTAGTTCTGTTCATCAGAGCATTGCTATCAGAAAGGTCTAAAAAGACAGTCCTGTTGTGCTACACACACAGAGCAGGAGTGTTTAGCTGTTGAAACATCGTGTTGAGGTTCATTTGGAAATTTCGCAGATGTTGGAACACAGGTTATTTTCGAATGTTGGACCAACGTTGACTACATGACATTGGAATAACGGTTCATGAAAGACCACAGCACAGTGTTGCAAATAGGTCTTCAAAACAGAATTTACCGATAGCATTTATTCATATTTCTCCTCTGAAATGTATCCTTGAAACACTCATATTGCTGATGCTAGGGTTTTTTTTTAGGCAGCTAAGCCAATTCTCTGACTGGACCTTGAACCCAGGTTACAGTGCAGAATACTAGCCACTGGCCCACCAGGGAACCTGCTGTCCAAGCTAGTAAATGCACATATACACAACGACACAAAAAGATCCTCCAAGGCAAAAAAAACAACTAAACAACTGCAATTTAACAAACCATTAATTCGGGACACAGCCAACTGGAAAAAAAAAAAAACATCAGCAGGATGAGCAAATAAAGGATGTAGAAGATCCATTCTATTCAACCGGACATAATACATTATGCAGTACCAAATTAGCAAAGCTGCACGTGGTACTGCTGTGTAGCTGGAGTTGCCGAGTGCGACCTGCCTACATTATCGCTCACTGATTTTCCACATTCGTGTTGTTCAATAACATTTTGTTTCTCAAAGTGTCTAAAAATTCCATTAAAAAACTGGTTGTTTATGTAACAACCTCAGGAGCGACCTCATTTCCCCTCTCATCTGTTCCAGCCACTCAGCATTCAGCATCACCAGTTCACTAATCATTGGCTGATCATCTGTCATCATCTGCACCTGTTTCTCACTGGTTCATGCCTTAAGTTAGATGTTTTAAATATGCTTGAATGAATCATTGGTCACTGCGTGGCTTAACAAAAAAAAAAAAAAGGTCAGGAAACTGGTCGGGTACAGGGACTGAACTTAAAATCAGAATCATTGGCAAATATGATGGACAAAAAGTCATTCAGGACACTTGCCGAGTCTTCCTCAAGACTACATTAGGGGGGGTCTAGACATTTGCCCAATACTGTAGGTGTACATAAACAATTGTGATAATGCTTACCAAATGCTTGTAAAATGGCACAGGTTCTAGGATGTCTGTTAGAGAGAAGTCAACAAGCTAGTACAGTAACACTTCACTTAAATACTTAGCAAAGAAGTGGGTCTTCAATCTCGGTTTGAAGACAGACGGAGACGTAGATTGACAGTACAAACCTTCAGGAGAAGATCATTCCAGCGCCAGGGATGTCTCTCAGTGCATGTCTTACTTGTATCTAGAATGGTGGTGGCTCAAGTTGACCTGTGTTTGTGATGCAGAGCGTTAGAAATCTGTTGTGGAGAGATTAGATTAGATTAGATTAGATTAGATTAGATTAGATTAGAGGAAGCCAGTGGGTGGAACACAGAAAGTGGGTGGTGTGAGAACATGAGAATAAGTCTGGCACAGAGAATTTGGATGAGATTGGGATGAAACTCAGGGGAATATCAGCCAGCAGCAAGGGGCAGTAGGATAGCCTGAAGAACCTCAACAAGGAACTGAGTGCCCTCTGTGAAGCGAAAGAGCCAGATCAGTGTGATGCTGCAAAAATGAAAGATTCACACAGCGAATCTTAGGGGTTACATGGTTGTCCAGCTCTGCCCCGCATTGTCACGTTGTGAGACGGTGCAATCCAAGAGGTTCTCTGGGGAGATGTCGGGATACGTCTTGAGGGAATATACAGCAGCTCAGTCTTGCTGTGCGAAGATCTACCATGCATGAGGAGAGGTCTTCCAGGCATGCTGAGATCAGTGCATGAGCGAGGAAAGGAGAGGATGAGTGGAGTGCCATCAGCATAGCAGTGGAATGAAAAGTATGTAAGGGCTCGACCTTACAGAAAGATGGGTATAGAATGAGATGAAATGAGAAGAAGCACATGTGGAGAGTCAGCATGGATCAGATGTGGATCGAGTCCATGTCACTTGAGAAAGAGAGAGTGAGAGAGGTCCCTCTTGGCAGGACACCAATTCCAAGGCATGCAAGGTTGGACAGGTGAGGTTTGGGATCGACAGCGTTGAAGGCTGCTGAGAGGTCAATAGGGGTTAGAAGTGATGACTTCTCTTTTAAACAAGGCACAAGGTAGTGGACGACGAGACAGCGCATGGCAATGGCGCCTGGTAGAAAAGCAAGTCAAGCTGAACGGAATTTACATTGTGTAATCACTGTTCTACACTATCGCTATGTCCCTGTTCAGAATCGTTGGTACACAAGCAAACTCAACTTGAGTACATAATCGGGATACAAATGACTCAGAGTGGGAAACAGAGAGTCTCGCACACACACTGGAGAGTTGTGACATAGCTATTACTTTGCTACATAGTGCTTTTGGGTTTCTCTGGTGTAGTGGAATAGTGGCAGTAACCACATTTGTCATATAAATATAATAAAGAAAAAGTGAAAGCGTAAGCTGAGCGAGGAAGAGAAAAGAGGGGATTTGGGGAAAGTACAAAGGGGTAATATGAGCATTAGCACCATGCTGTTCGCTACTAACAGCACAGAGAGAGACCGAGAGAGAGAGAGAGCGATAGAGAGAGAAAGAGAGAGAGATTTTTAATTGTCTGTGGCAAATAGGCTTTGGAGCAAGGTGAAGATGGGTTGGTGTGTGTGTGTGTGTGTGTGAGAATCGAACTCTCTCTCTTTCTCGCTCTCTCTAAAACTAGCATCAGTGTTCTTGAGAGGTGAGCACCTCTCTCCACAGACACATATCGATTCCTGGACAGATTTAAACCCTGCAGAACCACACACACTCAGACACAAACACACCTAGACATACACACACAAAAGCCATGACTACTCAATCCTTCTCAATTCCACCTCTTCTAGAAAATAAACATTGTGTATAAATGAACTGCACACCCATTTACGCTACACTACACTGCAATACACTATGTTATACACACACACACACACACACACACACACACACACACACACTCCTCTCTCCATTGATCTGATTTACTATACATATTTATGTTTCGGCATCATTTGTACGTGATCAGACGTCTTCTTTCTCTACCTTCGAAACAGAGATACACAACGTTATTTTCGTTTTGTGTGTGTGTGTGTTACCAAAACAGATGCTCTCCTTTAATTAAATAGAGAGCTGGGGTTAATTAAGAAGAAGGGAGAGAAAATAAGGGCAACAAGGGAAGACAAGAGTGCTGCTTGCTTGTAATGCTGATTGCTGATTCAGCTCACTCTCTCTCTCTCTCTCTCTCTCTCTCTCTTAATCTCCCTCTCTCTCTCTCTCATCTCTGGTAGTACCTGCAGTGAAGGTCAGTAATAAATGTAGAGGTTGGAAGCATGAAAGTGTTTGAGAAACAGGACGTTTCAGATAGAGCTTCTTCATCAGCCGTGCAGGGAAAGTGCTTCTCCAGCTGAAAATTACAGTCACTAAATTTACAGGCTCTCATCACGTGTTTCTGGCAAGCTCTCGTCAGGTATTGCCGCATTGCTGCTCTTTATAGTATCTCCTACAGGACTAAGTTTGGGATCTACACCAGAAATTCTCTCGACTTCTCTCTCAGCACGGCTTATTAGACTACACCCGACTCGTAGCGCCATTCCTCAGAGATCACTCCGAGCATCACCATCCATATAGGACTACTTAATACAATCTAAAAAAGAATGCAGAGTTACATGTAACCCAGTTTGAGTCATTCCTGTAACCCAGCAATGGAGAATAGACTTCAGCAGCCCACACACCCACAAAAAAATGCTTGTTGGGCCGAGGCACGGGGCACATTCGCCCCCATTTTTGGTTTGTTACATGGCAAAAAAATGTTGATATAAATCCTTTAAGCATTATACAGTATTAAGCAGGATGCACTCAAAAACATTCAAATAAACATTAAAACGTTTAAACAATAAACTCCAGAGTCAGGGGTTCGATTCCCATCTCGGGGTCTGTGTGTGTGGAGTTTACATGTTGGTGGGATTCCTCCGAGTGCTCCGGTTTCCTCTCACTGTCCAAAGACATACAGATTAGACTAACTGGTGTTCCCAAATTGCCTGTAGTGTGTGTGCGCGCCCTGTGATGGATTGGCCTGTCCAGGGGGTTGTTCCCAATGTCTTCTTGGATAAGCTGTATAGAAGAGGATGAGCAGTATAGAAGATGAATAAATAAAAGCTAGAAGATGAATCATTTAGAAGATATTACGAGTATATAGAAAAACAAGGATTGTTTTTAACTTCCATAACTGTGTTCTGTTATTCTGCACACTCAAGCCAAGTTCTGGCTTGGCTTTGAGTATACAAGTACACCAGTGCCTTGGTGTAGTAATTTCTCTAATGATGTAGGGTTTTTGTTTTTTTGCACGTGCCACCTGTGGTATCATGCGACTGACATGCGGGTAAACATGTCGGGAGGATGATTTATGTAGGTTAAAGGGTTACAGTCCAGTCTGACAGCTGAGTGCTGACCTAGCAAAGCATTTGATAGCTAGCATTAGCAATATTTGACTTCTCAACCCCTTCAGCAGTCAGCTAATGGACATAGCTAATGATATTCTAGCTGTTAAAATGAGCTTCACCATTAAATTTTTAAGCGGGTTGACCTTCACGGTGATAGTGTTTTCTAATGTGTGATCCTAACTAGATGAAATTAGCTAACAATTGTTTTTTTTTGTTGTTGTTGCTTTTTTGGAGTTACATAACCGTTAATGTTGTTAGCTAAAATTAAATGAAACAAATAATGGTCATAATGGTATAATTAGTACCAATTAATCAGGTGTTGGGTATATGGTGAAGGACAGACAGGGTGCATGGGGAAAAGAAGAGTCTATACACCTAGAGGATGAACTATGAAACAGTGCCTGAGGAGGAGATGATGTTACTATATAGGAGATGAACTATATAGAAAAGTGGTGGTGGTAGCATCATACTGTGGTTTAATTTAGTGGTTTCCTAGCAAAATTCCCCCCTAGCAAAGGATGAATATTTTTACAATGACAACTTTTTCTTTATATTCATTTTTCCTAATCATTCAGTTCTGTGTTACTTTATATCATAGTGATTTCTCGCATATCCGAGTTAGGATACTGAGGTCAGAGCGCAGGTTCGCCAGGATACAGTGCACCTAGAGAAGGTGGGCTAAGAGCTCAACTTTATGGTGCTGGGGCTCGAACCCCAACCATCCAATCAGTAACCCTCATTATATACTTTACCCTACACTATATTGACTCCACACTTTCATATAATGGTAGTTATATTTGTGTATGACCAGTTTGAGATAAAAAGACATTTTTGTACTTTCACTCATTTATTTTCATCAGGCACTCATTTTTGTTCCCCTATATAGTCTTCTTGTAGAAGCATTAAACTATCACGAAAACTACTTTTGCTGCATTTTGGAGCCATACTGCAATTCACTGCAATATTCATGAAAGAAAATTAAGCAGAGATATAACTGTATAACTCTACTCTGCTTTCTCTACAATAAACATGAGATATTGTGTTGTGTGCAGGAAGCTGTTGCATTCACTACATCTGGTTACATTTGCTACATCCTGTTCTCCAATTGGGATTCCTGGACTTTTTTTCCTATAACTTTATGAGATCACTTGCCTACATGCGGCCATTTGACGCTCAAAACGCCATTATTCGGTGCATCGCTGTACTATAAAGGTGCTGTCTTTAACTTACGAAGTGAAACTGAAAAGACAGGAGGAGGGATCTGATGAGGGATTGTAACCTGAACTTTTTATATAATGGTTTTTTATGATCGTTAACAATCTGTGTAATTAAAAAGATTGTGTGCGCAACAAAACTCAAAACACAGCAACCTGCTGCCAGTGGCTTATTATATATATTTTTTTAAAAGGCCTGCGTTTCCTATTGTATTGTAATTAAAACAAAAAAACAAGGTAGGATTGATAAGAAACTGCATATGTACTGTACTTGACGGCAAACATTATTGCAGGCTGATTGTGACAAAACAGTGGGAGGTGGATTTATAGTGTTTTGCAAAATTCCTTAAAGTTCAGGCTGATATAACGCAAACTATTTTTGACATAATATCTTGGCATTTGTACTTTTTAACCCTCCTTACTTTTATGTCCAGAATATTCTTTAGTAGTTTGCAAAACTTTTTATTTTATTTTATTTTTTTATTTAAAACTGCCAAAATGGATTTATACTATTTTGTAGTTCATATATTCATATATGTACAGTATATATAATCCCACTTAAGGCCATTCGAGTTCTAGGTTGTAATGTTCAAGGGAATTGATTCAATGTAGGCCATGCATATTTACATTACTAGGTCAAAAACAAATGTATAATGTACACACATACTGTAGCTCCTCCCATGCACACATTTATATAAACAGGAAGACTTTTTTTATAATAAACATAATGAATGTACTGTAAGTATGACACAGCCTATAGGTTCTGCCCTCACCTAGCCATGAATAGAATAGTCTCATATACCAGTCACTCTTGGTCATTTCATTACACCCGATTGTTAACCCATTGTGCGAGGCTTTCGATGATCCCTAAGCTGAAATACAAATTTTAAACAATCAGAATCATTGAGCGAAGACGATGCTTTTCTATTGCGAGTGAAGCTCCATCCTGCACACACACAATTACGCAGAATGAGGATCATTCTAAGGTTGTCTTTACTACAAAATCAATTACAGTGTGCACAGAGAGCGCGAGGAACGGTGTGAAACAGCGTTCGATTCAATATCATGGCTTTCAGTGTGTCATTGTATCTGCTTACAGCTTATACTGATGCGCCATAGGGCTATACAGCGTGAGGATTACATTACTGTTAAACTAGTTCTTTTAGGAGCACACGTCTTAGTTTTCATTCGTCTATAAAAAAACATTTATAATCTGGATTTACACTTTATTGGAACGTTCATGGAATTGTCCAATCAGTGGCACACTATATAAAACGATCCCATTAGTGTTTAGATCAAACATCAGAATGGCATGATTCGTCGGTGCCAGACCAGCTCCTGTGAATTATTTGCGAAGACTGACTCCAGCTGACAATCAGACGGACTCAGATAACCACGCTTTACAACAGTGGAGCACAGAAAAGCATCTCAGCTTACATAAGTTGAAAAAAGTGAGCAGAAGACCACATCGTGTGCCTGTACTGTCTAGAGCGCCTTCAAATTTAGTATTTTTAATTTTTTTTAACCATTCTGTGCAAACCCTTCAGTCGGAAGATCATCAATTTCTGAAATACAACCCTGCCATGGTGGAAGTCACGGAGATCGCAGGTTTCTCCATTCTGATGTTTGACGTGTACCATAACTGAATCTCATGATCTGTATCTGCATGATTTCCGGCATTGTGCTGCTGCCAACCCTGTCTGACGTGACGTGATATGATGTAGAGGTGTTCCTTATAAAGGGAACAGTGAGTGTATATTTCAGATTAAATCCTTAAATGTCACACCCCTGGAGTAGTGGAAGACTTGCCATCCAGGCATGGTGATTTTCAGGCAAATCTGGAGAGGATTTGCATACATTGCAGGCCAGGGAAATTCATAGTAGTTATGGTACAGTCCTTAAAATATGAGCTTAGTACTGATAAATTGAGCATATTAACACAGTACATAAAAATGTTTTAAGTTTAAATAACATAAGCAGGCAGTGTGAAATAGCCGGAGATAGAGAAAGGACATAAATGGAATGGGAGTGAGTGATAGATGTGTATTGGAGGTAAGTGATGGGTGAGAGCAATCAGAGAGCGTGCGAGAGAGAGAAAGACATAAAGACCACAATTTCGATTTTTCATTTAATAATTGAATAATAATGTCCCACGAGAAGTGACCTAGAACTGAAACAGAGAGAGAGAGAGAAAGAGAGAGGGAGAGAACGTCAACATCTTTATACTGTCACCTGCTGGTGGAGCTTGGTTAGTACAGCTGTCCGCACTTACAGTATTAACACGGACAGATCATATCTAAGAAAGTCCTGGCAGCTCTCTGGGCCTGGCTGCAATCTGTGTACGAGCGAGAAGAGGAGGGATAAAGTTATTGATGTTTGGCTCGCTGCTCTGTCTGTCTTTCCTGTGATGGATGAGTATGGAGGAGGAGATGACAGAGGGTGCGTTAAACTCCCGCTCTGGAGAGACAGACACCGTGCCGCGGTGCCCGTAAAATCCTCCCGTTTGCTCGGCACCGCGATGCCAGCCATCTGAACACCTTATCCTGAAATGATAGCCAGAGTATCCAGACGAGATCCAGACACTTCACAGATGGCCAGTAATTCTCTCTCTCTCTCTCTCTGTCTCATACACTCTTGCTTACTCACTTGCTCTCTCTCTCTCACGCACACATGCACACACATGCCATTATGCAAAAACGTCCTTTTTGTCCTCATCCCACCTCAAAGCAACTGGCAGGGAATAGATGATGGTGGTTAGATGTGTTAGATGAGTGTTAAACGTGTGTGTGTGTGTGTGTGTGCGTGCATGTGTCGGGCTATTGGCCGACACCGACAGCGACAACCGCATGTATGTGTTTTCTGTCACATGTGACACACATGAGCGCCATCAGTAGCTCGAAAAAAGCCCTCGGTCACGGTCCAGCCGTATTCCACAGCTCTAGCAGGAGCGTTAATGTGAATGCCTTAAGTATAATTCGATCCTGTTTACAATTCAACACCGGCTGATTTGATTCAACTGCAATTTTGCCTCGGCTGAGAGATTTCATTTACTTCAATATCAGTTTTCACCCCCCTGTCTAAAGAGAAACCTCTAAACTCCGCTTAACCCTTGCACTCCTACACTGCAGCCCGTGTGAGGTAAAGACAGACTGCCGTCTTCTCACCTGTCAGGCCCGAGACACTGATTCAATCTGATGCATCTAACAAATGAAATCAAATACACCTGCGGTTTTTCGGGCTGTCTGAATCAGATAATAAAAAAATGAGATGCGATTGCCTGTGGTGCACTTACCTGTCCCAAAAAAAAACAAAAAAACAAAACATGTCTGGTTCAGGAGTGTCAGGTTTCAGCGCTGGAGCACCACAGCTATAAACAATCTGTTCAGACGATAGATTTATAATTAACTAGCGTTGACGGGTAGAAATATTTAAAAGGTTAAAGCTAAAAATAAGCTGATCATAACTTTCCTTTCTACTCAACATTTTGATTTAATTTATGACACAAGGTTCAGTTTTCATAGTCTACGCCGCTGTGTCGCGCTTTAGTTTGTGTTTGGTGAGGATCGTAGCAGCTTGTAGCTGTAGGAAACATTGCTATATTCATCCAAAACAGCGCAGTGACTTCCCTTCTACTCAACAGTTTGATTCCACTTAGGGTGCATGTTGAACTCCAGGTAGAAACCAAAGGACTGGCAAAGTTGCATTAAATTCTATTAAAAAATGCAATAAAATCGGCTAGACAGACCTGCAGATATACAAACATACGGACAGAAATTTTCAGGTCCTCGAATACATTATATGAAATTCCGAGTTCTAATCAATGTACAGACAAAACCTTTCATAGAAAAAAAATAAGATGCGATTGCCTGCGGTGTACTTACTGTACCTGTGCCAAATCAAAAACATGTCTAGTTCAGGAGTGTCAGGTTTCAGTGCTGGAGCACCACAGCTATAAACAATCAGTTCAGACGATAGATTTATAATTAACTAGCGTTGACGGGTACAGAGTTTATAGAAATATTTAAAAGGTTAAAGCTAAAAAAAAAAGCTGATCAGCATCTGGCGAGGTCCTAACATGGTTATCAAAACAAGGAACCTGAGGCAGGAATCGAACCCGGGCGCTGGAGGTGCAAATCAGTGCTAACCACTAAGCCAGTGTGCTGCCAAATTATTATTATAATTCATATAGATTCAAATCATTATGAAAAAAAAAAGTTCAAACAATGAAATCCATCACTACGTTTAGTACGTTTTGTCATGTCGTTTATTTTGACACCTCCTTAACAGTTGTGGTCTATCTCTTATCTCTTATGCAGTGTATATCATTGTGGTATGCTGGTACAGCGGGTCACATTGCCACCTTCTACTATAACTCCAGGGTGCGTGGTTCAATCCTGAGCTTGGGCTGCTTGCATTTCTCCAGTGTATTATTTTTGTGTGTGTGTGTGTGTGTGTGTGTGTGTGTGTGTATATGTGTTTCTTCAGGTTATCCTGTAGTTCCTAGAGACATGCCAGTAAATGGTTTGGTGACTAAATTGCCCCGTGTGCAGGGGTGTATTTGTCCATGGAACCTTGCATACATTCCCACCTCGTATAGCGTACAGCGTTCCAAGGATTGGCTCCATGACCCTGACCCTGAGTAAAGCGCTTACTGAAGATGAGTAAATGAATAATATATCAGTATATCCTTTGCTACATGCACTATATGGGCAAAACTATGTGAACGCCTCACTGTAACATCCACATCACAGCATGTGCGACAGAGTTGGGCTTTACTCTTCCTCTGGATGGTTTCTGGTGATGATCAGGAGATAAAGTCTACCGCTTATGAATAAATGTGTCTCAAAGGATGACGGTTCATTCAAGTAAATCAGTTCACTATGGACAATTTTTTTTTCTTTGCTAATGCACGAGTTTGATGATAGAGGGAGGTGGCATGACTGTACGGTCAGTCTAATGGAATTAACTTTGTTAAGAGCAATGAGCCATCGCTGAAATTAGCCAATGCTTATTCGAACAAAGCAGACCATTAGACAAGCAAGACTGAGTTCTCAATTTACCACTTGGCATTTTAAACGGCTCGCGTTTAGGCGTCCCAAGTGTGCGTGTGGGCGTTGATGCTAGATTAGGACAGATTGCTCGTCTAGCCTGTCTAGTGTGAGTAAACATTTTGTCCTGGTGCTTTGGTTATGAAAAATGCGATCGTTTTTCATATGCGCCGTCGCGGAAAAAATAAATAAATAAATAAAAATCATTGCAGATAGAATCAGCGTGGTCACTAGCGTGATTTGAAGTGATTTTGCAATTAGAGGATCGATACAGGCAGACTGGTAGAAATGATGATTGATTCAGTGATTCGGTTTAATGAATCATTACACCCGCGGGCTGTAACATGTTTGTTTGTGATTTATGCTGTTTCTTTCTAAAGCAGGGGTCGATCACACCGATGCGTCACGGTATCGAGGATTAACATAGGCTGATTCTTAATTGCATTAGTGCGTATCAATAATTCAGAGGCTTTTCTAATGGTGACTCGGAATTGCCAGCTCTGAGCACAATCCGGCAGAGGGAAGATGTAGGTGTTTGGCAGAGAGACAATTTTTTCGTGCTTCTCTGAGTCAGCGCATAAGTGGGAGAAGAACCAAGCAATGTAAACAGTGTGTGTCTATGTGTGTGTGTGTGAGAGAGAGAAAATTCAGTTATCGTTTTCCCCAGGCCACATGGGAATATAGGCCACATGTACAGTTTTTTGCTGTGGATATCTTGTTGGCATTACACTTCATAGCATGCAGATTAAAATATCCAATATATCTAACCTTCCCTGCATTATTATCCATCTGATGGCACAGGTGTGTTCCAGTAGGAGTGTGAATAAGACATGGCAGGAAATGTGACAGTGACGGAAATCACCTTTCTCCTTTAATATTTACAAAGACTTGCTCTTCTATTTCACCTTATTACCTGCGTGTCAGAATGACCCGAGCTGAACAGAAACATGATGATTACCCTGTCTTCCTGTCTCTTTTCTCTCTCTCTAGTCTGCGAAGGGAGGGCTACACGCTGAAGGTGAACGTGAACGATTACCTAGACATCTACTGTCCTCACTACAACGTCAGCCAGCGCGGCGTGGCCGAGCAGTACGTGCTCTACATGGTGAGCTACCGCGGCTACCGTACGTGCGACCCTCAGCTCGGCTTCAAGCGCTGGGAGTGTAACCGGCCGCACGCGCCGCACGCGCCCATCAAGTTCTCGGAGAAGTTCCAGCGCTACAGCGCCTTCTCGCTCGGCTACGAGTTCCACGTGGGCCACGAGTATTACTACATCTGTGAGTGAGAGCACAAGCATGACACAGCACAACGCAGCACAGCCCCGATATCATGAAGCTGCTCAACCGTTCGGACACATTTGACCATTCGTCATTTTATCAGCGTTTTGACTTTAAACGTGCTTTATGTTGTCTGTCATGTATCAGTAACTAACTGGAGGGGAAATGCGAACGCAACTTCATACATACAGTAAGAGCAGTGTAGAAGTTACATAAGACTTACAGGTACAATATCTTTAATGAAGGAAAAGGTATATAACATTTTTATATAACAATATCAATAAGCCTATTTACTAGACATTTAAAACGCTAAAATTATACAGCAGAAAACTGTTTTTTTTTTCTAAAATAAATAACAAATCACAAACGAAATCAGAACACATTTCTATTTTCTTACAGAACAAGATATCTTTAAGTTGAAAAATTGTAGAATAATATCAATAATAATTTGGCAGCACAGTGGCTCAGTGATCAGCACTGTCACCTTGCACCTCCAGGGTCTGGTTTCAATTCCCGCCTCAGGGTCTTTGTGCATGGAGTTTGCATGTTTTTGGACACAAAAAAGCACAGGGACAACATGCAGATGAGACTAATTGGCCTTCCCAAATGTAGTGTGTGAACGTGTGTGAATGTTGATCTGACCTGAGGTCCTGACATGGTTATAAAAACGGGAAACTGAAACAGGGCATGAATCGAACCCGGACGCTGAAGGTGCAAGCCAGTGTTAACCACTAAGCCACTGTGCCACCAAATTATTATTTTACAATTTTTCAACTTAAAGTAGTAATACAATCATCACCATTGGCCTCCACAGTCCCTAGTTGGATGGATGAATGAAATAATAATAAATATATATTTTTTGCTAGATGCTAGATTTGGCTGATTGCATCATCTTTAAATAAAATGCACATATTTTATAAATAAGTGTTGTGTAATTTTTCCTGTTTTACCATTTACCTTTTTTTTTTTTACCTATTATTTACATGTTTTCATCATGTAACAGTACTAAACTGTATACATTTTACTGCATTCATTTTCCATCATAATCTATTTTAAAACCTGTTTTATCCAAAAAAAGAAAAGTTTAATATTAAAAAAAAAATATATATATATTTAATAGTTTAAATATTTGCAAGATATTTCATACCATTCATTTAACCATACTGTATTATCAGTTTTGTTTTTAGTTTTGTTTTTCATAGATGAAGCAATAGCCAAAATTGCTTCATCTATGAATTTTAGTTTATTAAAGTATTACAAAACAAAACTGATAATACAGTATTGTCCATACGTCTTAATCAAGTATGCGTGAAAGGGTTCAACAAATAAATGAGGAGTAAAAAATGAAACAGGGGCCTCAGTTCATTTAACCAATTATGGATAATATCTGTCAGACCCCATACTGAGGTTCCATATGTTCAGAGAGGGAAAAAAGGAACAATAACCAGCCCAAATATTATAAGTATTATTAGTATTAAAGTGTTGAATTTAAACATAAC
This sequence comes from Clarias magur, assembly GCA_013621035.1. Classification (NCBI taxonomy): domain Eukaryota; kingdom Metazoa; phylum Chordata; class Actinopteri; order Siluriformes; family Clariidae; genus Clarias; species Clarias magur. The sequence continues at coordinate 206,198 of QNUK01000207.1, forward strand.
ACATTTGGTCTGAAAGGTTTGTTCAATGTAAATGGGAGTACTATAGCTATTTTCCCACTTTGGTTTATGAAGGAGTGGATATGGGAGGTAATGATGATTACTATTATTATTATTATTATCATGCTTAAATGCTATGATTTGGTATCGATTTTATAATGAATTTGGAGGTCTAATAAGAATACACAAAAGTTCTGGAACTTTTTTAAAGTGGATCCAGTACACACCTATAACAACATCAACATTAAAGGGGATCTATTATGCAAAATTCATTTTTAGTCATTCAGATGCGTCTCCCATGTGTGTATAAAAATGAATAAATGAATGCATAAATGAATAAATGAATAAATAAATAAATAAAACGTAAGGGGAAAAGAAAGCTTTTTGCCCCTTTTCAATTGGCCTGTGCTTAAACAAACTAATTAGATTATCCCTATTTCCCATATTGTGACCTCATATAAAATGAGCCACTCCTCTAGCGCTGCTCTGCTGTTTTCTGGTCGGGCGTGGCTCTGCAGCAGCTCATTTACATACTGTAGACCCTGAAATGGTACATTTGGAGGGGGAGGAGTTAAATGGATATTAAAGTATGACCAGTACTTCAGCTGGATCATTAACACACACACACACTTTGGGGGACCTTGAGAGCTGCGTTACCTTGTTAAAGAAATAGTAAAATATGGACCCTTTAACATTCCAGAGAGCTTTCGAGAGTCCTTAATCTAAATCTTCTGCTCATGAATTTTTAAGAGTCAAACATGAGTGAGTGCTACGGCCAAACATTTCTGAATAAAAAGAGGATATTGCATCAGTGAGACCTTGGAAAAGTATATTTCGAGCAGACAGCGTGGGGATGTGAGGATGTGGGGGCCAGAAATCACCAGAAACCTTTCTGATGATTATTGAAAAGTGAGGGCAAAACAGGTATCATTAGACAAACTCTCGACTGATCTCTTAGCTCATTATGAAAAACACATGGCGCAGGAAGGGTTTGCTATAACCGTGTACCGTGTGTCTAAATAGTGTTTTGACTAGAATGTCAGCCATTTAAAAAATGTCCCCTTTACAGAATCTATTCTCACAAGACTGCTTAGGAGTTGCTATGTTGTCGATCTCATTAGTGGCCAAGAAACTGTAGCTTTCCAAACGCACTTCCAGTTTTCAAACTTAAAAATAACGTCACGTTTATAGAAATATGGTTTAAAAATATTTTTGAGAAAGTAATGACCAGTCAAAAGCACAAACGTTCACTAATTAGCTAAAATGTTATGAGAACGCAATTATAAAATGATCCCCATCTGACACATGACATACTGTATGTCGGTGTTTGCTTCGGACTGTACGCAGATTTAAGCTCGGACAGTTCTCTACTCTGATGTCCGTCAATGAACGCAGGAGCAACGCAGTTATGTGAGCCATCAGAATAAAAGGAGAAAACATTTATGTGAAACATCCCCTCGCTTCCATCAAACTGACGCCTCGATGACAGCTGACTACTCTGTTACTTCATTCTGCTAAACGAGTGCATGATCACATGGCCTTTCTTCTAGACATCCAGAATAACAGTGTATTGTGTTCACTAGGCCTGTCGTATGTCAATCACTGATTAGTTGTTGTCTCTTTTAGCCACGCCCACTCATCACCATGGCCGCAGCTGCCTGAGACTGAGAGTGTACGTCTGCTGCTCAACAGGTACTGCTTTGCATTTACAGTTCCGTCTTCCCTTCCTTTCTTCCATCTCTTAACTATCAATCTACTCATTACTTAGTTGAGCAATTGATCCACTTATCCATGATCTAGTCCCCTTTCGCGCATCACCATCCTTTGTGCTCATCCATCCATCCATCCGAGCGCCCATATATGCATCTCTTCACCAGTCCTTCCTTTATTTATCCTTTCAACCACCTACAGACATCAATCTATTGATTTTTCCACCAAACTCTCAACTATCCATTCTTGCATCAAGTCTCTATCAAGTCTCTGTTTATCCATCCACACATCGACCCATCCATCTATCAATTTATCCATCCACTCATTTCCCTGCTATTCCTTCCGTTTCTTCACCAATCAAAATGTGTATCCATGCACACTTCCATTTCTCAATTCATCCTTCACTCTTCATTAAAACTGAATTATCCACCCATCCTTCCTCTTATTTATTCACCCAGTGCCTATCCGTCTGTCATCCATCCACCCATACATACGTCTATTCATGCAGCTTTCTATCCATCATTCCACCCTGCATTTATCCTCACCTTTGTCCATTAAGTCATACAGTATAGATATTTATTCATTCATACACTTCCTTCCATTAATGCATCCACCCATCAGCTACAGTATAAGTGACTGTATAACTTTCATCTCTTTTACCAGAATCAAACAAACTCAAACTGACTAACTTTCACTGGTTTTCACCATACTGGCTTGTACCAGTGGATACATTTCAAAAGACAGAATGTGTGAAAAAGTGAAAAAGAAAAAAAAAAAGTATACAGGAAAGCCTGATTTACACTATACAATTTCAGCCGTCTTTTAGAATTATTACTTGTCACACTGTATGAAATGATCCCAATAGCCGGATCCGTTAACAGACTGCGCAGCCAGTCAGATTAGACGAGGAAAGAGACGCCTACGTCCTGCTTGCATCATCAGTCAGCGTGTCACCCGGGATCGTACGGAAAACACAGCCACACAAATGGGAACTAGACGTCCTCGGTATAATGGTAGCGATGTTCCAGATGATGAAAGCTCATTTTAAAAATGTGCAGGGAAGAAAAGAAATTATTCATGACTGGGTCAAGGAGGTCAATGTGGAAGGTGAATTGTACAAAGTGAGCTTAAGGTAATAAGGAGGTTTCTTTTGTCCGGTATCGCTTTGCTGGAACAAGAGGCTAAGTGTGAAGTGTGGAAGCTGGTAATGTTTATTAGGTGTATTCATGTGAGCAAGTCAGAACTTTAAACGAATGCCTGCTGAAATAAATACAATTTTGCTTTTTGTCCTAATCGTGGCTTATGGATGAGCTGAACATCCTGGCACACCGCACGTAGCTGGCACTGACTTCAGTTAGCAAGTCACAGTATGTGCTTTAAAACCACAGCGCTGAACTTTTTTTTAAGGAACCAAAAGAATCAAGTCCTCTAGTAACCTGGCGCTTCCCTACAGCACCAAGTCCAAAACACACACACACGAGATTGCTCACTTTTTCCTCTTTGAGTCCATTAGTGTTGGTTGGTCGCAACGTGAATCCAGCATACTTCTTGCAATAACATTTTTTCTCCTCCGTCAGATCTTATTTTACACCCTGATTACAGCTACTCACTCCCTTACATCCTCTGTCTGTCTCTCCATCCCTCCTGTCCCTGCACGGTTCAGGTTCGCGCAGCCTGACAAACTGTTTGTCAGCGCAGAGTGTTAGTTTTAACCCTTTCTCCTCCCTCGCTTGAGGTCTTCGTCTCTTCTTCTCCTCCACTTTCTGTCAAGGCTCATGTGCATTAACAGTCTCTCTTGCCTGTGTGTGTGTGTGTGTGTGTGTGTGTGAGATAGTGTCCTGCTGTGTTATCTTAACCCCTGCTCCTGCTCAGTGTGTCTCTGCATTCTCGTGTCACGATGAGTCTGGTCTGATTGCTCAGTCAAGCCTGAACACATGAGTTCATATCAGCACACTGCTGCCTGGAGCTCTGCTCTATGGTACACACCATCTTAACACACACACAAATGCCATTATCCATCATGATGAAGGATCTTTATCAGATTTTATGTTTGTGTATGTGTGTGTGTGTGAGAGAGATTTAATTTTTTTACTCTTTATCCTTACCAGCAGCTGATGCAGATGATGAAGCACTGCCTACAGAGGCAGACTACACTCTCAGACCCAACATGAAAATCGATGACCTCGGTGAGTTAATACACACACATGAGCCACTAATGACTCACACACATACATGTCATTTGACTCACATGCATACAGATACACTCGCTCATACACACACCCAAACAGACACACATATACATATGCACATGATCCACTAACGGGTTCGACACACGTGCGACACCACAAACACGGACACAAGGCGGGGTCTTACGGAATGGGGGTGGAATATTTATTAGGAATATTGGGGAAAGAAAGGGTTGAAAGGAGGGATGAAGGTAAAAAAAAGTTAGGAAAGGATGCACATGCAGGTCAGTGGGCAGTGCCCTTCTGGCATGCGGGCTCAGACTGGTTAGCGGTGGCAGCGGGCAGATTGGGTAGCAGCTCCTGCAATCTTCCTCGACGGCACCTCTCGTGATCGGTCAAACCGGCTCCTCCCAGTGCTCATTGGTGCGGCGGCAGGCGCGTATCTCCCGGACGAGGTCCGCTTTCCCGGCTGTGAATGGAAGCCTCGTCATGGGACACGCGGCGGCCTTTTCTCCTTCAGGTGCAAGGTACCGAAATCCGTCTCAGTTCGAGAGCTCCAGTGCTATCCTCAGTGCGGAGGTCAGAGACGCCATTCCATTCACTCATCTGAAGTCCCGGGCGCATGTCAGCGCATCTCTTGCATGCCACTCCTCACGCTTAGCACCAGCCGCATGCCTCTCCTCTTTCGTTCCAGGTCCATACAAACAGACCTCTAGACAGACATGATGACAGGCCCGAGCTACACTCCCTACCATGTTTTATAGTGCTGGGAGAAGCCAGAGATCTATCAGTCAGGATTAATCACCAGCCGGTGCCCATTCCACGCTCCTTCGCAAAACTGCAGAAGGGAGGCCGCCTTCCCAGTGTGCTTCGATTTAGGCACATGCCACAACACGCACACAAACACATACTTGCATATGAACCACTAATAACTTACACACATCATTTGACTCCTGTTCATACACACATACATGCACATTTTTAATAATATGTAATGTGACCAGTATATATGGTAAAGAATCTAGCAATTTACACTCTTCACACTTTGATCATTTTCTGTGTCAAACACGATAACAACAAGAATAGTGTTACACAATTAAGTCATTATCACCTCAGTAGCTCTGATATTGTGCGAATAAGAAGGCTGCAAGTGTGGGCAGAGGAGAGAATGGATGCATGTGCAGGAGGGTAATCCAATGATCATTGTCATAGTCTGGGTCAGAGAACAGGCAAGAAGCAAAATACAAAAACAAGCCATTTACAGGAGACAAGAAAACAAGTGAAACAAGGCAAACTAGAACATGAGAAACAAAAGTTCTGTATACAAACTGGGTGAAAAAAAAACAAAAACTTTCATCTTTTGTTACCAAGGTAGCCATTGTGTTGAGTGACGCACAGTGCTGTGCCACCCCATGTTTCTTCACATTTTGCTCCCAAAGAGTCAGACTTTAGTGTATTTCTACAGGCATTCTGCCTCTCATTTTGAGTTCAGTCCCTGTACCCGACTCGTTTCAAAGGAATCCTGTTTCACAGTGACCCATCAATCATAAAAACTTCTTGATCAGACTGGTGATTAGTGTACTGGTGATGCTGAATGCTGAGTGGTTGGAACAGACGAGAGGAGAAACGAGGTCGCTGATGAGGTTGTTACATAAATGAGCAGTTTTTAAGGCCATGTCCACACGTAGCCGGGTATTTTTAAAAAACAGATTTTTCTCTGCGGTTTTCGCCTTTAGTCCACATACAAACTGAGTTTTGGTCGTTGAAAACAGAGCTTTTGGAAGACGCCGGCCAAAGTGAAGATTTTCCAAAACTCCGTTTTCTATGGTGTCGTGTGCACAGAGGAAACGGAGATTTCGGCTTGTTATAACGTCACCTTGTGCCGATGATCTAACTGTCGGTGTGCTCGTCTCCTTGATTTGTGCAATAGAACACGTACAGTACGTACAGTAAACTAGTGACTGTGTTAACGTTGTGTACTGGACTTTTTTTTTTACATGCGTGTACACACACTCGCAGTTACTCACACATTACGTTAATGAACAGAGGTGCCTGAATGTACTACTAAGCTCACTGCTGCTACATACTGTACAAAACTCTGACTACACAGACCCGGACGGATGTCTACAAAGAGCAACAGGTGATGACATTTTTCCTGGGCTTCTGATTGGCCCCGTCGATTAAGGAGGCTCCTAACGGCACTTAACAGGGCGTTTTGCGTTTTCATGTGGACAAAGATATTTTTAAAACGTAGGTCGTGTGGACCGAATTATTTTTAAAATTGGAGAAGAAAAATCTCCGTTTTTAAAAATACCCGGCTACATGTGGACATGGGCTAAGTTGGGGCAGTTGTGGCTCAGAGGGCTAAGGCACCGAGTTACTGATTGGAAGACTGGCGGTTCGATTCCTAGCTCAGCCAGGTTGACACTGTTGGGCCCTTGAGCAAGGCCCTTAACCCTGTCTGCTCCAGGGGCGCTGTATCATGGCTGACCCTGCGCTCTGACCCCAGTTACACTGGGATATGCGAAGAAGGAATTTCACTGTGCTGTAATGTATATGAGACTCTTTAAAGTTGTATTTGTAGACACTTTGCAGTCTGTCTCGGTTAAACATTTGTTTTCGTTTATTTAATTTATATACATATATTACCCATTATATATGTATTTTTTTACTTTCTCATATGGAATGTGTATTATCAGTGCTATAAATTGAACAATATGTCTGTATGTTGAGTGCTACTTTGTTTACGGATGTTGTGAGGAAGCAGCCATGGTGATTTGACATCACATGATGAACTTTAACTTGAGGAGATTGTTCAGAGTTCCAGAGTGCAAAATGGTACAGATAGAAAAACAAATCAGCATCAAACCACACAAAGCAGGTGAACACAATCCTGACACAATAGAAGAAACCGGGGACAAGAAAGAGGCAGAGACGAGACTGAAATCCAAACAAAACGCAAAGGGCTACAGGAACAAAACATGACAGGAACCATGTACAAAAGACAGGAACAGTTTTTTGAAAGAATTTGTGACACACACTTAAACCAGTATTGAATTCTTACTTTTGAATGGACAGAAGGGGTTGGTGCATTTCTGTAACACCATGGACGTATATTAATACACATGTTTATTCTGTGTTTGTTAGACTTCTATAGAAACAGTCCATTCACAGAGACTTGTATGGCGAACATTTAACACAACCTAATTTTTTTCAATAATGCATTGTTCTTTGTAAAAGAAAGGAATCGGCTCATTAATATGCTGGAGTCCTCTGTAAGGCATTGTTTATTCATTATTTCTGGAAGGTGATTCCAGTGTCAGTACTTTGAAACACTTCGGTATAATGGTCACTGCATTTCACTGTTTTTTCTTTCTGTAAACAAGCCACATTCGCTTGTAGCTGCTAGAACACTAGAAGTGATGAGAGGAATTAACTTGTATATACATTATATGAAAAATGTTCAGCATTTCAGTTTTCATAAAATAATCCCTGGGAAATTTCTGTGGTAAGAGATCAACAAAATACTGTCATTTTTGTATTATTATTAGTATTTGGTTTGTAAGCTTGTTGTGGTTATACTGTGCTCTGTAAGCTTCCAGCAAGCAGATAGATTTCTATTGTTTTTCTCAATTAGTCTTTAGTGTTAGCAAAAAGAAAGAAAGAAAAAAAAAGAAACCACTGTGAAATTAATGTGCACCGTATATACCGATCAGCAATAAAACTACATTGCGCATAAACATTTACAGCACATAACATTAACACGTTGATATTGATTATCAATTATATACCAGTAAACTTGTGACAGGATCATGGGCACACAAGTCTCATTTATGCTTGTGGGTTGCAAAGGCAAGCCGATCTACTCCGATCCCAGAGAAAAGCCAATGCAGCACATCTCACTGAAAAAAAAAAAGTGTCGCTGCTGGCCACGATAGAATGGCACCAGAACACCCAGTGTTTCACAGCCTGCCAAGCACGGGGCCCAGCAGGAAAAGATCCCAAGGTGAGATCTCAAAGTGTCCCACCTTCATGCCCAGAACCCAGTCTGATCAAACACACAAGTCTGATCCACAGAGGGCCCCCCCAAATATCTTGTGGGGTCATTCCCCAAGGGGCCGCAGGTTTCCATTGTAATGTTATGGCTGATCAGTGTGAGTGATACTTAATGTTGTCTTCATTTTGTTTAAAAGATGACCAATCATGCAAAATGTACAGATGATACAAAATGAGAAAAAAAAAGAAAAAAAAACATTCCTACTTTTTTTGTATTGGTTCAGTTTTAAACAAGCCAATTAAATTCATTTCCCCTTGCATGACCTCATATAAGAAGACCCACTCCCGCGGCTTGCTGCTCAGCTCTTCCATCGTTAGCTCATTCACATGAACACTGAAATGGTGCATTTGGAACAAATGGAGTGACAGTGCGAGAGTTGGAGGTATGAATGAATGCATTATCTGAGTGTTGTTTCAGCCGGAGCATTAATGAGCTCACTTTGTAGGACCTCTCCGTGACCTATGATAAATAAATAATAACATATGGGAACTTGTATATATTGTGTGGCGTAGACCAGTAGCAGCAATATCAGCGGCATTTTGTTTATACTATTAGCCCTAATTTGGACTCGTCACAAACACATCCTTTCAGACACTACGTACATCAGGTTGATACCTACAGTGAATATCCACACCACATAGGGGTGTGTGGACAGACATTGGCAGCATTGATTTGAAAGCATCTTCTAATCAACTCCTGTGCGCCATGTAAAATTAGCACCGCTAACACACGGCGCTACTGATGACTATTATTATGTCTTATTATGTAGTGACAATGGCAGGCTAAAGAGTTGAAGGATGTTGCTACAGCATAACCATGAGTCAAACAAGGTGTGAGCTATAGTTAGCGCTGATGAGCATCATGATGCGGAGGCCAGCATTAGGTATGATTAGCTCTGACAGCACTAGCCCTCGTGCCCCCTCCTTTTTCTGTCAGGCCTTCGGTCTGACAGGAAGTTATGCTCGGCTCTGTCACAGCGAGTCAGCTCAAGGACAAAGTCTGGGCTACGGGAGAAATGACTCGGATTCATCTGACTGGTAACGGCACAAGCGGGATCATATTCATGGCGAAAATTAAATCAATAAAGTCCCAATTAATTTTGCGTCGGTGTAGGTAAGAGTATTAAGTTAACAACGATTGGTTTACAGAAAGTTTGCCCTCCTGAGTGACACTTTAATGAAAATTATAGTTAAGGGCTGGCTGTGGGTGGGTCTTCTTTCCGATACCAACCCGGACTTCTTGCTCTCTTTATAATTACGTTTCGAGTATCAGCTTACACGGAGGCCAGAGAGGAAAGGACCGCAACCACAAGAGGCCAAAATGTCCGAGTGACTGATCGTTCAGTATTTCTTAGATTGAGACAAACTTCACTCTCTCTGATATTTAGCTTAAAGAGTAAGATTAATGAGCACTTGCTGAACCGAAAATCCATATCAATCCAAAGAAAAGAAAGAAAACCAGTTTCAGCCCGTTTTCTGCATTACGCAACACACGGCTCTGAGGCTGAACTCCCCCCCTGGTATATCATGTAGCTCTTACTCATCCCTGTGATGCTGATAATAGTCTTGGGTAATACCAGAAATACCAATGAAGTTATTAGAACATACTGGCAGTACGATTCAGACGCTTAATAACGTGCAAATGGAAACGTATTGAAGCTGTGGATGAAGTGAATTGACTAAGAGGTTAATTTTATATAAGACTAATTCACATATTATTTACACAAGCTTGCTGAAGTATTTCCACCACAGGCAATTGCTTTAGGAATACATGAACTACACTCAAACCAGGGTTGCACTTATTTCATTAAAATGCAGCAATGGACTGTTTACAAAAAGTGTCTATATTATTCATCAGGCTTCACTGAATCAAATATTTTAGCAGATCAAATATCTCACTGCAGTTTCACAGTGTTTCTCTGACTCTGTCCAGTGCAGCCTGCAAGAAAATTTCATTTAAAGTCACTGACACAGTGCTAAAAGACAGCTGTTGAAGCCCGTGCATCAATCAAGGTTTGTTATACAGTAAAATCCGCAGTGTTGATTTAATACTGCCGGAGTTCATTTCAGTCCAGCTAGTCCTATATGAACACTGTGCGGTGATAGCACTTGAAACGTTGCTGTATGTGTGTGTTCATATGGCTGCTGTTTCAATGGGACAGCAAGCTTTTATCACATAATTTCGAGCCCCGTATAGATGCACAACTTTATATGTTATGCTCATTGGTAGATCTCTCAAGAGGGGCAATAATTAAAGCAGGAATCAACATGGCATTTCAAACTTTAACCTGTAGCATTCCACTCAACCATTTGGTAGAGCATATTTTAAGTTAATATAGTTTATTGAAAAATGTGTTGAACATAACCTGTGTGAGCCATTTCTACCACTCAGTTGAGGTATGCTATGCTAAAAAAAAAAAAAAAAAAAAAAACAATCAATTGATATTATGTCATTAAATAGTTCATAATTTTTTATTGCTTTATGTGGATGAATTCCCGAAAATGTCTGAATTGTTGCACGACTACAAAAAAATTAACACTGGTTTTTATACTTCACCATATAGTGACAAAAAAAAAAAAATGTTTTTTTTTATTATTATTATTTTTACATAGCATATTAAAGGGTTAAATTTATCCCCATCACATGGAGTCACATGTTCGCCTACAATCATGGGGAAGACCGCTTACATGACAGTTGTCCAGAAGATGATCATTGACACCTTCCATAAGGAGGTGCTGTATTACAGCATATTAATGGAAAGTTGCCTGGAAGGGACAAGTGTGGTAGAAAAGGTGCAACATAATGTAGGTGACTGCAGCCTCAAGAAAATTGTCAAAGCACAGTCAATTCAAGAAGGTGGAAGAGCTTCACAAGCAGAGTCAAGCGGCTCAGGTTAGTGCATCAAGAGCCACCATGCACAGACATCATCAGGAAATGGGCTACAAATGTTCCATTGCTAGTCTTAAGCCACTTGACAACATCAAAAGCATCTTAATTGTGCTAAGGAGAAAAAGAACTGGAATGTTGGTCAGAGGTCCAAAGTCCTCTTTTCAGATGAAGGAAAATCAAGGTCCCAGAGTCGGAGGGCAGAGTGGATTTTTTGGCACAATGTATTGTGTTCTCCCCCTGTGCTTAGTTTCCTCCCACAGTCCAAAGACATGCAGATTAGGCTGATTGGCGTTCCCAAATTGCCCATAGTACAGTACGTGAATGAAAGTGTACGTTTTTCCCATGCGATGGATTGGTTCCCCATTCAGGAGACTTGGGCCTTGTGACCCCAGACTCCTTTGATAGGCTTCAGGAGAAATCGGTACAGACGATGAGTGCGTAAGTGAGAGTGAGTGAGTGTACAGGTTACCATTGTTATGCACATATCAGGACTACCTAGAGTCATCATTCTAACCATGAACACTACAATGCTACCCATAATGCTAATTCAGTTGTATACTGTTTTTATGATATAGCGTATTTGAGACATATTAGGAGTGTAATTTGTCATGACAAAGTTTTACCTATTTAGCCTCACATTTGTACATAGGCATTGTGTATAAGCTGCAGATCCACTTTCTTACAACAGCTTCAGGAAATGTCACTCAGAAGACTGCCCTAAGTCAAATATAGTTATAGCTGAGTAAGACTCTCAGCTTGGCTGTGTTGCACCTATCAGAAACAATGGCCTATAGGACACATGCATACAGAGTAAGGCTAGGGTAATAAACCAAGCATCAGGACAAACTATTCATTTTCTAAAAAAATAATAATAATAATAATATTTATACAGTACCATCTGATGAAAATGGAAGTAAATGGTCCGTGTTGTCAACATCGGGGTAGTTTTACGGGAAATAGATTGAAACCACATAGTTAAAAGTTAACTTTTGCTCTAAACTAAAAATATTTTTATATTTTTATATAAATATATCTTAATGACGTGACAGCTTTCTAATCGTTTTTACAAACTGAACCAAGATGAGTTCTTTTTAAACTTGAGTCTTGCACCCTCACATGGTACAAACAGTAATGACATGGTCAGATTTTAAATGGCATCAAAGTGAGAGGTAAAAAAAAAAATTTTTAAAAAGTGTTACGTGATACCATATACCCTGGTACATTCCAAGGAAGGTATGACGAGTCTAACTGCTATTTCTTACTATTAATCCTGACATACACAAACACTGATTGTGCAAATACGCCTCCATCTGATTACTCCTGATAGTCAGAGTGCCTGCACAGAAGTCAGCTGACTTATCTGATGTTCGACACGTAATACTACTACTTACAGCACGGCTGGTGCGTCAGCTGACTTCCTGCATATGAGCAGAATTCCAGCACGAACACGCACTAATCCCAAACATCCTCCACTGATCCTCCCTCCGGCAATGTTCAATTACTTTTCACTATAAAATACTCCAGTGCTTAAAAAAAAAATTTTTTTTAAACACAAACATTTTTTGTACAGTTCATAGTGTCTTATCCTGAATACCTAATTTTTTAGTTTTTTTTTTTTTTTTTAGACATTTTTCTCCACATCAAAATAGATGTACACACGTGGACAAAATTGTTGGTACCCTTCGGTCAATGAAAGAAAAACTCAATGGTCACAGAAATAACTTTAATCTGACAAAAGTAATAATAAATATGAATTCTATGAATGTTAACCAGTGAAAGTCAGACATTGCTTTTCAACCATGCTTCAACAGAATTATTTTTAAAAATGAACTCATGGAACAGGTCTGGACAAAAATGATGGTACCTCTAACTTAATAGTTTGTTGCACAACCTTTTGAGGCAATCACTGCAATCAAACGATTCCTGTAACTGTCAATGAGACTTCTGCACCTCTCTGCAGGTATTTTGGCCCACTCCTCATGAGCAAGCTGCTCCAGTTGTTTCCGGTTTGAAGGGAGCCTTTTCCAGACAGCATGTTTCAGCTCCTTCCAAAGATGCTCAATAGGATTGAGGTCAGGGCTCATAGAAGGCCACTTTAGAATAGTCCAATGTTTTCCTCTTAGCCATTCTTGGGTGTTTTTAGCTGTGTGTTTTGTGTCATTGTCCTGTTGCGACACCCATGACCTGCGACTGAGACCCAGCTTTCTGACACTGGCCAGCACATTTCTCTCTAGAATCCCTTGATAGTCTTGAGATTTCATTGTACCCTGCACAGATTCAAGACACCCTGTGCCAGATGCAGCAAAGCAGCCCCAGAACATAACAGAGCCTCCTCCATGTTTCACAGTAGGGACAGTGTTCTTTTCTTCATATGCTTAATTTTTCCATCTGTGAACATAGAGCTGATGTGCCTTGGCAAAAAGTTCCATTTTTGTCTCATCTGTCCATAGGACATTCTCCCAGAAGCTTTGTGGCTTGTCAACATGTAGTTTGGCATATTTTTATGATTTGTTTTCAACAATGGTGTCCTCCTTGGTCGTCTCCCATGTAGTCCACTTTGGCTCAAACAACGACGGATGGTGCGATCTGACACTGATGTTCCTTGAGCATGAAGTTCACCTTGGATTTTTTTAGAAGTCTTTCAGGGCTCTTTTGTTACCATTCGGATTATCCGTCTCTTTGATTTGTCATGAATTTTCCTCGTGCGGCCACGTCCAGGGAGGTTGGCTACAGTACCATGGATCTTAAATTTCTGAATAATATTTGCAACTGTAGTCACAGGAACATCTAGCTGCTTGGAAATGGTCTTATAGCCTTTACCTTTAACATGCTTGTCTATAATTTTCTTTCGAATCTCCTGAGACAACTCTTTCCTTCGCTTCCTCTGGTCCATGTTGAGTGTGGTACATACCATGTCACCAAACAACACAGTGACTACCTGGAGCCCTATATATAGGCCCACTGACTGATTACAAGATTGTAGACACCTGTGATGCTAATTAGTGGATACACCTTGAATTAACATGTTCCTTTGGTCACATTATTTTCAGTATTTTCTAGTACCATCATTTTTGTCCAGGCCTGTTCCATGAGTTTATGTTTTTAAATAATTCTGTTGAAGCACGGTTGAAAAGCAATGTCTGACTTTCATTGGTTAATAGTCATAGAATTCTTATTTATTATTACTTTTGTCAGATTAAAGTTATTTCTGTGACCATTGTGAGTTTTTCTTTCATTGACCGAAGGGTACCAACAATTTTGTCCATGTGTGTATATTGATAGATGTATCAGACTGATGTCATGTCAGAGATAAATAACAATGCAATGTATATTACTGAACCTATTTAATATCTACAGCTTTACATAAAAGGAAATGGTCCCATGATATACTCAGGAGTTACACAGCTTATTCATGATGAGTATAAAAATATATATTTTGGAAAAGTTTATTTTTTAATTTTTTTTAAACATGATCGATTTGCAATGGGGAAAAAATATTTACATATGAAAGTGTTGTAGATTTCTGCAATTATCTAAATGTCTTTCAAAAGAGAAGCGAGTGAGGCAACATTAAACTATTATAGAAGACATTTTTTACTGGGCAACAGTCTCCAAGTCATTCAAAAAAAAAAAAACCTTGCAGGAGAAGCTACAGTATGCAAGACTCAGCTTTTTTTTTTTATATATACGGTATTATACTTTGCAGTCGCATTGAGAATACACAGCACATGAGGCAACAGACTGGAGGGTGACATATTGGGAGCAGAACTGAATGGCATTTTATTTCTCTCTTTATCCCTTTTAAATTAATACTAACAAATGTATCACAATACAGAAAAAGCCTATGAAAAGCAATGTTCACCAAAGCTGAAATTGTTTCATACCCCTTTTTAAAATATTCAAGAACTTATTTAAAACATTAAAATATTCAAGCTCTTCATTGTCACTTTCAAATACTGCAACTTTGCCTGTTTATTAAGTAAGTGAATGGCGGTAGAGTATTAATGGAATAATATACAATGGGGTGTGCTGTTATAGGAAAATATGCAGTGTGCTTTCCCACTAAAAAACATTTACAGTTACATTTAAAGTTGTAAAAGAGGAATGTCCCCAGGGCCAGATGCAGCCCACAGACATATTAACTAGCACACAACATCTCTCTTGCACTGTCAACCCGAATAAGTTGGCTCAAAAAATTTGAGATAATCACTTACATTGAATTTTTTAAAGTAATGATGTTTTCAATTGTACATCAACAGAAATACCAGTTTTTGAGTTTGTTGTACCCATTCATATTAATCGTTCTTTACTTGCATTATTGAGTAGCCTAACTCATACTATTTAATAGCAATTATAATTTTTTTTTTTTTAGTTGTTGCATATCAAATACATTTTTGTTGGTCTATCGGCTGCTCCCGGCGATGGGTCGCCACAGCAGACAGTCCGGTCCGCACACAAGCTTGGCTCAGGTTTTGACGCAACCTTCCCATTTTATCTGGGCTTGGGACAGACACTTCATCCAGTTTTTGGGAATCGAACCCGGGCCTTTCGCAAGGCAGATGAAACACCTACCACTGAGCCACCAGTGCATTATTGCCCTGATGACCTCAGACACAAAATCACTAGTCTGAAAGATTTTAAGTTGGTGGAACTTTAAGGCGACAGTTACTGTTACTTAA
This sequence comes from Clarias magur, assembly GCA_013621035.1. Taxonomy (NCBI): domain Eukaryota; kingdom Metazoa; phylum Chordata; class Actinopteri; order Siluriformes; family Clariidae; genus Clarias; species Clarias magur. The sequence continues at coordinate 221,716 of QNUK01000207.1, forward strand.
GTACTTACATTACTTAAAATATCAAATTTGTTCAGCTAACTTGGAAAGTGTCATTTCTACAAACTCATAAGTTCTAAATAGTCAAGATCTATTAATTTGAACTAATTGTAATTATTTCAGTTAACAGTACTCAATATGTTTAATTACTTTGAGTATTAGAGCTTACAGTGTAGATTATATATATATATATATATATATATATATATATATATATATATATATATATCATATATATATATATACACATATATACACACACATATACATATATACATATATACACACAGTACAGACCGAAAGTTTGGAAACACCTTCTCATTCAAAGAGTTTTCTTTGTGTTTTTATTTCTCTTCTGCTTGTTGCCTGTCCTTAGCAGTGGTTTCCTAGCATTTATTCTAGCATGAAGGCCTGATTCACACAGTCTCCTCTTAACAGTTGTTCTAGAGATGTGTCTGCTGCTAGAACTCTGTGTGGCATTGACCTGCTCTCTGATCTGAGCTGCTGTTAACCTGCGATTTCTGAGGCTGGTGACTAGGATGAACTTATCCTCCGCAGCAGAGGTGACTCTTGGTCTTCCTTTCCTGGGGCGGTCCGCATGTGAGCCAGTTTCTTTGTAAAGAAGCAAAGTTTTCCCATTTTTCGGAGTGACTGACCTTCATTTCTTAAAGTAATGATGGCCACTTTTTTTCTTTACTTAGCTGCTTTTTTCTTGCCATAATACAAATTATTCTCTTTGAATGAGAAGGTGTGTCCAAACTTTTGGTCTGTACTGTGTATATTATACATACATACATACATATACAGGGTGGGCCATTTATATGGATACAACTTAATAAAATGGGAATGGTTGGTGATATTAAATTCCTGTTTGTGGCACATTAGTATATGTGAGGGGGCAAACTTAAGAATAAAGTTACGTTAAAACCAAACACACCATTGTTTTTCTTGTGAAATTCCCAATAAGTTTGATGTGTCACATGACCCTCTCCTATTGAAAAAACAAAAGTTGGATCCAAGATGGCCGACTTTTAAATGGCCACCATGGTCACCACCCATCTTGAAAAGTTCGGCGCCTCACATATCCTAATGTGCCACAAACAGGACGTTAATATCACCAACCATTCCCATTTTATTAAGGTGTATCCATATAAATGGCCCACCCTGTATGTATATGTATATATATATATATATATATATATATATATATATATATATACATACATACATACACACACACACATACACACACACACACACACATATACACACACCTCCATCCATCTAGAAATCATTGGAGTTGACCTAGGAACTGTGGAGGACAATGGTGGTGGCACCTTTGGTGGTGGAACATTCAATTTCCATGGATAGGTAGGTAGGATTTGTTGTCAGGCAACTCATGGCAGTTTTTCTTCCCATTAGATGAAAAGCGGTGGCAACAGAGTGCATTAACAGAATTAGCTAAATGCCTTCACCTGGATTTTCATTTACTGGAGTGTATTTACTTATGACTAAATATAAAAATTGCAAAGTTAACTTTATGTTGAAAACTAATATACTAATAAATTTTATATCACTAGACATCATGAAACAATTTCTCGACAATGCAAAACAACTTTACAGAAACTCCACCCTACTAAACCTCATTTCTCATTCCCCCAGACACCAGTTCCCTCCGCTCTTTATTTAACTGCCAATATTGTCACTGCTATTATAGGCAGGAGTGCACTTTACTGTACTTTGGGGTGAAGTGCGTTATATCTTGTTTTTTTTTGCTGACTCTGTAATGGTGCCACTTGACACTCAACTGGACTCAAGGAGAGGGAGAGACATGTTGACATGAATGTTAAGCCCCAACCAATAAGAAAAGTGGTCGGTTCACCTTGTTGCTCGCTCTCAAAAGGTTTAATTTACAGGATATTGTACATGATTTGCATCCATCAGGGATCTGTTATTGAAAGGCGGTAGCCTCCCAGAACTTCTGGGAGAGGTGGGATGTCTGAATTTATCACTTCAAATCATACTTCCACAACTAAGCAGGCGAAACCTTTCATGAAGTACTGAAAGAGTACAGAACTGAAGTGGTCAGTGTCATTTATTCTGAAAAGGATCACTTTATAAATATTAATTTGTACAGTTGTCAGATGATACCCTGCTTCATTTATTTCCCTAAAACAAATTTGACTATTTCAGAGCTTTAAAATATGTTGGTGACCTGCCGTCATGTATTTTGTTATGTGTATATTATGTGCCCCCTCAACCCGTCCCCCTTTGGAAAGACTTTGTTTACTGCTGTTGTAAAACATCCCAAGTTTGAGCCTGTGTTATTACCAGCCTTTCATTTTCTTTCCCTTGAAATTAATAATACAGAAGAAAAAAAAGTCTTCTTCCCAGGATACTAGACATGTAGCATCATTTGCCCCGAAAACTCAACCATAAGGAAAAAACATTCATGCCACTCTTTTCATTATGCTTTGAAAGATTTTATTAAAAATCTCATTAGACTGCAATGCAAGCTCAATATAGATTAGTTAAGGCATCATCAATGCTGTGGAATGAATCACAATATGTGTAATGTCTGTATCAGAATCCTGATGGCTCTTCATCAGAACTATACAAAATCAGCTCACTATTTAAACAGTGTCTTGTGAAAAGAAACTCTGCTCAAAAAACTTTTTTGCAGCTTTGTATGCAAAGGCTATAATTCAGTTCACCATGCGAAAATTACTTCACATGAAACATAAATTGTCTGAAAAGTGTTTACAGTGAGATACAGCAAGGTGTACATTTTTATTTGTAGTACATTTCTTGCATTTCAATTTTTACTGGTTTATGGATATTTGAATATTATACTCATTCTCTCTCTCTCTCTCTCTCTCTCTCTCTCTCTCTCTCCCTCACCATCTCTCTCTGTGATTGTAAACCTGCAAAAAGAAGATGTAAAGTTACACTCATAGAAGCTGTGCATAAATAACCAATGAGTCATTTGGGCAAAATGTGCAATAAAGATGCAGAGTCATCAAGTCTTATTTTTGTGTGTGGTTATACAGTATACAGTATACTGTATGCTGGGTGATTTGGGGTTTTACAGTAGATGAGCCTGATATATTATCCCAGATGGTCCCCCAGTCTCGCTTTTCCTGAAACATTGGCACACTCCTAGCTCTTAAACAAAATACACATCACATAGCCAAACATTAAATGATTTTCGACAAATATAGTAAAAACACAAGTTGTCAGGGTTCTGAGGCAAAAACAGATGCAAGTGCAGATTTTTTTATTTATTTAATAACAAATGAAACAAAAGTTAAACTAAACAAGTCTAACTGCATGGACTAGATTTCAAGACAACAATCAAGAGAAACTTTAACACAGGCGGTGTACAACAAATGCTAGACAAAGCAACCCTCAAGCAACAGATCTAAATGTTACACAGGTGAAAGGTATCAGACATCTGATTTGCATGGGGAGGATTTGTGCATCTTGAGCGCTAGACTAACACAAGTAGTGAGGGCCAGTGTTTCTCAGCTATAGAGTTGAATTAGACACTGTCTCTGCTCCCACTCCAGAGCATACTCCAGATTATAGATCCCATATGGAGCAGTGGTGGCTCAAATAGTTACTGATAGGAACGCCAGAGGGTTCAAGGCCCAACACAGACAACCAGCCACTGTTGGGCCTTTAACCCCTTCTGCTCCATGGGTGCTGTATCCTGGCTGACATGAAAAAAATCTTTTTCATTTGCTGCAAAAGTACATGTGACAATTTTTTTGTTTTGCTTTTACTATTTCTTTAAGAAGTTAATACAGGTCTCAAAGTGTGTTTGTTAATACCCTTACAGAAACCACCTCTATTTCACTTCTACTTCAAACATATAGTTTCATTCCCATATATGAGGTAACATTAAGGATAAAATCTAATTGGCTTGTTTAAAGCCTAAAAAAAATGGAAAAATAACAAAAGCAATTTTTTTAAATACTTTTATGTAGTGGATAACTAACTCAATGTCTGCAAATAACTAAAACTGTGTATTTTGCATAATACAAGTTATTTAATGTCAGTGTTACTTAAACAATCAGAGGTGTCGATATCTGGCAGATAACATGTCAGCTTTTAGTGTTACGCATGTTTTGAAATTGTGTCAGTCCCTAAAACCATTCTACAAATATCATTGTAGTAAAGTTAATCAACTATTCTGTTTCAACACGTTACCTGTGTTTAGGAATGCAACAAAATGAATGTGTTTCTAAACAGATATGAAATGCCGTCACAAATAAGAGAAGCATTATTACTGTACTTTCTTTTGCAAAGCTCAACAAAATGTTCATAGGGCATTCGGCTGAGAGGTATGCATCAAGTACTTATGCACTACGGGACATGGCGAAGAAATTATTACCCGAACACCATGAGGGAGCAGATTGATATGATGCTTATGGGAAAAACTCATTATTATGAACATACATAGAGTTCATTCATTTATCCTTAGTAAATACCGTAGGCGCTCACCGCCACAGCAAAACGATAACAGACAAAATAAATTAAATTTCAAAGTCATTCGTGAAATGACGGCAGGTGGAGCAAAATGGCATTTTCACTCGCTGTAGTTTTAAAATATAATTAAGTCATAAAAAAAAGTCATAATATATTGTATCGAAGAAGTGAACTACAGTGATGGTAATTTCCACATCTGAGTACTATATACAACAAACATGAAAAATCAGTTATTGATATTTACAGTACAATAAGGAGTCAAAATAAAATAATAAAATAAATAAAACATTGGTTAAAATGTTGTTTAGACAGACGATCAAGTTCAATAGACGAAAATCTCATTTGTACAAAGAATGCCCGTTATATTGTCTCTCTCTCTCTATACCTGTTTATTGGTCTTTAAAAAAAATGCATTCAAAGGCATCAAATTTTAAATATAGAAATAACTGGAAAATAGACTTTCAGAATAAAACATTAGAATAACTCAAAAAAGACTCTCTAAAAATGCGGTGTTGTTTCTGTAAACACATTGTTGGGTTGTTCATGCTGGGTCAAAATTCTGGGTTATTTCGGGTACTTAAAACACATTGTTGAGTTGCTCATGTTGGGTCAAATGAGATGTAGCGAGTCATTTACAAATGAACACCTGTTTGGGTTATTTTGACCCAACAACTGGTTTATTCTTTATTCACTGATCTCTCCAAACGGCAGCCTGCAAAATGTTCGAAATATTACCGTTATTGTGTCACAAGTGTAGTTTTAAGAGTTGTTTAGGCGAGAATGCATGTGTGTACAGCTCAAAACCTCCATAGTTTGTTAAAGATCTTAGGTGTATATAGATATATTTAGAAAAAATTACCCAAAGTTTTCAGAGATTTGAGCTTCAGGAAGTCTCCCGCCGCCCTGCGCACATCACCGGCCCAGCACAGCCTCATCTCGGAAAGAATTTCTAAACGTGGGCCATCGTTTACTTACAATATTTTATTCCAACGTAAATGAGGTTTGGGTTCGGGATTTTGACTCGGCATCATGATCCTCCTCTTTAATTTCCCCATGTAGTCTAATCAGCTTTCAGCCGCGCACACAGTTTTCCAGAGCGCACCAGCAAGAGTAGACTAATTATTATGAATGCTTCGGGGAGAACAGCAAGGAGACCGACTCTGGCCATTTTAATAATTCTTTGATAAAAATTATGTCTTTGCTTTCGGCTGTAGTGACGAAGGTGAACATGACGTGTCATCTCCGCAGCAGTGGATGAGCTTATAATTCACTTTTCATACGTATTACATCTTCTAACATTTGTTTTCCATTACTTTATATAAAAGCAGGCATTTCGCTTTCTATAATAATATATATTTGTCACGTCTGTGAGGCAAGTATACACAGAGTTTTGGTTATAGAATAGCGCACCCTGTTTGCTTTCATTATTTTCGTAACCGAGTGCACTTAAATAAAAGTAGAGTCTTATAAAGGCTATGTAGATTATATAGTTTTATTATATAGTTTTTGACTTTAATATCTCAAACTTTTTCTGATGCACACCCAGAGTCTGTTTACTTGCTATACTCGAGTGTTACACATGATAGAATCTAAAGGCTAGATATAAAAGGTATACATTTACTTTGCGTAAATTCTATGCAAATAAGAAACGCCTATATTTAATTTAAATTCTAAATTTGTACTGTAATTTAAGTACGATGTAATTTAAGAGAATGAACTAAGGCCTGAGGCGTCAGTCTAGCGCCACTCAGTGGTAAAAGCCAGCAAACGCACAAACCCAAATGCTGGCGCCGTGAGACGCGGCGGTAAAATAAATTACTCCAGTTGACTACGTACTGTACATGGTCACGGTCTGGCAGTTTACATTAAATTATAAGTTTGTCTGTATTTTTATGAAACCATACATAAGTTAGCGAGAAAGTGAAATTTTAAGGCCGGCATGTGATACTAAGAGCTGTTTTGAACTGGAGTGCACTGTATATACTGTAAGGTTAAGGAAGCGTCACAGCCAGAATTCATAGAACATGCTGACAGTGTTGCCATTTCTGCTTTAAGGTGCATATGGCACATTTGGATTAATTAAGTTAAACTAGGGGCATTTAACTTAAACCAGGACTTGTAATGAAATTTCTTGTGAATTAAAGCTACTTACACAGACGTTTACGGAAGGGTTCAAGCACAGTACTGTGAGGAGACTCTTACAGTAAAATATTTGTATGGTGCAAACCCACTGCAGTCATTCCAGTGAATATTTAATTGAGTGGACCGCCTGATCCTTGAAAAATCAACAGATAACTTATTACTAACTTGCAGAAGAGACGTATCTGTCTGTGGCAGCTGTACTCACAATCATTCATGAGTACAAACATCCCCTGTACAGTCCTTCCTGAGTTCCTGGGAGACCAGAGTTTTAGACACGAAAGAGAAAACTTTCTAGCGCTAGTGAAACGCTGGTACAAGTATATTAGTGTAGCAGGGATTTATACACAGAAATAAATGGAGTTGTTACACTCAGAACTCTGCTCTGTGCTGCACAATCCAAAGTCCTGGTTTGACTTGAACACCCCTTGTGGATACACACATGGCTATTTGGAGTACTAAACAGAAACATACTGTATAATCGCACTGAGTTACACCAGTAGTTTGGTATACATTTTATGGAGAATACTTTTTTTTTCCCCCTTCGCATTAATTTTGCTCACTTTTTTTACACAATAATTATTTTTGTTTGTTTAATGCAATCATCATGCATGATGCAGAAGAAAAATCTGACTATGAAAATATATAAATATTTTTTTTAAGTCTAAAATATTGATTTGCGGATTCTGATTTGCTGTACCATTAAATAAATTATTAAACATTATTGGATCTGACAAATCTGAAGGTTTTTCACATTTTTTCTCGAGTTTTTTTTTCCTCGAGATTCATCCACACACAAAGATAACCAGACAACAAGAGAAAAAGACCAACGTTCTGATCGGTAGCACTGAGCCCACATCACTCCACAGTTTAAACTACCTGTCTGAACACGCACACACTGCTTGCGTGTCTGGAACTGTTTGTCAGGCTGCAGGTTTGCGTCATGCAAGGTGTCTTCTATGACCCGTGTGACAAGGGGTGTGTTTACAAATCTGCCTGTCACTTAAAGTAGAGGTCACACTCACACACACACATACAGAACTGGTTGCATGAGAAGACTGTGCTGATAAAATAACATTCCAAGAATGTTTTTTTTTTTTTTTTGTGCATGTGTGCGAGAGTGTGTGTGTGTGTGTTGTATTCCACACCGCAGTACATTTACTACACAGTGTGCAGTGAAGTGGAAAAAAATAACCCTTTGTACCGGATTCACTGATTCTCTTAATGAATATATGCTAATATGAGATCTGTCAGAAACGTCAACATGTAATAAATATGTATAGTCTTTAAACAAACTACGCAGTACGTACCATATTTATACCACAGCATGGTTGAAATGCTGATTAGTTGGTTAAGGTTGATTCATTTTCTGTAACAGCAGGTCCAGAAATGAGCTCATACTAACACGTTATCGTTTCTATAGTAACAGCACATTCACAGGGACTTGCTTTTCCGCGAGTGGATATTTATTTGGCATTTAACGAAGGAGTCTCGAGTGTAGTGCTTTGTTTTGTGACATGGGAAAATCTTCAGGGCAAAGGACTTTATGGTTGGACAGGGTGCATTTTTTTTTAATCAACGTCAAGACAGGACGGGAAAAAAAAAAAAAAGGAAAAAAAGAAAACCTGAGGTCTAGTATAAAGGCTGAATGTCTCGCAGATGTTTCACCAAAGCTTGTGTATAACTTTGTAGTAGTAAGGTCACATCACACCACCTCGTCACTGATTATTTTCCTTTAACAGCATGCCCTGTCGTGCTTTATTCCTTCCTTCCTTCTGACTTCACCAGTCAGGTTTATTGCCGGAGGGAGCGTGTGAACCTTTAAGCTAATGAGCTCGTGAAAAAGACCGTAATTGAAGTCAGATGCTCGTACATGGAATCGACCTGCCTTGCCATATGACAACCCAGTCTTAATCATCTGCACTGTAGCCTGATTAAAAGGGAATTCCATTCGGGCCTCCATCCGTCCAGGGTCAACAGGTCAACTGCATCAGATACATACAGTAGATATTCCGACATATATGATACTTTTCTTTAAGGCAGATATCCTGCAAAGCTAAATGCAGGACGGAATTCAAACGAATAACAGAGTACCTTAGGGTGACAGCTAAAGATCTGCAGGCTTCCCTTGATAACATCAACATGCTCGTGACTCCAGAGAAAAATGTGTACGTCCGAGGTTATCTCAGAGAGGAGAAGAGGGGATATAAAGTGGTGAATTTTCTCAATTTTTTTGCGCTTTTTTTGTTAGAAATGGATGTGCGTTTCGTGAACTTTATCTGCTGTGCCTGTCTGCACACGGTAAACCAACATCAAATTACAGTCATGTGACACGACATGTACCAGACACGGAGCAACGTTAAAGATAGCAGAAGTATGCATGATTTCTGGGTGAACCTTTTAAGCGTTTTAGTGTACGATATCATGGATAGGATTCCACAGCAGAGTATCAGGGGTGAAAAGCTGTACTGTGACATGAACTGGAGTGTTTTACAAAAGAAAAAACGTTTGTTTGTTTAGTTTTTTTTTTTTTTATCGCTGTGTGCAGCAGAAAGCTTTTACTTGAGGTTATTGCTAATAAAAACGATTCCTGCTCTTACCAGATGTGAGGGTTACATTTTTTTTCCTCCATAAATAACCTTGAGTTCCGATCTATTCGGTTAAGATGAATAATGTGCACGAGTTTATTACACTAGTCTCTCTTCATTATCAGTATGAGTGAGCTCACATTTAAAGTGCATGCCTGAAGAAATCCACTTCATTCCAAGAGGGTCATAGTGTGTGTGTGTGTGTGTGTGTGTGTGTGTGTGTGTGTGTGTGTGTGTGTGTGTGTGTGTGTGTGTGTGATTTTTTCTTTCTTTCTTTTTTAGGTTTTTACATGCATTTCATTCCTGTACTTATAGTGTACACACACATGCACACTTTCAAGCTAAACCCACACCTGACTTTGATTTGACTCACTGCGTTTGCGATTGGAGCGCTGCCCTCAGGCGAGCTCCGAGACTACAATGCCTGAGCGATCACACAGTCTAGAACTGGAGGTGTTATTAACTGTTTTCTTAAAACACCCCTACCCTGCAAAATGTGATTTGTAGAAAGCAAGCTGTTGCTCTGTAACCCAGATTGATGAAACAATACAAAGTTTACAGAGTCTTTCAAACTGTGAAATATTTTCCACTTTGAAATGAGATAACATAACACAAGAAATGGCCCGAGTGTACCCATCTACTGGGAGCAAGATAGTGCATCATGTCACAAAGCTAAAATCATCTCAACCTGGTTTTCCTGAACTTGACAGTGTGTTCACTGTACTCAAATGGCCTCCAGTCACCAGATCCCCAACTAATGGAGCACCATGGGGGTGAACAGTCTGAATCCATGTGACCAAAGAAAATTGAGATCCAACCCAGTACAAGCAACATAAATAAAAGTGTACATAAATAAGTGGCAAGTGAGCGCTTGGTTAAAAAACCATTCCAAAACCACTGGAATTCATATGGAGTTGGTTCCCTGTTGCTATTATAAAAACCTCCATACTTCTGGTGGGGCTTTCCACTAGATTTTGTGAACTAATGCACATTAGTGAGCTCGGGCACTGATCAGGAGGCCTGGGCTGCAGTCAGCGTACTAGGACGCTCAAATTCTTTTTCTCCAATCTTGTCAAACCCTGTGTTCATGAAGGTCACTGTGTGTACCCGGGCACAGCTATGCTGGAACAGGTTGGGGTCCCTCAGTTCCAGTGAAGGGAAACACTACAGTACAGTACATGAAGACATTCTAGACAAGCGTGTGTCGGGAAAACCACAAGTCGGATGTTTGACCATATAGCGTGTTGTACTGCCATGTTATTAACACGGCGAGACGGTTGATTGGAGGTCACAGTTTTAAATCATTATATAAGAAATTTGTGCCGTTATTGTTTCTTCAGCTCTCTGGTCAAGTGCCACTCTTTTAATTCACTCTTGGATACATCATCTCTACACAATTCTCAAATCAAAATTAGATTTTATTTGTCTAGCGATTTTAACAATGGTCATCGTCACAAAGTAGCTTTACAAAATCAAAAATGATCAGAATTAGTATAAAACGTGTGAAACAATATGTACAAATCAAAGTGATCAGATTGTCCCTGATGAGCAAACCGAGGGCGGCGAGGAGAAAACTACCCGAGATGGCAATAGGAAGAAACTTTGAGAGGAACCAGATTCAACAGGGAACTCATCTGCACTTGCGTGATGACAGATAGCAGGGATTAATCAGCAGTCGTACTGTGTGTGTCAGGAGGCTGGAAGCTCAGTATAAAGCAGAAGTGTGTAAAATTAATGTGTCCACTTTCGTTATTGGAGCCTCAGGTGTAAAACTGCACACATTACAGAACATGACATTCTGTGCAGAGTTTCTTAGCTCATATTTTAGTTATGCACTTGGCTAAAAGCGAACTAATATATAATAGAAACAGAAATTCATATAGTCCTTTGACAATTCATATAGACACACTGGCTCCAAGTTTCTTTTTTTGGGGGGGGGATAAATTTTGAATTTATATACCCGTTTGCATTTGAGGTGGTAAAATGGTTGCCGTTCCTCAATAATCCTGCAGGTGGCGTGTTTTGAACTGTTCACACAGTAAATTATTTGCTAATCATTTGATAATTTGCTAAAACACGTGAGCTTTCTGTTTGGGCCTGAGCATTTGGCAATCAATCAGTAAAGCTTTCTAGCTCACTTGTTACTTTTCTGCTTTGCTCTTCTCACAGCCACAAACACACACTCAGCTTACTGCTCAGGGAGAGATGAGGAAGAAAGCGGGATCCCATTAATACATCTAGGACGAGTGGCTTAGATGTGTCACGTTAGTCATTACCCTTGTAGCGTGTTTTCAGACAACTCAATCTTGGCAAGAAAGCAGTTGATGTTACTAAAGTAAAAAGCTTTTCATTAAAAATGCTGCTTATGCGATTTAATACAGGGCTGCATTTCACACTAGATATCTTATCCCAGGATACACACTCACACACTCTTTCACACACCACAGGCAATTTCTCCGGACGTCATTTAGCCTAATCTGCATGTCTTTAGACTATGGGAGGAAATCCGAGTACCAGGAGGAAACCCACCCTGCACACAGCGTCGCGAATCGAACCCAGACCCTGGAGGTGCAAGGCGACAGTGCTAACCCACGAGGCCGTCAGACTAATAAATACTAGGTGCAAATATCCGAACTGAAAGTAATGTTTTTATGAAGGTGTGTTATCGCTCTCCGTGATCAGACATTATGATCGCAGCCGCAGCGTGATTACAGGATGAACGCTAGCTACATACTGAGTATATTACAGGCCTAAACCATATAATGTTCTATAAATATTGAATTTAATAGGTTGTATTTTATACGTCTAGTTTCTAGTTACAAATCATGCTGTACTGTATGTGAAGGCGTAACTATAACAAGTGAAAAATAAATGTCGTGTCTAGGTGCCATGTGAGTCCAGTATAAAAGGCCACCGTGATTAGCATGGACATGGCACCTCGTCTGGATGTGTTTACTGCATCTGGGGTACAGCGCGCCTTACTAATGACATGTTTGTCATTTCACTAGTGTTACAGTGCTGTTAGTATTCATTTCATTAGCAGCCCTGGAGGAATAGCATAAAGTTCAAATCTCTTCCTGCTTTTAGTTCTAGATTTTTTTTTTCTTTTTCTTTTCGTGTCGCAGAGTGAGTGGGTTTAGAATTCATTTCCGTTAGCTGCGACAAAAAAACAAAAAACAGAAAAAAACTGAAAAAAATGGGACAAATAGAATGATGGGGGCGAGCGATATAGATGAAAAATTAAATTCTGGGATTGAAGTGGGGTTGTGTTCAGTTGTATGTCAATGAGAGGTCACAAACACTTTCATTAAACAGACTGATTAGAATACATTGCAAAGACATTCTCTGGTTTGATAAATACTGCAAAACATGAACATGCAAAATATGTCAAATGAATAGCGTAACATTAAATAAATCTCTGAAAATCCTCAATCAGGTTGTTTAAAATAAAGTTAAATACAATAATAAACTGTAAACAGAAGAGCAGGTCTACTTGCTCTGATGAAGTAGTTAAATTTTCTACTTTATTGTAGGTACAGTACAGTAGGTTGCGGAGATCCTGTAGTCCTCACGATGAGAAAGAAGAACATATCAGGGCCTGGTTTACTAAACGGACAGCTTGGAATGTTATGTTATCTATGCAATTAATAAATACTGCGCAATGGTCTTGTGCCACACATCATTTCTTCATATTAAGTTAAACTGAATTATGTACAGTACTGTTGCCTTGCACCTCCAGGGTACGAGTTCGATTCCCGCCTCAGGGTCTGTGTGCATGGAGTTCGCATGTTCTCTCCGTGCTTGGTCGGTTTCCTCCCTCAGTCAAAAGACATGCAGATTAGGTTTATTGGTGTTTCCATAACGTGTTAATGAGTGTGTTGGTGTGTGATGTGCGCCCTGAAGTGGATTGGCACCCTTCCTGCAACCGTGTAGAGCGTAAGCAGTATAGAAGATGAAGGAAGGAAGGAATGAAGGAAGGAAGGAAGGAAGGAAGGAATAGTACCAGGCAAAAGTTTGGACAAACTAATTCAATGTTTTTTTTTGTTTTTCTGGTTAAGTGATTTATTTTATTTTATATTCTAGAACAATACTGATTTCCAAACTGTGAAATAACACTTATGGAATTAGGTAATTAAGTAACAACATTGAAGACGAACAATGCAAATTACAAATTGACCAAAATGTGGAAATGAATTGTAGCATTTCGATTGCTCGATGTAGTAAGATGTGGCCTGTACTGTAAGTATGAATTTTTCTCTCTCTATGAGCACTTTAGGTGAATGAAGCCTGAAACCCATCTTCTTTCCGGGCTGAAGTCTTTTCTGCTCCTCAGCACAAAATCTTAACACACCCTTTGTAATGCAGGTTATGGCGCTGATAATGCCATTCTGAAGAATATTTTACGCATCACATTTCAATCGCTGCTTTTTGACTTTTAAATATAACAGTATCAGTTCACGCTACACTGTGGAATATATCAACAAGGCAGAACAAACGTAAACACCGGGTTTATGTGCACGAGCAGATGGAGAGGTGGGGGACGGGGCGGGGCTGTGGGAATGTGTGCGAGAACGGCGGCACGGCTTCAGTTTATTGATATCAATTATACATCAGTTCATATAGTTTTCCATATTAAGATGACTAATTCTCACCTGGTTTTCCAGTCGTGTCGCATACACACTAGAGCTTCCACGGCTAGAGCAGAAGAATAAAATGCTGAATTGTTTCTCTGTCTCTCCACAGACGATTACGACAACCCCGAGGTCCCGAAGCTGGAGAAGAGCATCAGCGGCAGCAGTCCGTCCAGGGACCGTCTCCTGCTCACGGTGGCCACGCTCTTCCTCATCGCACTCTCCATCTCCTAGCACTCGTCTCCAGGATCTCGTCATGCCACTGAGGCCTAGAGGACTGCAGGGGCGAGATATGAGAGAGGGAGATGAGGAAGAAGAAGAAGGAGGAAGGAACAAAAGGACAAACGTTTTAAAACAGGAGAGGAAATCAACGGCGTGAAAAGGAGGACTAGCAGGCCTTCTTCTGTTCAACAGTGGAACATGAACCTGGACTTTGCCAATCAGCTCGAGCCGTACTGTCAGACAGTATACGTGTGTGTGTGTGTGTGTGTGTGTGTGTGTGTCTGTGTATGTACTGAATGAGTGTTCACACATGCTCTTTGCAAAGTCATTCAAGCTAAATCCTTCAATCAGTCTAATTGGGTGCTTTATTAAGTAATGAACGGCCGCTCAGCGCTGATGTTGAATTGATGCTCGGGGTGAACGATGCGTTCATCTGCAAGGCATTAGTGGCAGAAACAATGGTTTATTTAACGTAAAGCTGTGCAGATTGTAAGCAGCTTCCCTATCAAATCAGTTCCCCCTCTCTCAGCAGGATCGTCACGTTTCCAAACCCATCAGAAATCAGGGTCGCTCAGTGTCCTCCTTACGCTGGCCAATAAACAGGTAGCGATTTTTTTTGTGTGTTTTCTGTACAAACTCTGTTCAGTTGGCGGAAAACGTAGCGGCAAACTTTATAACTGCCATTTAACTGATTACTTATAATATAACAACTATAAAGAATGCTGAAAAACTTCTAAATATTCCTGTTTAGATCAGTTTGTCCTTTATTCATTGTCTTAAAGAAACTTGAACTTTAGGAGCCATACCTAGGAGCCATTTTCTTACTAAGAGAAAATACATCACATGGCAATCAGCATGTGTGAGTGTGTGCGAGTGTGTGTATGTGTTTCGAGCTGAATTCGGTGCCTGTAGAAACAGTAGCGTAGGCTGGTGATACTGAAATGCTCTGCTTTTCTCAACTGGACTGCATTTTTTTTTTTTTTATATACCGAGTTTTTTTCCTTTACCTTTGACTCGAGGACACACGTGGAAACGTAATGTACATAAACACAAACACATGACAGATCTTTGGATTTTTTGTTTTTCTTCGTCTCTTAACCGGTTCCTACAGGAGCAGGAGAGCCCTGGAGCTGAATCACCGAACCGGTTCAGACCGGTCTCGACTTTACACCGCTTGCTGCTCGGCTTCATCGGATCCTGAACGGCTGCCACTATAAACTGTCCCGCAGTGGCTGTCTTTTCAACACTCAGCTCACAGCCAGCTCGTTTAAGGGGGGGAAAAAAAAAAAAAAAAGAGCATTATTAAACAAGATGGAGGACTTTACAACCGCACGGTTTATCTAGCGTACATGCAAATAAGTGCTCCATGTTCTGAGGGAATTTTCTTTCCTCAGAGCGACATTCTTCTTATGACTTGTTCTTTCTCTTTTTACGTCTCGACTAGCACCTTACTGGCCCGGAGATAAAAAAAAAAAAAAAACTCCAAGTCCAGCTCAACAAGCGCAACTCCAGCTCAACAGAACAGGCTTGCAGTCGAGGATTTTTCGCCTACGGAATCATGAGAATTCCTAAGATTTAGATTTAGGAGGTTTAAGTTTAACACGCTAAACGAAACCTAACGCGTACTGTAACTCGCGAGGAGGACGATTTTTGATCTAGCATCGAAGCCAAATGAAGTTTTCGATTAGCTTTTAGATTAGCGGGAACTCATCGATGTCCACTCTGTCCATTCTGCTAATGTGGTTACCATGGTAACACGCTGTCGTAGATCAAAGAGTAGAACGCTAATGAGTGTGACGTGGGACGCACGTCATTTTTACCGACTTTGTTTCGACTTGTATGTTGATTTTACTCGTTGTGTATTTTAAGGCTAATGTGTTCGGGCTTGGGTTTGTTCGGGGGAACGTGTGTGTGTGTGTGTGTGTGTGTGTGTGTGTGTGTGTGTGTGTGTGTGTGTGTGTTCGTTCTGTTCGGGGGTCGTTACTTTTGTTAAGAAAAGCTGATCGGGCAAAGGATGAAAAACGTATCAACTGTTGCACTTCAAAACTTAGACACGAGTTTGTGTGAGCGTGTGTGAGCGCGTGTGTCCGTGTTTGAGTGGCTGTTTAATTGGTCACATAGATGAAAGACATTGTGTTTCTTTATACTGACCAGTGTGCGTGTGGGTGTGTGTGTGTGTGTCTACCGCTTGATTGTACGTTTTAACCGCGCATGTGTGCAGGAGAGTCTGGGTCGTTTAGAAGAAACAACAAAAAGCATTTATTAGTGTTGGAAACAACCATTTAAACTCATGTTTACCTTCGACTGGAATGAATTTAAAGAACTTGAAAACAAATAAAGTGTAACAGACCGTAACACAAGGTTATAATAATAATGATCATAATAATAATCATGATAACAAAACAAACCGCCTCAGACTGCTGTTTCTTGTACCTTGTGAACTGTTGAGTGAGTTTCATGCTGAAATCCATCAAACATCTGGGATGTGAACTGAAGGTCAATAAAAAAAAAAAAATGTAAAAAGGGATGGGGGGGGCACATATTAACGCACACAGTTTTTCCACACAGACCTGCCTGTCCTCTACAATCAGCCTACTCCAGGAGACTCAATCCCTCTTTATCTCTCTCTAGGCTGCATTATCACAACGTAGATAATCTGTGTGTGTGTGTGTGTGTGTGTGTGTGTGTGTGTGTGTGTGTGTGTGTGTGTGTGTGTGTGTGTGTGTGTGTGTGTGTGTGTGTGGCTCCAGAAGCAAATAGATTACATCACTAACTTACTATAAAGCCTATCTGATGCTGTGAGGTCGTTCATATCTAATCTCACCTTTACACCCACAGTAACAGCATGTCTGCATACGGAATGCACAAAGTCACGAGAAAAAAATAATTCCTTCTTATCGTGCGTTATTGTTATTATTATTATTATTATTATTACTTAACTTGCACGCTTACACCTCACACTCCAAACTCCATGACTCGCTATCTATGGGCCCTGCTCCATTTTTTTTTTTTCCCCCCCCCTGATTACTGTGATTGCTCTCACAGCTGAAGCATCTCGCCCAAAGCCAGGATTGAAGGCTTGGCATTATAAGCGTGCACAACAGAACAGATGTTGCGGAACAGAACCGTAATTGTTTGATTCCTCTCCTGAACCTTCAATCGACCTGACCTGCCGAGGCACAGTGGGAAGGCAATCAGAAAACTTTCCACTCGCTAATTCCTCGCGCGTCCTGGTGGGCCGTTTTATCATTTTCCGAGCCGTGAACGGTGAGTAAGCCGTCTGCGTGCCATCAGGAGGCGATGCGCAGCTCTGCCGTCTGCTGTCCAGACTCTGAGTTCACTCGGAAGACAAAGGCACTAAAGCGAAGGACGGAGACGTGCGATTCCTGTACGAACACTTCACACAGCGTACGCAGTGATCCGTAGATCATAAAGCAGGTGTTCGTGAAGGAGTCGAGTTAAAGAACATTAAACAACATAAGCACATTCCTGAGGAGTTCTCCTATTAGGCGTTCCCTCGTGCTCTGGTGACGAGTATCGTGCATTTCTTGCATCATAAATGTTCATATTTAGGAACTCATTCGTTTGAATCGTCTTCCTTTGATTCCTTTATCTTTTTCCTCAAGCAGAGCAGCCTCGATAAAGCAGTTTTCAGTGACGCTCTCTGTGGTTCAGGTGGTGCGTGTATATATATATATATATATATCTTACCATCTGACCTTTACCATTTCCATCAGCTGATGTACAAAAGATAAATATATGCTCTGATGTAAGATACTACAGGGGTTAAACGGTTAGCCTGTTTAACCGTCCAGGTTGCTCCATGTCAAGGATGTCCATGTCAAAAAAAAAGTTCATTAGTGGTGGCCAGTTCATGCATGAAAATGATCCCTCATGCTCCCAGAACCGCTCTTTCACAATTTGAGACCTGAATCATGCCTGTGCATTCGGGGAAGAAAAACTGCACAGATTGTCATTTAATACATTCAGGTCATCAGCTGACTTCATTTTATTGCCATATAAGGCGAGACTAGACCTGACCAGCTGAAGCAAACTAAGATCACAACATGCATGATGGGTGCATCACTTCCTGCTCATTCCTTCTTACCCTGATCTGATGCGCCCATCACTCTGGAGTGGGGCCGTCCCGAATTTATCAGACCACATGACCTTCTCCCATTGCTCCAAAGTACAATATTTATGTTCCCTAGCAAACTGAAGCATTTTATCAGATTTTTGTTTTTTCTCAGCAACAGCCCCAAACTGGATGCAGGGTGTCCTTAGTGCCGGTCCCAGCCCGGACAAAACTCAGTCGTGTAGGGGAGGACATCTGGCGTTAAACCTGTGCCAAGTCAGAATGTGCAGATGGGATGTTCTGCTGCGGCATCCCTTTAACAGGGGCATCCAAAAGACCAACAACAACTTGTAGTAAACTGGAACGTGGCAGTTCTTAAAAAATCATTCAAATTAACCTTATAATTTGAGATCATTGAGATATTTGAGACACTTTTTTATATACAAATAAATATAAAAGTGAAAAGTCTATCTTATCTGTACACAGTATTTAGATGTGTAGATTTCATAAAAATATGAGGAATAAACAATCAGGACATTTTTGATGGAAATAAGTGAGGATCTTATTGAAGTTTGTAATTACAAATCAAAAGAACAATGCAAAAAAAAAAAAAAGACCGCAAGTGCAATTGGTTACATCTGGTCAATTGCAAACACAATCCCAATAAACCAAATCTATTTATAGAAAAATTTTATTATGTGGCTTCATGCACATGAGAATCTAAGACATTTGAATGGCGTAAACATTTTGGAGAACGCCGTACATCTGCGAATGACGATTCCAGCCGAGGTGGCTTGGGAGAACATTCAGCGAGTGGAACACCTGATGCTTGAAAATAGCATCAGATAACTTGTCACAACTTGAGAAAGAGATGCGTCTGTTCCCGGACTCACAAACACCACTTGCAAATTACAGGAACTTAGCTGGGAGTGATTGCCACATCAGCCTCCGTACAGTCCTGACCTCGCTCCAAGTCATTATTCACATGTTTGGGCCATTAAGGGAGTTCCTGGGAGGCCAGGGTTTCAGACATGAAGCAGGAAGTCTAATCATGATATCTAATCACTAGTGAAACTCTGGGGTAAGTGTGATAGTGTAGAAGGGGATTATTTAGAGAAATACAGGGAGTTTTTAACTCTCATAACTCTGTTCTGGACAATCAAAAGTCCCAGTTTGACTTGAACACCCCTCATATTTTGAAGCTTTAAATTGTCTTGTTCTATTGGAAGATTATTGCTGCTAATTGTAAGAACTGATTTTTAAAAATAGGTCCAGCTAAAGAAAATGTTAAACATTATAACAAATGTGAATAGATTCAACATCTTTTAGTTTGATGGAAGTTTTGCAGTGAACAATCTTTTTTTCCTTAAAAGATTTAATTAAACGCAAGTCCCCAAGTATTGGCTGCTCGTTGTTCCCATCACTAGTATCTTTTCTCTCCATACCTGAATGTCTGAACCCCTCCTTATGATTCATCAATGTGTGTGTAACGACGTGAGTGTGTATCACATGTGGCTATGGGGTGAAGCATGAATGGGGTATAAGGAGTGGATTGCGCAATTGGGACACACCTGTACCTGACAGCAGCTTCCAGACAACAGGCAGTCATTATATTACATCAGTCTGGACTTTACAAACAAGATAGATGCAAAACATTCAAACATCACATATTAAAATGGATATAGAAATTGAAAACAAAAATAAGACACTATATTTCTAATAATTATAATAATACTTTGTTTTGATCATTAGTTTTATTGATTATACTTGCATGGCTTTTTGGAATGGCTTGGCATAACTTCATGTGTTAACAGCTTCTAATGTTAATCCATCCATCAAGCTGATAAGCGTCTTGGATCCTCAAGATAGTCATATGGAGATTTATTTGTGTGTCAGTCGTCCATGATAATGTCAAATTTGAATGAAACGGGCCCTTGCGAGGTCGCGTCAGTGTTTTGATTCATTTCGAGTATTCCGAGAGAATCTAATCAGACATGTGAGTCATAACAGTCAGTAAAGTCTGGTTCACCCGAGTGTGCTTTTTTTCCGCTACGAGTAAAACTGCATGCTCTGACAGGTTCGTCTCGTCTGGAGGGGAGAAAATAAAAATGATATAACGGTTACATTCTTTAAAAAATGACGTCTGGGGGAATTTGTCTCATTGTCAGGGCAGCGCTGTTACCCAATTTAGCACGAGATTCATTTAATACACCAGACAATTAAGATAACGAGCCAAAGTGTGGTAATTGATGTCGAGGCTATTTAGGAGACCATTTCATTCTAGAGGTGAATTCCTCACAGAAAGCCATCTCCTTCATTGTCTCCCTTTTCTTCATTTCCCTGCATGGCCAGCAGATGTCTCAGTTTGGTCAGCAACCGATATCAAAAAGAGGACCGAATTCTTCCTGAGACGTTTCCATTCGGCTGTGCTATAAATAAAGCTAATGCCAGTTGTATAAGACAGACCACCCATTAAAAGGAGTGCAGCATCCAGATGCATCAGCATGATGCAGTATAATCTGCTTAAAAAGAACAGATGATGAGCTTTTGAGGGCATGCAAAAGAAATGATGGACAAATTTCATCTCGGTAATTTCTTTCTGATGTAATCGGTAATTGATTTCTAATGACTTTTTGTTGTTGTTGTTAATAAATAATAATAATAATAATAATAATAATAATAATATATATATTATTATTATTATTATGCATTTTATTCATATAAGTGCCATATTCGTCGCCCG
Source organism: Clarias magur (assembly GCA_013621035.1). Taxonomy (NCBI): domain Eukaryota; kingdom Metazoa; phylum Chordata; class Actinopteri; order Siluriformes; family Clariidae; genus Clarias; species Clarias magur. Next base: position 242,602 of record QNUK01000207.1, read on the forward strand.
AGGTCGCCGTCCAATTCAAACAAGAGAAGAATTAATAACATTCAGAAGTAGCAATAAAGCAGTATTAAAAAATTCATGCGAGTTGTGGAGATGAGAGTGCATGGACCCTGAATGGTAATGCCTTAGTTAGCTTGTTGGTTAGTTTTTAAAAGATGGAAAACCAATTATGCCCACACACAGAAAAAAAAAAAAAAAAGTTAAACAATAGCATCTTTTTTTTTTTTTTGACTGACTTCACAACATAAGGTCTCAAATGTCAATAAGTGTGTAACACAAACCGCAAGATGATATCTGCGCGTGTCGGGTTGCAACATGAAAACATTTTCCTCTAACACACAGATAAGATGGCGTATCTCGGTTTACTTCTGTCCGGATTTACATTACAGCACAAACGTATTTAACTACATTCTCCACGCACACATGCACACACAGCCATGACAGCCCCAAGTGTCTTGCCATATGACTGCGTTTGTCTCGCACTTGGGATGAGCTCTGATAAGTTTGAGAGCTAGGAGTTCACCTGACATGCACATTTAATCTCTGGGCAAATGCCAAGCTAAACAGGCAGGTTGTCTGGCAGAGCGATGTGTTGTTCTCCAGCTTGAACACTTCACTGAGGTCAGCACTGATAACACTGCTGGGCTGCATGTACTGCAAGTGCTGTGTTTACTAGAAAGGTCTCACCCTTGTGTAATTCCTTATTATTATTGTTTTCATTCTATTACCCACTGACGATGATCCATCGAGTCATTAAATGTTGAATCTGTTCAGGTAGGAACCGGTTTGTAAAAAAAAATGCCCTGGGTATTGCATAAGATTTTAATTTCCCCTTTTTTTATGGCATGATTTACACGCACGCACTGCTGTACCCCTTGCACAGGCTGGCACATGTTGTGTTTATTACTTCTGTACACTGGTGATAATAGTGAATAGTCCTCCCCTGCTCAAACACCCCAGCATTCGCAGCTCTCACACACTCACTTGTCTAAAGATTCGTGGGGTTTTTTTTCTGGCTCGGATATTTTAAATAATGAGTTCTATCCTTTCTAAAAAAAAAAATAATAAAAAAAAGAAAATCCAGTTTATTCCAGTCAGCCAAGACCTGCCAAATTGCCAAATCATAGGGCAAACTGGTCAAACTGGAAACTATCTTTGCTTGTAGAAAGGAAAAGTCACTGCTCAAAACGTTATATAAGAGGCAAGCTGTTTTTAAGGAAATGTAATCGTTTGATTGTGTGCAACTTTACAAGGCAGCACCTTGGACCTAATCCTTATCACATCACGTAATATGTTCAAGATACATTTTAACCTGGGTTATACAAGCAGTGTGCAAGTCAAACACGGCCTTGTGATTGTGCGGTTATGAGAGTAAAAAAAAAAAAACTCCCTTTATTTCTCTGTAGAATCCCCTACAACTGTATGCCAATGCACTTATCCCATCGTTTCACTAGTGCTTGGGTTCCATCGAGGTAGAAAGTTGTCTCAATACACCGGAACTGTGATCCGACTGACCGCTTCATATCAGGAAACGCCGGCCTCCCAGGAACCCCTTTAATGGCCCAAACATGTGGAAATGACTTGATGTCAGGACTCAAATCCCGGTTTGACTTGAACATCTCTCGTGCATTTATAAACACACATTAAACCTAGTAATCGATCAAGATTTCTGATTATTAATCTTTTTTTTTTTTTTTTAAATAAAGCTTTCAGTATATAGAGCGTTTGACCGACTGAGTCTACGGAGTTTATTAATGATTCTCCTGGATGCATTTCTACCAGAATTCCCAGGTTACACTCTGGATCAATCATGACCCTAAACTGAGGACACCGGTATCATCATATAATAAAGTCAGACTGAAGAATTGAAAACAGTGGTACTGTAGGTGACGTGATGTACAGTAAGCCTATGGAGAACAGCCGGGACATTTCATTTATAGCCTTTAAAAAAATAAACCTTTAAAAACTGACATTTTAAAAATGATAACCTTATACACATTACATTAATTCTATTTTTAAAAGAGCACGACTAAGAAATGATCTAGAACCGGAGCATGGAGATGATTGACAGTATTACCCGTAAATTCAAGCTTGAGATGATGCGTAAAGAAAATCACTCGCGCTGCAACACAGAGACCCCATTATCTCACATCACCTTAAGTTAATGGATTACTGGCACACCGCGCTCTTACGCAACTCTGTTTTGAAATCTAAATCGGCTCTCTCATTTTTGGCAGCAATGTGTATATTCATCAGTACAGTGAGACAGCAACTTGTCCTTCAGGTTCGTTAACCGTCCCGTGATGTTATTGTGTTTCAGATCGGTCAAATTATTGGCAAAGACGACAGCTAAGGAGATTGATGAAATGACTGGGATTAGGCTAAGAACTGTCTAAAACATTATTCAAACCTGGAAGGATAGTGCTGAATCGTCGACTTTGTGGAAGTAATGTGGTATTTATAAATAAAAATCAACAGTAGAACCTGTAGTGATGCTTAATAGTGAAAGTAAGAGCATTTCTATATACGCACACACATGCAATGTGATGAGAACTTTTCATAGAGGATTTGGACTAAACAGCTTTGTGGTCATAAGAAAAGCACTTTTGAGAAAAAAGGCTTCAATGTGCTGGAAAAAAAAAAGGTCATCTGATCGAATGAGTCCAGAACGATGGCACATGAAGTACTCCTCATGCATTGTGTCCCCTGTACAAGCCTCTGGAGGCCGTGTTGTGAGGTCCGTGAGTGGTTATTGGTGCGCGGGGAATCATTTCCGCACATGGACTGGCCATCAGAGTCCTGGTGTTAAACTGATTCAACTCTGAGATGTGCTGCAGCAGACTTTAGATGTTTAGACATCAGTACAAGAACGGGATGGGGGAAGAAAAATGTTGGGACGTTGCATAAGGTTTTTAAAACAAAGGGATGCTGAATGTTTATGGTAATCAACACCTAAAGGAAATCCTATGAAATATTAGGGCGTGCAACCTTTTTCTTTTTTATTGGCCAGTGCATAGATCTCATCTCACCTTGTCATGTCTGAATAATGACGCGTAGAATTTGACACATCTGGTGAACCGGATACTTTCATTAGGCATCAGATTTTAACTCCTCTTCATCTGCCTTCTCCACTTCCTTCCCATCACCCTGACGTGCGAATATGGCATCCATACGTATTCAAACGTGAGCAATCCGGTGCTGTTTGTGATTAAACATGGCCTGATGTTTGCTGACCTTTCAGAGGAAGCCTGCACTCCTCCGCGTCTTCTCTGACTCAGGGCTCTGTTGCAACCCGGGCTTCTGGGTTAGTGGGGTTTCCGTCTTGACTCATGAGGGGAATCTGTTATTAGAGCCTGGCATGCACTCGACCCGCCCACTCTCCCAGATGGGCCCAATCAGAAATAACTCGGTGGCGTGAATACGCGGGAACACATTAGCATGCATTAGTTCCTCCGGAATAGCTCGTCCTGTCGACGGCGGGCGGTGTGAAAGGTGAGAGCGTGCTTCTCAAAGACTGCTTCCTTTTTTCACCTCACAGTGTAATGAGCGCTCATTAAAACCATCAGTAATCCACGGAGACGAGCGGAAAGTGATCCATTTTTCACATAATAAGAGAAGCATGTCCAGAGTGCAGACTGTTCTAAATAACTGCGGCTTTGAAAATTTTTTATATGGAGAAGGTCAACCAAATAGGGAGCCTAGGTGCTAATGCAAGCACTAATGATATTAATAACAACCCCAATCACATTTCTTGCCAGTGATGACTTCGTGGAGCCGTCGTTGCTATCCCACTTATTCTAGGCTAAATTCAGGCTAGCATGTGCGCTATCACTCATGCAGCATGACTATATTCAGCAAAAGCAATGCGTTTCCTCAGTCAACACACACTGACGTAGCAAAGGAAAAGTTCTTATTTTGCTAAAATCATAGACATGACACTTTCCCATTTTCATCTTTCACTTACACGTTACTGTTTATTTCTTTCACTCTCCATCATATTTCACGAGCACATAGACCCTCTTTACCAGTCTATATCCGTTACCCCTATATTTAGCCATAATATTCTATTCGAGTGTGTGCATCTGTACAAAACTCAACAGATGACTATTATTAAATGTTCATTAGAGCTGAAGTTAAACCTACTTTACAGTCAGGAAAAAATATATACTGTACATATTATATACGCATATCACTTGTGTTACAATTGTCATAAAAACTTAGTTTAAATAAATAATAAAAAAATTTTAAGCAAATACAGTGCTGTTGTACAGCAGGATTTTTTTTTTTTTTAAACCTTTTATGTGCTCTTTAATTAGGGAAACCTTTTATGTGAGGACGAAGGAAATGGGGTGCTATTATTTATTTCTGGCAATTTGGAAAGACCAATTAATCTACGCTGGATGTCTTTGGAGTGTGGGAGGAAACCCAGCACGGAGAACAGGCACACTGACCGGAGGTGAAATTTGAACTCCCATCCCAGGAGGTGTGAGGCCAAAGTGGCAAAAAAATCCACTGGGCAGCACAAATACAAGGTGCTTCCTTAATAAATGTCTTGTTTAAATTACGCTACTAGTTTTGTTACATCTTAGGAAACAGCTGGAAAATATCTCACAAATTAATAAAAACCCCACTGAAACTAGTTATGAGGCGGAGGTACTGTCAGAAAACTCACACACCATGATGTCCACCTGCGATCTGCTGCCACACTACGCCGCGGTATAACTACAAGGTTCATGTTTAATTAAAAGAAACAAAAAAATTGTTTTTAGGAAAATATTTTTGTTTCAAAGTTAAACACCAAAAAATATGCCTAGTGATGGGGAGGAATTGGACACGACTAAATTAGGGGAAAAAAATGGAATTCATTTGGAACAAAGATGCAGATACAGACGGGATCCAATACACCAATAGAACTAAAGTGTAGTTCATGTTATTGCATTTAGTTAACAAACAAATTGGAAACAATCAACGAATCAATAAAGCCATTCATTTTCATTCATTCCTCTTCTAAACTGCTTATCCTGTGGACAGGATCACGGGGGCCTGGAGCCCATCCCAGGAGACTTTGGACATAAAGCAGAACCCACACACTATGGGTAATTTAGGGGGACAATTAACTGGAGGAAACCCACCAAGCATGGAGAGAACATGCAAACTCCATACACACAGGCCCCAAGGCAGGAATCGAACCGTTGACCGGTTCGGCCAAAGTGCTAATCTGTGTTTTTGATGCAAAGCAATTCCTGAACGTGCTTTAATAGTTTAATAGATACGTTTTAATAAAAATAGCTATAAGTTATAATCACAATGCCTACATGAACGAATCTTTAAGACAATATCGATTTTCACTGTCATGTGATAACCTGGTCATACAGTACTGTACATCAGATGACATCATTTTATTGCCACATAACGTTGCTAGACCCCAGATCACAACACTGCCTCCAGAGGCTTGGGGGAGACCTCTGAAATAACCCACCAAGCACGAGGAGAACACGCAAACTCCGTGCACACAGACCTGGGGCTGGAAACGAACCCGGGCTCTGGAGGTGCAAAGCAACGATGCTAACCACTACGCCACCGTGCTACCTGGTTCTTAACCCAGTTCCAGTAGTTTTATATATCCTTAGTTGTTTTCTTTGCTTGATGCAACCCAACAATTTGACCGTTCTGAAATTATGACCTTTTTGGGGGGGGGAAAGGGAATATGTTGATTAAAAATGAATTCAAACTAGAGGGGAAAAAAGTTCTAAGTTCTTTATTTTGGTTACCAATGATGGAATAGAGCACAATTTTGACAATTCTAACAAAAAAATTTTGAGCGCGTGTGTGTGTGTGTGTGTGTGTGTGTGTGTGTAGAAATTGTGTTGAAATGTAGGACAAAGACCAGAGACACACTGCACTGAGGGGTGGAAAAGTTTCAAGAGCAATACATATCAATAATTTTTATATTAAATTAAATGTTTTCAAGGAAATCATTTGGGAGTATTTTACACTTTATATATATTTTTAGCAATGAGTATATACAGTGTGTATGAAAAGGATTAATTAGTTAACATTGGTATAGTTGATGTTAAAGATGATAGTTTGGAAATGTTCTTCTTAGTTGTTGAAAGCTTCATGTAAAGTGTCGCCTGTTGCATGTGAGCGAGCCTTTCCGAGATTATTGATAATCCCTTAATGGATAAATAATAAAAGCACAACCAGTCAAAACTTCTCAGGGGCGGAAAGATGTTGAAGTTAAGTTTAAACTGAAAACATCAATCAAAAGGCAGTCATTTCCTGTTGGCAAATAAATTGAAATGAACGTGATGAGGCAGGATTTACCGCCTTCTGCTTCCCCGCGTGCTGCAGTGAGGCCCCACTAAATTTACATTTCAGCTAAATATTATTGAGTGTGTGACATTTTCACGTTTCAATATTAGTACAACCTTACATGCATTACAGCGAAGCCGATTATAAATTCAACCATCTGTAATACAGAGTATGGTTCTAATAAAACACTTCCATGGAGTGTGTGTGAGGGCTTGTAATTACACTCAGGCTGCCTCGCCTTCTTTGTGTTTTTCTTTCCCCGGCCCCGGGGTATCATGGGGATTTCATTTCTTTAGCTAATTGTTTGATTAAACATATAAAAGAATACCGATTATCTGTAACTAAAACTAGAGTGTGTCCTGAGGTCATAGGACACCGCAAACACACACACACACACACACACACACACACACACACACCAAGCTTGAACATGTTAAAGATTACCAGGCTAAAGACACTTGTAAATAAGAAAGAGAGAAAACGTTTGCTTTTGCTGGACCTTGTTAGAGCTTTAACAAAAGCCGAGTCTGGGGTGTCCGTAAGCTTTTAAAGCTCTGCTGGGATGTTTGCATTCCTGCGCCGGTGGGCGAGTTCTCATTCCAGTGGAGTTCTAATCATCCGCGTCTTGTGTTTTTGCTCATGCAAAATTCCCTCAAGTGCACTCAAAAACTTTGTTACAGTGTACATGAAGACACGCTAATGATCAGTGCTAAAATAATGATAAAGTGGGCTAACGTTAATGTCACAAAAATGATCGTTCAATACAGATTTGTACCATTAGACATCCATAAACATCTGGCCATTCTCCTGTGGTATCTCTCATCAGCTACGGGTTTTTGCCTCCACAACTGCAGCTCACCGGATGTTATCTTTGCTTTTTGCACCATTTTGTGTAAAATATAAAAGTCCATTGTGTGAGACCAGCACTTTCCAAAATACTCAATCCAACCCACGCTCAAAGTCACCAAGATCATATATGAAATATAACAATTGCTATATTTCTAGACTCCAATATGCTCCATAAGTAGGTGGAAAATTTCTCTTTAGAATAATGTATAACACGGTCTAAAAGTTTGCTTTTCTTATATGTATTCCCACATGCGCGACAGCTTCCACCTTCTGGTCTTTCACTATGACCCAAGTGTCAAACGCATTTGAACCCATGACTTTCCCTCAAGCTTCACTGTGTATAGTTTGACTTTGATGGATGACGCCAGTGGATAATGGAGCAGGCATGTTTTTGTCAATATAGTATATACTATTCTTGTTTTTAAACTCGTCCTGTGTTTCAATCTAGTTTCCACTGAGGGACTGAGCTGATCAATTAGTTTTAGTCCTGGAATTATTTAGAAATGGATGGCATTTAGCCATAACGTTAGCACATTAACCTTAATTATCAATTATATGCCAGTAAACTGGTGACGGGATCATCGGCACCTAAGGCTCGTTCATGCCTATGGGAAGAAAAGGCCAGCCTGTAAAATCGGATTACACAGAAAGGCCAACGCAGCAGAAGAAAGACAATTCTGGTGGCAATAGAAAGGCACCAGAACACCCAGTGCGGCACAGCCCACCACTGACTGCCAACCAAGCCTTTAAAATCATGAGATCCCAAGCTTATCACGCACCCATGGGATGCGCCAGACAAACAAGCCCGATCCACAGAGGCCCCAGCCATAGCATCCATAGGATCTCGCCCGAGGGTCTTGTGGCGTCCCAGGGGAACCTACACAGTATTGAGTATAGTGTTTTGCATTGTAATGCTATGGCTGATAAGTGTGTATTCCAGTGAAGACAATTAGCTGTAGGAAGTCTTTTTTTTTTTTTGTATCTCTCATACTATCTACTGTGCAGCTTGCCTGAGCTAAATCCTTTTAAAAATGAGCTAATGTTCTCCCTGAACCATGTAAACATGAGAGAACATGATGAGAGACTCTATGCAGACAGAAACCTGAGAGGAGCCGTGAGGCAGCTGTGCTACCTGCTGTGCCACTGTGCCGCCTCAGAAGCTTGTCTTTTTGCATGATACTCTTTGGTTGGCATGGGGCAAGCCTTAAGGTTTGGACACCAGCCATTTCATGCTGCCTAGACAAGAACCTTTACCAGCCTTATTTCCTTCTCTGCTTCTTTTGATGTTGCTGGATAGTCTAAATGTACCGTTTGAACCATTTCATGTGTTTTCCTTTCCCACCGGTCTTCGATAACTTCGTATGGATTTTATAACCTTAAAACCTCCGAGTCATAAACTGCTAGACCATATGTCATCATAACATCTTTATCCCATCAGGTTCACACCAATTAACACCTTCAGACCCCATAACACTCATGTCTCATTAATGTTCATGACTTTGCAGATATGATTCTCCCTGCTAGGTTTAAATGCTACTTTCCCCCATCAAGCAGCAAAATTCCTTAAAAGATTAAATCCAGTCACCTTGAACAATGGATAAACTTTTAATTATATGATGAGATCATGCACTACCTCCAACAGTAAATTATCACAATGGAAAATCTTATCACGCATATAAAAGCAGTACCATGCTCATGACTCTTGTCAGACAGCCATTAAAACAATCTAGAACTACTGCTCTATCTTTGGAGAATAAGACAGCTGTTCATGTTCGGTGCATAGATACATCAAAGTGCTGGCCAAATGTACACTTTTTATAGCTCAAGTCATCTGCTGTGACTTTGTAGATGACATCTGTCGCCATTTTCCCGATCACAAGCCGATAACTTGCGTTAGGTTTAAATATTTTTAGTGTTTTAAAGCCTACGACTCGTTATGAACTCGTATGAACACTTCGGTCGCGGCTTGCGCAAGAGGCACGAGTGCAGGGGCAGATTTTTATTCTGAGGTAACTGCAAGTTCATCCAGGGACATCTCCGAAGCTCCCGAAATACCAACCTCTCCATATCATTAAACAAATGCTTCCAATCTCTCTACCTCCGGCATAGAAACAGCATCACGGAGGGAGGATGATCAGCATTACATTAATAGTCACTAATCTTCTGAAGGTCAGTGAATTGGTAATTCTGTCACCAGTCAGCCTGATGCTTCTGGTAGAGCTTCAGCTACTCAAAGCTCATCCTAATTCTTTTCTTTTTGCGTTTGTGTCTTGCAGATCTCACCTCATCCCTCAGGCTTGGGTAACAATTAAGGCTCACAGGACAGGGTAATATGAAAGCAGAACTCGTCATGACGCGCATGAAGAGATGCTCACTTGACCCTTTGAAGGTCTTGGCATTCCAACCAGAAGGCTGATGGTCCGTCTGGGCCTTGTAAAAGTCACCTAAATGACCTGAATCTTATCATAATCATCTTTATGCTAGACGGGCCCTCCTTCACTTCCACGGTCCCGTCTTCCATCCTGTTCAGACCCACTATGGATTCTTTGTACCACCTTTCTACTACACCATTGTTCTTTGGACACTGAGATTACACCAATTAAGGATTTTTAATGAGAGTTTTATTTTAGTTTTTTTTGGCGTACAGAGATTATGTCCTCTGTGGATATGTGATCGCAGGAAGCGAAATATATTACCTTATGTAATCTTATCAATCTTATCATTTTGATTCATACACATTGCATAAAAACTTACTTCTTTTTATTGTGTAAAGCTGCTTTGCGACAATGTCAATTGTTAAAAGCGCTATATAAATAAAATTGAATTGAATTGAATTATGTAACACTTTTAATACATTTAGGGACCTGATGGAGGGCTCGATATCACCAATGTAATATATACATTTACATTTAATCATTTGCAAAACACGTAGGGAAAACACTGCGCTTCAGCTTCCCAAGTAGTCGTAGTCTTAATCTTATGACAAAGGCTTTTAAATCACAGGAGACCGTTTCAAAGCCAAACAACAGATCATGTGACACTTTGAATTACAGATCATGCGATAAGGTTGGATAAGACTGATCATGAACCAAGAGAGGCTCCATTTCCTCTTAATTCCAAGTACAACCTGTATACAATTATACAACCGTTAGTTCAGACTGAGCAATCTGATTACGCAAGAGGTGTTCCACAAGTGAAGCACGACAGCACTGGCATGTTTAACTACAGTATGTGCATCACTCCATGTCACAAATGCCCTAACAATCGTTAATTACACTAACTGTTGGTTGCCAGCAAGGGTGAAAATAGGTCTGTACGGCCCGCAGTACTGGAAAGAAGGAAAGAGCAGCTGTCTGCCAAAACCAACCATGTTTTTTTAGCAAGAAAACACATCTGATAAAGTCATTCGGAGTTACCTCTGAAAGAGCGGTGTTGTTTTGCTCGTGGCTAACATAAGCTACAAAGCTAGCACAAGCATCTAACACAAGGCTGAATCCCATATCCCTTTTTTAACCCCTGATCATGGGAACTACTTGGCACGTGGAACAAGGGATTGTACATTTTTACATCATTGTGGATTCAACTCTGGAACCCTGGAAGTTGGCGGATATTCTAAAGCAGAATAATGGATATATAAGGTCATTCTCACAAGTTTTTCAGGACTGTCCACCACATCTTTGTTTTATTCTCCTGTCCTTTTGGCTGCACATTACTGATAATTACACTAAAAGGTCGGTCGCCAACTCCGCCAGTTGCAGTTATTTAGTTGGCTCAGTCAAGAAAGGATATGTGAAAAAAGCGATACAACACAAGAGGGAGTACTGTTGCGCTGAATATCAGCACAGCTGTGTTGGTTTCAGCGCTCGGACCATTGCCTCACACCTTCAGCCGCATCACAGCCATGCTGATATTCAGTACAACAGCACACCACCTTGTGTGATATTGCCTATACAATGTGCAAAATGTATTAGGATTAGTGTGTATAGTCTGTATGCCTAACGATGAATAATAAAAGTGCAGATCCTAGCCGTAACAAGTCACAAGATGTGAACCAGACTTTTACAAGGATAGTAAAATACATAGCAGCTGTGTGCAGATCTACAGTAGTGTTGCAGTCCTCGATAGACATAGGAAAATATACACAGTATAAATTGCTAGTCCAGGGAATTGTTTAAGTTATTAAAGCTTCACAATATTTGGCTACAGTAGTATGTGTGGTGTAAGATAAATAAATACGATCAAATAGTTGATATATTGCACAGACTCGGGACATAGTCCTAGTGGCAGTAAAGTGTAATAGTGGCCTTGAAATACTGCAACACAGTCCAAATAAAGTGACAGCTACGCATGAGTGTCCTTGAGCTGATCTTACAGTGACCACGAGTGCACGAGCACAAGGAGGAGAACAGACAATGGATTACATCTGGTTAAGAATCCTGATGGTTAAACAATAGTTTCATTGGCAAGGTTGTAAAATCAGCTTCTTGTACGTTTATTCTAAATCTTTTTCAACATCACAGTAATAATTGAAGATGTGCTGTCGAAGCTGGTAGCTTTATCACTCCACTGCTCCAGGGTCCTGAGTTATCGTCTGTGTGGAATTTTATCATGTGCATGGAGTGTGAGGAAGGAAGGAAGCAAGGAAGGAATGAGCTACTGCCAACGCAACAGATAGAGCCTTAACTATCATTAGCAACCTTATGATAAACCACACAAACCAAGTCAACAGGAGTAATTCAAATATCCACTAAGCTAATCTTACCGAACGTCATACTTCCAAATAAACATTAGCTAATAACAGAGTTAATAAAAGAGAGCCAGCAGATACTGTATAACCCCACATAAGATTTTATAAAAGAAAGAAATATAAACAGATATTATCCAGCCTTTACCCATCACAGCTAATTCATTATTGACTTGTTTTGCAAGACATGCTTCCAAATTCTGCACAATGCTCCGTATTGGTTTCTAAATGAAAATAGGTGTTTATCAGTAAGACTGAGACTCGATCAGGATCAACACACCAAATAAGAAAAATGCAGGAGCTGAAAAATTCTGATAATATTCATGAAATTCTAATAGGATCATATTACGAGTGCCGTTCAAATCAAACCGGGACTTGTAATGACATTTCTCATGAATGAAGACGTACAACCTTAAATGGTTAACATTTACAGAAGACTCCAAGCAGAGTGAGACCTGAACGGTGCAAATATTTTAAAGAAGGCTGCGGGTCTATGGAATGATGATTCCGTGTAAAATGGCTCAGATCCCACTGCAGCTGTTCCCATGAACTTTTAGCAAGTGATGCTTTGCGCCTGAGAAGAGACGCATCTGTCTGTGGGAACTGTACACACGAACACCACTTGCACATTACAGGAACTCAGCTGGGAGTTATTGCCACATCCCTGCACAGTCCATTTACATACGTTTTAACCAATAGAGGAGTTCCTGGGAGGCCGGGAATCAGTGGATGCGTGGATCAGTCAATCCGATCATAGCTTCAGCATACTGAGAAATCTTTTATATATTTAGGAGATATATATGTAGTTTATACTCTTGTAAACTATTTTCTGTTATTCTGCACAATCAGAAGTCCTGATTCTAGATTTAATAATTAAATTCTGATTTACTCACATTTCCTAAACAGGACGCTTGTCCATATACCACTTTTGCATGTAATGCTAGAACAAAATTAAAGCTACACTACCCCTAAACATAAATATAACTTAAGTTCACTAACTGAAAAGTTAATCTTTTTTCTTTTGTAGTTTATTAAAAGGAAAAAAACAAAAAAATAAACCTCTGCGAAATCCCTACAAGGTCAAGCCTCCCAGATAATGTTATCCTTGAGTGGTTATTTGGTCACCTCGATCAGCCGGTGCAAAACAAATTGTTCCTAAATTACAGATACCAAACATCTCATTTATATAAAGACTATGTACTATCAGCAATGTTTAGATAAACAGAATGCAAGCAAGTGCGAACATGCTGACAGGATGTCATGGAGGACAGCAGATTAGAGACTAAATGCAGTCACAAGGACAACATCTGAACATGCACATACGTATATCCACACACAGGCAATGTTTTATCCTAATCTCGGTCATGGTGTGTTGCGGAGTCTTGCACAGAACGCTTTCACAGCACAGAGGGCCAGAAACAGGACGCGACACTGACCTTAAAGGGCCTCAGACACAAAAAAGATTATGCAGGGATGTTTCAGCATGTGCACTCATTCATGCATACACACACATCAATAGTCCTGTGAATCAATTCTGAATTGCTCACATTTCCTAAACAGGACTGACACCGGACTTTGTTTACATTGACATGGGAACGCTTGTCCATTGAGCCGGTGAACCCTCGGCCTAACCCCTTTATTTCTCACATGGACCTGCCCTTGAGTTCTCACACTCACAGAGGCCAATTGTTTACCATGTGCCCCCACACACACATATACACGCAAAAGCAGGTTTGTGGTGTCAGTGATGTCAGCCTGAGAAACGTTCACAAACATCGCACCAGTCATCAAAAGGCACCGGGAAACAGAGGGGCTTCTGTGTTAATACATGAGAGAGAGAGAGAGAGAGAGAGAGAGAGAGAGAGAGAGAGAGAGAGAGGAGGAGTCAGTGCGTGCCAGAAACGGGGTTTTACGGCTCTCGTGCAGCCAGTTTGTATCTACCAGACATTTGATGTGGTGTAAATCCACACCTGTTAAAGCAGCCCTGAATGCAAACCTGTGATTTACATAACTGGATAACTCCTTCAGGCTGGAAGATTCCAGTTATATGGATTAGGGCTCGGGTCAAATTTGTTCAATTAAGTCTCACGCTACCCTCTCTTTCTGTACTCGTGCAATAAACCATCTTTTAAAACTGTGTGCAAGAATGTGTGTTGTGACAAAGAGTGGCTGGGTAAATAAAGTCACTGGTGACGTCATGCTCTTCGGGTGTGTGTTAGACTGAGCTTTTTCCAATGGTTACCTAAGCTATATGCACTTCTATTTATGGACGTTACTCCAGTATTTGCATAGCGTAGCCAATCCCAGGAGTTCTTGTGACTATACAGATAGTGAAGGGAATAATAAAATAGAGGCGCCACAGCCTATCTGTTAGTATTTATGGGTGTAGTTTAGATAATGTAATGCCATTTTCCTCCCAGGTTAGCTTAAGGCTAAAAGCCAGGGGCAGGTTGCAGCTGAACTAAGTCAATACTAGGTTGCAAGCATAACACTTAGTCACCCAATCATTTCCAAAGTTTCCTGATCACAGCCTAGTGCCATTTCTATACCTTTTCCCATAGGAAAGCCAGCATCAGCATTTAATCCCAAGTAGTTAGCAGGCTAGTTTCCTGTGAGTGGAACAAATTAGATACATGCGGCATGGTGGCGTAAAGGTAAGTGCTGTGGCCTCGTACCTCCAGGGTCAAGGATTTGATTCCCACCCTTATGTCCATGTTCTTCCCCGTGGTTGGTGGGTTCTCTCCGGGTACTCCAGTTTCTTCCTTCAGTCCAAAGTTATGCAGATTAGATCAATTGGTGTTCGCAAATTACCTGTAGTTTGTGTGCGTTTGCGTTTCAGTAGTGCGTCCTGCCATGGATTGAAACCCTGTCCAGGGTGTAATATACATACACCCCTGTAGAACATAATGAAAAAAGTTATAATGTTGTTGTTGTTCGTGGTTGTATTTGCCCAATACTGAGACCCACTAAAAGCAGATTAACTCTCTATTTTTGAGTAAAAAAAAGAAAAGAAAGAAAAACAGAATTGTAAGAAGAAAGACATGATGCCTACTTTTCAAACGTGTGTGTATACACACGCTTACATCGTCTTTCCACAGGTTTACTTCTTTCTACATTCAAACAATACTGAAGGCAATAATCCCCTTTGATCAGTTGATATCGACATGCACTTTCATAATGGCTCTAATCCGGGGCGCTGTTAATTGTTGATTTCTGAGCTACTTTATTTTAATTTTCTTAATAAATTGCCTACTATGAGCAGAGGAATGTCAGAAGAATAATTTCTGTTTATTAATTACGGTGACCTAGGAATCATTCAAGCATTAAAAAAACATCTACCTTAAGGTATAAACCAGTGAGAAACAGGTTCAGATGATGAGAGATGATCAGGCGGTGATTAGTATACTGGTGATGCTGAATGCTGAGGGGTTGGACAGACGAGAGGGGAAATGAGGTCGCTGCTGAGGTTATTACGTAAACAACCAGTTTTAAAATTGTATCATTAGGCACTATGCAGCCTGCGGCAGTAAAACATTTGTTCCCAGTTCTTTAATTTAATCCATATAACTGACTTTAGATTAATATGAAGAATTGTGGTGAGCCTCAAGTCATTTGTACAATACAGCACAGTAGACAACTAGCATTGTGGTCATGACAAAATGATCAAGCCTGCTTCACTAACATCTAGTAAAGTCACATTCCATTTGTTACAGGGACATGTTTGAGATTTCAGTATTGGTGAAACCTAATATACACGGTTTTGTTCCTTGCCAATACCACTGAACTTACAATTTCTGTGGTTTTCAGGTCCTCCATTAATTTACATATCCAGTGGGTTTAATCCAAAATCTTATGGATCTTATTTAGTCATGTTCCTAACTCAAATGCAATCATTGTTCATTAAATCACTCATATTTACTTTTGTAAAAGTCTGTTTTAAATGAACAACAAAAAAAACCCTTAAAAACTGTGTTAATAAATTGATTTTAATAACTACTTAGAACAAATCAACATGATTAGGTATGTGTGTGTTTTTTTTTTTTTTTTACCTCCAATGTTATAGTTCTGTACTGTTTTGGGGGGCTATGATGTGGCCCAGTTGTTCTCACTTACCAAAAAACTGTTTATTGGTGTTTTGTAGCTATTAGATGAAGCTTATTGTATGGGTGCAAGTATATTTTGTATAATAGACTCGTTTGTGTGAATCTGTTTTTGATTAAACATTGTAATGGCTGCCGGGCGCAGCACCTGGAGCTCCACATACCTTCCTACAGAGTTTAATTTCAGCTGTAATCCAACACACCTGATTTCCCCCCCCCCTCAAAAAAGCCCTTCAGGATCATATTAAAAAGAAAGTCAAGGCCAGAGAGTGATGAAGCTAAACTTTACGGCATGGCGCATCTCCAGAAAAGGAATTGAGCATGCCTTAGTTATATGATTATCATGATGAGAGATACTTAAAAACCATGACAGAAATATGATCGCTCTCTCTCTCTCTGCATGCATAAAGAATTGAATTGTCAATCTCTTTGGAAATGAAATTGAGAAAGGGGAGCTAGGAAGATTTTAACTCTCAAAAACATGGACTTCATTATTATAAGACTTTTTTTTTTTTTAAACAAGAAGTGCCAAATGAATATAAGATGATAAAAAAAAATGACATTAATTAACACTTCTTTAAATTTGTTTATTAGAACTCACATTATCACCATAAATCACACCATTGTGTGTGCGCGCACGTGTGAAAGTATTTTCCTGTGATCGTAATCAATCTAACGTGGCATGATGGTGCAGCGGGTAGCGGTGCCGCCTCACAGCTCCAGGGGTTCGGGTTTGATGCTGAGCTCAAGTTACAGCCCGTGTTGTGTTTCGCCTGTTCTCCTGCACTTCTGTGAATTTCTCAGTTTTTTCCCACCTTCCAAAAACCGTGCTGGTAGGTGAATTGGCTCTGCTCAATTGCCTCTAGGTAGGAATGACTGCGTGCATGGTGTTTTGTGATTTGACTGGCTTCATATCAAGGCTGTATTGCTGCCTCACACGAAGTGTTCCTACCAGAACCGTGACCAAAACAAAGTGCTCACTGAAGACTGAATACAGATTAATATAATCACTCTACACTGTTGACAGCTGAAGACAAAAAAAAAAAAAAATTAAACAATAAAATGAAGGAAATGGAAGTCGCCTTAGGGAAAAGGCATTAGATTAGAAAAGACAAGTATTAATAAGGTGCCATAGTAAGTTTGCTAAAGTTCTAGTGAAATGATCACGTTTTGTTTCTCATTATCATTCATTACCATGGTTATCAAAGTTCACAGTGATAAAATGGTGTTAATACAGTTCAGCTGTTGAAGAAGCCTCAGGCCATTCCTGAACAAATGAGGGGGAAAAAAAAAAAAACTGTTCAATTCTAAAGTGGAAAACTTGTCATTAATCCAGGAGAGACCGTGGCACAACAGCACAGCACTGATTTATGAGCTCATAGAGCAGAACGTGTACATGAAGACTGGCATGTACTGAAGGGCATGTTATCCTTTCTTCATCGTTTTGGTTTTTACCTTGTAGGTGAACAGTCGAGCCCGTGTACAGGTGAAAGTCCAGTCTGCGTAAGCTTCGTGAGTCATAAACGCTAAGGCTACATCATCAGCTTCAGATAAGAAATCACATTTGAGCGTTCTCTTGAATTAAACTGCTCTTATCATGCTGCTAGAGTTCTGCACACACACACACACACACACACACACACACACACACACACACACACGTACACCCTGAGGCACGCTTAATGATGCACGTACGCAATCTGACTCGAGTTCAATGCCATATTACGATTTCAATATGGCAGACAAATATTTGGTGGGTTGTAAATAATAATAATAATAATAATAATAATAATAATAAAAGAATCATCAAGCACTGTATAGAATTATGTAAATACTTAATGGAAAATAAACAGCATGGCGGCTTACTGTCACCTAACGCCTGCAGGATTGGGAGTTTGAATT
The DNA here is from genome assembly GCA_013621035.1 of Clarias magur. Lineage (NCBI taxonomy): Eukaryota > Metazoa > Chordata > Actinopteri > Siluriformes > Clariidae > Clarias > Clarias magur. The sequence goes on from QNUK01000207.1 coordinate 260,509, forward strand.
TCCCCCTTCTGTGTGTGCAAGTTCTCCTCATTCTTGATAAGGTTCTGCCATAGACTGTATTAAAAAAAAAAAAAAACTGCTGTCAAATTATCCATAGTTACTGAAGAACAGTTTTGAAGCTCAGCTGTTGGAGCAATGTTTGTCGCCATCTTGGCAGGAGTTGACTTCACCTAAACCCTGGTTAATCCAAGTGCATATGGGTGGCGCAAAGAGCGCCTGGCTGTTGCTTAGAACCAGCCTATATCAGTTACCACAAGCTAGTTATCTAAAATGCCACTGTGTTAATTTATATGCTAACATTACTTTGCATTCGGTTGAATCCCTCAATCCATTTCTTCCCGTGTCGACTCCTACATGCCTTGTAGTAAGTGAAACTACAACGATTTCTGAACAGTTGACGTGAATGAAAGATCCCTCTATGGAGACCAAAAAAATATTTTGTACCAGGCTGTTCCTGTTTATTTCTGCTGCATTTTAATGTAGGGTTCTACTGGGATTCACTCATTTTGAATCTATATAATAATGCCTTTATTTGTCACATATACATTATAGCACAGTGAAATTCCTTCTTCGCATATCCCAGTGTAACTGGGGTCAGAACGCAGGGTCAGCCGTGGTACAGCGCCCCTGGAGCAGACCGGGTTAAGGGCCTTGCTCAAGGGCCCAACAATGGCAACCTGGCTGAGCTGGGAATCGAACCGCTGATCTTCCGATCAGTAACTCAGTGCCTTAGCCCTCTGAGCCACCACTGCCCTAACTAGCTGCCAGTGGTCATCTGAGAAACTTTTGGTTGCCCCTTGGTTTCCTCTTGGTACTCCAGTCTCCTTCCACAGTCCAATCAGATGCAGTTTAGGCAGATCAGTATTTCCAGCTTGCCCATTGTACTGTATATGAGTGTGTGTGTGTGTGTGTGTGTGTGTGTTCGCGCTTGTGCCCTGCAATGGATTGGCACCCAATCCAGGGTGTACCCTGCCTTGTGCTGTGTAGAGCTTGACAACTTCATCGATTGATTAATTGATCTTTAATTGGTTGATACAAATTTATTTACTTAAATTAATTTGAATGGATGGATTAGTTATTGGTTTAGAATCCATTCACACTCCATAAAATCAATAAAGTTAGCAATGGTACCAAATTGGCAAATTCCTTTTAAAAAAGTATCCCACAGCTTTTGCGGAAAATACAAACCGTTTGCATCAGTTGCAGCAGTTGGTGCAATTTTGCTGCTTACTAGACTAAAATGCGGAGCAGAAGATTATCGCTTCGTATGATACGACCTTTAAACAATCGAAAACACACAGCATTCCAACGCTTATTAGATACGTTTGATCGTTTTTAACACTTCAAGTACATACTTGAACAAGTACAACACGTTTAAGAGTGGCTTGAAGCAAATCAGATAAACATAAGCGCTACTGAATTTAATCACTACGCCCAAAAACCTACCCATGATTCATAGCACTAGTGCATATAGTACCCTGGCAGAAACTCCATACCTCCAACCAGTAGGATATACCAGTCTCAACCCTAGCCCTGGAGAACCACTGTTCTGTCCATTTTAGTATTTTCTTAGCTCCCAGCACTACCTGACCAACCAAACACTCTGTTCATTACTGAAGTAGGAAAAACACCTAGGACTCGGATTGAGAACCACTGGGATAGACAGATATACATATATGCAGAGAGCATATATTTAATTGATTTAATATATAATCATTTGTAAATAAAAGCCATGGAGGCGACATTGTGACCCAGTGGTTAGCACTGTCGCCTTACACCTACAGGGTCTGGGTTCGGTTTGGGTGCATGGAGTTTGCATGTGCTTCCTGTGCTTAGTGGGTTTCCTCCTGGAAGGAGCTCGGGTGTGTGTGTTTGTGTGTGCCCCCTATGATGGATTGTCACCCTGTCCAGGGTGTACCCCGCCTCGTCTCCTGGGATAGGCTCCAGGCCCCATGCGACCCTGTGTACATTATATGGTGGTATAGACGATGAGCGAGTGAATGTCTTACAGAGAATGAACGTTAAATATCATCTCCAATATTTAAATTGATTTCCTATTTATTAAATAGTAAATTTTTAAGAAACACTCATTTCATGTTTTGTACTAATCCATTTAAACCTTGAAAGTGCAAACCTACATCGCTATACTTCTGCTGCGTCACTCTCGTATAGTTTACTTCACTAACGACCTCATTATTTGACCTTATTTGCCATATGTGACAGGAGTATTTGTTTAAATGAACTCCACCATATTTTCAGTAGCGACGTGCCGATAAGACCCCCACACACATTTCTCTTCCTGCTGATTTGTCATAAAACAGGGGCTCCTATTCCCTAATGTGACCCAGCTGTGTGCGAGTTGTCACAGCAATCCAGACTGCCAGGAGCCTGAAACGAGTTGGACTTAATTAATACCCAACACTGTCTGCCCTGAACCTCAACCCTGCTTCTCCAATCTCCCTCGCTCCTGCTGCGTACTCTCTCTGCGCAGCTGAATAACGAATGTGAGAATGCGGAGAGGAGGTCTTAATGTTTAAATTAGGCAGTGAACTCAAAAAAATATATTTCACACCCCTACTGTGAAAACACATTCTTGGGCTAACTGATGTGTACACGTGCAGCTAAACGGTGCTATTACTGCATCTCAAATCCAACTGTAAACGCGATCTTGGACATTAAGTGAAAAGGAAATAATTTAACTTAACTTTTATAGGTTTTTGCATGGAGCATTCAAGTTGGGGCCAAAACACAAGGTTTCGTTATGCAGTGTGTTCCCATAACATCAGAATGCTGCATTTGACTTTCCACTAATCACATAATGATCTGTAGGGCCAGTGTTAAAGATTTAACAAGTCTTTACATCTATTGATCTCAAGAAAATATTTGTACATTTAAAAAGATGATGCTGAGGGCAGCAACTTAAATTTTACGTCGTCATTTGCTGACCTCGGGTGACAATTAGAATGTGGAATTCCAAGTTGCGAAAATACGGCTTTAGTATAAAAAGTGTGCAAGTGGGTATTCAGACCTCAGCGGTAACTCTACTGAATACTGGGCACAGCAGCTTACATGCAGTTTAAATAAAACAGAACTATGCCACTTTTAAAATTAAGTGCCCTTTAAGTATTCAGTACAAACAGTATTAAGTTCGGTGCCACTGGCCGACAGTTTTAGGTCACTACAATATACATCACACTGAAATATACTGTATACTTTCCCAGTGGAGACGCAGACCAGCTCTCAAGTCATCCGTAGAAGGTCTTAAAAACTCCTTTAAGACTCCTCAAGAAGTCTTAAGGTTGTCTCCCTGATATAGTACGATATTACTAATTACTCTATGAAGACGCCCAAGTATGAGAGGATTGGCAAATTAGTCCTGAAGACATCTGGGGTGTTAACATTTTTAGGGCTTTAATGGCTCCTGGATGTTCCCAATAGGTCTCTAATTTGTATGATTCTGAAAACATCCTGCGTTTCGATCTGTGCCAGCTGGGTTTAGGCTGTTACAACAAAACCATGTGGCCATAAGAAAACCACTTCTCAGGCTAATCAGAAAAAAATTAAGGTTTTGGGTCGCTAGGGAGCATGAAGAACTTTGGAACAATGTGGTCTGATGAGTCCAGGCTGACCTTATTCCAGATCGATGGGGGCATCAGAGTAAGAAGGGACGCACATGAAACTCATCATGCATATAGCCCACTGTGCAAGCATCAAGTATTCAATCTTATATTTACCTTAGATGATGCATTTTTATAGCCCAAACTCCCTTTATTTCACTCCAACCCTGAATGCCCCATTTTAGTGTTTATGTACTGTACATGAGCTACTGCTGAACCATGCCTCACCAGAGAACAGCAGAGCTGAGCAACAACACGAAGAAGGGTTTTACTTATATGAGGTCATATTGGGGGCGGGGCTAGGGGGGGGGTTGGAATCAATAAAAAAAAATATATATTAAAAAAAAAAAATCACAAAAAATAATTTTTTCCATTCATGGTTTAGTTTGTACATGGACTCTGGAGATCCATTTGAATGTTCAAAAATAATTAAAAAATTAATTTTGCATTTTAAATAAGTTGCCCTTTAAATGTATCGATCAATAAATAAATAAAAGGAAAAAGTGTATGGAATTTACAAACATGTTGGCCTTATTTCATTAATTCTATCAATCAAAAGGTGAACTTAAAGTAAGCATTAACCACACATAAATTGTCATTTCTTTCATTTGGCATCTTGCAGCTTCATTAAATTGTGCGAACAGATTAAATGTCAGTGTGAAATACTTTAATTAGCTGCAAATCAGACTGCTCAATTCAACCAAATGTGCTTTGATTAACAAGGAATTATTTCTTCCCTTTTGTAAACTCTCTCGCTTTTAATTCATATATATACGTTACATTTGACAGCAAACATAACGTATATATGAATGATCTCTTTATTCAATCTCTTTATGGAATGATCTCTTTTTTCAGTGAAGTTTGTATCCCTGGCGTTTCTTCTTATGAAAAAAAAAAATGCATGACCTTCACACAGATCCTGTCCACAATTTTAATGGAGAGCCCAGAAATTAAGGTGCGTATATGAAGACTGCAAGCAGATCTACTCATACGAGTACAGACGTTGCATTTAGAAGACTGTATAAAGGCCCTTGTCATTATCTTCCTGTCTGTGTGGGTGTATTTTAACACTACTACCTTCTGCTGCATGTCTTAGTGCTACTGAAGATTACAGAAGACGACTAGCCATTTACCAAGCACAGATTATCATAGATTATCATGTCTGGAGCTGCTGTTCAACTGGGTCACACGGTCACACACACACACACACGTTTAGAGTTATGTTACCACACACTGGATAATTGAACTCAATGTAAATTCATAAATCTTGTGCGCTGTGTGGTCAAATCCACAAAATATTTATGTTTTAAAAGATTAAAATCTATTTCTCATATTTTTGTCTCGTGAAAACCAAAGTGACAATTTTACTGCAGCACTGCAGGGAAAACATGAATGAATGAGCCATAGTACCCTGCTGGCCTACTTTTATTTCATAATATGTGCAGTTTAAGCGCCCATATGCTGCTCTGCTCAGACACACACAACACAAACACCTCGGCAATGCAGACAGACTGACCCTCAGCACGAGGTGCTATAAGGTTTCGCCCTGAGCCGAGCAGACTAAACTAAACAACCCCTCTCAAGGAACAGACAGATAAATCAGCAGAAAGGGGGGGAGGGGGGTTTACTGACCAAACCTAATTTTAACCTGTTCATGCAGTGCCATTGCTCTGGTTAAATGTTTTTATTTGATTTGTATAATTGGTTTGCCTGGGAACATTTTGTGAGCTACTAATGTCTGTCCCTGTATAGAAGTGACCCATGTACCCACCTGAACCATATAGTACAAAATACACAATTCAAACAAAGACTTTTTCTTTCGGAATAGCAGAGCACCCAGATGAGAGCAAAAAATACCTTTTCTCAAAATAATCCCCTTCTACACTAATGCACGTATCCCAGGGTTTCACTAGCGCATCAAGTTTTCTGCGCACACCGTCACCATGATCGGACTGCTGAAACACCTGAAACGCTGGCCTCCCAGGAACTCCTTTAATGGCCCAAACGTGTTGAAATGACATGAAGCAGGTGAGGACTGCACGTGGGATGAGGAAAAAAATTCCCAGACGAGTTCCTGTAGTGTACAAGCGGTGTTCATGAATGAGCGCGTGTACAGTTCCCACAGACAGATAAGTCTCTTCCGCAAGTTGGTGATAGATTATCCATCAAGGATCAGGCGTTCCACTCTCTGAACGGCGAACTGGGCTCTGAGCCACCTTGGCTGGGATCATCATTCTACAGCGTCTTTAAAACGTCTACACCATTCAAATGTTTTACTGCCACTAAGAGTCTCACCACCAGACTGTGTTTCAAGTCTGTAAATGTCAAAAGGTTTTACACGTTTCATGAAAGTCCTGGTTTGACTTGAACACAGTAGTTTTCTCAAAATATTCGACATTGCGCATAGAAGGAAACTGATTTTTTTTCCATCCGTCCATTCCCCCCCCCTAATCTCTTATTCTGTGTAGCATTTCAGGAGGCCTGGAGCCTGTCTCAGGGAATCAACCCATTGCAAGGCTCAAGCACACACATTCACATTTCACATGCTAAGGGCAATTTTGAAACGCCAATCGGCTTAAAATGCATTTCCTTGGATTGTGGAAGAAAACCAAGGTACCTGGAGAAATCCCAGTAAGCTCAAGGAGGACATGCAAAGTCCAAGCACACCGACCAGAGGCGAGATTCAAACCCCAACCCTGGAGCGCTGAGGAGGCAGTGCTAACCACTAAGCCACTGTGCCACTCGAAGATATTTTTTAAATGATCAAATTTGTTTAAAGCAGTGCTCATGTCACCCAGCTACACTTTTGTATTTGCCTCATTATTTGTAGAAGCAAACAATCTATGTAATAAAATGACTGAGCCATATTTAAGCTTCAAGTCTGTAAGTAGTTAAGTCAAGTAGTTTCTGATGCATCATTTGTATACCAACCTTTACTAACACATCAAGCTAGTCCGGAATACAACAAGACAACCATTCATCAAAGGCAATGATAAGAAATTATTTAATGTATAATTTAAACATCCATGACTGGGTCGCCATTTCAGTGTTTTTTTGTTTTTTATATTACATTTATAATAGTGTGTGTACTGTAAAGGTTTAACATATCTAAGAATAGATCATCTGTCTTTCATAACAACCGACGCGCATGATTTGCATGAATAATACGAAAACAGCCTACAGATTCATATACATAAACACGCAGACAGACGCACGCCACTCACGTCCAGCCCCGTCTAGCGAGCCAAACCCGTCTTACCCAAAAATACACTCTGACCCAGACATGGCTGCTTCCCAAATGACACAACACACTAGCACACACTTAAACACACATGCGCACACAACCCAAATTACCACAGCCTGGCTCTACCAAGGCACAGCTCACTTTACGTGCCCTCGTGCCAAAATACAAGCTCATCAAATTGCTTCGGATTCTGGATTTAATCCCTGCACAGTCCCAGCTTGCATACTGAACACCCAACTCTTACACCACACAAACACAGACAGAAATCCTAGAAACGGGGCTATAATACACTCGGCACACGGAGTGAATCCGTCCACGTGTGGTCATGCATTATTTATGTTTCGGAATGACCCGAGTAAGATGTTCAACGCATGTCAGGATCGAATCAATATGAGAAGTCACTGGGTCACTGGGTCAACTCTGTTTAGAAACCAGCAAGTACCTGCTGCCTGGATGATTCAGTGGAGAGAAAAAAAAAAAAAATAGGAAGAAAATTATAGATTGGAACCACACAGCTGTCGAGTAATGAGAGAGCTCATTACTTCGCTACACGCAGTGAATAAACAGCAGGGGGGGAAAAGAGGGAGAGGGAGATGGGGGGGGGGTGGAGGTAACTGGATTCCCAGTACCTAATGATGTCAAATTTGTTTGGGCCCAGAAGCAGAGGAGAAACAGGCTTTGTGTGTGTGTGTGTGTGTGTGTGTGTGTGTGTGTGTGTGTGTGTGTGTGTGTGTGTGTGTGTGAGAGAACGAACTTTTTCCATAAGATTTATAATTTATGTATGGTGTGTTGATTGCAAGTGTGGAAGAGAGTGAGCAGATTGAGTGGACACATTTAACCGCGAGAGGTGAGACGCGATAGAGGAAGTAAAATGAAATAGGAAAGTGATGTAATGTGTGCAGAGCATGAGAGACCTTCATACATCTCTGGGCCTCACAGTCTAACCACACATGGGAAGACTGTAATTAGGGTCATCCCAGAATAGAGAGACAGAGACAGAGAATGACAGAGAAAGGGGGAGAATATAAAGGGAGAGAAGGGGGAAAAAAAAAAAAAGCATGCGTGCAAAGCAACAGGACATGAAAACATGAATCATAACAAACGACACCTACAACCTGGATTAAAGCCATGTTTAATCCTTTTTTTTTTTTTTTTTAAGTCTCAGGTTTTGACTGAAGTAATCATTTCTCAGGAAAGACCCGAGCAGCCTTAAATATAAATAAAAGGTTTTTCACTGCGTTTAATTAAAAATTGCAAGAATGTAATGAATGTCTGTAATGAATGTCTGTAATGGATTACAACCTGCGTTTTGAATTATACATCTTGAATATCTGTTTTTTTTGCAGAAACCGAATTACGAACACACTGATAACACTACAAGGAAATATGTAAGAAAACATGATGGGTTATACTGTCCCCACCCGAAAGTGGATTATTTTCCAAAGCTCGAACATCCCCAAAAGAGCCTTTTACAGTACCTCTTTTTTCAGCATTTCTTTAAGCTGCTTAAGCTGTACAGGGCTGCTTGAGGCCTGGAGCCTTTTTATGTATTCAATAAGGCCATGTTGTACTTTTAACTGCTTATTCTTACATTTAATATGGCAGATATCCTTAAGATCAGTTAGTTCTTGTTTTATGTTCCAACAGCTGTAAAAATGTTACTCTTATCCCAGGTCTTTTGTTAATAAAAAAGATAATAAGAGCAAATATTCAGTTTGCCGTGTGGTATCAGGAGAATCAGGAGTTTTGTGTGTGTGTGTGTGTGTGTGTGTGTGTGTGTGTGTGTAATGATGATGGTTACTGACTTTAAACTGCAAAAATAAAATTACACATCCACTTAAATGCTCAGGATGCCATGAACTGAAAAAACAATCAAAACTGTACCCCTAGTTGTGCAAAGTAAAAAAATAAAATAAAGGAAATTTAGAACTAATTAAAGCTCCATGCAGCAGTTTAGACAAATGCAGATATGCGTCCTGGGACACGACTGACATGCGATTCGAGATCGAGCATGAACAATAGTTACGTTCTTTTTGCTAAACCTGTAATTGCTGCCTCATTTCCTTTGTGTGTGTGTGTGTGTTAGAAAAACTGTGGCCTGGACTCGTAGACATGCTAATCCTTTAACTGGCCTTAATGAGCGTTATTCCCCCTCAAGCAAAAGGTCAGTCTGTGTGCCTTTTTGTAATCCACCAAATTACACACACTGCACTCTTGACCTCACGCACACGCACTTCTAGGAGAAGGCACAGAATGAGCTTGCCTGGTTCCAATCTGAGAGTTTGAGCTTTGACCTGTGGATAATATAAAGCTAATCTGTGAATGACCTTGACAAAGAGAACCTCAGGCAGTAAGGGATCAGTAACGCGGCTTTATTTCTTCATTCTTACTTTGCGTTTTATTTCACTTCATGTCCTGTAGTTCATGATGGAATTTTTTCAGGTGTATAAAAGAGGAGGAGAAAAATTATCCATATTAATCAGGATGATGAACACCAGAATTTCCCTTCAGATGAGAGGCAAACTGGATTCAAGATCAAAACGCAGCAGTCCAGTCATCTTTTTGTGCTAGTCTATAAATCAGATCGCAGTGACTGTGCAGTTACGGTTGTTTGCAAGCAACTAGCGGGTTGTAAATTTAAATTCTAAAAATGCCAAAAAATAAACAGGGTCCTTGGACAAGACCTGGAACAGCAACCAGCAAAAACATAGCCTTAAACTAAACAAAGTTGGGAGGCCATCACACATTATGCTACAGACTCCTGTCTAGTGATTTTTTTTGTATGGGACCATAATAGGCAGTGGAGAGATATTTGAGCGATTTTAAACAGACACATTTGTTCCATTGTGTTCGATAAAGCAAACGTGTTTCCTGTCAAGGGGACACAAAATAGCCAATATCATTAACCAAGTATGCCAAATTTCAGCCAGATTTCCAGTTTGACTACATCATAAAAGTACAGGACAATCCTGAACCCAGTCCAAAAAAATCAAGTATTGTGAAAAGCAAATACTTTGGTTCTTTTTCTCAGGCTTTGCATGGAAAAACAAGGACATTGTGGTGCACAGTCATTTCTCAAGTATGGACAATCCAGTACACAATGTCAAATGATTCTACCATTTTAGTCAGTGTATATTACAATTGAAATGGTTCTATGCTAAAAGACACACTGTCTGCATTAAACCTTGCCTTATATGAAAATGTATTATAGACTGGTTATTTGCTAAACAATACAATCTTGGCAGAGCAATGTTTCAGTATGTTGTTTACAGTATATACGTACAATAAAAACTGCAATCCCGGCAACACTTAAATTAAATGTGCCGTCTGCTGTTCCTCTTGAACAACAACAAAATAGAGTGAGCATGGAATAGCATGAGTCCTGCCCCAGTAGGCTTCTATTAATGCTTTTGGCTCAGGGGCTAACTATCTAGGTTGTTGATTTGGGGATCTGAGGAGCCCCGCCAACGGTGGGTTGCCACACCCCATACTATCCAGCCTTCCAGAAAAATGGAAGGGTTGCATCCGAGAAGGGAAGAAGTTGTGTGCGGAACGGATCGTCCGCTGTGGCGACCCATTGAAGGGGGCAGCCAAAAGAAAGTGGTTGCTAAATGTGGCGGCAAGTGTGCTGTGTCAGAAGTGCACTAGATCTAGAGTATCTAGGAAATCAATGTAGAATAAATTGATCTGTCAAACTGCAGCCTTTCTGAAAGTCTTTGATCATTCAAACAAGCAATTGGTCCATTTGCGGAATCTAAAATCTATGAAGTTGAATGAATGAGGACTTGCCCGAATGGACAAGCCTTCAACTGCTCGACTATACCGTATGCTTCAGGGTTGCTTAAGATAAAAACATCTGCAAAAAGAATACATTTCAATAGACAAAAAACACTTGTATAAAAGATCAGAAAGCAGGAAAGTAAGGGATAGAGGAAAGGCATGTATAGAGCATAAAAAGAGGAATTAAATCAGAGTGAAAGATGAAAGGAGGAAAAAGCAAGATTATTATTATTATTATTATAACAAAAGGGGTTATTATGCTATAAAGTTAGAAACTGAGGTTCTGCACTTAAAAAATTAAAAGGCAAGTGCTTTTGACACTATGTACACTTAACTGTACTGTTCTTCATTGTTGTTTCACTTGGTACACCCAAGCACACACCTGTTGTACCTTTATTGTGAATCTTTTATGTAGGAAAATCCATACTGTATAATGCAGCTTTACTTTAAAAGATAATAATAGAACAATTATGTATCTTAAATCTTCTTTAAAGGTACATTATATGACAAAAGATAAGGGTCCCACCCAAAAAAACAAACAAAAAAATTACAGTTTAGCTCTTTTATTAAAGCTTTAGTCTTTATTTGCAATGACATTTACAGAATTTGAGGTCAAACGCAACTCCATCTAAAATCCTCATGATAATACAAACAGGACAGGGCCCACGAGTAAGCTCAAGATAATGCAATTAGCAATATTTCTGTTTTGTTTAAGTTTTCAATCTTTATTTAGCATCTGCATGAATATCCAGAAGGGCTTATGAGAAAAGAACAAAATACCTTCATCATATTTGCCAACTATTATGAGACATTCAGTGGGCGCCAAATATGATTAAGGCATAAATTCGCACTTTGTGAAACGACTAAATGGGGATTTATCTAATGATTCAAGTGTAATTTTTTTTTTGTCTTGAAAATGGTCTTGTTGAAGCCTGTTAAGGTGTCTGAGCTGTGCTAGGAAACATGAGGATCAGATAGAGTTAAGCTAAGCCTAGCTTTTTAAACACAGTTTTTAAAATGTCATTATGATCTTGTCATTATTAACTTACTTTTTTTTTTAACTTTAAGTATTGTTAAATTTTAAACAAGAATTTTGGCACCAATAAACTTGTTTAACGTGAATTTTGGGTTTTAGCTTCAACTATAGATCACATCTGGTGCACAGTGCCATGTTTGTGACCTTTTTACTTGCAATCATTTGCCAACTGCTCGTTTTAGTTCATTCTTGAATATTGTGGCATTTAACTGATTTGTTAAATCATTATCTAAGTGGTAATGGACTAGACTTGAGAACAGACGAAGGCATGTTATTGACACAGCCATATGTTCACACAATTTGCACTTGCGCACACGCATGCAAGAAAACACAAAAAGAAACATTGCTTTTTACAGCTATACTGTATATCTAGTTCTCATTTGCAATCTTTCTTCCTGCATGTATTGCACACACAAAACTTCCATATGCTGCGGTTCATTCTGGAGTGATCATGGCTATGCCCCACTCCCTCTGAAGTCCACACTCTCACCCTTCCTTCTCTACAGAGGTTGAAAAGAAAGGCCATTCAGAGTGCACGTAAACATCATTATCTGAGTCAGAGCCAGTGTTTTGATGTTGCACAATCGATGACACTTATGTAAATGTTAGGACAAGTACCACTATTTGATTATGAAGACAAGTAACAAATCCCTCCCTGTGGTGCCACCAATTTCATCTTTCCAGGCCTGAATGTGAACAAATTACCAATGCACAAGCTCAGGCGGTCTTCTAATGTAGCAAGAAAACATTGCATTGATTAACTTTTTATTTTCTTTTTATTCATCATAGCTCTTAACCATGGACTTCCTGGATCTGCTTTGTCCTGTTCAGGGTCACAGTGGATCCTGGAGCCTGACCTTCCAGCATGGATGGGATATCAATCTACAATCACACAACACTATAGATCTAAAAATTGACATGATCGTGAAGTTTGTAACCTGGTTAACCGGAACTAGCATTATGGCTACACAGTTAGCCATAAGGCTTACAAAGCTGCTGAGGAAAGCAGATTTTGTCATAGGAACCAGACTGGACTTATTGAAAATAGTGGTCAAACAAAAGGACACACAAAAAAACGATATACAAAAATACTAATCATACTGAAGAATAACCCTCACACAGTTTTGCTTTCTTAACAAAAAAGCACATTTGCGGGAGGGATTGCTCAGACGGCTAAGGGTTCAAGCCTTCGCATTCAGTGCCGGACTCAAGCCCGGTTACAAAGGGCATCCAGCGTGAAAAATCTGGTGGACCCTGTGGCGGCCCCTTGATGGGAGCAGCCGAAAGAACATTTAGGGAAGTGGTGGCTGAAACGGTTAAGGCTGTAGGTTACTGAGTTTCTGATTGGAAGGTCGGAAGTTTGAACCCCAGCACTGCTAGGTTGCCACTGCTGAGCCCTTAAGGAAGGCCCTTGACCCCATCTACTCCAGGGACGCTGTATCCTAGCTGACCCGAGGCTCAGCTTCTTAACTAGAATATGCGAGGAAAAAAAAAATATATATATATATATATATTTCACTGTGCTGTAACGTACATGTGACAAATAATTGAATCTTATCTTATTCAGAGACAGATAAGTTGCACTAAGCAGCATCATGGGAGGTCTTTATACCTGCAGCTATTAGGCTCTTTAATGAGTCTCTGCAGGGCAGGGGTATTGTTGACCTTCTTGTTGCTGATGAGGAGTGAATTGCCAGTTTATTCTCGCAGCTGTTGGACAATCTTAGACACAGTATGCACAATATTTGCACAAATGTCTTCTCTAAATATATTACCACCCTGTGTAAAATATATCTTTTATGCGTCTGTCTGAGGTGCACTTCCCTCGGGATTAATAAAGACGTATTTTCTCCCTCTTATCTTATTTCCATGGAAAGAGGACTTAAAATTGTTCTAAATACATTAACCTTTACTAGAACTTTGTAGTGTTTTTTTTTTTATTGGAATGAAACGAGGGTGTGAAATTTGCTGCCGATTACTTGCATAGTACTCACATTTATTTATAATGACTAACACCGATTGTAATACACTTGTATGAACCTCAGCTTTGATTTACAGTACAACAGATTTGAAAAAATTCTAACAATCCCTGTAATGCTTAAAGCTCAGAGCATTTTAGTCATTTGTTTTTATGTGTTTTGTTTTAGAAACATATATAGGGCTCAGTATTATACAGTATATATTACATATCCATTTTTTCAGTCAAAAAGAGGCAATTTAATGAACTAAACTTTAGCTCTTTTTAACCAACTCTACAAACATGACAGATTTTTTTTCTAAACTGGGTCACATAGGCAAAGAAATAGCACAGATACATGTTTTTGTGTATGTGTATTATGGTGGTTTTCAGGTGGTTTCTTTGACAAAAAAAATAACACTCATTTTGGGAGTTCTACATTTTTGTGACGTCATTCCCATATTCTGATGGTGTTAATTTAACCTATATACAACTAAAGAGAACTTTTGTTCTACCTGACATATCTGAAAATCCAAATGCCCCCATGAACACACACCAGTAAGGCTTCTATATAAACGCATGTATAATTTTTTATTGTCATTGACCTGTGCTCGCCAGCAAGTATCTTTGTCGCATTACCATGGTTTAGTGGTGTGAGGAAAACCACATGAGGAAACCATATTCAGGACCGAAAGAGAAACCCTGGCACTGTGGGGCAGCAACACTGCTCGCTGTGCCAACCCTTTTCTTTTTATTACAACGTAAACTTGACCTACTCATAGAGGTACATGTCAGTTTTTCAGTTGAAAGAGCTAATGATCCATTCGCAGTGCTACCAGCGCCACTGGTCAATAATGACCAATAAAGAGCGTCACCAATGAACATTTAAAATACATACCCATGCATCTCGTGTTAAACATGTGCTAAGCAGGTGTGCTGCCTGTAGCACAGCTTTATTGGGTGCTATGAAGCCTTAGAATACCGTAACGGTACTCTTAAAGCGATAACATAAACCGAATTGCTGTTCAATACCGTTCCACACACTAGCATTTCCTGAGTATTTGTCATTACTTGTTTGCCTTAAGTGAGTACATATTTTATCCTGCTCCCCTATTCCACCACTCAGTGTAATAATTCATCTTAATGGACTCAAGCAACGCATTATCAAGCGCCAGAATGCAGCCGAGAGCATTAGCAATCATAGCAACACTTTGAACATTATTTCTGCCAACTCAACATGCTTAAAGTCTCCCTGAATGTATAATTTGAAACCATTAACAGTAATCTGTGCAAAAATACTTTGCTTAATGTTTTTCCCCGTTTTCTCCCAAAAACATACTAATAACATAGCGCTACAGTTTTACCTTCAGAAAGAAAATCTAGGCTATATGATAAATATACAATTTTCCAACAACTCCTATGCTAAATAGAGATGGCTAGTTAAGTGCCAGTAAACAAGCTTATATTTGCCACAGGGAGACATGAATGAGTCTTGATCTACATTGTCTTTTTACTTAATAGTAGCAAAACATGTCCAGGGGTCTGAAAAAAGTACAAAGAAACTGTACTTATGTAAAGTTATACATAAAATCATATTAAATTAAAAGTAGAAATATTAAGGACAAAAAAAGAATTTAAAAAATCAGAAATTATCTATATAAACATACTCAAATGTTCAAGGCTAAAATGTAAAACATATTAGTTGATCAAAAGAGCTCACCACAAGTCATCGTCCAAGCCTACATGATTAGCTAGGCTAGTTCACTAGTCATGAGGAAAGTATTCAGCAAACTCAGCAAAATAACCTGTTAGCTCAATGGTTATTTTCGAAAGCTCAAACAATGAAAAACCAACACAAACAGATGTAGCTTAATTTGAAAAGCTAATTTAGCTACCTAATAAAGCAAGTTAGTTTAACAAACCTATATAAGGTCGATTAATTTGAAAAGCTAAATTAGCTTGCTAGTTCAACAAACCTTTTCACAAACCATAGCTAGCTAGTTAATTTAACAAGCTAATTTACTAATCTTATCTAGCTAGCTAGTTTAACAAGTTATTGTACAACACCTAGCAAGTCAGAGAATTTCTGAATTACTTCTTATAATCTTCATTACAACATTTAACTAGGTAACATGCCAAACTTAAGGTTAACTAAAAAAAATTTTTAATGTAGGCAAATAAACCACCTTGTATAATGGCTCACAACAATTCATTAAATGTAATAAATGAAATAGAAAACTAATAAATGACATTGGAGATTTGTAATGTATTTTGTAAAAATAAAGAAAGCCTTTAGAATAAGTGGTGTAAAGTACATTATATGGACAAAAGTTTTTGGCCAAACCTGCAATGATGTTGTATCCAGATACATATATGTCAATATGGAGTTGGTCCACCTGTTGCAGCTCTTACAGGCTGGCCTCTGCTTGGAAGGCTGTCCACAAGATTTGAGTGTTTCTGATACGCCCTTTCATTCTGTAGAGCATTTATGAGGTCGGTTACTGATGTGGACAAGAAGGCCTGGCTCGCAATCTTCATTCCAGTTGCTCACTGGGGTTGAGGCCAGGACTTCCATACTTAACTCATCAAAGCATGTCTTTATAGTCCTTGCTTTGTGCACTGGGGCACATTCATGTTGAAAAAGAGGCTTTCCCAAACTGTTGCCACAAAGCATAGCATTGTCCTATAGGCCTCCATATTGGTATGCTGAAGCATCAAGATTGCCCTTCTGTGAGGATAAGGAGCCTAATTGAAACACCTGAATTCAATAAATAACAGGTTTGGCCAAATACTTTTGTCCATATAGTGTGTGTAGACTGTATCATGGTTTAGTAGATCTACTGTATGCCATTTCAGTTTTTAGCTCTGTGTTAGGAATGAGCTCTCTTCCTGCATCTTATTAATGTAGTCATCTGTAAAATGGGAAGTTATCAGAGAATAACATCCTGAAGTAATATTAAGCTATAATAACATTCTCAAGTGAAACATTCTGCGTATAGGAAGGCCAGAGGGAGAGCCCTTGATACTCTTGAGTTAGTGGGAGACATTAAGTTCTTGTTAATTATGTTGTGCTTGTGCAACATTTCACACATGCATCATCGCCAATATCACACGCTGTCCCGATCAGTCACGCAGAACATCAACACAACACAACACAACCAACACATAAAACAACACAGGAACTGACCTGAACAGCACAATGCTGCAATGTAAAAAAAAGGCTGACATGCATGAAGAAGGAGGAAACAATACATAATATAGCACAATATGAGCAAGAAAATAGTGTGACCCTTCAAGAGCATTTCCAACCTTAATCATAAGACGTGCATAGACGTGCGGTCCAAGTGCACAGCTAAATGAGATACACACAGACGCACACAGGGTGAGGAGAGCAGACAGGGGAGGAGGTGAAGAGGTGAAAGAGAGTGGGATGTCAGAGGAGGAGAGAAAGGAGAAACTGTGATCTGACCGCATTGTGGTCATGGCCTGGTCATTAACACACTCTCTCTCTCTCTCTTTCTCTCTCTAGCTCACACACACACTCTCACACACATACACACACACACACACACACACACACACACACACACACACACACACACACACACACACTAAGTGGTAAACATGCTCTGCAGGAAACCTACAGAACCACTTTAACACCATGTACTTATGTACTTACATCCAAATAGACACACAGGTCACTGGATACAGAAAGAGAGGGAACGAGTGGGAGAGGGAGAGATACAGCCTCTATAGGTTTTCCTACCCTTTGCAAATAACTGTATATGAAATTTTTGAGACTGTGAGGACAGTATATGTTACTGAATAGGTCTGTAATCAAACCCACTATTGTCAAGCCAAATATACCGAGATCAAGTCAAGACCGAGAAGACGAGAACGTGTCTAAATCTAAAGTGAAGATTGGAAGGTGATTTAAAAAAATATAATAATAAATTAAAAAGAAATCTAATTCCTTGAAAAAAGTTTTTGTCCATTTCATCAATCATTAAGCTTTTTCTTTTCAGAAGAAGGAATTATGCATGTGAAAAAAAAGACAATATGAACATTGCTCTAAGACAAGTCCAACACAAATCAACGTACAAATATAGATAAGTCTGAGACCATTAAACAAATTCAAAGCCTGAAGAACTCCTGAAGCACAATAAAACAATGTTTTATTGCCAGAAATTAACCAATGTATTTAAACACACATTAAAATATATATTTTGTGTGTGTGTTTTAGAGAGAGAGAAAGAGAGAGAGAGAGAGAGAGAGAGAGAGAGAGAGAGATGTTAGATGTTAGATGATAGATAGAGGTTTTGCAAAACACTATTACTCCACCTCCCCCAGTTTCATCACTATGGGTAAATCAGCCTGCAGTTGTGTTTGTGGCCACATAAACATACAACATATTGTTAGTAATAATGTTGGCTGAGTTTTAATAAAAAATATATATTACAAACCCATGCTTTGTGTTTTTGTAGTCAGTCATGGAAGCAACTCCAATTGTTAAGTTTTTTTTTTTTACAAGATGAAAAAGGACAGAGGAAAGAGGGGGAAAAAACTCAGAAACTTTAGTTTACAGCATTATCAGCCGACTGTATAAGCATGGTCTGCGGTCCCATAAAGTTAAAATAAATCCCATAACAAGCACAACAACTTCCTGCACACAACACACACACACAAACACACATATATATAGGAGATATCCTGATAGAGATCATCCCGCTATCTAATCTCCTTTTGTACTGTAAATAATACTTTGCCAAATATTGAAATGCATCACAGCTCCCAAAAACAGCAAAGCCAGCTGGAAATATGCTGCCTGTCCAAAAAAATAAATAAAATGTTGCACACTACAAGGTTTCATCGCCTTTAGCTTTAATTACTGTACACAGTTTGGTGGCCAATTTGTCCATGAAAATCATTCCTCATGCTCCCAGAACCACCCTTTCACAACTTATTACAACGTATCACACCACATTGAAATTAAATCACATTGCACATGTAATATTTTCACTATTAAACATAGCTCAGTTTTCTTCTGTCAAGTTTTTGCCATGAATCTTTACTAAATGTCTGAGTGATCTCCATTCATGAATTTCTTCCATGAAGTTTATGGTTCCTTACAGGTTGTAATAATGTGTTGTCATTAACCCAATTCTAGTCATGTCAGATCTCCTTAATTGCTTTGGTGCATGATGCGGACCGTTCTGAAGTGGTGACTTTTATGTTTATGCTGGATAATGTAGTTTAAGGCTTAGTAGAAGTGCTTTCGACAAAAATGTTTTGTTATGGACAACTATGTGCACAATTATTCACTAATAATTTCAATTGAAGTCTAAAAATGGCATTTATCTTGTTTTGCTGTCAAACTGTCCATACGGGCCTGTCGACAAAAAAAAAAAAAATTTGCATTGCTCGGTAAAGTTTTCTCTAAGCGTCTATATATTAGGTTTATTATGATTGGTTCTAAGCAGAAACAGTTATTCTTGCACCAGTTAGAAACAGCAAAAGTTTTGTGCTTACAGTAGACTCTTTTATGACACCAAAGCATATGTACATCCCAAATATGTTTTTAAAGAGTGTATTGGAGACTGAGCAATATTTCCAAACATTGTGTGTCCAAAACCTGATAATGCCATGAGTAATGCATAATCCAGACTTGTGTACTTGTACAATTCTTGTATGATGCAATGTATGATTTCTGTAGTGATGGTACGGTACTGTACATAGTAATATGGATCTATACTTGGTTTGTATGGCTTCTGAAACTGCCAAAATAATTTTTAGACCAAAAGTACAGTTTAAATAAATGTAAAAATGAGCAGGATCATCACTGGTTTACATTTTTTAGCTACAATTGCTGGCCAAAAAAAAAAAGGCCCATTTAAAAAGGGGTAAATTATCAGTCTGTGTCAAGCAGCAGTGCAGGAGAGATTCTTGAAGCGGGAGGGGCCAAGCTTTGACAAAAGGTCTCAAATTTTAAGACAGTACAACAAAATTATACAACAAGGCTTGAGGTGTTACGTGTAGTGTGAGTTCATGGATTAAACACCCTTAAGGGCCTGATGGAATGATTAATATTCGCCATTCTACATGATCTAAGTCTTACTCCATTGTCTGGTATGGTGTTACCAATTACTCACCTAATGAACAGCAAGCTTGCTCTAATATGTTTTAAGCTCACATTTACAGGTTGCTCTTATTTCAACCTGGCGCATTGTCATCAGGAACGTAAATATTCGGTTAGCAACAAAAGTATCTACTTAAGTTCTGTGAATTTAGACTGTAACGCTGGCCGACTCCTCACCTCCAGTAAAGCATGTCCTTGTATTCTTTTGCATAGAGCAAGAAACTATCATCTTCACATATGTGGTCTATCTATCCACCCATCCATCTAGGAACCTCTGTAGTCCCATTAGGAACAGTAGAGTCCAACTGTATGACCACTGTATTTATTCTCATTTTTACAACCGTGGTAGGACCGCCGTTCAACATTTACACACATTCTCACACAACAGGCTATTTGGGAACGCCAATAAGCCTAATTGGCATGTCTTTTAGGATTGTGTGTGGGGGAGTGTGTGTTGGGGGGGGGGGGTGACCGGAGTACCTGGAGGAAACCCACCAAGAACGATGAGAACATGTAAACTCCATGCACACAGACCCCGAAGCGGGACTCGTCATTGTTGGCTTAGTGATAAAAACGGTGTAACTGTATTGTAGTCGTTGTTATTTTCGTTTCCCCATTGTGCTGTTTGTGCCGCTGAGCTACCAATATTGTATGAAAAAATCACATGAACTTGTGACTACCAGGGTATCATTTATATGATTAAGCCTAGGCCTGTGACAGGTGCAACAGTGGCAGCTTAGTTCTTATCCTGTTTTAGGACCTCTGACAAAGGAGGGATCAACACAGAGCTAAATGCAGTGGTTGCCTTTAATGTTTGTAAGTTTTTTACATAAAGTATTTTAGAAACCCAAATTGGTGTACGAGTTGTTTATCTGTCATTGTGGTAGTGAAAAAATTTCTTGGTTAATAGCCGTGCGTAAACTCTTCTGCATAGGGTGTTCGAATGGAATTGCTACAAGTAGCCTCGTTTATCATAATGCAACTGGAGAAGTGATGCTGCCCATCTATTTTTTTTTTCTCAAAAGTTTGGGGGGGGGACAGATCAGAGTCTTTATTAAACTGGGGAATGTTTGTCCTACCCCAGCCCTCTGGGCCTATGTCATCAAGCACAAAAAAGGATTTGTTTTATTAGGGAGCATACAGATTGGATTTTGGAGCAATGGAAACAGATCATGTGATTTGATTGATTGAGTGATGGGTGAATCAGGGTAAGAAGGGAAATACATGAAGTGATGCACCCATAATGCATAGCCTCTGGAGGCAGTGTGATGATCTGGGCTACTTCAGTTAGTCAGGTCTAGGCTCATGTTATGTGGCAATAAAATGAAGTCAGCTGATGAATGTACTGAATGACCCATTTATCCCATCTATGGTTTTTCCTCTTCCCTAATAGTGCAGGCATATTGCAGGATTTAAATTAGGAAACGGTGTTACTGTGAGCATGAGGAATCATTTTCACAATTAAATGTGGCACCACATTGGGTGCTGTAATCAAAGCTAATAGCAATCGAACAAAATATTAAGAGTGCAACATTTTCGAGTCTATTTATATATCATTTTTAACTGTTGTCCTTCAAAAGTCCTTAACCTGTTACCATGCAGGTCTAAGTGCTGGTTAGCACAGTCACCTTGCACATCCAGGTCCCGGGTTCGATTCCCACCTTTGTCTCCATGGAGTTCTCCTCAGCATGTTCTCCTCTGGCTTGGTGGGATTCCTCCGGGTTCTCCCGGTTCCTCTCACAGTCCAAAGAAATGCAGATTAGGCAAATTGGTGTTTTCAAATATGTCAATAATGATCACGATTGGCCTCCATGGTCTCTAGTTGGACTACAGATGTTCCTAAATGGATGGATATATATGAAATATGTGAAAAGAATGTTAACACTTTATGTGTCTAATGTTAGCACTTATTGGAAGGTATTTTTTTTTTTTTTTTTTTTTTAAACGTGCCACAGCTCATAAAAAGGCTAGTGCATGAGTGTGTGGGTGTCATGTGCTTATACGGGTCATGCTCTTGTGTTCTCATGTTACATGTCTGATGGAATGTGTGTATTTTCGTGTCACATGTGTTCATGAACATGACAGTGACACACATTGGGATGTAAATGTAGCATGGAGGCCTCGTCGAGTTCAGCAGAAGGTCATGACCTCTAGGTCATGTGAAACCAAAATAAAAGGCTATCCTCATAATCGGAATCTTACACAGCTTTGCCACCACGGTTTTGAAACAACTGCACTGATTCCTTAGCAACTTTATTTTTAAATTATCAGCCAATAGATTCCGCCATTTATATATAGCTTTATTTGGATAACGATTATTTAAACAAGGTAAGAGCATTGACATTTCATGCAACATTAACGGCGATCAGCTAACTAGCTAATAGCTTACTACTGAATAGCATATATACAATAGCATATAAATCAGAAATAATCAGTACCAGTATACATAGATGGAAAAGTTAAATCATTAGCGATAAAGGTTGATTACTTTTGTATATGAGACTGTAATTTAAGTTCTCTTATTTGTGTCGTGCCGCTTGAATGCACATCATTCTGGCTGCCATTATTCAACCAGACAATACAAGAGTGATGTTTGTTACTGTATTTATGTACTTCACACAATTAGTTGTTAGGTCAGTGCTAAACACACATATCCTATTAATTGTAAAGTTAAACAACATCTTTAGTCAAATTTTGATTTGCTCCTACAGTTCATATACAAGTCTACATAAATGTGTTAAAATTGCAAGGATTTGTGACATAAAAATGCAACCAATATACACTTCCTAGTAATTAAGAGAGATGTAATGACTGGATTTTGGTTACAAACTTTCTCACATTATGACAGACTAGAAGAACAGTGCTGAACTGTCAGCTACATGGAAGAAGTGAATCATTTTTTAAAAATTGCATGGAGATCATTTAAACTTTCGGTGAGGTTGCAACGTAAAAATATGGCCAGTAGAAATAACAGTTATGTTTAGTAATGAAACTAAGAGTCCACACATGCAGTGTTATGAGACCTCAATGAACTGGGACTAAACCGCTGTGTGTCCATGAGTAAAGCACATTAAAAAAAAAAAAGGCTTCAGTTTGTTAGGGAGCATAAATATTGGAATTTGGAGCAATGAAAAAAGGTCATGTGGTCTGATGAGTTTGCTTCAGTTGGTCAGGTCTGGGCTCAGCAACTCAGCAAAATTCATGTGGCAATAAAATGAAGTCAGCTGACGACCTGAATATAATGAATGACCAGGTTATCACATCTATGGAGTCTGCCGTTCCTGATGACACAGACAGATTCCAGGACTCAAAGTGTGAAAGAGTGCTTCTGGGAGCATAAGGAATCGTTTTCACACATGAATTCGCCATCATTTTGCATGCTGTAATGAAAGCTAAAGGGAGTCTAGTGAAATCTTAGACCATGTGACATTTTTCGGACCAGGCAGTATGAATCAAGTCATGTTTTCCCCCTTAATGTGATGAAGCAACCATTGCCTATTTTTGCATAAGTTTGCATACCAATCAACTAATACTTATAACATACTAAAACATATTTTACTTGCAGTTATCGATTTGACAATTCTAATTAATCTCCCTTGCAAAAGTACTCCGGATGTATCTAACTGTGAGAGGATAGAGATCCAGGCTCTGACTGGGACAGACTAAAGCACCGATCTTCTTCTTCTTCTAAAGCCATTCCTTCTGATCTTTGTGTATTTATTGTGCTGACACATGATTTCTTTTCTCATTCTTCATGTTTGGGTGTCTAACAGAAGTCTGCGTGTGCTCATATCCTTGGATGCAAGAACCCCAATGCCTGCAGATTATACTGCTGTACTAGTGCAGTGCCACCTGGGTTATCCAGCCAGACATTCATTCTCTGCTGATGTGAAGTAACACAGAGTCGGTCTATCAAACGAGACACTGTACATAAACCATATGTACAAAAAAACTGCATTATTTCAATACACACACTACTTTGTCCCCAGAGGCTGAACCACATGAACACTCGTTACTCAAAGTCTCATATTATTTGTTCTCGTATTTGTTCTGATGTTTTACTAAAAATAGTAACTATCATGTAGGACTGGTGTTACTTACATGTTTACTCTGTATCTCGTACTCTGTTGGCATGCTGAATGGACACACACTCACACTCACACACACACACACACACACAGACTCAGACAGTACAGTACAGTACCTGTGAAACACAGACAGTAACTGTGAAAGCTCTTTGTTCGACATCTGTAGATAGTCGGGTTTGGAACAGACAACGGAAAACATGACAGCTCTGTCTTGTCTAGTAATCTTAATGTGTATGTGTGTGTGTGTGTGCGTGTGTCTATGAGTGTGTGTGTTCGTGTGAATAGATGTCTAAGCTTACCAGCAGCGCTGGTGATTTCCAGATTTCCAAGCTACATGACCAGACTATTTCTATTTCAGACGAGACACACTTTTCTAAAGCTACACTGATCGTAAGTGTGTGTGTATGTGTATGTGTGTGTTAGTCACACTGGAGCTATTTGAAACAATAGACACACTTCGGTCCAGCGGATGATCTGGCATCCCAGTGTCTGGCTCTTTGTTTCCTGCCTTTTCCTTTTTCTCCAGCTCATTCCCATTCTCATTCACTGCTTTCCATCTCATTTCTCTCTGGCTGCCCATCTCTTGTACACCCACACACCCGTACGCTCTCCCACACACACAGACACTTTTGCCACCTGTACATACTTCTCTTTGCCAGTATTGGAATTAAAATGTTTTTAAATGAGGGTCTGTGTCCATCCCATGCGTGCAAATGCATGTGTGTGTGTGTGTGTGTGTGTGTGTGTGTGTGTGTGTGTGTGTGTGTGTGTGTGTGTGTGTGAGTGTATATGTTTGTGTATATATGTGTATGTGTGTATGTGTGTGTGTGTGTGTCTGAGAGAGAGAGAGAGAGAGAGAGAGAATTGCCAGTCACACCTCGCCTCCACAGAATACAAGTCAGCCCATCTGGGATCATTAAGTCAGTGCTGATGAATAGAGCAATAGCTCTTGGGCAGAGGGGAAGCACAGATCCACAGAGGTGTATAGATCGAGACACACACGTCGGCACAGGTTCACACAAGACAGAATTTACGAGGAAACAAAGCCGAAAGTTTAACTGAACAGTTACAGTAAGTGGTGAGAGGTAACTTTCTATGAGAACGAAAGGTGAACTGTGAATTCAAACACTGATATCCGCAGTTATATAAGAGAATTTATATTATTTTTAACTCCGTCAGGTCTCATTATTGTGAAATCATATCTACTGCCATAACATTTAGTAAAAAAAAAAAAAAAAGTGTTTGCGTTAAGCACACATGAGAAAATCTTACACCAAAGGCTTTGTGCTGTCCAGATCAGACACGACTTACTTTAAAGGCCGCCTGTTTGTTTCTGTTAGCCATTTTTAGACATTATTATGGATCCACACGTGTATGTAAAAATTAAAATGTGACATAAATACCCCTACATTCCTTACTTTGATGGCATAGTGGCTTAGTGGTTAGCACTGTCGCCTTCACCTCCAGGTCCCGTGTTTAATTCACATTTTTCTCAGGTGTGTGTGTGGTGGAGTTTGCATGTTCTCCCTGTACTTAGTGGGTTTCCTCTGTGTACTCCGGTTTCCTCCCACAGAACAAAAACATGCAGATTAGGCTAATTGGCATTTCCAAAATACCCGTAGTGTGTGTGAATGTTGTCCAGAGGTCCTACCACACTCATGCAAAATGGGAATAAATACGATATTTTACGACTGGCCCCCATGGTCCCTAGTTGGACTACAGATGTTCCTGGATGGATGGATCCCTTTTTCTATTTTTTCATTGGCCAGGGTTTAAACAAGCCAATTACATTTCCCATTCATGTGACCTCATATAAGATGTCCTTGTTGCTTAGCTCTTGCTGTTCTCACTAGTAGCACATTTACACAAACCACTGAAATGGCATATAAGTAAAACAGAGAGATTTAGAGATTTTTTTTTTTTTAAAAAGCATTAGCTGAGGGGTTTTGCAGCTGGTGCATTAATACACACAAACTTTGTCAGACCTCAGAGACCTGAATGACCTTGTTAAACTCACTCACTCATTCTCTATATCGTTTATCCCGTTTAGGGTCATGGGAACCCTGGAGCTGATTCCCAGGGATTTGGCGGGGTAGACCCTGGATGGAGTGCCAGTCTATCACAGGGCGAACACCAAGTTAATCATAAGGTACGTGCAATTTGGAGATGCCAGTTAGCTTAATCCGCATGTGGGAGGAACCCCACAAAGCCACAAGGAGAACATACCAACTCCACGCACACAGACCCAATGGCAGGAGCTTGTTAAAGATATAGTAAAAATATGGGACCTTTAATAACCCCTAAAAGAAAGTGTATTCTCATCTGTAAGACACTGATTTATACGGCTTTAAAACTTAATTGACAAACAAAATGTCACACAAACACAGTCGTTCAATCGTTCAAACCGGCATTGCAGACAATGGTCGGTCAGAATGGCCTATGACATCACACCAACATTCACTGATGTAAGTGAAAAGTTACATTTTGAGGACCTCTTGAAACCCCCAAGCACACACACACACACACACTCACCCACACACTATGGGCAAATTGGAAATGCCAATCAGCCAACAATGCATGTCTTTCCACTATTGGAGAAATCAGAGTGCATGCTAAATCCACACAGACAGACTGGACATGTGAGTTTTGAACCCACAACCCTGGAGGTGTGAGGCAATGGTGCTGACCACTGAGTCATCGTACGTTCTTTCTGTACAGTCTTTCTCAATTCTTTCAGTAATGTCGAAATTCTTGTCACAAGGCAATCTCGTTATATACTACAGAAGCAATAAATAAAAGGCTGAAATTGTGCCTGAATGTTGGGAGTTTAAGTCCCATCACTGTCAGAGAGAGAGAGAGAGAGAGAGAGAGAGAGAGAGAGAGAGAGAGTGAAACTCTCGAGGCAGGCTCTAAGCTTTCAATGACTGTAACTGGATTGGATTCTGACGCAACTGTAAATCACATTTTATGCATTTTGTTTATAACTTTAACCCTCTTGAGACGCAACTGTCATCATATAATACATCTTGTCCCTTCTACACTGTACAATCGTCACTGAGAACTGTTGCCTATCATTCTTTTGCCAAACTTCTTCCTGCATCGATAAAGTTCATAGTTATCAGGTTCAAATAAAGAGAAACATTGAGGAGAATGTGTGTTGTACTGTTCACATCAGTAGAGACCAGGTCTCAGGGGGTGTAACATTCTGAGCCCAATCCAATGTGGTCCATGTTAAAACATATCATGCAGACGAAATGATATGTCTGTGTCAGATGTGTCAAAACTATTGGAAAAAGCAAGACAGATCAAGTGAGACGCTACACACAAAAGAGACGGTGCACATTATACTTTATAATGATGCCAGTCTGTTATCTGTCAATCTCGTGGTCCAATCTTGGATATGCTTCTTTTCTTTTAATCCTACATCGTCCATCTTCAGAGAAAAACCTCGAGTTGCATAACCAGAACAAGACAGCTACGATAATCATAACACAAATCCTTTTGACCAGGGCTAAATTTAGATGGTTTTTCAAAAGAGCCGACAATGAGGAAAGGAGATTTAAACAATGAGACATGGATTAAAGATGGAGTCTCACATAGGCATGTAGGACATCAATCACAGGACAAGGACAGCTTTGTGAGAAGGAGTTAAAGATTAAAAAATGCGGAAATTTCAAATATAATAATTTGTATTTAGAATTTAAAATAATACAATGAACAGCATTAGAATAGCAGAAGTAATAATGGTGGTAGTAATATTAGAAATAACAGTAATATCCAGTAATAGTAATAAAGATATGTATAAGAGATAAATTAATTAATAGATTCAAGTATAGACACCGATCGTAACATTAAGACATTAACATTGATTAACTATATACCAGTAAGCTGGTGACAGAATTCTGGGCAGAATCAAGCTCATTGGTTCAATCCCACAGAAAAGGAAACTAAAGGAAGATCAATCCTGGCCACTATAGAACGGCACCAGGACACCCAGTGCGCCATATTCCGCCATGGAAGTGGCCAAGCAGGCAAAGAGCCCAAGGCTGCTGACCCGACCTACAAGTTCCCCAAGATCCCAATCCGGATGAACACCCATAAAACGTCCCGGAAAAACAAGACCAATCTATGAGGCCCCCCTTCCATAAGCCATAGCACCCAAAGGATCCCTGTGAATGTCCTGGTGCCAGACACCAGAGCAACCCAAAGGGAACCAGCACAATGTTGGGCATATTGTAATGTTATGGCTGATCAGAATATGACATACAAAAGGAGAATTTTAGTAGCCATAGAATTAACAGACGTTAAAAGTAGTAGGAGTAGTAAAAGAATTACACTGTCTCGCCAAAAATAAAAGTCACTATTTGAATTTAAATAATTTAAATAAGCAAAAAAAAAAAAAATTGGTTAATTACTTCAGCGATTAATATGGTTCTGGAGACAGCAATTATTTTAACCATAACTAATGCAGCTAGCACGGTGGTTTAGTGGTTAGCACTGTCGCCTTGCACCTCCAGGGTTCGGGTTCGATTCCCGTCTCTGTGTGCATGGAGTTTGCATGTTCTCCCTGTGCTTGGTTGGTTTCCTCTGGGTATTCCGGTTTCCTCCCACAGTCTAAAGACATGTAGGTTAGGCTAATTGGCGTTCCCAAATGTGTGAATGAGTGTGTGTGCCCTGCGATGGATTGTACCCCGTACCTGGGATAGGCTCCAGGCCCCCTGTGACCCTGAATACAGGATTAAGCTGTATAGATGATGAGTGAGTGAGTAATGCAGCTAGTAGCTTCTTCAGAAGACATATCCGGTATTCATGGAAAAAAATTGCATCAACTTAGAAGATTGTACGCTTTCTGAGGCATTAGGAAAACCTAGAAGGATAGTTCTAAACTGTCAACCTTGCAGAATAATAAAAAATAATAATAAACTCACATGGCCATGATCGCAGATCACTGAAACGCTCGGTGAAGTTGAATCATGAAAAAATCAACAGTGGAAATCACAGTCATGTTTAATAGTTAAAATAGACTTCAGTAGTAATAGTAACATTGGTAGTGCTCGGAATATTGGTAGTAGCGAAAGTAGTGGTAGCAGAATGTGGAGGTGGGGGGGTGTGTGTAGACATGCTCTGGTTTGTGAATGGAAGGTGGAGCTGGAAAAAGGTGAGTTGTGAGGATCTCCACCTGGGAGGGATTTATCTAACATGTGTCCTGTGTTTCGGGATGTCAAGGTTAAAGAGGGGAAAGGTGAGCCAGGAGAAAAGGAGGGTGAAATAAAATCGCTGTGGAGTGGAGCGTCACACAATTAGGAGTACAAGGAATAGTGGCACTAGTAGTAGTGGTAGTGGTGACGGGGAAAGTAGTAAGGGTTGTAGAAGTAGTGGTTGTGATTAACAAAGAGCAAATAGAACAGTAATACAATAGGCCGAAAAGGACAATAGGCCAGAGAGACTGTTCCAGAAGTATGCTTAAATTACCACTCAGAAGTGGCCATGTGGGCGAACGACAGAGAAAAACAACAGAGGAGGAACTGAATGGATGCTTTTGTTAATCATTGGCTTCACTAAAAAGTGTACCTTGCATTCTGACCAAATGTGTGTGTGTGTGTGTGTGTGTGTGCGTGCGTGCGTGCGTGCGTGCGTGTGCGTGTGGGTGCTCACCGCTCTAGAACACCCCACAGGGCAATGCAGACCACCTGTATGGTAATCACTGGCCATCCTATTGTCAGGCTAAAAAGGGAGCAGCTTGTCGGAGTGTGCCGCAACAGGGGCGGGGGGTTAAAGACAGATGCAGACATGTGTGTGAGTGTGTGTGTGCAGTAGGGGTCAACCTCTGGTGTTTTTAATTGGTGACCCCAGGTGCAGGTCACGGAAGATGAAGAGGAGATCACTGTCCACTTGCCTAGTTCCTTTTCAGACTCACGTTCTCTCGTGCACAATGAAGGAGCTTTAACACAAAGCTCTGAGACTGAGAGCTTTAGAAGCCAAATTGTGAGTTAACACACACATCTGCTGTCTGTATGGAGAGGCATTTTTTGGCACTTCTTCCACACAAACTGCTTCTGTTCTTCATTATATAAGATTTATTTGGTTGTGATGCTGTAAGCCGTATCATATCAGATCTCCTTACAAACATCTATGCAGATTGAGTCTGTTTTTTTTTTTTTTTTTTTTTATCGGTTAATCATGACATTGCTTAATATTCCACATCATCTCCCACTCTCTAGCTTATTCCTGTCTGTTTTTCATTTGTCCTGTACACCTTCATGTAGGACGACCTGCTGTCTCTTCTTTCTAACGATACTGTGTGTATTTTTATTTGTTTTTTGCTTGCTTGAGATTAATACGATCCACAGCCTAATTTCTTCTTTTTGTTTTTCTTTCTACCAAACCCTCATTTTCAGCCGGCCCACACACGGTTTCTCGTTTTCTGTTTCTCCTCCTACACTCTCTCTGCATCATTCCTTCCTTTTCCAGTTTTCAGTATCACCATGTCGAGTCCACACCTAATTGATCTCTCTCTCTCTCTCTCTTTCTCGCTCTCTGTTTCTCTCTGTTTGTCTCCAAGGAGTCGATAGGATATATTTGCCACCTTCTTACTACATAGGTAAAGGTGGGCCAAAAGTATTGCGAGTCTGTACAGTATATGAGTGCATGTGCTGCTGTTACACCGAAACTCTTCTAGGCGCTGTGCGTTAGTAGTCAGGGGTGTTGTTGTAGCGGTTGTTCTTGTCACATAATTGTGGTAATAATAAATCGTCATGTCAGGTGGTTGAACACGCCGCGCCGCTCTGCCATAGAGACGCCTCGACAGCACAATAACAACCTGGAGTCTTGTTTTCTTCAGTGTTGAGCATCTTATCTTATCGTTCACTGTCTGACTACACAAAGAGTACTTTTGTCAAAGAGATGATTTGTTTGCTTCGCTGCGGAACGGTGAGGGTATAGAGCCCATATGGCATGAGTTTTAGCAGACTTTTTGCTGAATATTTAACATAATTTCATTGCTGCATCTGCTGGGTAATGGCTCACCAGAACATTAAAACACTGAAAACTATTATCTTTCCAGCTCAGGGAGCTTTTGTGATTGCCCCATTTTCCCTTCCATATTGCTTGACTCTCCATTACTCCTCAATCTGTTCTCGCAATGGCTGTTTTATGCATCTTGGAAGTTTCAAACGACGGTAAGGACATCGGTCTGGAATGCTGTAGCAACATTAAAAGAACACTGCAGCAACATTAGCATGGCTTTGAGGCGTCCGCGTAGCCGTGGATGTGAGGCTTCCGGGCTGAATGCAGAGGCATTAACACCCCCCAATTCCTTACTAACTCTGCAACCCATTATCTAAAAATTGACCTGTTCTGCTACTAGCTGAGGGAGCTGGACAACTGTCCATTCACATTCATATGCGCACACACAATCGCATACACAGACTTGCAGTCATTAGTGGACAGCATGCTGCACAAATGTTACATCCACCCACACAGTTCTGTGGAGAACAAAGAGAGAACAGTGCGAGACAGTGCAAAAGTGTGGAAGAACAAACATGACTGAGCAAAATAGTGTAATTGGAATGAGGACAAAGCACAGACCCCCCCCACGCCCTCTTTTTAATTCTGTTATCAGAAAGAGACAATTTGTACCTAAAACTTTTTAGCACCAGCAATTTGTTTTCTACATTCTAGAATGTAAACACTTAGTAGTCCTAAGCTTTGAACTCAAAACCTTCTGGTTAGTAGCTCAACTCTAAACGTACAGCAGGACAGGGCAGTGAGATAAGGAAGGAAATAAGATCATAAAAAAAGACATGACAGGCGCCAGAGCATTTCCTTCTCCCAGACCATTTAACACTGGAAAACATGGACCCTATAACATTCATCGCCTGAGGTCGGATACACTATACACCTTAAAAATGGAAATGTAGATTTAGTTCTCAAGCCATAGATGACGGTGGCAAGGAAACACTCCCTGAGAAGATATAAGGAGAAAACATTGACAGTTGTACTATAGCATCAAACATAACTCTTTTTTTTTGTTGTTGCTAAAATTCAGCATAAAGTGAGTTGAAAGTAGGTTCATATTGCAAATGCGAGTCCTGGGACGAGCTCAGGAACGTCTTTGAGATTGCATCAGACATCAGATCTTTTGAACATAATGCGTACATTATGTGATATAGCTGTTCATATCTTTTATGACACATGGATCCATCTTATATCTGTCATCTTTTATAATGCTGGTGCTTATATTAACAACACTTATTATTTTTCTTGTACACCTTGTACTTGGTCAGAGATTCTTCTTCAAAGCGTGCAAATGATTTTTTTTTCAATCCGATTTCACACTGAATTCAACAAGAACATTTATAACTCCGGCACAGAAGTTTCAACGGATGACTGAATAGAGACAAGCAGAATGAGACAGGAACGAAAGGGATTTCGAGGCGACTGTGAGATTCACGGTGTTCGGCGCCAGAGGCCCGCTGAGGCCTGATCTGTTCATGAACATTTGGCCAGTATTTTTTTTTCACCACCCACACTAGTGAATCTCCAACGCTAGCCTCTAGTCCACCATGTACAGCACAATCAGGACAAACAAAAACAGCAGTGAAGGGCTGTGCATTTTATGACTTGTAATGAAGAATGAGAATCAGACTTAAATATAGATCACTGTATGGACATCAGCTATTAAAGAGCCACTGGCATTATTTACTTTTGCTAACGGAGATGGGGGAAAAATCGATTCGGTGATGGATTGTGATCAGTTTGTGTGGCAACTCATGTATTGATGCATTCACACTAAATCGTTTTTTAAATATATATTTTTTACATTTCTATATGTTTGCATTTTAGGTGGTAAAATGTTGCGGTTCCTCTATGATCCTACAGGTGGCATGCACTAAACTATTGAAACACTACTGTGGGCCGAATTATTTGCATTATTATTATATTTATTAATTATTACAATTATCTACATTATGATATACTACGATTGGATAGGATTGTAACAAAATCTGAAAAAAAATGCTATATAGAATCATAATATTTCTAAAACCATGATAAAAAAATGCAAAAACACAAATCGAATCGGCACCTAGGTATCATGATAATCTTGTATCGTGATACTCCCTGTTGAATCCCATCCCTAGTTGCTAACATAAATAGGTTGTGTTGTTGGTTATTTGTAACAGGTCCTAACTTTTTCATCTTTAAATATATATCTTAAATGTAAATCTCATGGTAAATTAATTATGATATTCAGCACTAATATATTGGATTATTGTTTTAATTGACTAGATGTTTATTCTAAAAATGTATTCTTAGTTTCAAAGGTTTGAAAGGTACATCTATTGCTTAGAATACAGTCAATATAGTCCATTTATTTTGTGGTTTCAGACTCAAATTAGAAATAAACCAATTGGCTGGTGAGCTTGACGATTTGAGATTACATTGTGTTCCTTTAAAAATAAAATCAAACAATTCGTCATGAATTCTGAAAGTCCCCATATGAATATACTGAATATTTAACAAATAAAAGGATTCTTCATCTTCTGCTTCTTCTTCTTATTATTATTGCTTAAGAACAAAGCGGAAAAAAAAATGAAATGCAATAGATTGCACTAAGATAAGAATATATAAGGAAATTATTGTTTTTTTCTTTAAAAACAGTGTTTTTCCTATATTGTATAGCTTGAGATGTCTATCTATTGAGATTTCTATCTATTGAGAGTTCCACACACACACACACACACACACACACACACACACACACACACACACAATCACACACACAGAGCCCGACCTCATAAAAGGTTCAGATCTTTAGATTTCGAGAAAATGACACATTAGTGAGACAAACACATGGTTGAACCAGCGATGCTTATTCATGCACTCACACTCAATCCTGACTAATAGCCCTTATCTGGAGGCTCGGGCAGCACAGGGCGTGTGTGTGCCTGCCCCGGCTTCAGCCGAGCCTGTAGAAAAAAACTCAAACATACACTTTACTCTCTCCTGTTTCCAATTCTGTCTTCCAGGTTTTCGGGCTAATGAGGGGGTTGGGTGTCTCCATGTTGCCCCAAGGCTGACTGAGCTCCCAAATTGGGTTAAGAACACCAGGAGCCACAGGATGAGTGGGAAGAAAGAAGGAAAAGCCCTGATGACTCTACAGGGGAGGCCATGATATCCTTATCAACACACAGAGAAAGATTGCTGGGATTATGCAGTTTGACTGACACCCACGAAAAGCCTGTTTTTGTTGTCAGTGCTGACACTCGAGCTATGTCATGCTCCAAAAAACAATATTTCATGAACTCTGGCTCAACTTTGTGAAAGGCTGAAATAATGTATAGTATAGGTTAAAGATATTAGTAAAGTTGGATTGGATTAATGCAATCAGACCTGAATTCTGATAATTCACTCACTCACTCATCTTCTCTTCTGCTTTATCCTGTATAAAGGGTCATGGGGGCCTGGGGCCTGTCTGAGAAAGGTTGAAGTGGGGTACACCCTGAATGGGGTGCGCAAAGTGTGTGTGCTCATACACATACTCTGATTCACACACTATGGGCAATTTGGGAACTAATGATCCTAATCTGCATCTGTTTTTGGACTGTGAGAGGAAACCAGCGTACCCAGAAGAAACTCACCAAGCACAGAGAACATGCAAACTCCAGGCACACAGACCTGAGACAGGAGGTGCAAGGCGACAGTACTAACCACTACACCACCATAAACTGGATAATTTATTCGTCGACACCACATTATCCTGTATACAGGTTCACTATGGCAATTTAGGAATTAGTCTAACGTGCATGTCTTTGGACTGTGGGAGAAAACCCACCAATCACGGGGATAACATGCAAACTCCATGCACACAGACCTGAGGTGTACGGAGACAACTAACCACTCAGTCACTGTGTGCTGGATAAATGTTTTTAAAATAGAATATGTCAAAATAGAATATGTCAAAATAAAAAATAAGTCAAAATGAGCTGTTTTTGTGTGTGTTTTCTTAGCTTTAACAATTAGCACCACTCGCCTCAGGCGTACTACTATATTCATCGAAGCTGAGACTACAAAGAAAAAAAAAACACTACGTTTGGGTGTGACCAAAGTCTACTCCATGCTTTCTATTGGTCGAGCGACTTCAGGAGGCGTGGCCGGGTATTAAAACAGGCAGCACACGCGCGCGCTGTGTTTATTCTCCCGCGGTTGTTTGCTGATAAGTGGTGCGGTTTATTTCTCTAACTCTCTACACTCAGACAAGCGGAGCCTCGCGTGTTTTTCTGCGAGAGCTGACACCGATCGCTTTAAACTTCACTTGGTTAAGAGTGGAACATGGATTTCCTGTGCTTGTTGTTGTGCGCGCTGCTGTGCGCCTGGTGCGTCTCCTCCGAGCGCCATAGCGTTTACTGGAACAGCACGAACCCCAAGTGAGTATAGCACTCTGTTTTTTTTTTTTTTTTTGTGCATTTCTCTTGTTTTGTTTAGTTGAACAGTTTGCACATTTCGACTTGTGTTTTCACGCATGCACATTTTTGCAACGATGTTTAAATCTGGAATTAAAAGGATCGCGCGCGCTGCCAACAATGTACGAGAGATGCGACTTTCCCCAGATTTACTACTTCAGTGATTTTGTTTACTTTTACATAGACACACACACACACGAGTATGAGAGCGCACCAGATTTGTTTGCGCACTAGATTATTTTTATTTATAAAACAAAGAATAATTTATAATAAATACATTCTTTATAAAATAAAGAAGAATGAAAACGTTTATACTTGTGCGCACGCGCGCGCGTGTGCTTTATGTCTCGTGAGGTTCTGGGTTTATATCTGGTTCCAGGCTTTAAATTGCACTAAGTGGACTGTAATTACATCAGGTCTACTTACCACCACCATCACCCTCCCCCAAAACAAACAAGCACACACACGCACGCGCGCATACACAGTTGGGATAAAAAGCATGACAACAAACAGTTAGACTAATCAGATTAAATAAAGTCTCTCTCTCTCTCTCTCTCTCTCTCTCTCTCTCACACACACAAACTCACACACACACACACACACACACACACAGAGCAACTTGTGCAGCATTCCCCCACTCACTGTCAAACCACACACACACAAATACCCAGAGCAATAAATAGACAGCCATAAGCAAACTAGACAGAAGGCATGTCTGTAGTAGGCTACTAATTTTAAGGGATATCTTATGTTACAGTGTGTTACTAGGGGCAAGAAGGCACACAGCCCTACCAGTGCAATCAGAATGTGAATGAAGCTCAAATCTGCACTGCAAATTCCCCCTGCAAGGTTAAATCACCCTTTACTGTGTTCATGCACGTCCATCTGGAATTATGTAAACACCCAAGCCGTTAATTCAACAGAGTCGATTTTTAGCTGTGGGTGTGCAAAAATTGGGCTTTAAAGTAGTTTGTACAATTGATTGCTCTCTCATTTCACTCTGCGCAGAAAGCTTGAAATGACAAACAGGCACTTTGCGGGGATCGATACGAGACCGGGGTGTTCAGGGTAAGCGTATCGAGCCTTTAAAACAAAACCTGAAGATTGACTTGTGGAATCGTGTAGCCTTTTAGTGTTCATTGTTTCACAGCAATTCTGCTTCTCAGGAAAATATCTTGCAGGTCAGTGAGCCTCAGTCACATGCTTCATCATAAACCGCTTTTATGGTTTCTTGTGTGCTTTCCAGGAAACGCTCGGTGATGAAGAGCGATAAAGAGTAATCAAGTGTCAGGCCTGTTTTTACGAGAGCATCAGTAATCAAAGTGGTCATCACACACACCAGGAAATCAATCTTTGGGAAAGGGAAAAGTTTTTCAGATCTGTGTTGCTGATGACCTACGCTCAGGATGCGCTGTTAGTCAACAACATCGTATCGTGCGTCACAGTTAATGGGATTGCGTAACTTTCGACTACCTGTTCCTGCTCTAACCAGACGCGGAACGGTCTGACTCATCATCAGTCAGCATAGAGAGAGAGAGCAACAGCTCTCTGAATGAGGAAAGAAGGGAGGGAGAGATGGAGAAACTTATTGCCAGAAGGATGTGAGGGAACGATGCTGGAGAAATGAGCAGGAACGAGAGCCCGGCTGAAAACGGAGGCTGGGATAACAATTGTACTGGCAGCAGCTTATCCGCAGTACAGATTGTCTCCCAGTTTTAATCCTAGCACTGTCCATATTAATGCTAAAGCCTTTGCTTTCACTTAAAGGACAGAACTGTTGCTAAATTTAGCCAGGCTTACAATACATTTATAAGTCATAGCCACACAAGCTGTCGTCCTAGTTGTAAACGGCGCACAATACACTTAAAATGAGCATAATGCCATAATCTGGCAGATGACTTGTTATTTATGGAGGGCTTTTTTTCCCACTTTAAAACCTTCCAAGCTCGCCCTCAATGTGAGAGAGGAAATGTTTCATCAGTTACATCTAATCTGTTAGATTTCCTTGTGATTTTCCACTTAAATTCTGTAAACCCACTCAGCCACAAGTGTTTCTGTGAATTTCCCAAGTACAATAAAGAATCCCACTATAATGCTCAGTTAATCAATCGCTGAGTGGATTATTCCCAAACCAATGGCACTACGGACTCCCACTTGTTTGATCCGAGAACCTGCCGAAGTCGCGCAAAAACACATACACGCTTGGGCTTGAAGCACATTAGTTGCTAATGGGCGTGTACATGGTGTGTGTATGATGTTTACGCTGAAGTGTGGACGGTAATGATTTAATCCCTTGCGTGCGTCTTTGGAAAGTCGCCTCTCTGGTTTGGCGTGCGTATGCCCAGGGTGACGGGCCTGTCAGGTCTGATGTCTCTACACCAGCCCTGTCTGGGTTACACGAACTTGTTTGTGAGTGTCTGTTCCAGCAGTGACGGCATGCCTCGGCTTGCAGTGTTTATATGTGTTTGCGCTTAAGGCAGAAAAGCACAGAGTTAGCAACAGCTGGGGTAAAAGTCACCGGGTCACAGAGTGTTTTTCTGCTTTTTTTAATGAATGCTCGTCATCATTTAGGCTGTCATTGAAGGGGATCGGTTTTATTCAGGGCTCTCTGTGATTTACAGGTCACACACGGGTCTGTCTCACTTTCTCTCACACACGCGCACACACAAACACAGAATGTCTGATTTGGGTATATTTAGTAAGTGTAGAGCGCAGGCAGCAGATGCACAGCTATACTTGACCGTCAGCTGTCCGCTCATCCTCTGGAAATTTTCCCATATGTATGTATGTGTGTGTGTTTCTCTCCCCTTCGTTTTCCCGGTACCTGTCAGTTCCACTCTCCATCTCCACTCCCTGGCTTGCATCATGCCTCGGATGCAATCGCCTCCCTGTTTTTACTCTAAGCATCGAAGTACTTTTTGTCCTTTTAACAGTACATAACAAAGATAAAACCTGCACTGCCTTACAAAGGCGTGTGTATTGTTTTTATTTGTAGGACATTCGTTACATTTTATTTGACTCTACTGGTGTTGTAAGTGGAAGAAAGGTTTTTTTTTTTTTTTTTTTTACATAAGTAACATGAAGCTTACTAAAGTAAATGATATGATATTCTCTTATTTGGAATATTTTTTGGTCTGTCATTTGAAAGACCACCTTTGTCCGTTCTGCTTAAAGCACACGCAGACACTGGCACGGCCGCGAGTTGAAATCACCAAATACTCATCGTAGTTAGTGCTGTGCATGTAAAATATAATCTGAAAAGAAATCATGAACTCTGCAGTCCTGACCTTTTAGGTACGGCATTACCGTGTATTAGCTAATGACCATAAAGTCCTGACTCATTAATTCCCATAATGCAGGGTCACACGGAGTAGATATCAGATTTGGACTTGTTTTTCACCCCATTTTGTTCCCTTCTTATGTTTTCCTTACTTTCAACCCCACCTCTCCGCCTTATCTCCATCCCAGACTTCCTTTCTGCCTGTGATTTCTTCTTCTCCGTGTCCCCGTTCTCACAGTCGCTCCTCAGTCCTTTCCTGCACTCAGTCCCCGTGTTTTTCTACACCATCTCCGCTCTCAGTCTCCCACGCTGATTAGTGTTTGGATTCTCACCGCACTAAAGAGTCAGTGTTTTCCTGTCACCGCTTTTGTAGTACTCTAAAAGGTATTGTTCTTGTAGCATACACGATGTTTTGCGATCTGCCGTCACTTCACTCGTCGTGGCGTAGAGCGCACAATCCGAGCAGCGCTTGTTTACACACCAGGCCCGGGTGTTTTAATTAGGGTCTGCTCTGATTGGATTACTTTACATCCATGCTCAGTGGCTCGCCTAGCACACTGTTGCCATCTAGAGATGTTTAAAGTGAATCATTATCAGAATGGCTCTAGGGTTGATTTTGTTTTTAACTCGGACACGAATTAATAAAAACTAAATCCATATCCTGTTAATGGCCTAGAGTCGGATGAGTTTGCGCACGGATTCTTGGGATGTCCCGCCAGCGCACAATTAGCATCCATTTAAAAGTGAAAGACACAAGGAGGAGGCATTATAAACAGATAGACGGGGGTGGGGGGGGGATGGGTGAGGGGTCAGACAGACGGGCAGAAGGGAAGAATCAATTCGCTTAAAAAATTAGTCCCAATGAAGAGGTTTATTATGTGATCTTAAAGGGAAAAGGGAGGAAGACTAAAGGACAGGGGGATGGGCCGAAGCCGGGGAAATAAAAGATGGACAAAGAGGGGGCGGAGAAATGGAGACAGTGATGGATGGGATGAAATTGCGGGGCTGAAGGAAAAGGGGCAAGTCATCGCCAATGAGTTTTTAAAGAGGTGCCCAGTGAAAATGTTTAGCAGGGACAAAAAGTCACATCGTTGATTATGTTGATTAAGATCTCACTGTCTAGAACACTTTCTCTGTCTCTCTCTCTCTCTCCCCACCCCCTTTCTTTCTCTGTGGGCTCGCATTAGACAAGCCAACAAACAGGCGCTATGCGATCCATGGGCTCGATGTAACAACTCCTCTTGGGAATGGCGGATGAGCCGCTTAACATTCCGGCCTTGTCCTCTGTGACTGGACTAATTACTGCCATGATCGATAGAGATAGAATCGGTGGCTCATTAGCATCAGGCTTGAGCAGAACTACACCACAGAACGTGAAGATGTTTCTGCGACACGAAGCGTAATCATCATTTATAAACATAAAGTCCATGATAAATAGTGAAATTTAATAGATTTATATTTAATAGGCAAATATATATATCAACATTTAAATGTACACCAGAACGTTATAATGAACAGGATGGTGAGCAAGGCGGTGCTGGAGTCAGTCAGCGTTATACAACCAGTGACGGTAAGAAGAGCGTCCCGTAATGACGTTTAGCACCCTATCAATATTGTGATGCAACATTTCCAATCACCTCTCTGTCTAAAATTAATAGTAATAGGGAACTTCCCCCAAAAAATTCATTCGTTATAGAGATGCTTACACGGAGTAAGGGTGTGTTTGTATGTGGGTGTGGATAGACTGGTTTTATTACCCAGCAGTCCAAGAACAAAGCACCAAAATAGAATCGAAATGCTTGTCACGACATGCTGTCACCCCTCCTTCCCCCTCCCCCGGTAGGGTTCTACAAAAACTGGGTACACAGGTGTACAAGTATTTGTGTGTGTGCGTGTGCACGAAGTGCTGACTGCCATTATAGTGCAGTTGTTGTGGAGGGCATGTGTTCAGTGCTGACTGTCTGAACATGTTGTGTAGTGTGTGTGTGTGTGTGTGTGCTGACTCCGGTACTGTGTGTGAAACGTCTGACCCTGCACTCTGACTCTGCTGACCTGCTTGACAGCTCGGCAGCTTGAGACATTCCAGAGGGAGGGAAAAAAAGATGGTTCGGGCCGAACACTGAACCTGCACCTTGTACATCCTGAGACACACACTTCACTCACGCACACACACACATACATTCATACATAACAAGTGGCACACAGAGCTCTCGGACAGTATGGAGGGTTCTAATCTTAGCACCTTAACACACACACATACAATACACTATTTCACTATTTGGCGACTGTAAGCCTGAGGCTCTGCAGCTGCACAGACTCCTAGAGACAGAGTTTAATAAAGATAATAAAGGAAAGACGGATGTGCGAAACCGAGTGAGTCAGTTGTGTCTCGAGTCAGTTTATTTCACACTTACATGACTCGCTCTTAGCCAGGACCTCACTATGGTAACTATTGCACGCTAACCAGAGCACGAGCCGAAGTGGCGAGGCTGAGAAGAGAAGGAAAACCAACAAAACATGGTTTGATCGTTCGGCCTCGGATCAAGATGGATAAATCAAATATACACACTTTCTGCAGGCTCACCAAACACCAGCACTTTCTCATATCAGCTAATGACGCCTCGCTTCGACTCCTCCATTTTCTTTCAAAGAACCACATTGTGAGAAGGTTTTAAACAGCTCCTAATCAGGTCCGCTTCAAAGAGAAGGTTGGGGGATGAGGAGACGTAAGAGACTGACAGAAGCAGACTCATCTAATGACCATTAAAAACATAATAAAAAAACATTACAACAATCAGTGTTTAATGAACAAAATGTCGCTAAATATAAGCCAGGAATGTTTCAGTTTATAATAAAACCACTATGGTATTTGATTGATATATTTTTTAAAAATTATTTGGAACATTTTGACCAAAGAGCTGGCAAGCTAACTGCTAGTCTCTGACTGTTAGTCATTTACCTCGCGTAGCATGTCTCTGTGACACTGTGGCCCTAAGTCACATTTCAGTCTTCACCTCTCAAAATGTTCTCTTTTTTTCTTTCTTTCTTTTTCATGTCTTTTTTTTTATTTTTTTTTACTGCAGTTAGACTTTTAGAAATGGCAAAACAACATTCGCACTTGCTATGTTTGCTAGCTAGCTAGTGCTTGAGTTCTTAAAGCTGTAGAGCTGAGTGAGTCATCTCTGTCAGGGTGATTTTAAGAGAGTTGTTTCTCTCATTAATAAAGAAGAGCAGTCAGGTGTAAGAGCCAGCTCTGCTGCGACTTTCTGGATTAGCAGAATGCTAATGATTGTCAGGCGTTTGTGCACTTCAGCACAACTCCCAACACGCATGCTATTTTCCCACACGGTGAAAAGTCTACAGGCTTAGCAGCATATACACCCTGCCGTTTGAACGTGGCTTTGATTACAGGGTGGGCGAGATGGGCTCTAATCCCAGCAACAGCCTGTGCTAACAAGGGCAGAGTGTGTGTGTGTGTGTGTGTGTGTGTGTGTGTGTGTGTGTGTGTTTACCCCATTCTGAATAGACTGCAAGGTTGTTTTGACTGGTCTGCTAATTCTACCCAAGAAAAACAGCGGTGCAAGATAGAGGTGTGTGAGAGTGAGTGTGTGGCTGATGTGGAACTCCATCACGAGTCCCGACAACGGCCACACGAGAGAAAGTGTGAATGGGTGAGGTTAGAGAAGACAGTCTTTGCTTTGATGGCAGATCTTACAGACTGACGCACACAAGCTTGCATGACGGTTATGTACTGCTTAAAGACCTAAGGTTTGTAAAATGCCAATCTGCAAGTGGAGTTTATAGCCTAGTAACATGGCTGGGTTGCAGCAGCCAATCCGGCATCTCGTTAGACAGCAGGATCTAAACGTTGCCGTGCAACCAGGCCTCATGGTCACCGCAGGAGAGGGGTGCATTTAGGAAATAAAATTACACACTTAGTCAAATCCAAAACTGCAGTCACTGTAAATCGTTTAGAAGTGTTGCATGTTTTTTTTCTCTCCCCAGCATTGAAATCGCTTATCCTCGTCAAAGGTGCATATTAAAAAAAAATGAGAGAGCGAGAGAGAGAATAGATTTTAGGGGTTCGTCTGGTAAAGCGTACATCATAGTAATGCAAGTAGACAATCTGTTCATGGCAAAAGGGAAGACAGGAAAACCTGGAGAACAGCAGAGACAGCAAAGAGACAGAGAGCCGTAAACACACCAAGGGGGATGGCCGGGAAAGCAGCCGGAGCCTGTGTGTCTCCTGAGCCGTCTCCGTTTTGATAACTGAAGAAAGGATGGCAGGACACGGGTCATGACTAGAGGCAGCGTGTTCAAAGATGTCTAATTATGAACATGGGATGATAAAGAGACAAAAGAGAGAGCGTGAGTTGGCAAATAACAGAAAGGTATTTGGTTCCAGACGGTCATGTCAGACTCTTGTCTAATCTCATCATGCAATCTAAATTCTTCAAATAACATGTGTCGGCAAACAGAAACAAAACAGAGACACGGAGGGGGAGGGGGGGGGGTCATAAAAAAGGTGTTTATGTGCTTTGACAAAACCAGTAGGAGGAGGTGACGGGTACATGATGTCACACTGTCAGCCTCTGTTTTGCCTGGGACTGATGCTTGCTCCTTCTCTTATTGTGTGTTATTTTTCCCTCATGTCTTTGTCCTAAGTATCATTGGCTATTCGTTTGTAATCTAACACCAACCTGTATTCCTTCTCTCCAGCTTCATAGGTGACGAGTACACAGTGCATGTGCACATCAACGACTACCTGGACATCATCTGCCCGCACTACAAGCGTGGCGAGATCCCGTCCCAGCAGGCCGAGCGGTACGTCCTCTATATGGTGGACCTGGAGGACTACGATGTGTGCAAGCCGCACTCGTTCGATCAGCTGCGCTGGGAGTGCTCCAGACCCTTTGCCGCCCACGCGCCCGAGAAGTTCTCTGAAAAGTTCCAACGCTTCACACCTTTCACGCTGGGCAAGGAGTTCCGCCAAGGAGAGAGCTACTACTACATCTGTGAGTGTCACACCATATACAAACATGCTGAGACGTGTGAGATGTAGCAAGGGTATAGAATGATAATCTATGGGATAATATACACTCTTAGATGTGACCAAACCAAACTATACTGTTAATATGCATCTTTCCACCAAACCAAACTAAGGTATCCACTTGGTACTATCTCAAGAACTTATTTCTGAAAGTGTGAAATAGGGGTGTTGTGTGGACTGTGAGAAAGAAGTGTAAAGTGTTTAAAGTGGTATCGACTCCTTAAATCCTTATTATTCCTTATAAGGAAATGGTGTCGAGTCTAATGTTGAGGTATATAAAACAGGGATGTCATTTTCCTATTTAGGGGGAACAAAAAAGTCTAAATTTAATGTTCAAATCAAACTGGGACTTGATGACATTCCAG
Organism: Clarias magur; assembly: GCA_013621035.1. Lineage (NCBI taxonomy): Eukaryota > Metazoa > Chordata > Actinopteri > Siluriformes > Clariidae > Clarias > Clarias magur. The sequence continues at coordinate 304,524 of QNUK01000207.1, forward strand.
TGCGGTAGACAAGACAGTATGGTGAAGAGATTCTTAGCCGCAGAAAAAAACTAGCTGGGAGTTATTGCCAAATCCCTTGTCCAGTCCACATGTTTGGGCCATTAAAGGAAATCCTGGGAGGCCAGCGTTTCAGATGTGAAAGCAGAGAGTCTGAACATGACTCTAGTGTACTAAATAAACTTTCTAGATTGATGGTATCCAAACACTAGTGAAATGCTGGGATAAGTGCATTAATGCAGGAGATCATATAAAGAAATAAAAGTAGTTTTTAACTCCCATAACTGTTCTTTATCATGCTTCTCAAGCAAAAGTCCCAGTTTGACTTGAACACCCTTTTAAGGTTTGAACTTATTTGGTGCTTGATCTGTGCCTCTAGAAGACATTTGCATCAAACTCTAAGCATTGTAGGATATGTTTTTCTGCCTTCTTTATTTAGTCTAGTGAACCAGTGAGAGAGCTTTACATAAATGCACATATGAACCAGTTGTCTGAAGTTGCATTTAGATTTAAAAGTTCCTATAATTTTTTTTTTTTATAGACACTAAATCTGTCCTTTTTATTGCATTTCTAAACAATCCTATATGTTCCCCTTTATCTGTTTGTGTCCACAGCCAAGCCTCTCCACCAGCACGGGAGTGACTGTCTGCGGTTAAAGGTCACCGTAGTCGGACCTCATGGTAAGACCCGAATATATTATTAGCATTCCTAGCTGTAACCGCGGCCCTGTTTTATTTGACACATGCTTAGCATGTGCGAGCACCTGACACCGATGAGGGACACGGCCATTTTTAGCTCTTCTGTTTAATTACAGCTTTCTTGCGTATTCTGACGTTGATTGATGCTCTTAGGTTCCAAAAACCACAAGAAAACGACAGAGAAAGAGGAGGAGCCGGAGGGAGGAAGGCAAGGACGTACAGGCACAGGAGGAGCGCACAACCCATCCAACAGGCTTCCGGCAGGTGAGCAACGTCAGCCTGCCGTGCCTCCATTCAGCCCTGCGGGTTTATTCTAGCATCTGATCTGCTCAAGTTACACAGCAATGATGTGCGCTCATCTCTCTCTCTCGCTCTCTCTCTCTCTCTATTTCAGATGATCCTGTTGCTATGATTCCAGTTGTTCAGAGGAGCGTAGGCAACTCCGCCATTCACATCGCGCCAGTCTCCTTTTTCATCACACTCCTTCCTGTCTTCCTCCTTCTCTTACACTGAGGTCCGTTTGGATCTACTGATGAACAGACTTTTTTTTTTTAACCAGTGCTGGTTGCTGGATCTAAAACATGGATTTTTATACACAGACTTTTTTTTTTAATATGGTAAATGATGTGAAGTGTGGGTGCTGGTGTGTAAGTTGTGGAGTGATGTACCGTTGTTTGTGCGAGTGACCGTGATATTTGGATTTTTTTGTCTTTTATTATTTGCTCTACATACTCTTTGTTTTTAAAGAGGATGATTATTAAATAACAGCTTTCCCTGCCTTTTTTTTACGTGTAGTCCGTATAAACAGCAAAGATTGGAGATCTTCTTTAAGCAACAGTTGGAAGGTCTGCCTAAAACCCAGTGTGTTACTGCATCTTTCTTTTTAATAAGTGTCATATATATATATATATATATATATATATATATATATATATATATATATATATATATATATATATATATAAAAAAAAAAAACAGTTCTCAAACTCTGTGAGCCAGACGATATGCCGGTATTCGTAAACATGTCTTGCTGTTGGATCCACGAGGAAAAAAAAAAATCGTGCATGTCCTTCATGTATGTGCAACCTGAAATGTAGCCAATCGCCAGTGTTTTGTCAAGTATTTTTTTTTTTTCATAATATTTTTTGCCTCAATGCCTACAGGGTGGTTTATGAAATGAAGCACTACATATAATATGATGGACACTAAATCTGTTAGACAGGCAAACTGACATGTGTGTATACACATGTGTGCAGTTGTAATGTTTGTGTGAGAGAGAGGGAGCTGGTCTTCTCCAACCTTAGAGCATGCAGTACAACTGTACACACACACACACACTCATGGACGCAGGGATGTGTGAAACTCTCCAAGTTCACAAGACAAGCTGTGTTTTCTTTATTTCTATGGATTTGTACATACTTGTGTAAAAATTGTACATAGAGAGTTATATAATGCATTTGTTAATTATGAAAATGTGCAAAAATGTGAAATAAAAATATTGTGATATGTAAAATGTGTGTTTTTTTTTTTTTATTTTTTTGTTTTTTTTTACTGAGTGCAAAGAGTGGCACACAAACATCAGTTGGTTTCTAAAGATTTATTCATAAGGTGTGAGCAAATCCTAGCCAAGCCAAGCCAAATGTCAGCACTTGTCCCTTGTTCCTCTTTTCATCTCTCGTACCCCTGGCCACGACTTCACAGTCGTTATCCAAACACCCGAGCACCATGAGTGGCTAATGAAAGGAGAGTGATGGGGGTGGGGGGGAATGGGGCAGGAGTGTAAACTGTCACCAGGGTGCGAGGACGTCACTTTAGTGCATTTTCTCTGGCACTTCCACCCCACTTTCTACACTCTCCGCCTGAGAAAAGTCAACACTTGTCAGGCGTTAGTTTTGTTTGGCCAGCACATTTGTCGGCTTACGTAGACAACATTGCGCTTATTTTACTAAGTTTGCTGAAGTGCAGATGGTGTTGTGGTCAAAGGAAGACAAAAGGTGTACAAGTATGATATGGTTAAGCTGTTGGTCTTCTGCTTTTACAGTGACTCCAGAAAGTATTCACACGATACCCAGCATAGGCCTGACCGAATGGGATGGGTTTTTCTGCTCCTTTTAAAGTAGCCCTACATTAAAAAACAGAGTATTTCGACATCCTTAGAATTATTTCTGAGTAGGAAATTCTATTGCTTCATTTACGTTAATTCAACCGTCAGAAGGAGTTACCTCTTTACAACAACAACAAAAAAAAAGACCGATTTGACCTTATAGGCTGTGTCTCTGTTGGCTTTGAACATTTTGCTTTAGGCATTTTCTTCCATATCTCAATGCATTCTCCAACTCAAAGTTAAAATTTGACTGGGAATGTTGGTGGACAGCAATTTTCAGGTCATACCACAGATTTTCAGTTGGGGTGAAGTCTGGGTTTTGGCCATTCCATTAAATCAGAAAGATGTATGACAACTCGTGCCAAACCATGTGGACCTTTTGATGTCACACAACAACCAACAAAATATAGAAGAAGAAAAAACAATAACCTGCTTATTTACAAGTGGAAATATCTTAAATATGGGTAAATGTATCTACACATTCTTAAAATAATATTACAACAAACCAAATATAATATTAACATTATTTTTTATTACAATTTGCTAAAATATTAGGCAAAAATTTCTTGTTCTATTGGCAGATAATTTTGCTAGTTTTAGGAATTTATTTATGGAACAAAACAAAATTCTTTGAGAATTTTTGATCACAATTTTAGTAACATTGGACTAGAAATAAGTTCTTACTGATCTTATATTTGGTTTGTTTTAAAGTTATTTTAAGCAATTATAGATGAGTTTAGCTATATTCAAGAATATTTCACTTGCTAAGATGTCATACAAATTGCATCTTAACAATTGAAAACATCTTAATTCCTAGCTAATTTTCACAAAACTTTGTAAAACGTGTTGTAAAATAAGATTATTGAGCTTATTTCTAGTCAAATGTTACTAAAATTGCAAGTGAAAACATTCTTGTTCTATTGGCAGATAGTTTTATTCCTTTAAGAAATAAAAAAACTAACAAAATTATCTGCTGAAAGAACAAAAAATGTTTTCACTTGCAATTTTAGTAACATTTGACTAGAAGAAAGCTTACAGTAATAATCTTATGTTTGGTTTGTTGTAAACTTATTTCAAGAAATTATACATGGGTTTGGAAAGATTCAAGAATATCTCGGTTGCTGTCATTTTTTGCAGCGCATACACTTTCATAATGAGTCAGGTGGCTGTGCTTAGAAGTTATCAGTTCTAACACACCTGCCATCACTGAAATAATTTTTATTAACCCTAAGATCAGCTGTCTTTGTTGGGTTTTCTTGATACCTTTTTGGTTTTATACACACACCAAAGCCGTAGTCCACAAAGAGCTTATGCATGTACAGGATTCCACTGTCTGAATGTTTAGGAGAGAGGTACAAAATAACATCTGAGACATTAGATGTCAATGGGGCAGTGATATTGCAAAAAACAAGATGCCCCTCCAAAATTAATGAATCAGACAAGGTGAAAATTTCCTGACGTGGCTGCCGAGAGACCTTCAATCATATTAAACGCTTAGTAGGATTATTTGACAGTTAGTGGCCGTTCCATGAATGTGACAACAATCTCTCTTATTTTTCCCATGTCAGGGCTATGTGTGTAGAGTGGCTAGATGTAAGGCCTTCATCATTAAATAAAAAAGCCTGCCTAAATCACATCAGTCCATGTGGCACAGACTGTTGAGACCAAGGTAGAATTATTTTGAACATAATTCTAAAAGGTATGTTTGGCACATGACAGTTAGCTCAATGAACATCACTCTCACAGTGAAGCATGGTGCTGGTATCATTGCTGCTTTTTTTTCTTTTAGCTGGGTTCTATTTAAAATGTATGAATTGTTCCAAATACCAACCTATTATGTGCAGGTGGTGCAGTATGTTAAAGCTCTCAGTTATCGAGTGGAAGGTCGATGGTTCGAGCCCCAGTTCTGCCAGGTTGGTTCTGTTGGGCCCTTGAGCAAGGCCCTTAAGACAGTCTGCTCCAGGGGTGCAGTATAATGGCTGACCCTGCGTTCTGTCCCCAGCCTACTAACAATGCTAGGGTATGCGAAGAATAAAGAATGTCACTGTGCAGTAACGTATATGTGATGAATAAAGGCTGAAATTAACTTTTGGCACGAAAGCTTCAGGCCAGTTTGAGATGAAGAAACATTACATCCTCCAGCACAGTAAAGCCCCAAAGCACAAATCCAAGTCAATAAAGGAATGGCCTGGTCAAAGACCAGATCTAAAGGCTATTGAAAATCTGTGGAATAACTTTAAGAGGGCTTTGCACAGAGGATTCTTTTACAATTGACAGCTCTGGAGGGTTTTTCTAAGGAAGCGTTGGGAAAATACAGCATTGACCAAAACATGCTGTTCAAAGGTGGTAGACTCTTATCCAATAAGATTAAGTGCTGGTTTACAAGCAAAATGTTCTTTAATTAAGTATTAGTTAAGTGGTGTGCACACTTGGGCAACCAGGTTACTGTAAGTTCTATTTCTACAGAACATCCCCAGCAATGGACAGGCATTATATCCCAGGTGTATTCCTAATTTACTCCCAGAATAACCCAGAAATTCTCCTTTATCCTAACAATGGTAACAATAGCAAATTAAAAATAAAATACAATTAAACAAGAGTTTTTTTCAGTGTCTGTCAATTAAAATTATGTTTCAGCTTTAAAGTGATCAAAGACACTGGTAGCCAGGATGTGCTGAATTATTAACACAAACATTACAATATTACTACCAACTGCTGGTAAATATAGGACTGGTACAACACAAATGTACTAATTAGGAAAAATAAATGATTATGTAAGAAATTAGTTATAGTGGGCTGTGGCAGACAAATAATCAAAATCACGGTGGACAAAAGTTACTATACCATCTTGTACTTAATTATTCTTAAACGTTTTATTAGTCTTTCATTACAGTGATTTACATTTACATTTAGGCATTCGGCAGACACTCTTATCTTCTCTTATAGAACGACTTACAAGAGTGCTTTGAAGTTTCCATCATTGGATAGTTTCTTACACTGGGTTATCTGGTTACTATATTAGTACCATCGGTTAAACAACATTGGGAATTTTTTACTTTTTTTTTTTCATTTTTTAGGGGGATTGCGGATATTCCTTTATCTTGAAGTTAATAAGTAAAAAAAAAAGGCTTGTTAAGTTACTTTGAAAGCGGCATGGTTGCTTAGTGTTTAGTACTGTCACCTTGGTGTCTGTGTGCATGGAGTTTGCATGTTCTCCCCGTGCTTGGTGGGTATCCTCTGGGTACTCTGGTTTCCTCCCTCAGTCCAAAGACATGCGGATTAGGCTAACTGGTGTTCCCAAATTGCCGGTTTTGTGTGAATGTTCGTGTGTGTATTTCTGTGTGCCTGCGATGGATTGGCACTTCATCCAGGTTGTACCCTAAGTCTCCTGGGATAGGTTCAAGGCCCCCCGCGACCCTGTATACAGGATAAACTGGCATAGACGAGAGTGAGAGTGAGTGCGTGCTGTAAGTTACATAGCAAAACTGCAGTGCAAAGTCATCTCCTGATTTTGTTTTTCCAAAAGCTTTACAGAGACAAAAATAATTTATCTAAATTATCATTATCACAACAACACATTTTACTGAGTTTAATTTTAGCCTTTTATTTTTATATGGAGTCCAATATACAAGTCCCTGGGACTCAGCTGTTGCTATGGAAACGAAAATGTATTACCATGTGCGCATTAATAGAAAGTGTATTTGCTATGCAGTCGAAAAAACTGTGAGAACAGATGTAACAGTAAATTAAAACAATTAATAAACTTCAAGAGAAACGCCAGGCTCCTGATGCTTTGTTGTAAAGCTATCCGCGCTACAGGTACACGTCAGACTCCAGAACTAGTTCTCCATTGGCTGTGTGGCCGTGTTGCTTCCGGGTTCAGTAGCCAATCAGAGTGGAGGAATATGCAGCCTCCGGATACAAACACGGAAATAAAGTGTGCAGACGTCAACAGGGCACACAGCTTTAGTTGTTTGCAAGTATTCTTTACACTGAAAAAGTGTAAACGTTTATTAATAATAAATTACCTTTATATATATATATTTCTTTCTTTTTTCTTTTTTTTTTTTTAGCTTTCTCGTTCTATGGATTTTCTGCAGTTGTTATCATGGGCGTGCATCGTGTTTACCATCGGCATGTTCTCCACGGGACTGTAAGCTGCCACGTTATTCTCCACGTTATTATTTACTTCCTGTAGGACTTTTAGAGCATTCAGAGAGAAATAAATACCACAGCGTTTGTATAACTCTCAGACATTCCTAAAAGTTATATCCATATTGAATAGAAGCAGGGATCTGTAGATACTGTACATGTACAAATTTGTTATAGAGAACTCTAAACTCATAAATGTCTCCAGACTTACTAAATAAGCAACACGTACACTGCCAGTCACGTGGTGTTCATTAACTGGAGCTTCTGTATGACTTATTAAATTTTTTTTACTGTTATTTCCTCAACTCAAAAAGATTAAGGATAGAATAAACAAGCAAACCTAAGTTGTTGTGCAACTTTCCACTAAAGGGTTTTGTTTAAGGTGTTATCACCTGGAGATAAAAGACTCACAATGCTGTGATTAGCATACAAAGTGTGCATAATTGCGCAATTGTTATGCACAAGTGTGCAGAATTAGTTTATAGACAACTGATTCACTTACTCATTGTCAATACCGCTTTATCCTACATACAGAGTTGTGGAGGTCTTGAAAGACTTAGGGCATGAAGCAGGGTACACCCTGGGTGTGGTGTCGGTCCATCACAGAGCACACTGTGGTCAATTTGGGAATGCTAATGAACCTAATCTGCATGTTTTTGGATTGCGATAGGTAACCCATGCAAGAATGTGCAAACTCCATGCACACAGACCCCGAGGTGGGAATCAAACCCGGACTCTGAAGGAGCAAGGCGACAGTGCTAACCACTAAGCCACCGTGCCGCCTGGACTGATTCAGTCAGTGTTTAAAAATGTAAGGGTCATCCCTATGTCCCCAGGTTCACATGATATATGGCACATAATGCGAGCATGACAGGGTCCTTCATGACAGGAGTTCCCAGAGCCCTATCCACAGTTCTAGGGTCCTATCTATATCACACATAATGGAAAACTGAAAATAATGTTTCCCAACTCTATATGTTTGACACGATTCTTTCTAGAGTTCACATAAAATAATAACGATTGATTTAGTTGTGTTTGAAAACCTTTGAAGCCTTGTTCCAATATAATAAACCGGATAGTATTCAGGAAATATTTGTCGTGAACAGAATAAGATGGTTAATGTGTGTTAACTAAGGAATATAGCACCCTGGGAACATACTGTAAGTATGCTTTCACAATAAACAATCCTGGTTTGATTTTTGCCCTGGGGTCTGTGTGCATGGAGGTTGCATGTTCTCTCAGTGTTTGGTGGGTCTCCTCTGGGAACTTCGGTTTCCTCCAACTGTTCAATGCAGATTAAGCTAAATGGCGTTCCCAAATTGCCCGTTGTATGTGAATGCGCATGTGAATGTAGATAGGAAGTTCTCCCACGGTCGTAATAGATTCATGGTCGCCATTGTCCTCCACAGTCCCTAGTTGGACTATAGAGGTTCCTGGATGGATGGATTCCCTATAAGTTCAACAACATTTCTTTTGACAGGCAGTGTGTATAAATAAATGTTTTTACACTTATATACTCCACGTTGTATAAGAAACCTTTCGGAGTCAGTGAATCATCTTGGCACAGTTACAATATGCCTGCCCTTCATATTCGGAGAAATCCAAAACCAAGCCCTATATTGGGTGTAATTTTATTTTTATTTTTTTAAACCTTGGCTTGCTACTTTGGGTTATGTTCATCGTTTAAAAGTGATAGTTCTGCTATCCTGGAGCACGATATTCTGGGCCTCTTTAGGCCTTTTTATTTATTGCTATGATAATTAGCCTAATTTTCCCTGCTCTGAACTAATACCATCCTCAATTTTTCCCTCAGCATATCTCATGCATTTGTGCCAATATGTTTAGTTTTCTCACACAATTTCCCCCTGGAGTATATAATTGGAATTTTAAATGGCCACTTTAACACTTTATTGGCTCAAGTGTAGTTTAAGATGATTCTTCTGTAGATCAAAGATTTAAAAAAAACTTTAGCACAGTGGCTTAGTGGTTAGCACTGTCGCCTTACACCTCCAGGGTCCGGGTTCGATTCTTCCCTTGGGTCTGTGTGCACAGAGTATGTGTGTAAACAGCAGCCATAAAATTTCATTTGCTGAATTCAAATTTATGTCAGCAACTGTCTCTATATATGACATGAGTGGGATATCCAGTTTTGTACGTTATTTAATTCTTTACATTACAGACCAGTGAAACGGATCATTTCATTCTGCATAACAGCTTTAGGGTCTGCATATTTATTTCAACGGCCACTAAACTTGGTTTACTGTTTGTACAACTGGGTTTCCTCCAAACTCCTAAAAGACATTCCTGGGCTGATTATGCTAAATTACCCCTAGGTGTGAATGTGTGTGCTTTGAGATAGACAGGCATTCCATTCAGGATGTGTTCTTACCAAACACCCAGGGTTCCTGGGAAAGGCTCCCTGGCCTACTACTAACCTGATGCAGGATAAGGATGATTCAGTGAATTTTCTCACTCCCCAGGATGCATTGCTTCCCTCTGCTCAAAATTCCACACCTCCGACAACGTTCAGAAGGAAGAATAAATCAGGTTTGATATGATAGGAATAATCTGTCCCCTGACTATATTTTTCTACCCTTATGTTGCAAGTGGACACTCAAAGTCATGCAGGTCATACCTCCCTACTGTGAAGGGGCACGAGCTTGAAATGCCTCTGAAGTCTTTTGCTAAACCAACCTTGTCAGTTCAACAAATATGCAAAAAAGTATATTACTTTTAGTGCCTCGTGATGAAGAGCCAACAATTTAAGCAGAGTCATTAATCAAATGGATTGGACCAAAGTCAGCATATTTCTGTTCGCCGTATATCTGACAAATCCTTCCGTGTATATGTGTGAATATTTTGCAGGACCGATTTAAAGAAAATGAGAGCCACACAGAATGCAGATAGTGTCCAGTTCCTGCCTTTCCTCACCACCTGCTTAAAGTGAGTTCATGCAAATGTACTAGAATTTTTCAGTGTATGTACGTATGCATGCATCCATTTGCATGTGTGCACATCAGTTTTGCATGCTACATAAAAAAAGCACCAGCGGTTCTTTACAGTGTCTCTGTATGTATTCAGTAATTTAGGCTGGCTGTACTACGGGGTGCTGAAAAACGATGGCACGTTGATGCTTGTTAATTCCATTGGAGCCTTATTACAGTTACTGTATATCGTCACCTACTTCCATTATGCCAAAGAGAGGGTGAGTAGAATAAGATCTGGAGCCAAAGAATAATTATTCTTCACAACAAATAAGTGGCATGTTTGCTGTTGATTATAATTAAAGCTTTGAGGCCAAATGAACACTTCTATGGTATTATACAGAAAACGCAATAAACAGTTCCCAGGTTATATTAAGTATATATTCTTTAGACATACAGTTGGATTTGAAAGTATTTCAAATAAATTTTTGATTGTTTTGTGTGTGTATGTGTGTGTGTATGTGTGTGTGTATGTGTGTGTGTATGTGTGTGTGTATGTGTGTGTGTGTATGTGTGTGTGTGTGTGTGTATGTGTGTGTGTGTGTGTGTATGTGTGTGTGTGTGTGTGTGTATGTGTGTTGTGTGTGTATGTGTGTGTATATGTGTGTGTGTTGTGTGTGTATGTGTGTGTGTGTATGTGTGTGTGTGTGTGTGTGTGTGTGTGTGTGTGTGTGTGTGTGTGTGTGTATGTGTGTGTGTATGTGTGTGTGTGTGTGTGTGTGTGTGTGTGTATGTGTGTGTGTATGTGTGTGTGTGTGTGTGTGTGTGTGTGTGTGTGTGTATGTGTGTGTGTATGTGTGTGTGTATGTGTGTGTGTATGTGTGTCACAGAGGAATGTGTTTGTGCAGACCCTGGGCATGGTATGTGTGTTGTGTGTATCTTGGGTGTATTTCAGCATGATCGTTCCTCCGGGAAACACACAGCTTTCACAGCTGGGCCTGGCCTGCAGCGCCTTCACCATCACTATGTACCTGTCACCGCTCGCTGACCTGGTAATCACACATCTACACAGTTTCTTTAACATGTTCCACATATTTTAACGGTGTAGACATCAGAACTATAAAAATGACACATGTGAAACCATTCACTGAGTGAAGAGTGCTTAAAAAAATCAGGACGTATGTTTAAGATGCTGCGGAATATTCTCGATGACTGCTTTGCACAATTTTTACATTCTCTTAGCAGCAGCTGGGAGATTCAAAACATTGCCATATGCGCCACACTTGTTGACAGATTATTTTCTATGTTTTTAATAATTTTTTTTATTGAAGGAACGTTGGAAAAAAATATTTTCAAAATTTTCATTAAATACATTAAATCAATTGAGTTTCAATCAACTTAGCTCATAATTTAATGAATTGTGCGTATCTTCAGAGGTGGGAGGTAACTGAGTACATTTACTTCATTACTGTATTTGAATATATATTTCACACATCTGTACTTTACTTTTACGCTACTCAAATGTACAGCAAATATGTAAATGTATTTTAACGTAACTACTTTTCAGCATTGCATTACTCAACAACAGGGGTGTGTAGTATTTGAAGTGGGAATTTCACCAGCTGCTGACTATTATGATGATTGAAATCAGAAGCAAAGCTAGTTGCAGACGGCGGCAAAAACAGCATTTTTGCAATTGAGGGCGGGAGAGAGAGGGAGATCTTTTACTATTACTAATAAGGTTATTGTGGGGTTAAGGTTATATGTGAGTACTTTTACTCAAGTACACAGGTAAATGGAGGATTCTACTTTTACTTGAAGAACGTATGGTATAGGGAACTTTTACTCAAGTACAGTATTTGCCCACCTTTGTGTAGCTTAAAAACCTTTATTTTATTTTAAGTGAAATATTTCACTGTCCCATATTGATTGGCTATGGGGGAAAAACAAGTATTTAAATCAAATATACTCTATTATATGAACATAAACTCTGAAGCCAAAAGTATGTCAACACCTGGCCATCACAGCCCATTGTAGTTTTTTCCCTGTTGCTACAATGTTGGAAGCGTCCAGTTCTATTCGGCCTTTGCATGCTATAGCATGGCACTTTCCTTTCACTGGAGCTAAGAGGCCCAACTTGTTCCAGCATGACAATGTCACTGTCCATAAATCAAGCTCCATGAAGACACGGTTTGTCAAGGTTGTAGCAGAAGCACTTGAGTGACCTGCACGAGTAACCCTACTGAAGGCTTTCAGGATGAAATGGAATGCCAACTGAATTCTAGCCCTCCTCATCCAACATCTCTCTAAGGCTGAATGCACAAATTCCCACAGTCTTGTTCCAAAATCTAATGGAAAGCCTTCCCAGAAGAGGGGAGATTATTCTAACAGCAACTCTTCAACAACAAAAAAAGCACATATGGGTTTGCTCATTTGGTATTAAAAGTGTATGGACCAGAGCATATGCTATTATATTTGAATTAATTTCCTAACAAATTTGAGTGTGGACATCATGTGATGCAATAGAAATCTGTACTTACCGAAAATTTACATTTTGGAATGAAAGCTCACTTCGAACCTAATACATTAGTATTCAGTCAAAGTTCTAGTCTTCTCAGCTAAGAACAGGCATCCATGGCTACACTGAAACAAGAAAATCCAGTTTCTAGAAGTCTGTTCACAGTATCCTCCCGGATTCTTTTTCTTGCTTAACAGAAGTGAAACCCGATGTTGTTTACTGCTCTTGTGACTCATCCAACTTAAAGTTCAGCTTTTTATGAATTCTGAGATGCTTTTCTGCTCACCACGGTGGTACAGAGTGGCTATTAGTGTTGCTGAAATGTTCCTTTCAGAACTTTACCACACTTTTTAAAACATTGAAAAAAGTGGAAAATCACAGAGCTCACAATTTTCCCCATTGGTTCTCTGATGTTTGATCAACAGAAACATAAGCAGAAGCTTGTATCTGCATAAATGTATGATTGCTCTGCTGCCACACGATTGCATGATCTAATGATTACGTGTCTGAGAACATATTCCTAAATGAAATGGTTCGTGCATATAGTAAAATCCGATTTCAGAATTCAGTGAAGCTGTACTGTATTCTCTAACCCAGATTTTACAGTCGGAAAAGTCTTCAAGTCAGCTTTAATTTAGTTTTTTTTTTTTTTTTTTCCATGCATCCTGCTGTGCAGAAAAAGAGAGGTAATGCAACACAATGGCTGAAAGTAGGACAGAGACACAGACACAGAAACACAGCAGTGCCAGAACAGACAGAGCAGTAGCCGAGGTGTTTCAAAAGGGCAAAGCATTAATATTGAACAGTGCTTCGGAAAGAAGTCGTGTCGCCATTATTCTCTGTTAAGAGCCTCTAATATTGTGGTATTTTATATTTTTTAAATTCAATTAACAACCTTTTAATAGGAGATGAATGCCGAATACTACAATACTTTAATACTGTAGTTATTGTAAAAATATTGATGTGATTTCTACTAGATTAGACAAGTGCTTTGATAGAGATGGATGGAGCTTTGCATGTTGCCATGACGATACAGAGACTGACTGACAGCCCGCAGTAAGTGTAGTAACAGTTTCAGTGTAATGAATTGAATGTAGTGAACACAGACAAGTGGAGTGATAGAAACGGTGAATACGGGAATAAATATCAGTAAAGAGGCAAAGCTGCATGGCCAATGAAATTAATGAACCGAAGGAACTTTATTATAAAAAATAATTTATATTCCTGACAGGTAACATTTTGATACACTAATCAAGACCAGACCTGCGGCTCTTTTGACACAGACAGAGTAATACCAGTCAGACTGTTTATCCAGCCATCAGATCATCATTTCCTTCTGTGATACTTTCGAGTTTCTGGCTTTTAGAGATGACTTTATCATAATCGTTTGAGAAACAACAGTGACAGCATTTCCTTGCCAGACTCCGAATCCTGGTATTTATAACCTAAAAAATGGAAAATGAATCATTTCAGTGAAACCGTTGTGGTTTGGGAAAGATTTTAAGTTATCTGGAAAAATCCTTTCCATATGTTGATGTTCACTCATGGAGTTGGATGAGCTTGCGAAGATGTTAAACATGATCAGCATTACATTTGACCTCTTGGGTGGTTTTTGCTGTTACAGTAAATTGAGAATCGTTAAGGATTCACTGGCTTGTCCGTCTGATGTTACCAACGCAAGAAATGTTTTTTACATCAGGCATGGTTTGAAACACTAATCCTTTTAGAAGCCAGAAAGTCCTGCTTTCTCATTTGCAGCAACGTTGCTGAAAAAGGGGTTTATGGGTAAATGTTGCATGCAAGAGCTCAATAATATACTAGTGTTCGGTCCCCCAAGTTTCAAATTGGTATTTATATACAGTAATATTATTCTGTATCTAGTAATAAGATAAAACTGAATGAATAATTTCAGGTAATTATAGTTAACTATTTAAACAATTGCAGTAGTTAAAATGAGCATTACATGGAAAAAAAAAGGAAAAAACATTTCAAAGGCATAATTCTTATTAATATTTAATAGCAATACACTGGTGAGTTAGAACTTGGGAATCAGCTTTATTGAGCCACTTCTTTTTCCATTTATTCTAGAATGAATCGCAAACCGTTAATTTAATGTTTTCCATTTTCTGACTCTTTGTGGATATGTACTTGTTACATGCAAGTATGTTGGCAGACACCTATGAGACCTCCCACACACAACGCCCGCATGTGTTCACAAATACACGGATATAAAAATATAAACCAGGCATAACAGGGCTTCTTTGGAATCACAGTTCCGGCTCTTGTACATTGATGATCAAACTTCTGTGACCCACACCAATTGTTGTCTTATGAAGTACATTAGATGTCTTTTAGCGCAAATTAAATGTCATGATGATACATTTGAAGGGGTTCATTGCAAAATGAGATGCATCTATTCTGGCAGTTTTTAAAAAAGATGCAAAAAGTATTTTAAATGGGGAAAGAAGGGTGTTAAAAAGCACAAATTCCAAAATATTATGTCAAAATTGCTTTGATCTTTCGATCCATTCGAGTGATTTTTTTTCTTCTCAAAACGTGCAATAAATCCTTATCCCAGAGTTTTGTCACAAGTGATGAATCTGTCTGGTTGTGTTGTGTAAGGAGCCACTGTCAGCAAATTGAAAAAAAAATTGTTCTTACTTGACTTTTTACTAAAAAGATTGTTAAGTATTAAGAGAAATATAAAAACTATAGAAAAAAGTTAGGTTTACAAAGCCTCATTAGAAGTGTCCTCATCAGCACCTCTACTATTTCAGTGGTCAACGGGAATAACATAACCGATAACATTTAGAGAATGATGTCACCATTCTGTTTTGGTAACATCATTCTCTAAATGTCCATTAAAAACATTTTGTTCATTGATGGCAGGTAATGTTCTGCCCAGCTCATACATTTTTTTTGTTTGTTTGTTTTTTTCGTTGGTATGTGTTATATATACGGGGGGCGAGGGGACGTTCCCACAGATATGCATCTCTTTCACAAGTTGGCAATAAGTGATCTGTCGATGTTCAAGGATGAGACGTTCCTCTTGCTGAATTCTCACAGGATCGATTGCAGTGGGCTCCGAGCCTCCTCAACTGGGATCATCATTCATGGATGTACGGCCTTCTTTAAAAATGTTTGCACAATCAAAAATTTTATTGCAGAGTCTTATGACCGTACGGCGCTTGAAATCTTCAGTAAAGTCAATAGATTTTATACCGTCCTTCACTAGTCCTGGTTTTGACTTGAAGGTCTGTGGTATATAGTCATTTAAAATATATATATATTATTTGTTTATAGAAAACTATGTGCATGAGTAAAATAATTTGTCCGAACTAAAAGTGTGACATGGCATTTATCACGTTTTGCAATGAAACCCATGATAAGTCTATCTATTCATTTACAGATGCAATTAAACTATACCTCTCCACCAAGTGTATACTTCAGTCCTAGGCTTAGCCTCTGAAAAACCTGATTTCGATTTCCTCATGTAACCCAGTGACGGCAAATATAAAAAGGAACAAGATGATTTTTGACGACGACGACTGCTGTGAGATTATCCCTTTGAATAGAGCTGCAATCTGTCGTACTCATCAAGACAAATTTGTGAGCAGTTTCTCCCAGCAGTGTGAGTGCTTTCGACTACAGCAGTTGTTTGTAGCTGATTTGAATTTGCTGACTAAAAAAATAGCATTAAAAAGCATAAAAATGAGAAATGGGTTTATTTTTTAAATGCCTTCCCTTGACATATGGTGCAACCATTTTATAACGGGCAGGTGTGCTTTACATTAAATTTATTACTATGAGCATTCAGACGTTTCCCTTTATCATCAGTGTCGTACGAGCAGTACTATTCATGATCATAAATGTGTTTGTTTGGCAGTGGAACAAAGCCTACAGACTGAAACAAAAAGTACCATTCCCGAACAACGTTTCAGTCTTTCTCTCTCTGTGTATCTCTTTTCTGTCTCCCTCCATTGTGTGTGTTTTTGATCCAGTGCTCCGTTTACACAAATCCATAGTTAGTTTCCTGTCTTTCTTTTCCCTCTTTTTGTTTCTTCCTGTTTTTCATGTCATTGTGTGAGTATCCATGTCTTTATGTGCTGGGAAATGGTGTCTGTCTCTCTCTCTGTCTCTCACTGCATGTTTATGTGTGTGCGAGAGAGAGAGTAAGAGAGATACTGAAACTTGTCAACATCTTAAATCTTACAGCCTTTAGGCGATTAACAGATTTTGGTCCATTATTCCATTATGTTCTGTGTCTCTTCCAGCTGGAGATAATACGCTTTCGTTCAGTCGAGCGTTTGTCCTTCTCCCTCACCGTCGCCACCTTCTTTACATCCACCTCCTGGACTCTGTATGGCCTTCAGCTGGGGGATTACTACATTATGGTAAAGGAAATACACCTACAGTACATAATTCATTTTTAGCCATTTGTAGCAATAAAATGCCCATGACAAGCATAACAAGATGAAGAGCTCGGTGTCGTGTTCTTAGCGAACACAATTTCTGTGACTCTGAAGAAAGCCTTTTTGAAATGGCTCCAAGTTAAACAGCTTTAGCATCATGGATGTAAAACGGAAATGTAGGACATATTAAATATAGTATAATTTGGATACATTTTTAGAAATATCTTTGAGTCGTGATTTTTGATGATGAAGGAATCTGTCTCTTGGCTCTCCTAGGGATGTGTGCGACATAAAGATTGTAATAGTAGAAACACAATCAAGCAGGCTGACTAATAAACGGCAACATAATCTTCTTCTTGAAGTGTATTTTTTTTCTCAGGCATCCAGGGTTAAAAAATTAACCCTTAAAACTCAAGCGTCACAGATGCGTACTGGCAACACAGCATACTGTAGGTCAATGATGATTTAAAAAAAACCTGCTTGTATGGAAACTTTACCAGTGTGTGTTAACAGAGAGGCTTCCGACTTTAATCTGTATATTTGGGTTTTCGGGTATGTCATGTAAAAGAAAAGTTATCATTAATATAGTTAGCATTATTACTGTAAGGGTACTGTAAAATTTATCACAACCAGAAAATGGGAACATCACAAAAATGTAGTACTCTTAAAATGACTATTATTCTTATTACTTTTTCATAGAAACCACTGAAAACACCACATCATGTGTGTCTGTGATTGTTCTTTGCCTTTCTTGTGCCAGGGCTCTACTCTATTGTAGAATGTGTCGTGCTATACTGCACAATCCCGAACCCTATATATGTTTATGAAAAATATATATATATTAAAAAACAAAAACGGCATAAGGAATAATGGCTAAAATGCTCTGAGCTTTCTACAGACAAGATCATGTAGCTGTTGGAATGATGAAGTTATTTTGGACCTGCCTTGGAGTTTAAGGGGTTAAAGTGACATCATAAATTTTGTGATCATGTTATCATGACATCGTGACATCAATCATGTCAGCGCCACAGAAATATTCTAGAAATCCAAAACGTTTATGGATTATTTAATTTCTTTCTCTTCTTTCTCAGGTACCCAACACTCCAGGTATTGCGACAAGTCTCATCCGTTTCCTCCTCTTCAGGTTGTTTGACTCCGCTAGTCAAGACAAGCCACCCTATAAACCCCTCCAGGTCTGAGCGGATCCAATTAAGTCACCGAGTGCCTTAGCCATGTTCCCTAGGCCAATCTAACCTGAATCCCATGCCACATCTTGCATCACAATCCTGACCTTATACCATCTGTGTATGAGGTTATTTATTTATTTATTTTTTTTTTTATATATATAAGTAGTAGCCGATTCAAACCTCCCCAAACTTGTTATTGCTCAAACAATCCAGAGAGAATCCATATGAATCAACTCAGGGCTAACTAGAAGTTTTAAAAGTACATCTCTAAGCTTTGTCACACTGCCACTTTGAGTAACATTTAAACGCATCTGGGTGTCTGTCTGCACTGTGACTCCAATTTTAAGAGCATGGATATGTGGGCAGTAAATTTCCCCGAGCCTCTGACCCTTAATTTTCCCTCAAATTTACAAACAACAACTTGAGTTGTGCTCGCTAACAGATAAGAGCATTAAAATGAAATTTCAGTCTTATCTCCAAATTAGATTCTGACATCCTGAAGCGTTTTTTTCCCCCCCAGCTATTATTTTATTTTAAAAAAAAAACATGCTTTTTAATTGCCAATTTATTTCTATTGCTTTAATCGTGGAATACATAATTTCCATGCTAACACTTAATACAACGAGGCTGTTTTGGTGGAGGACCTACACAAATCTTTGATGTATGTATTTTATTAAATGTATATACTGGTATAAGGTATATACAGGACCAGATGAAAAAGGATTAAACAAAAACAAAAAAAAACTCATGCTTGGCAGCTTTTTGCTTTTGCTGCAGCTCAAATCTGACACACCCCTGGTCCGTGAATAACGTTATCGGGTGTGTTTGGTTTGGGTTGGAGCAAACATGTACACACCCTGATCTCTGGGTGTGACTTAGTTTATATTTTCATGACGTGCCAAGAGCTTAGGCACTTAAGCAAAACCTAAAGAAGACTATTGACTCCCTAGATTGATTTGCAAGAGTTTATACTAGTGTGTTCTTGTGTGGGACATTTAATCAGTCACTGAACAACATGCTATTGTTTTTAAAGATGCCATACTGAAAAAAAGGCAAAGAACCTACGAACTGGCTGGGGTATTGTATGAATCGTCATCATTAGTGCACGATAAGAGTAAAAATTTCTAATAGAAAACACATTGCACAAGTCCCCCCACGGCCCCAATAGCCTTTAGACAGTTTGTCTTCTAGTACTCTAAGTAAATTTGAATCCATCCTGGTACTGTATTGTGTGTATAATGTTGCACAAATGCCAGACCCTGATAGCCTCTATTAAAGTATCTGCTTAGTAATTCTACTCTGTCATCAACACAGCAAAGCGGATTTAATGATGACATTTACGAATCCCCTATCCTGGGACTGGTGGCATTAAGAAACCCCGTCAGAAATTCCCAAAGGATAGCAGCGTAAACCAGTATTCAGCAGTACAGATATACAAGTCCAGACTGCTTTCACCTTCCACCAAAATCTGCGAAAGGCGTGGAATGAGGAGTGAAAAACAACCGATTCGTGCGAAGGTGAGAGAGCGCAGATGGAGTTCTTGGCATGTCGCTCCAGTACATCTGCTCAAGTCCAAAAGGTTTGCGCTAGAGACTGACAGGGGTGTATATTTACTGTTACTTACTGTGTACACACAGACAAGGCCAATAAAAGAAGGGAACTAGTGGTACCAGAATCTTATTTCTCATAAAGTGCTTTAGTTGTAGCTCTATAGAACGGTGTAGATTATATATAAATAAATAATTAAATAAAAAATGTTATTATGTTTTGATATCATGCTTTATTTTGTTTAAGGAAGGACATTTTCTTATACAAAAAAATGATATATATTTACTGTACCTCAATAATCACTGTGCTCTTTTCCTTTTGAAACTTATTTAATATGTTTGTAAAGCTGTAATCCTTTGCATAGTAGTGTGTGAGGAGTTTCAGTGGATGCAAGCTTCTTATGTTATGTTTTATCATTGTGAATGGATTGATGGATGTTTTTTCCTGTTTATTATTTTTTTTTTTTTAAGAAATAAAAGCTTATATTATGATCTTTATATAATGAACATCTTCTGTGCCTGATTTTGAAGGAAGAATTAGAGTAGAGAAGCATAGCTTAGCTCATGAATGCCCATGGATTTTCTCTCAGAGAGGATAATCTCTCTGTGAAAAGCGCAGACAAACAAAAATGATCCTGGGTATTACGGCCTCCACTACATGGAATTCGATTCATGCGAGTAGCTTGATACTACTACTACTACTACTACTACTACTACCGTTGCTGTGTGAGATCGCCAGACATTCTTTTCTTTTGCTTGTAATGTCACTACGAGTATGTATAACTGGCAGCGTATCCCAAGGAGGGTCTGCATGCACCTCCTTTCCTCTGGTCACACAGAGAGATGAAAGCAGAGAACATCA
This sequence comes from Clarias magur, assembly GCA_013621035.1. NCBI lineage: Eukaryota > Metazoa > Chordata > Actinopteri > Siluriformes > Clariidae > Clarias > Clarias magur. The sequence continues at coordinate 324,925 of QNUK01000207.1, forward strand.
GTGTGATTGAGAATCAGCTTAAAAGACACGGGGGTGCTGGGAGCTTTGGTCTAAAGACATACATATATATATATATATATATATATATATATATACATATACACACACACACACACACACACACACACACACATATATATATATATATATATATATATATATATATAATACATACACATGTGACCCTTTAATTTGTGTGTAAAAGTATGTAAGGAGACAGTTTTATGAGTTTAATAGCAGTTATAGGAGTCAGAGTGGAACAGTTGGTAAAGGTGCTTTTTCTTTTTTTTCTTTCTTTCTTTTACTGCTTCTGCCCATTAAGCATCTCATTCTCTACACTACAAAGCACTGATACTGAATGAAGCACTCGGGTATAAGCTAATGCATTTAAGTGCACTTAGTACATTGGGCAGAAATGTGCACGCTATGATTATGAGGGCAGCATTATGAATTATGAAAAGGGATTTACAGGGTCCACGGTGAGCAGCTTGAAGAAATGATACTGTAGCTTCCTCCCCAAACTGTTGCATTTGTAACTGGATCTAAAATTGCTATACGATTTTTCTCAGCCACCTTTCTATACGAGTTAGCATATACAAATACTTTGTTAATATCCTGGGAGTGTTCATCTTTCATTAATTCATTCAGCTTCTATACTGTTATTCTATACAGGGTCACAGGAAGCCGGGAGCCTATCCAGGGAAACTTCGGCCACAATTCAGGGTACACCCAAGTCATTGCACAGCATACATGCACACAACACACTCAATTTGGGAACACCAATTAGCCTAATCTGCATGTCTTTGGGGTGTGGGAGGAAACCGGAGTACCCGGAGAAAACCCACCAAGCACACAGATCCTAGGCAGTAATCAAACCCTCAATGTTGGAGGTGCGAGGCCGCAATGCTAACCACTCAGCCACCTTTCTGCCTCCTGGAAGTGTAACATAATAAAATATCAGACTGGAATCATGTATTTAAAAAAGCTTACTCATATTCCCAAACTTTTTTGGTAGAGTTCCGAATTTATATTCTTGATGGTTCTTGGTATCACAAACCTTAAATTAATCAATCAATCGCAAAATGTTACGATGTATCACCTAGGAACTGTTCCAAACTCATGCACAACAGTTAGGAACGATCTATACAGTATGTGCAAGATGGGGGATTGAGGGACGTTTAGAGATTCTTTTGAGTGGCAATTCATGGATCGCTACAGTGACTCAAAAATGTATTGTTAAAATTAGTTTTTAATTTATCTATGTTTGCATTTGAGCTGGCAGCACGGTGGTGTAGTGGTTAACGGTGGTGAACTGCTACAATTACTCTTAACAATATTGCCACAAAGCAGGTTTACATGAATAAGAGAGCTTTCCCACATTCTGAGCCTGAGATCATAGAAAGTTATAAGGAGATTTTCAGGAATTGGTTGAGACTTCAATGCGGGTTAAAAAAAAAAATAGAAGAAAAAAAAAAGATAAATTCTGGAAGTTTTTAAATCTTGTTACCAGCAAAAAACATCTTAACATTTCTTAAGTTATTGAAAGATGAATTGTAGACCTTTTTAGGTGTTTTGTCCTGCCTTGTAATGAATCATAGACTATTCCAAAATATGTGGAATTCCTTGTTTCGTGTTGACATGGACAGCCTTGGGCTGTCATTAGTAGAGCACATGTAAAATCTCTTATGTGGGGATGGAGGAACAAGTCTGTTAAAATGCACTAAATCTTCATACTAAACAACTCTCTTGATAAAATGACTAAGTCCAGCTTAACTGCTAAATAGCATTAGCATTGTAAATAGAACACTCTATACTAGACACTACATTGTGTATGGTGATTTTTATAAAAATATGAGTGTGAGGTCCCTAGCTGTTGTATTCACAGGTTGTAGCACCTAAAGGCACATGTGTAAAGGGGGGAAAAAATACATTAATTATTTGGTGTGCACGAGTAGGTTTATTCACACAAGAAGTGTTTCAGGAAATACATTGTTTTTTTTACAATTTACATATCCAACATTGAAAACCAAAGTACAAAATACTGTGCTCTAATAGATCCTATGCAGCATATGACGGAAGTCTGTGGTTAGAGAGTACTACAGAAACTAGGAACCTGCTGCACACTTCCATAATAAACACTGTAGTGTCTATTAGAGATATTTAGTAGTTTGGTGTGCATGGTTGGATTTTGCCATTTTAGTTGACTTGCTCCACCTCCATGTTTTACTAGGTCCTTAGATTTTTTTTTACTATTTTCCAATATCTGGAGATGATCACTGGTTCAGGACTGAATTTGAGACAGTACCATACTTGAGCTTGTGTAAGCGTTTATCCTTTTTTTTTAAAAAAAAAACTCACTGTTTCATGTGTCAATTGGATATAAGATGTTTTAAATACACTCAAGTCCTTATGTATGATTATCCACTTTTCTATTTCTGATGTTGCCAAAGCTAAAAGTTATGAGGTCATCGTGGAGTCAGAGTTGCCAAGGGGTTTGTTCACATGCAAATGTCAGCTAGTTCTGGAACAAGGTTGTGGGTGGCAAAAGCAGGTCCACCGGTGAAATATAATAAGGTCAAGTATGCAAATGTAGGCTATGTCAATCAAATTGAGCATAGTATACATCCATATGACGTAAAGAAAGCGTTTTGTTACTGCTAAGATAAAAAAGACTGGAAGCAGTAGATGGGACCATTCTAGGAAAGTACTAATATGTGCATTGATGATTATTGCAGGTCAGAAATTTGTGTACATAAGTGTGAACTTTTATTTCAAGTATTGAAAAAGCCGGAGACAAAGAAGAATTCCTTTTCGTCTAAATGCACAAAAAATGGTTTGTAATGGTCTGAGATGCAAACATTGCTCAGACCTGGCAACCCTACACAGCAGATTTTGCCAAGTCTGCAGCGTGAAAATCTGTTTTATGACAGTCGTACCCCCCCCCCCCTTTCTCTCTCTGTACAGCTGAGGTTCATTTTCTGGGTTTATCTGCAACTAAGCTTCTCCCGTGACTTGTTGGTCAATCAAATTTCAAGAGTCAAATCTAAAAAGGAAACGTAGAAGACGAAGCTCTATTTCATTACAATCTTTCATTGAATATTTGCATTTGTAAATATTATTGGGCGCTTAAAGGCATTTCCAGTATTACTGAAGCAAACACACACACACACACACACACACACACACACACACACACACACACACACACACACGTGTGTGCATTGCATAGTTGTTTAGTGTATATTGGAAAAGAACTATCAAGAGGTCTTGTTAGAATGGATTCCAGGCAGTCTGATATGCATCGTATTCCTGTGATGGTTGTTAAAGTGTCTGATAGTCTGGTAAAGACACTAACACTAACACATAAATTCTGCCGTATGGGAGTCACTGATGCTGACTGGCAGTAATAAAGAAGATTCTGCTGTGTTTAATGATATTTCAGAGAGGATATGTCTTTTTCTGCAAAATTGCTTGTTTTTTTAAGGCGTCTAACTTTATAAAGAAGATGTCATAGGCTGCGAGTTTGATGGCATTTCATGCTGTGAATAGTAAGCTTGAATGACTTTAAATAGAGGTGAAGAGATGTTGATTTACTGCCATGTGACACACACACTGGTAGACGCTTTCATTCTATCCATCCATTTATTCAATGTAGGGTTTGCAGGTGGTTTATTCCTTGGAACAAAGCAGGGTACACCCTGGATGGGGTGACAACTCATCGAAGGGCGCACACACACACTATCGGAGATTTCCTAATGCTGACCAGACTACAACACATCTTTAAAAGGAAACCCACCAAGCACAGGGAGAAAACTGCACACTCCACACACAGATCAGAGGCGAGGTTTGAACCCTGGCAGCTCTGCTTGTGCGAGGGTTCATCCTTGTCAGGATCACCATGAGTTCTGCATATCTCAGGAACACTGGTGGGAATGCATTCTGGATGGGAGACCAGTCCATTACAGGACATAAGGTACACACCTCCAAATACTACTCTCCAAATGTTTTGGGGAGATGGGAGGGAACGCACAGGAAACCTACACAGACACAGGAAGAACACCACATAGACAAAACTTTGAGCTCAGGATCAAACTTACAGCCCTGAAGCAATCAAAATAATAAAGTGCGGTCTCTTAAAACACAAAAAATATATTATTGTGTTATATTTATAGATCTTAAAGAAAAGAGCTTGAGTACACAGTTTTGATCTGGCAAAATGTTTAGCAAATATTGAGAAACGGAGAGACTACACAGCATGTGTGTGTGTGTGTGTACAGGAAAGGAGAGTGCGCTGAAGAACACGATGGGCATCCACTAGCTACAAAATAAAAATTTAAATGGACAGGAAGTACACAAGGGTCTTTAAATGACAATAGATTTCTGATCCTCACAACATACAACCCTTTGTGTGTGTATGTGTGTATGTGTATCAGGCTAATCAGTCCAACAATGGATGTCTGCCCGAAGCTCAAAAACAGGATCCCTGTGTTTCCTGAGTGGTCTCCAAGGGATTCCCATGCACACTCACGCACACATGCACAGGCCATTTGTGTCATTTTGGTTATCTATCCCTCACACACTAAGCTGTTGCAGTCATATTTTGACTCGGACACACACTCAGGCCAGATTATGTTCCTATACGCTATGCGTCTTTGTCTAATGTTAGGCAGACTGTAAATAAGCACATATTCATTCATGACGGGTGGTGCTACCTGCTAACGTGTACGTGCAGATCCCGAATTTGGCATCGGGCTAGTTTAGTGGTTTAGGAGGGATTTGTGTGTTGTCTCAGCTTCCTTCTTCATGTTAAAGCACATCTTGGGGTTGCTTTCATGTGTGAAGCACATCAAGGTGTATAACAGATTCTCATTCATAATGTTTTTTTTTTTTTTATGTTTTTATGTTCATTTATTATTTGTTTTTAACAATCTCTCAATACTGAGCTCACGTTTTAAAATCTTTTTACACAGTTCTCTTTAGCAAAATGAAGCTGAGCATAACAGTTAACCTCACACACAAAGGGTGTCAAAACTACCAGAATTCTTAAACATGCATCAAAAGGAACTCAAGAAAAACACGAACTAGGGAACAAATACATTTTGCAACAAAGCATTTTCCCCCCCCAGACAGAGTACAAGTAAATAGGCAGCCTGGTGGTGCAGTAGTTAGCACTGTCACCTTGCGCCTCCAGGGTCAAGGGTTCAATTTCCGCTTTGGGTCTGTGTGAGTGGGGTTTGAATGTTCTCCTGGAACACTGAACCTGGACCCTAGAGATACAAGGTGACAGTGCTAACCAATAAGCCACTGAGCCACCGCCATTTAAATTTAATTACTACAATTTACTGAAATGTGTTTAGTCAAACTATCTAGAGGGCGCTAAAACAAAAGCCTGGATGCAGCAAGGCGTGTTTACTTTGCTTTTGTTTGCTCTTGATCTCTCTTTGTTAAGCATGTTATAGAGTATAAAGTGAGCTGCCTGCTTTAGTCACAAAACTGCTTTTTTTTTTTAAACTGATAAAAATAGACATTAAAAATTAGCATAGGGTTTCCTGTGACTACTCCAGGTTATTCTCATAGTCTTAAAAACATATGCTGTTATAAAGGTTTAATAGAATTACAGCATTATAGTTCATAATTCTACATTGATTGTTTAAACCCTCTGATGCACAAGCCATTCTACACTTTTAATGAGCACAACTTTGTGCGGGTAAAAAAAAAAAAAAAAAAACCCGACCATTTTCTGTGGTCTGCAGCTCAGTGTTTCACTGCAATATCTTTGAAACAAATGTATGTCATTAATTAGGACTTATAGGAAGTAATTACGTACCTTTTTGTTTTTTTAGTCATTTCAAGTAATTTTTTAACCTTTCCTGTAACACTTTACAATGTGGCATAATTGTGACCACCCATATGGCAGCATGGTCAATAAAAAAACAAAACCCAAGCCATATTCGCAAATATGCAATATACTTACAGCAGTATAATACAAAAATCTTGCTAAAAAGTATTTTAGACGAACTAATTTTTTTCACCATAGTTCGACAGTTGGCTAGCAAAAACTTTACAAGTCAGTAGCTAGTTCAGGTCATCAGCTAGATAGCAAAAACAGTACAAGTTATTGGCTAGCTAGAAAAACCCTACAGGACTACAAGTCATTAGCTATCTAGCAAAAATACTACATGTCAGTAGCTAGCTAGCAAAAATATTACAAGTCAGTAGCTAGCTAGCAAAAACACTACAGGTCACCAGATAGCTAGCAAAAATAGTGCATGTCAGTAGCTAGCTATCAAAAACACTACAGGTCATCAGCTAATAAGCAAAATAACTACAAGTAGCTATCTAACAAAAACACAACAGATGAACAATTACCTATTAATAACACAACAAATCTTCAGCTAATTAGCTTTATCTCTGATTGATTGATACTGAGAGTACTTACATACTGTATGTCGTGCAGTTGTCTTCTAAATAGAAGCAACTGTCACCCTAAAGGGGTTTGCTGCAATAAAATGTGCCCCTAACTAGAAATACGTAAACAAATTAAATGTTTGCATAAATTCTATTTAGATTATATTCGGGCCATTTTTGAAACTAGATAAAAAATTTAAAATGATTGTTTGTGATGTTAAAAAACAACCTGGTAGAGGAATTCATAAAATATTGACTGATAACATGCATCACATGCAAAGATGTTTAGCAAAATCTTTATATCATCTTTCATGCTTGAGCCATCTTGCGCATCAAACGGTTAAACCTTTAGTGGTACATTAAGATAAGAGTTGCATGTCTAACACACTTCAACCATAAGTGATAGTCATGGTATGTGCACATATTGTATGGATGATGTGTCTGGTGTCTGAATATTACTTTTGTTCTGAATTATTTGGGGGTGAATGCGGTAAATGTAAACGTAAGTCACTCAGGATAAGGGCATATGCTTAATGCTGTGAAGGACTGCTTAGCACTGCACTTAAAAAACCCATGATGGGGGTGGAGTAGGGGGGGAGTTGAGCCTATAGGGGCTGTTTACTCTGTTTTCTCCTTGAGTTAATGCCACCTGTGAGCTATTCAGCTGTTGAAGGGAAAGTGAGGTAGAGAAAAAGAAGGAACTGAGCTGGAGGAGGAGGAGAAGGAGAAGGAATGTGACTCACGCTCCTCTCGTTCGCTCAGCTTTCTTTCAACCTTAATTTTGCCCTTCTTTCCCATCCGATAGGTTCTTTCCGTGCCACGTTTATTTCTGTCGCTTCCTTATAATTGTGTGTGCTCATCTGCAGACTTTAGTTCAGCGCTCGGGTTTGTCAGCCGTACACTATCACTCAAGTCAAAGACAAAACCGGAGGGCCAAAAGTGAATGCCACTGGCACATGTTAAAAGCTACAAGTATAAAAGAGAAAACGTGAACATGGTAATGCAGGTGTCATTTAGTGTATTTTTATAATTTACCTCTCACCTTTACATACACAATGTGCTTATTTTAACCACTATGTCTTTTATATTTATGCACGTACACTAACCTGCCTCTCACATTCACAGCCACTTTTTGTGTATGTGCTAGGTAAAGTGGTGTATGAAAGAGCCTTTTGTGTGACTGCGAGGGGTAAAGTGGTGAATGGGAGTTTTTTGTTGTATAAGAACTGTAAATGCACCCACCCACACATATCCTCACACATCCACACACACATCCTCGCACATATATACTAAGAAAAGAACATAAAAAAAACTATTAACTCAAAACTTACTGTGAATGCAGGTCTAAGTGCATTTGTTAAATTATGAATGTTTTAAAGTATAAGTCACAAATTTTAAACTGTCACTATTGCACTTAAACACTCTAGCGTCTTACGGTAATTCTCTACTTTTGATTGGTCAGGAAGTGTTCCTTAGTTTGTTCTAACAGCAGGTCTAATTGGAGTGCTGCATGTAATTAAAGTCACATGTCTCGTCAATGCATTTGTTTTATTCTGTTATGAGAGCTGTCTCATAACAGCTCATTCACACAGACTTGTACGGTAAATGCTACAAATAATCCAAGACTCATAATGAACAGATTCTAAAATGTGATGTTATTCGTCAAATGAACATGAATAATGATGATTTTTAAAATACAGTTTTATTTAACAGTTCTTGAAGGAATCTAGAGAGAAAGTGAGGTAGAGGTAGTAACATTGCACAGGTTGTCCTCCATGGGAAAGTCTTCAGGTTTCTTGGCAGCAGAATGAAAAGGTACTGGATGGGACTAGGAGAGAATGAGAAGATCTGTATGTGAAAGCAGAAAACACATCTAATATCTGAGGCAGCGTTTTAAAGAAGGCTGTACGTGTTAATGATGCTCTGTGGGAACTGTATACGCAATCATACATGAACACCACTTGCACATTACAGGAACTTGGCTGGGAGCTCCAACCTCACATCTAAGTCATTTCCACATGTTTGGGCATTTAAAGGAATTCCTGGGGTCTAGCGTTTCAGAAGTGAAGCAGGCAGTCCGATTATGGATCCTCCCTACCGAGACAAAAAGAGTGTAGCAGGGGATTACAACAGGAAACATACAAAAATCATCAACAGTATTTTCAAAGTGAACGGCATCTTTAAATAAAAGTTAAAAACATAGCAAGAGTCAAACACAATAAGGGGATAACAGTGCAAAAGGCTAAGATCTTACATGAGAGTAATCTATTGTCAAGACCTTGTAATTGCGACATGAGTTATAACACTGATATGGGAAGAGAGAAAATCACTGGGCTGTGATATACATGTGACAGATGATAGTAATTATATATTATGATTAATATAATGAACCTTTTGCTTTGTACAGATGAATAGGAAATTGATGATAGCAGGGGAAAACTCAGGAGGAGAGGGACCACTGGTGGTGTGGTGGGGAACTGTTCTGTATGGATGGGCATCTATGTACAGTACTGTATATGCATTGCCTGGCCAAAATAATAATCATAATAATCATTTCAATCATCACAACAATTATTTCAGTTGGATCAAATTATTGTGCTGCATCATGCAAAGAAAACAACTAAGCATATTTGAAAATATTGGAACTGGGTTAAGAATGATTTTATTATGAAAATCTGGATGCATAGAGCTGAACTGTCAACTTTGGGAAAAGGAAGATGTTCTGCAAAATCCTGAATATTATCTAAACATTTAGTGACGCTGCATGTAAAAAATAATAAAAACATAACTCTTTTTAATGGTGAAAATAAGAAAATTTCCATACATGCATAATGTGATGAGAACTAACAGGATTGGGACTAAACAGCTGTGTGGTCATAAGAAAACCACTCATTAGTGAGGCTAATCAGAGAGAAATGGTTATAATTTGACATGGAGCATAAAGATTGGATTTTGGAGCAATGGAAAATGGCCATGAAAGGTCTGATGAGTCCAGATTAACCCTATTCCAGAGTGAGGAATGCATCAGGGTAAGAAGGAAAGTGCATGAAGCGATGCATCCATCATGTATAATGCCCACTGTAAAAGTTATGGTCTGGGGTTGAGTTTAGAACTTAATTTATAAACCCAACTGACTATGAAAAATCTGCATATGGGAAGCTTTTTCATGAGAAAAAAAAAACTCCCCAATTGCAGTACATGCAAGTTGTCAGCAATTCAGCTTAATTATTTTCTTAGTTCAGTAGTAATGATACTTACTTGATATGGATAAATCAGTCATGACTGGAAAAAAAGACCACTTCTAAAAAATAAAAGGCAACATGAGAAAACATGAATGCATACCCTTTCAGCTGTTTGTCAAAAAGCCTGAGAGGAGAGCGGTCTGTTGCTAAGGGAACAGGTGAGGTCAGAGGTCAGCTTATAAAGCTGCATGTGCATGAGTACTTGCACCTCGCCACCCGCCGAGTTCAGGTTTTATATGCGCGCCTGCTTCAGGAGGTATTTATTAGGATCCGCTTGGACTGTTACAGGTCAAAGAGATTTGTTTCTTTTTATTTTCACTTTTCACTCAACCATTTGTTCGTGGTACAGATACCTGTGGGCTGCTCTCACGCCTCTCAGCTTCGGCTCTTTTCTAATTTTAAACTTTGCTAAGACATTTTGAGTTTTCCTTTTTCACATCTGAGGATCTTTCGGTTCATTAATATTTCAAGCAAAATAATCAGTGCCGGTTAATAATGTATATTGTTCTAAGTGTTCTGCTAAAACGCTGATGGAAATGACTGATGAGCTTGTGTGGCTTTTTCTCTTTGCTGAAAGATTCTCCACTGGGAAAGAGAGTTTCCCTGCGCAAGCACTTCAGGATTATAAACCGGTGTGAAACTAAGTTATAGTTCAAACTATATTATATACACTATATTGACAAACATATTTGGCAAAACTTGTTAATCATTGACTTCAGGTGTTTCAGTCAGGCCCCTTATCCCTACTGAAGGGCAATCTTCATGCTATAATGACATCTTGGACAATGCCAAGCTTCCAACTTTGTGGCAACAGTTAGGGGAAGGTCCTTTTCTATTCCAACATGACTGTGCTCCAGTGCACAAAGCAAGGACTATAAAGACATGGGATAAACTAGAATGGAGATTGTGAGCCAGGCCTTCTCATCTATCTCAGTGCCTGATCTCATGAATACTCTACAGATTGAATGGGCACAAATCCCCACAGAAACACTCCGAAAACTTGCGGATAGCATTCCAAGAAGAGTGGAAGCTGTTATAGCTGCAAAAGGGGGACCAGCTGCATATTGAACTATATGTATTTGGATACAACGTCATTGCAAGTTTGGCCAAATACATTTGTCCATACAGTTTTACATTTAAAGTTCTCATGTTCAACAGTTCACTTCAAAACATGCCGATGACATCAAGGAACAATTGATGTGAGAATTAAATGGATTAATTGAATTAAATTAATGCTTACTACGAGTGATAGATTAAAAGGTAAATGAAAGAGCATAGTTGTGTGTCAGAGAGAGAGAGAGAAATGAAGAATGGAAATCTTTACATCATCGAACATTCACCTAGTCTTAATGAGTTTATTCTTACATCAGTAAGTCACATGAGAATCCAAGTACACCATATAATAAGTACAGAATAATAGTAAAGTTCTCAGTAGAAAAAGAAAAAAGGTAGTCTTTTGCTGCATCTGCTTCATTTAGGACCCCCAAACCGCTAAGCTATGTCTATCAGTAGTTTGAGTTTTTTATGATGCAGTTGACAAGATTTTCACATTCGCCAAGGTTAAGAAAGTTATTCCTGTCGGTATCATAGGCCTTCGTTAACTCCTGCACCAGCTCAGTGCCCAAGTTCTACAACAAGAAACAGAGAGAAAGAGAGGGGGGGGGGGGGGGGATTGTGTGCTTTACCTACATGCTGTGCCTGTGTATAAAATTGAAATGTCAAAATTTGTCTTCCCTTTTCAGTGATCATCCAGCTTCAGTTACAGAAAAATGCAGAAAAAAAACGAAAGCATGTTATACAGTAATATGCATGTTTGAAAGCAGATACACACCGGAATATAGTGGAGGTATTCCCCATAAATCATGTCCAGTACACGAGGACCAGTCTTGGTGGAGACAGTATTGAAATAGTTGGTATAGGTAGCTCCAATGGTCCCATTATTGCTCGATGCCTGGCCAGTGGTAGCAGAGAGAAAGAGAGAGAGAGAGAGAACACATACTCAATTAAAGTAACATTATGCAAGAACACTTGGAGTAACACAAATTTAGGATATCAATTGCTGTTTGGGTCCCTTAATAGGATTCAATACATTCTTTACAACAGGAACATTGGGGGCACAAATGAGGCTGTTTCTTAGATAACTAGGAAGATTGGCCACAGATATTTGCCCAAGATTGTGGTATTTAGGGCACTCAGAGTTTCTTGTGGTAAAGTTAGGATTGTGATATACCTGAAACAGGAATATAAACCAGTCTGTAAGGTGACCATAACAATGAGGCAAACCAGGCTCAAGGCTGCAACCCAGAGACCGAAGTGAGTCATTACAGCAAAAAATCTCAGCCTGTGCTGTGTGAGGCACAGACATTTATATCAGCCCTGGGAACAGGACAGTCAGGGATTACTGAAGTAATTATTAATGCAGTTATCTTCCTCTCTGTTCACACCCACTCTTAACCCCGAACTAAACTCTAGATATCAAAATGAAACCATTCTGCTTTTTAACTTTTGCTGAGCTCCTGGGAGAGGAGAAACACTCCTCGCCCAGAAAAAAAGGATTTAACTAAAGTGTTGAAGCTACACAAATTGCCAAATTCAAAATAGAAAAGAAGCTTCGACATATTCAACATGTTTAAACATCTTTTACTGCAAGCTTTTGGTCAAAGACCTTCTTCAGAGCATAAACAGGCACCAAGAGGTAGCTGTAGTAAAGAGATTAAAAGCACCTCACTTCATTAGCCTCAATGCAAATCACTTGTGTCAATCACCATTACCTGTAGAACTAGACATCTCAAGTGAAATGTAGTCCTCATTGTAATGGACTATAAATTTAGAATACAGCATCTGCAAGGAAAGGTAAAATGCTTAAAGTGCGGATCAAAAAGAGGTGATTCACATCACCTGCTCTGTGAAGTGTGATCTGTTCTATGCCCTTGAATCTAAGGGAGGAGATCCGATTTGAAAGTTGGTTAAAATGACAAACCATAGGGTAGTTCATATCTTTACATCTTAATGAGATTCTACAGTATGTTTACTAATTCTCTGCTTAAGATGATTGGTAGTTCACGAGTAGTTTGTACAGTTCCTAAAATTTCCACTGGAGGCTGCTTCCAAAAGTGAGTCAATCCTCATTAACCCCCACATTAAAATGGCCAACTTTTACAAGAGAAATAAATATGTTTACAAAACTGTTTTAGTCTTTATTACTATAATTACCATTTATGACAACTGTACATTTCTATGTAACAATTTCAAATGTCAGTTAAAATTCTGTGATATCACCCAAATTGGGGTGAGTTCCCTGTTGAGCCTGGTTTCTCTCTATTGCCATCTCAAGGAAGTTTGTTCTTGCCACCATTGCCCTCGGCTTGCTCATATTTTCTCAAACATTTCATACACATTTCCCTTATTTTCTTTTGACCCCGTAAAGCTGCTTTGCGTCAATGAGCATTGATAAAAAGAGCCATATAAATAAAATTTAATTGAATAGAATTGAAAATGATATTAAGCCATGAACTGTACATAATTAGTGGCAATGTAGGGGCAAACCTCTAGCCGTCTGCTATACATAAGGTTGCCAACTGCCTCATGAAATATGGAATCGTCCTATATTTGGAAACTTAAATAACTGTCCTGTATTGAAACGATACGAGAAACTATAATGAAAGTGAAATCTGTGGGAAAGAAATATTACAGGTTAGACTCTTAAGACATATACAGTCAATGGACAAATAAAACCCCTCCTCTTCCTTAGTCTGTCTCTGATTTTCCCTACCAAAATGGAGAACAGAGAATATGCTTCGCATTGCTCCTAAACACACGACCTAGGGCGGCATCTTGTGGCAACAGAGCAAAAATAACAGGGAAAAATAAAGGCAAAGTTCAAAATAATGCATTTGCAAGATATCACTCATTTGCACCGTGTGGGTTAATAAGCCTCATTTGTGCCCTGATTCTAGTTTGAGAGAAATGCAGGGTTTCACAGGCATTTTCTTCCATTTTGTATAAATTCGTTAAGAATAATATATAACCCTCAAGGTAAAATGGTTAATGTAAAATGGTAAAACGTACTCTTGACTCTTAATGATGGATGGATGGATGGATGGACGGATAGATAGATAGATAGATAGATAGATAGATAGATAGATAGATAGATAGATAGATAGATTGATAGATTGATTGATTGATTATGGCCATGGTTTATAAAAAGAGAAATGGGCAAAAAGCCTTGTAGCTGTTCTCTTTCTAATATTTTGTGCATAGTAAAATAGGCTTTAACCATAATGTAATTATTCATTTCAAGCCATCAAAGTTAAAGCAAAATTTAAACCTTTATTTTTTAACACAAAACTTGATGTTAACCATTTGTGGGGCATAGAAAATTTACTATTTTATTTATAATACACACTTAATATATGCAACTTTCGCAAGTATTATAAGTCCATATAGCTTATATGATACGATAAGCTATATAGCTTATAAAGACACTATAGAATGAGAAAATATATAACAGAGGTGTTCAAGACAAACCACATGTAGTGAAATTTCTTGTGAATAAGGATCTAAAACAAATTGACCAAAAAAAAAGAGAAGAAGCTATAATAGTTCACGTGGAGTCAGCTCTTGCCCAGATGCCACAGACCAGAGCTCCCATATATACTGTAGTTGAGCTTCCAAACTGCTCTTCAGAAATCCTATTGCAGACATCATAGAGGGTTTGTCAAGTTCTTTTTTTACAGTCCATGTTTATGCCTTGAAGAAGGTCTGACTGAAAGCTTTCAACGAAAGTACGTTTGCACAGATTGAACGGGTGGCTGCTGAACTTTTTGAAAAATGAATAAAAGTTATAATCACCTAAAACAAACTATGGATGTCCCTACAATGTCAAAGCTGTCATATTTCACTCTCCAACCCTCCTTCTTCACCTCAGTATCTTCAATATTAAATATTCAACATTCTGTATGTTTACTTTCCTTGTTTTAAATATTTTTCAAATCGTAAAACCTTCATCTTATTTTCAATTTTTATTGGGAAGAAAAAAAAGTGTGGCCTGAGACGTTTTGACCCAACTGTAATTACTTATCAAAATATTTGCATTCTACCACATCATGATTTAATATTTGTCTTTTGATTTAATATTTATGTTGTGTTTGTGTGACAGGATGAACTGGCTAGTTTTTTTTTTCATGCCGTAAACTTTGAGGTCATGGCTTTGCTGCAGTGCGTACATGCCTTAGTTTAAATTAATTTCAGAACTAATATAACAGAAGCAAATCAAAGCTTAATGTTGTGAGTTTTTCTACGTCACACCATTAGAAGATTTGTTTTTAATAAAAAGATCATTATGTAGCTTCAATATTTTTTTTTGCACCATATTCACGCTAAAGGTGCAAAACATGCACCTTTGATAGTACTACCCAAGCAACCAGAGGAATTTCTCAGCTATTTCTCAGAGCATATACTTATACCATAAGTGTTAAGTCTAAATATATTAATGTAAAAATAAAGTCAGTATTCCACAAAACTGTCCACATTTTTTCCTCGTCACATCATGACCACCTTGTACTCATACTTGCATAACTCTAGACCGTTTTACCAAGACAGTGTAGTGCTGTGTGTCCCGTATTTTGCCAGATTACCATTTGTCTGTATTATCATTTAACTTATATTTTTATTATTTTACTTACTTTTATTTTTGTGGTTCATCTTAGAAAAAATTAATAATAATAATAATAATAATAATAATAATAATAATAATAATAATAATAATAACAACAGGTACAAGCTAAACAAAAATAATAATAAACAAGGCTGAAAGAAAACATGAACGCAGAGATCTGTGATAAAGATGAACTCCTTACCTGTGCTTAGTCTACCGAAGTTTAAGCTTTTGCTCAATGTGATGTGACGTGACTTTTCTATTTATGGCCTTTGTCATTCAAAGCAACCAAGACACAGGACCAGCCAAGTGACCTTTAGTCAGTTGCCTAAAATGCTTTTTTGTAATTTTTTTAATTTTGAAAAATTATTCGGCTACATTTTATAACAAGTCCTTGTTTAGTGCTGGGGTTTTTTTTTTTTTTTTTTTTTTGCTGCACGTGTAACAGCTTCCATCTGACAAATGATGCAGACAAATAACTGGCAGGTGCTTGGAAATAAACTACTACTGCAGGTATGGCTGAAGCCCTGAACTGCACCTGGATTAAAATGAACTTCAGTAGCATTTTGATTATCCACAGATGTTTGCAACACACATCCTATATAAATATATATATTTTTTTGTATGGAGGACAAAAAACTTTTTTTTTTTTTAAACATTTTTAACATTTCTGTTGAACTAAATGTAGGAGAGCTCATGTAGAAATATCAGAAGTATTTCTAATCTCATATTCTTCAAAATAAAAATAATGATTATTCAGTAAATATATTCTGTGGCATTTACGCTCGCTGACAAAGTACACCGGACAGGTGATCTAACGTCCGCAATTGTACACGCATATTTGTATCTTCAAAACTTCATAAATCGAATATTTATGTAGGGGACGTACTGTCGTTACAATTAGAATATTGTGATTGTTCATTTTTCTGTTTTGCTGACAGTAAAAATATTTATGAAATTTAAGATTAGGTCAGGCCAGCAATTCAATATTATAAACCATTGTCCTCATTTTCGGGTTTTTCACCTCTCATACATATTATGTTCAGCAGTACTTCTAACCTGGTTGTGATATGATGGAATAATTTATTGAGAAAAGTGGTGACCATAAATGATAATACACAAGTTAATGTGACTACGAGAGAAAAATGATGTATTTTGTCGGACAGAGACTTGAAGTGACATGGGGCAAATGACACTTCTTGAAAAACAAAATGCTTGATTATACACGGTCAAATGCAAACATTTACATCAATAATCAGCCAGTTCAAGTTCCTGCATGAGTCAAATCAGAATCAAAGTATAAGATATGCCAACTACAAAACAATTTGTATGGATAGAAACACAATGAGCGGATTGTGATTAAAGTTCACTTGCTAAAAGAAAAAAAGGTTAGTATTTTAAGGTCTTTTTCTGAATCTGCTTTCATCAGTTGTTCGGGGCATTTTGTATGATGTAATTGCCAAACTTTTCACATTCATTTAGGTTAAGAAGGTTATCCTTGTCGGTATCAAGGGTCTTTATGGTGAGCCGCACCCAGTCAGGGTTCATCATCTAGAGGGCGAGAGAGAGTTTTTACTACACACTGTGCATAAGAAACATGGCTGGTAAATGTCAAATTTTATTCCCTCATCAGTGATCATGCCAGCTTCAGTTACAGCACTGGAGGTTATTGCACTGGAAGCACTCATGGTGGAGCCAACATCAAAGTACTTGTACATGTAGCCACAATACTCCCTTCATTGCTGTTTGATTGGAGAGTGGGAGCTGAGAGAGAGAAAGAGAACTTCCTTGAGATCCTCAGTTTTACTAGCTTGTGAACTGTTGCAAAAGTGTGAACTGTGCCTTTGCTATTTGGGTCCTTTTATAGGATTCAATCTGCCCTTTATCACAGGGACATTGTGGGCACAAATAAAGCTTTTTCTTAAATAACCGGGAAAAATGTGACAAATTTGTGGTATTTGTGGCCCAAGATTGTGGTATTTAGAGAACTCAGCATTTATTGGGCTAACGTTAGACTTTTCATACCTGAAACCAGTCTGTGAGGTGACCACAGCGATGAGGCAAACCAGGCTCAAAGCTGCAACCCAGAGACCGAAGCAAGCCATTACAGCAAAATCTCAGTCAAGCACTCTGTGAGAAACACATTTATATCAGCACTGGGAACGGGACAGTCAGGGATGTGACATGTAAGGATGGGATTAGGTGAAAATGAAACAGGTTAAAACATCTGTTTGTCTCACACACACACACACACACACACACACACACACACACACACACACACACACACACACTTTGTAATAGACTACAAATTAAAGACAGTGTCTGTAAAGCAAAATCACAATATACAAAGAGAAATACGTTTTCATATTAACATTACATTGAAATAGCAATCCATACTAGTTAATTCATAACAAAACCATATTTAGAACCAGTGGTTGCAAAGTTCCTAAAGTGTGGATTCAAAAAAGCTGTCTTTGGCATCATGGCTGTGATGACGCTTTAGGCACAAGGCAGAAGCCAATGCAAATATTCAATACAATAGCATGATTTCAAATGTGATATTGCTTTTATACGGCAGTTCTACAAACATAATCAGCTACAAGCCAAGGCTAAAAAAATTAAACAGGTATGAAAGAAAATACAAACGCAGAGAACTATGATAAAGATGAAATCCTTACCTGTGCTCAGTCTCCTGAATAAAGTTATGCAACGTGGGGAACTTTTTATATATGGCGTGTCATTTACCACAACCAGGACAACACAGGACCGGTCAGGTGACTAAATGGTTACCTAGGATACAAATTGCGTGGTGGTGGTGGGGGTGGTTTCTAGGGATTACCTCAGCTCTGAATCATGTATGGCTTTTTTTGTTCAGAGAATTTTATTGACTTGAAGTTGTATTACAAACACTTGTTTAGTGTTGCTCAGTATGTTTTGCTAAATGTGTAACCGCTTCCATCTGACTAATGATTCTGTTGAGCTGCGCATCAGATATTAAGCTCACTGCCAGGTGCTTAAACATGACCTAATACTGTATTGGGATAATTTGGGGACAAATGCAACATCTCATCTAGGTTGTCAACAGACCTTGTACTGGGCCTGCAAGGAGGATGGAGGGATAGACAAGGCAGGTAGGTATGCTGCATGTGGGAAAGTTCATATTAGAAATATTAACTATTAGAAGGTTTTCTAAGCTCATATTCTTCAAATGTATAAGTAAAAAAAGAATTCTTTTCACATTTTATTTTATTTTCCAAAATTTTTACACATCAGGAAATTATTTATAAGAAATAGCCCCATCATGTTCCATAACTCGCTCGCTCTTTCACTATGACTCACCCGGCTCCAGCAGCATGGAGGGGTGGACAGCCCTTATCAGACCCCTACGGGGAGTCCCAATCTCTTCTAAGTAAGGTCACGTCCCACGAGTATCTGGAATCCTTCTTGCAGAACTTTCCAACGAGTTTCACCACTGAACCTATGACCCACAGGCACTACGCTGGCCCTAGCTAGATTGTCTAAAGCAGATAGCTTGCAGGTGGCAGCCCAAGCAGAGTTCCTCCCATGAAGTTATGGGCCTGACCCTCGCCAAGCCTGAACCATCCAGACCTGTGGAATTCCAGGAGCTATGGTCTGGTCGCTACAGTGGTAAGGGGAGCATCCCAGCCGATGCACAGCTGTATGGTCCTCTCCCAGTCACCTGTGTTCATGGCGATCATAGGGAGGTCCGTGCAGTCCACATCACGGTTGACGGTTGATTGGTGGAGAAAGCATTGCATTACTGCTGACGCCTACACTGCCTTTCCCTTAAAAAAAAAAAAAAAATAGAGATATACAGGGAAAGGCCCCACTAATCCATCTACCCAACATCACTACATTATTTGAGCATATTGGAATGGACCTGGTCGGCCTACTTCCAAAATCTGCGAGGGGCCACGTGTACATGTGTACATCTTAGTAGTGATAGAATATGCCACAGACTAACCAGAGGCTGTTCTGCTTCAGAAAGCCATGGCCAAGTTCATTGCTAGTCTGCTGGTGCTACTTTTGAGTCACATGAGCTTACTAAAGGAACTTCTCAATGACCAAGGTATCTCTTTCATGTTCTAACTAATGGCAGATATTTGTTGGCTGTTGCAGGTGAAGCAGATCATGCCCAGAATGAAGGCCTGGTGGAGAGGTTCAACCAGACACTGTTGTCAACAACACCTTATGAAATGCCCAGCCAATGGCAGATGCAAGATTCACAGTCCTTCTTTTCTGCCCTTTCTTTTGCAGGAGAAAGGAATTCTTCAACCTAGAGGAAACCGCCAAGAAGGGGTCTACACTCCCTCCTCCTGCCCAGCCCGTTGATTACCCAGAACAACCCGTTACTTCTCTCTGAGGTCTCAAGGCTACCTTCTCGACAACTCACTGTTCCTTTTTGTTGCCCTAAGTCTCCTGGGATAGGCTCCAGGCCCCCTACGACTCCGTATATAGTATAAGGTGGTATGGACGATGAGTGAGTGGATATATACAGCATACACAATTCATTTGTAAAAATTATTTGTCATGTTTCCTGAATTACTCTTTCACAATGTTAAATGTGGAATATGTAAGAATGTATTTTCTTCAGGGAAGAAAAAATACATTGTTGAGATAATTTAATCATTGAGTACATTGAGTCAGGTCAACAGCCCACTTTATTTTATTGCCACATAATGTTGCTGAGCCTAGATCTGATCAACTGAAGTAACCCCAGTGCCTTAACACTGCCTCCAGAGCCTTGTGGCCACTATGCATGTTGGCTACATCGTTTCATGTGCTTGCCTTTGGAACAGATTCAATCTGTACTCATCAGACTACAAGAGATTTTTCCCTAGCTCCAAAGTCCAGTCTCTGTGCTCCTTAGCAAATTAAATACTTTTTTCTGATTAGCTTCACTAACAAGAGGGTTTGTTATGGCCACACAGCTGTTTTGTCCAAATGCTGTGAGTTCTTGCCACATGTGTGGAAATGCCCTTACATTCACTATTAAGCATAACTCTGATTTCTATTGTTACCTGAAGTATTATAATAATTTATGTTTTTTTCTGACCACATTTCTTTTGTAAAGTTGACAGTTCAGCACTATTCTTCCAGGTTATAATAAGTTATTGGACAAACTGACTGGAACTCAATTCAAGTCATTTTAATGTTGACTTTGGTTTGTGCAGGCCAATTTGAGGTCATTGCCGGGGTGCCACTGTTGGGCCCTTGGGCAAGGCCCTTAACCCTATGCCAGATATCAGGATGTCCAGAAAGCTGTCCATTTGTTCCAAGGCCTACCATCAATTGATGTTGACAGCCTGGCTTTATATAAAGCTATATTTTATTCTAAGATATATTCAGGAAATATTTTTCAGTTTCCAACTGTAATATCATTGCCCTGTGTAGCCCCAGATTTCTGATCTTGCCTCCGGATGATTGGTTGATTTGATAAATACAACCTGTCTGACAAAGTGAAGCCCGCTAAATGATCTAAAAAAGGAACATGATCTAAAGAATTTTAAGAACAGATGAGAAACAAAGTCATTGACATGTATCAGTCTGGGAAGGGTTACAAAGCCATTTCTATGGCTTTAGGACTTCAGGGAACCACAGCGAGAGCCATCGTCCACAAATGGAGAAGACTTGAAAAAACTGAACCAACAGGTAAACCAGCCATAAACAATATCTAAAGAACTGCACCCTTCATTTGCCTCAATTAAGGTCAGTGTTCCTCAATAAGATTCAACAATAAGAAAGAGGTTGGGCGAAAATGGCAAGAATATAAAAGTTCCAAAGCAAAAGGCACGACTGACCAAAAAGTACACAAAGGATCATCTCACATTTGCCAAAAAACATCTTGGACTTTTGGGAAAATATTCTGTCGACTGATGAGACAAAAGGTGGCCATCCCGTTACATTTGGCATAAAATAACGAAGCAATTCATCAAAAGAACATCATACCAACAGCAAACATGCTGTTTGCACAACTAGTTATTTGGTTTAGGGGCAATTGCTATTTCACATAGGGCCTTGAGATGATGGCCTTGAGGCTCCTCCACTGTGAAGACTGTTGCTTCATCTTAGGGTCATGCCCATACACTCAGTTTCCGTTACCGGTAATTATACTAGACATGAAGAATAGGTCATCCACAGCATGCGGACAGAGTTCTTGACAGATTTCAACGCAATGTTCCTTTTGTTCCTGGACTGTTCTATAGGAACGTCCAGGAACAAATGGCAGTAATAATGTGAATTGTTCTCCTACGATCATCATGCACAAGTTGACAAATGGTTTTGACATTTCCCTGTTGCAGATTTGCCCAGTTTCACAAATATTTCACATTCACTCTTTGTTCTTGCTGTCCAGTAAGAAATAGCAGATGTGATTAGAATACATGTGGTTAGAATAGCACCAGTTGCACAACTCCCGATGTTCACATTACAGCATCTTTTGGCAAACTATCTTATCAAGGACAACGCTCACTGTGAATGTCATTTCACCCATTTGCTGCCATCTGTTAACATGTTACAAAACTAGTCTCGAAGGTTTTTGATACTCCCTCGTATTGTTAATTTTTCTATAGTTATGTTTGCTGACAGTAAAAAGATTTGTTGTGAAATTCAAGATTTAGGCTGTGCACGCTTGGATGATTTTTCTTTTAGAAATTGACATATACAGTACCAAACATGATTCTGACATACATTTTCCACAACCAAAAAAATATTAATGGCTTGTGTAATAGACATAGCATAGAGGTAGCATCTGATCAGAAGGTGAATGTTCTGTATATACTGTATACTGTATGTACTGTATATACATTATGTTCAAATTACGTTTAGCATACTGATGACATGAACGAATAATTAATTTCGATGTGAGAATTACAAGTAGAGAATATAAATTCTTATTATATATGAGTGATAGCTGAAGAGGTAAATGTGAGAGCATTTTACATAACTAAGAAAGAAAATTTATATTTTTTGTCTACCTCTTTCTTTCTCTATACTGTATCTTAAAGCGTGAGTGATGGGGCAAATGGCACCTTTTAAAAGTCTAAAATACCAAATTCACCTTTTCATGACTATACACTTTTATACAAATGCAAATCAATAAGCATCCAGTTCAAGTCTTAATGAGTTTATGAGTTTATGCATGAGTAAGTCACATCAGAATCCAAGTACAAGTGCAATCCAAGTTCAGAATAATTTCCATAGATATAAACACATTTTGTGTTAAGTTAATTATGTTTAAGTTGGTTGTGATTAAAATTCTCTTTGTAAAAGAAGAAAGATAGTATTATTAATCGATTTTACTGCATCTGTTTTGTTTATGACCTCCATCAGTTGTTTGGGGCGTTTTGTATGATGTGATTGACAAGATTTTCACATTCGCCAAGATTAAGAAGCCTATCGTGGTTGGTATCGTAGGTTGCCAAAAAGCCCTTCACCTGCTCAGTGCCCAGATTCTACAGAGAGAGAGAGGGGGGGAGGGAGAGAGAGAGAGAGTTTTAAAGGAGTGAAAAATAAATGAAAAAAAAAGTGAATTCCCTTGTTAGTGATCATGGCAGCTTCAGTTACAGAAAATACCAGAAAGACAAAAGCACCTGATGTAATATCTGTATGAAAGCACACACCCACCTGAAAATAGCGGAGGTATTGACCAAAGAGCATGTCCATTACACGAGGACCAGTCATGGTGAAGTCAACATTGAAGTACTCGGTACAGGTAGCCCCAACGCTCCCATCATCAATGCTTGGTGTCTCGGTATATATAGCTAAGAGAGAGAGATTGATTAAGTCCATTATAAGCCCCTTGACACTTTATGGTTCAGCTGTTATTGGCTGTATTTTTAGTTATTTTGAGGGGACAATACATTTACACTGCTATACAAACTTCACATTAACTACTTTTCATTGTGTCAAAGAGTCATTTATGCAGTGTTGTCCTATGAAAAGATATAACTAGGTATTTGCAGAGACATGAGGGGTGTACACACTTTTGTGACATAGTGTATATTTATTGATAACACAGTTATTTCTACTTGTGCTTTTATGTTACTTTTCTGAAATTTAGCAGAGGGGGGGGGGGGGGCGGTTGGTGCGCGAGCGAGCAGTTCGGAAAGATGCGGTCGGCTGGCGTCACGTGGCTCGGAGGAAGCACGTGATAGTGTTCGACCCTCCCTTAATGTGGGAGCCCCCTAGTGACGGGGAGGAATTGGACACGACTAAATTGAGGGAGAAAATCGGGGAAAAATCCCCCAAAAAAAAAAAAAAAAAGATAACCAGGAAAACTGGTCACAGAAATTTGTCTAGGATTGTGGTATTTAGGGCACTCAGCATTTCTTGTGATAAAGTTACACTTGTGATACCTGAAACAGGAATACATACTAGTCTGTGAGGTGACCACAGCAATGAGGCAAACCAGGCTCAAGGCTGCAACCCAGAGGCGGAAGCGAGTCATTACAGCAAAGTCTCAGCTAAGCGCTGTGTGAGACACAAACACATTTATATCAGCACTGGGAACAGGACAGTCAGGGACGAGACATGTAAGGATGGGATTAGGTAAAAATGAAGAAATATGTTCACACGTGTCTGTCTAATAATAATTACTAATACAGTTATCTAACTCTATGTCAACGCCTAAATGTAACCCTAACCTAAACCACAGGAAACAAAATTAATCAGTCTTTTTTTTAAATTGTTTACTTTAACTGCACTATTTGGAAAAAATCTCAGCTAAAAACGCAGCTTAAAACAATAAGTTGATGTCCATACAATGTCAAAGCTGTCAGATATTATACTCCCCAACCGTCCTCACCACCACAATATCTTTAATATTAAATATTGAACATATTGAATGCTTTATTTCTTTGTTATAATAAAAAAAATAATCCAAAACCCTTTCAAATCTCCAATTTTTTCTGGAAAGAAAATGTGGTCTAAGACTTTGGACCCAACTGTAATTACATCTAAAAAAAAAAAAAAAAATGCATTCTGACAAAATATAATTTAGCATTTGTCTTTCTTTTCTTTTTTAATAATTCTGATGGATGAAATGGTATGACTTTAGAAGTCGTCTCTCAAATGGCTCAGGAAATCCCCAAGATGGGGTGAGAAATACTTACTTATGGTATATATGTACCCGTCATATCAAGTCAGGTATTAAGTTGCACAAGATTTCTATCTGTCTGTTTTTTTTGTTTTTTTTTTTAACTTTAATATGAGGTACAGAAATTAGTAGAAGTATGGATGAAAGGATGAAAGAAAACTGTGGTAAAGATCAGGTCCTTACCTGTGCTAGGTCTGAATGCGAGGAGAAAGAAACCAACAGAGAAATGCAGTCCAACCATTTTTTTTTTAAATGGGCTTTGTCATTTACAGTAATCACAACAAAAAGAGGGAGGGACAAGGCAGTTTGATGTGTGGCATATGGGAGCGTTCAGGCAGAAATATCTGAAGTATTTTTAAGCTCACATAGACAAATATGAAAAATTTAACAAAAATGACCACTTTGCATAACAGACCACTGTCGTTATTGCAGAATCTCTATCTTTCTCTCTCAAACACAAAAATAGTATCAGACTTTATTCTTCTTTTGTGAATGATCTAAATGATCTGTTGTTCCTTCTTGGAATGCTGCTCTACACGTTGTACAGCAATCATCACAGATGAGAATTAGATGAGAATAGCTGAAAGAAACAATATACCAAGAGTATAAAGAATATTAAGTATATTAAGACTTATTTTTAAACCAAATAAACTAGCTTGCAAATCAATTAATAAAACGACTCCTGTTTCTAATTGTCCTGTCTCACCTATTTCTCCTAGTGATTTTTGGGAGAAAACTAATCAGAACCATTTCAGGCAAAGTAGAAAGTAATTAAAAAATAGTTTTAAAAGAGAGCAATCAGCAGTAAAAATTTCCCTCTTGGTTTTTCCCTTTGTTTTTTTCTTCATTGGGATGTCACTTTACAGGCGCGAATTACAACCTGGACAATATTTTTGTTATTCATTTGTGAGGATTTCCATAAGCAGATCTGGTCTGATAATGAACATTTTAATACATACACTCACCTAAAGGATCATTAGGAACACCTGTTCAATTTCTCATTAATGCAATTATCTAATCAACCAATCACATGGCAGTTGCTTCAATGCATTTAGGGGTGTGGTCCTGGTCAAGACAATCTCCTGAACTCCAAACTGAATGTCAGAATGGGAAAGAAAGGTGTTTTAAGCAATTTTGAGCGTGGCATGGTTGTTGGTGCCAGACGGGCCGGTCTGAGTATTTCACAATCTGCTCAGTTACTGGGATTTTCACACACAACCATTTCTTGGGTTTACAAAGAATGGTGTGAAAAGGGAAAAACATCCATTATGCGGCAGTCCTGAGGGCGAAAATGCCTTGTTGATGCTAGAGGTCAGAGGAGAATGGGCCGACTGATTCAAGCTGATAGAAGAGCAACTTTGACTGAAATAACCACTCGTTACAACCGAGGTATGCAGCAAAGCATTTGTGAAGCCACAACACGCACAACCTTGAGGCAGATGGGCTACAACAGCAGAAGACCCCACCGGGTACCACTCATCTTCACTACGAATAGGAAAAAGAGGCTCCAATTTGCACAAGCTCACCAAAATTGGACAGTTGAAGACTGGAAAAATGTTACCTGGTCTGATGAGTCTCGATTTCTGTTGAGACATTCAAATGGTAGAGTCAGAGTTTGGCGTAAACAGAATGAGAACATGGATCCATTGTGCCTTGTTACCACTGTGCAGGCTGGTGGTGGTGGTGTAATAGTGTGGGGGATCTTTTCTTGGCACACTTTAGGCCCCTTAGTGCCAATCGAGCATCGTTTAAATGCCACGGCCTACCTGAGCATTGTTTCTGACCATGTCCATCCCTTTATGACCACCATGTACCCATCCTCTGATGGCTACTTCCAGCAGAATAATGCACCATGTCACAAAGCTCGAATCATTTCAAATTGGTTTCTTGAACATGACAATGAGTTCACTGTACTAAAATGACCCCCACAGTCACCAGATCTCAACCCAATAGAGCATCTTTGGGATGTGGTGGAACGGGAGCTTCGTGCCCTGGATGTGCATCCCACAAATCTCCATCAACTGCAAGATGCTATCCTATCAATATGGGTCAAGGTTTCTAAAGAATGCTTTCAGCACCTTGTTGAATCAACACCACGTAGAATTAAGGCAGTTCTGAAGGCGAAAGCGGGTCAAACACCGTATTAGTACTGTATGTTGTTCCTAATAATCCTTTAGGTCATTGTACATCTACAGTTAAAACATCTGTTTTAAAAACATGCTTGCATTACATAAAATTATTTTCAACAAGCTTTGTCAAAAGCTATGTCAAATAAGCATCAACTTATTAGTGGGAATCTAGCAATGAAAACAACTAAGGAGATTTTAAATGACTGCAACTGGGTTAAGAACTCTTCAATACATTATCAAAACCTGGAAGTTTTTTAGTGCTGAAACATCAACTTTGTGAAAACATTTGAATGAAGAAAAAATGTCTTTGTGATGTTGCATGGTACAAACTCAAAAGTAAAAACACATCTATGGTATCTATAATAGTGCAAGTAAGAGCATTTCTGTACAACATAAGACCTTGGGACTACACACATGTGTGGCCATAAGAAACACTTGTTAGTGAGACTAAATGGTATTGAAGTTACTACGTAGCATAAAGATTAGACTTTGAAGCAATGGAAAAAAGTGTGGTCTGAGGGATTCAGATTGACCCTATGGGTTATGGGTGCATTATTCTTCCATCATTCATAGAGCCCCCTGTACAAGCCGCTGGACGCAGTTTTGTGATCTGGGGTTGCTTCAGTTAGGCTCAGCAATAGTTATGTGGCAATGAAATGAAGTCAGCTGATGACCTGAATGAGTTTTTCTTGATGACACAGGCATGTTCTGGAACTCAAATTGTGAATGAGAAGCATGAGGAATCGTTTTCACACATGAACTGGCCACCATATTGTGTGTTGTAGTCAAAGCTAATGTTGATTGAATGAAAGTAGCCAAGCAGTGTACTAACAGGTGTAATAATCTGATAGTCTGTTTTTCTACTGTGATGTTTGCTGACACCAAACATTCAGAGAGACAGAGAGAAAGAGATAAAGTGACTTTAACTAAAATTCCAAATTCACGTTTGCATGTTTATACACTTTTGTACAAATGCAAATCCTTACATAAGTAGGAACCCATTTCAAGTCATGCCATTTTAATGAGAGTTTATTCGTGCATGAGTAAGTCACATCAAAATGCAAGTACAAGATATGCTAAGTACAGAATCATTTGTATAGATATAAACACATTTATGAGTTGATTAAAATTAAAGTTCACTTAGTAAAAGAAAATAAATGTAGCATTTTATGGTCTTTTGATTAGTTTATAACCTCCAAACCGCTAAGCTACTTGGAATTGGTGTTTGGGGCGTTTGTTATGATGTAATTGATGAAATTTTTACATTCAACTAGGTTAAGAAGGTTATCCTTGTCAGTATCCAAGGTCTGCATGATGCCGCGCACCTGGTCAGGGTTCATCATCTAGAGAGCGAGAGAGAGAGAAAGAGTTTTAACTACACACTGTCTGTATAAAAGTGTGGCTCATGAATGTAAAATAATTTAATTGTCTGGTCAGTGATCATGCCAGCTTTAGTTACAGGAAATAGCAGAAAAACAAAAGGTATGTATGAAATCAGACCTCACCTGAAAATATTGCATGAGTTCATTAAAGACCATGTTTATTACACTGTTAACACACATTTTGGAGTCAACATCGAAGTACTTGTTACAGGTAGCCGTAGTACTCGCATCATCGCTGGTTCCTGTGGCTAAGAAAGTGAGAGAGAGAAAACATCACTGAGATCCTAAATTTCACTAAAATATGTAATAAAACTTGCAGTAACACAAACGTTATTGCCATTGCTATTCGGCTCCCTTAATAGGAATCAATACATCCTTTAAAACAGGGACATTGAGGGCACAAATAAGGCTTTTTCTTAGATAGCGCGGAAAATTGTCCACAGAAATCATAGAGAAAAGCACCCAGCATTCCTTGTGATAAAGTTAGACCTGAAAAAGGAATACAAACCATTCTGTGAGGTGACCACAGCGATGAGGCAAACCAGACTCAAGGCTGCAACCCAGAGACCGAAGCGAGCCATTACAGCAAAGTCTAAGCCAAAGCGCTGTGTGAGATACAAACACATTTGAATCAGCACTGGGTACAGGACAGTTAGGGACATTAAGTGAAAATGAAGAAATAAGTTTAAAACTCGGTCTCTCTCCCGCTGCCCCACATGCATCTGTTTATTATCCTTGTGAGGACCTTCCACTGATATCATTATTAATGCTGTTATCTAACTCTCTCCACACTGAAACTTAACCCTAAAATGAAACCTTTCCGTTTTTAAAAAACTTTTCTACACTTTTTTGAAAAGCTAAAATAAATCTCTGAAATGGCTCAAGAAATCTCTAAGAAGGGTCAAGAGCTCCAAGTTCATTGTTCATGTAAGAGAGAATACATAAAAAAAAAAAAAAATTACAAATAATTACTTATAATTACTTATATATGACTTTATTCAGTCATGTATTGAGTCATACAGATTAGTTTTGCACTATGGCCAGTAGTTTATCAGTTTATTTAGTTTACTTATTTAAACTTATCATATTTTTAATTTTGACAAAAATCAGTAATAAACAAAAAAATATCGATCTTCCGGATCTTTCAACAGAATTGAGAAGGATTCTATAAACATTGTTTTAAAGCATTTTAATGAATACTATGCAAACTGGTTACATTAGTTGTAATAGAAAAAGTATTTTTTCATTATAAAAACACACTGCTGGAAAAGTTCTTTTTAGAGGTAGCAGGGAAAACCTGGTGTCAAACTGAGGCTTTTGTCACAGAATCTTTGTTTAAATATCCTAAAAAAAAAAAAAAGATTTTGAAAGGTTCTCCCGAGGCCCACCTCATAAACAAATTCGCACTGACCATATCTGAGCCACTGGATACGATACAGTAATAAACCTGGTTAGTCACCATTTAGTCCTATTGTTTAGTTTATTTAAGTCATAAACATTGATGTCATGGCTTTGCTGCAGTGCATGTGTGTCTTAATTTAAATCAATGTCAAAAACAAATAGCACTTTGGGCCTTGATGGCTCAGATAGCTCTGGCTCTAGGTTGTAGATCAGAGGATCTGAATTCAAGCCCCGCTGCTGGTGGATTGACTGTTCGGTCTTTGGGGAAGACCTTTAACCTTATGCTCACCCCATACAAATCAGCCAATGGTCCAAAACCAGGTTTAAAAAATTGGAGGGATGCATCGAAAAGGACATCCAGCATAAAACCAGATGGTATGGTATGGCAACCCCTTGACAGGAGCAGCCAAAAGACAAAAGAAAAAAAAATGTATAACAGATATCACATATATCAAGCATGATAATGTGGGGTTTTCTATATCACACCTTTAGGATATAAACTGTTTTGAATAATTTCTTGCTATTAATCAAAAGGTCATGAGGTAGATCCATTAATTTTTTTAATTAAAAAAAATGCAAAAGATGCACTTTTGATAGAACAAGGAAAATACTGTACCAGCTTTATCAGAGCATATACTCATAGAATAAGTATTTTAATATATTAAAATATAAATATACTAAGTATATAAATGCAAATACAAACACAATACGCTAAACTAGCCTGTTTCATCAAGATAGTATAGTGATGTGTATCCTACTTAAGGTATAAAGGTACTGTAGGTACCGGCAATGTTCATTAAAAGGTGAGATCTTTACCTGTGCTAGGTCTTCAGAAGTGTCAGCTTTTGCTGGATGCCAGGTGAAATCAACTAAAAGTGAAACACGATGCAATCGTTTTATTTCTGAGCTTTGTCATTTGCAGTAATCACAACAAAAAGAGGGCGGGACAAGGAAGTTAGGTGTGTGGCCTGTGGGAGGATTCGTGTAGAAATATTTGAAGTAAGTTTAATCTCACATTCTTAAAAAGAAAAAGTAAATACATGCTGAGACAGTTTTAATTATTATTAATTATTGTTATATGTTGTACAGCAAACATTGCAGATAATTACTAGCTGGAAGAAAAAAAAAACTAAGCTAGTCTGTACTTTACTCACTCACTCACTCATCATCTATACCGCTTAATCCTGTATTCAGGGTCACGGGGGCCTGGAGCCTATCCCAGGAGACTTGGGGCACGTGGCCAATCCATCACAGGGCACAGACACACACATACACTCACTCACTCATTCACACACTACGGGCAATTTGGGAACGCCAATTAGCCTAACCTACATGTCTTTGGACTGTGGGAGGAAACCGGAGTACCCGGAGGAAACCCACCAAGCACGGGGAGAACATGCAAACTCCATGCACACAGAGACGGGAATCGAGCCTGGCCGGGGATCGAACCCGGACCCTGGCGGTGCAAGGCGACAGTGCTAACCACCGTGCCGCCCCTCATTGATTAACTTCTAGTTATAATTCTTCCACATCTGTTTATTTATGCTATCATATAGAAGCACAATGCAAAACATCATACATATACAAGTCAAGAACATTAGATAATCTGAATGTGGAAAATACATGATTTATAGGTTCACTGATATTTTCACTCATGTGGCAAGGGTTTGCACAAAAAAAGGTATGGAACAGTTCTGCACATAAAAGCACACTGTTCATGAGAATGGTCAGAGGAGAATGACCAGACTGTTTCAATGTAACAAGTCTACAGTAACTGAGACACCCACTCTTTACCAGAGGTGGTAAGAGTAATAAAATTTTGTACTCAAGTAAAAGTACTGTTACTTCAGGACATTTGCGACCAGGACATTTGTTTTACTCAGTAGCGAATATGATTAAAAATGTAGCGACTTACAATACTTCAAACAAAACATACTTAAGTAAAAGTAAAACTACCGATTTTAAAAACTACTTTAAAAAGTAGAAGTACACAAAAAACTCCCTCAATTACAGTAACGCGAGTAAAAGTCATTCGTTACTTTCCACCTCTGCTCTTTACACCCGCGGTTAGCAGAGACTCATCTCAGATATGTCAAACACTGTGATGGATGAGCTACATGTGAACATGACAAGAGCACACCAGCTTTCATGCCAGTTATATATAAACATTTTTTTTCTCCAGTTTTCCTAAGAAAGTGGTCACTGGGTTCCGTTATATATAAGCCTTATTAGCTGCATTATCTGTAGTGCAAATGTTATGTATGTATGATATCTGCATAATTATGTACAAAACCTTTCAGTATTTTCAAATCATATGTTATAAATTAATGAATAAACAACATTACAGAAGAAACTTTGAATTTGTACAAAGAAAGCAACATTTTACACGCTAGACCAGGTTTCAAATGAAAAAAAAAAAAACAAAGAAACAAAGAAACAAACAAAAAACCTAATGTTGTCTCCTGGGTTTTGCATGAAAGAATACCGGAGCAAGTGTAAAAAAGTTACTAGAAGATCTCATATTCTCCAGCACATTCAGTAAAAGCTAACAGCTGTTTTACTTACAGTACTGTGCAAACATCTTGGAAACATACAACAACAACAACAACAAACAGCAAATATGCATTTAAAAACATTTCTACATAAAATAAACTTATATAAAGAGCATTAAAGAGGAATAAAATACAGATAGTATTTGGTGTGGAAACTCTTTGCTTTAAAATAATCAGTGTTAGAAAGAGATTTCTAAGAAATTTTAAAGGTAAAACAAAGTTTGTTTATTGAGCATGTTAATGTTGAATGTTTTAATGAGCATGATGGAAGGTATGTCAGAGTTCTTCAGATAATGTTGTCACATTTGCTTCTTTCTGTTGTCATGCAAAAACAAGTAGCCTTAGGTTTTGTTTGTTTGTTTATTATTTGTTTGTTTGTTAGTTCCCATTTAAACACTGGTCTATAATGTAATACGTTGCTTAATTTACAGGTATGTAAATATTCTTCTGAAACATGATTCATTTAATTATAAATATTTTAAGTTTGGTAATTGTGATTTGTTTTTGCTAAACATATATAACACTGTTTTGTGTGTGTGTGTGTGTGTGTGTGTGTGTGTAATTGACATTGCTTCTCATTAGTACAGTCTACGAAGGTATTTATTTAAAGAAAAAGAAAAAGAAAAAAATAAATTGACAGATGAAAAAAAGAAGGAAATACACATATATACGATGGAATTAGTAAAAAGGCCTTCCAGTAAATACAACAGTGGAATGTACCATTACAACGCCCTTCTTGCTATGCTGTGCTATTCTTTGCAATGTTTTCATGCCACCAGATAAAGGAATAATCCTTCTTATGTGAGCTGATGCCATTCTATCATAGCCAAGATTTTTCACTGACTTGTTTGCTCTTGTTTCCTCTTCAGACCAAAATCAAGATCTCAACTTGGTTATCATATAATAATCATATAATAACAACATTTTTCCACTGGTTTCATGTTTATATTTTCTTACATTCTTTTCTTTTTACTTTTAATGCCTGTATAACCACATGCACAATATTTTTGGTTATCAATTCTATGGCAGAATTTCCAAGCAGAAATATACTGATTATTTTGGATATTTACACATAGAGTTGGATTTCTGTTCCTCTTTAAAAGAAACTGTTATTGCATTTTATTGCATTTATAAATGCAATAACAGTTTCTGTTTAAAATGCTTTGCTAAAATCTATTTGTGTCAGTAATAAGTAAAGTATTCATCTGACACGTAAAAATGCTGTACACATTGAATGGACAAAATAAATAAATAAAAAGGTCACATGCTCTGATGTTTCTTTGGACTCAACTAACAACAATTTTGAGCGTACACGATTATTCATACTTCACAAATACGTGCTTGAAAAGCAGACATAAGAAAAAATTGCTTAAACAAAGAGTTGCCTATCATTAGTACAGTCTAAGCAGCGTTAAAAAAGAACAACCTGTATTACCTGTAATACCTCACTATAATATTTTAGTATTCAATCGTGACAACAACAAAAAAAATGTATGAGGAAGTGCTGATGTTAATACACACTTTGTTTTTAAAACTGAAAGAATTATTCTAGGTTCACTATCATGCGATTGTATAAGAAAGTTAGGTGATAGGTTGTTCCAAGCATCTTGTAGAGCCTGTCACAGCTTTTTCTTTGTCTCAAATATTTCCATATAGAGTAAATGTTCTGATGTGAGCTTTTACTGAATAATAACATATAAAACATTCTCTGTGGCGTCATTTTGCTCTTTCTACTAACTTCTAAATGCACTGGATATGAATAAAAAAAGTGAACATTTGCATAGAATTGTTGGTCCATGGACAGGCCTGCTACCCAAAGAATCAAAATGCACAGTATAGTGTGATTTATTGCCACCCTGAATTTAGTAAGCAGTAATTTGTCAATGATTGTATAATTTTTTTTTATCAGGTAAAAAACACCACAACACGCCTGTTTTGTCCATTTATAGATACATTTAATGTTGTTTAATGTCTGCAAAGTTGTTTTCCGTAGCAGCAAAAAACAGTCGTTCCTTCACAAACATCTTGTCTCTTTTGTAGTAGACAAAAAAAAAATAAAAAATGCAGCTTTTAATATCATGTCATAGACAAACCATCTTTCCTGAAGATTTTAATGTAAAAAAAAAACCCAAAAAAACAAAAACAAAACATAAACACTGGAGATTCCTTCCAAAACTGCTAAATGAATTTCTCACAGAAAACGTCAGCACGTCAACAATTACGCACTTTGCGAATCATCAAGCTGACAGAATCCTTTCGAATAGTTTCACTTTTGGTTGTGACTTTAAAGGCCTGAGTTACCACCTGGAGCAGAAGCAGAAGCAGAAACATGGATCTGATGATGATCACTTTGGATATATAAACATGACAAGACATGGGTTTCTGTTCTGTGATAAAAAATACTTTTGCATTACTTGGAAGTTATTTTTAACATGCTTAGCTAAAGTCAGTGTCCGTAATAAACATACAGTACATGTTTAATCATTATACATTGTATTCTTCTATGCGTTTTATCTGAGACACGACATTGTGACATAGTAACAACTGTAATATTGTGATATTGTTTGTTTTTCTTGTTTCATATTTGCTGACAGTAACAAGCTTTGTTGTGAAATTGAACATTTAGACCACATATGGTTAATAGTACAATACTTTAGGTGATTTTTAGCAATTGACATATATACCAAATATTACTGTGACATAAATGTTCCACACACACACAAACATTACTGGCTTCTTTTAGAGACATGTAGCATCTGATCAGATGGTGAATCTTTTAGTTTGGGCCTGCTGTAATTGGCCGCCTACTTATAAAGCTAAATGTAGTGCAACCTATTACGGAGCGTTCAACAGTGATCTTACTGTGTTAAATGAAAAATAGAGGCACGGGGTTCTCATGGCCCTAAACAGAAATTAACTTCAGACACGATCTAAACAAATCGAGACAAAATCAAAGGTGGCAACTATACAGTCCTATAAAAAGCAAACACACTGGTGTTGTGTGTACTAAGCCTGTACAAATTATTATACACATTTTAGTTAATTCACAAGCTGAATGTGTAAAAATAGCATATAAATCATCATTCCCTTTACTAGAAATGCATCATTCATGATTTATGCCTATAGATGAGTTCATGCACCAGACCGGACATACTTTATTTTATATTTGTAGCATGAAATCCTGATTATCTGCATGCCGCAGTTTCTAAGCACAATGCAGGAGCAAATCTTAATATAAAAACCTGCCTGTGAGCTGGAAATCAAAATGAACTGAACATAAAAACTAAATATCAAATATATATATATAAAAAAAAAAGTACTAACGAAAGATGACATTTCAAGGTGCTTGAAAGTTAAGAGTTTCCTGTATAACTGTTTATGGCTTCATTTGCTCAGATTTGTTGCATGTGATTGAATAGTGACTCTCCTGGGCATGGTTTGCTCTGTGCTGCGATTGGATATCAGCTCCTGCAGCTGAAGTGCCCCTCCGCCAATAAAGCAAAAGGCGGGGCAAACAGGGGCGGAGCAATCGACAGTCCCATCCCATAGCACTCGCAGCGAGTGGGCATCGTAGAAAGTAACACGTCCTTTATCAAAGTCCAGACACACGCCGAGGCGCGGCGGCAGGGGAGCAGTCAGAGGGCCCGACATGCCGTTAGACGCCCCTGATTTGGGCATGAGAATCTTGCCCATGCCCATGGTGAGGAAGCAGAATGGAGGTGAACAGTCCTGGGCATCCTCTGCTCCACTGTCATGCCCACTGTCAGGATCATACCTAAAAACGAAAAGAGGGCAAGGCATGCTTTAATCTTTGAGACATATCAGTGTGGCAGAATTTATGGAATTATGGTATAATTATTTAAAGAAGCTGGTCACTAAATTGTGTGAGCACTCCAGCTCGTAATCCTGTGTGATGACAACACATATTGTGTTTGCAGTCATTAAGAAGTTTTGTTAATCTTTGTTCAATTCTCTGAATCATGTTTCATAGCCATGACTTTTGCTGTTCTTAATGTTGTTACATTAAGATTACAACACAACAGTATATGCTGTTATAGGAAAATAATAAATGGTGATGTGTGATGTCATATTTCTGTTCATTTATAATTTGCCATGAAACAAGTTCTGTCTTGAACTGAAACACACATTTTCAAATCTGTTTATGTTCAGCATCTTTGTAAATTCCCTTGTAAGTTGATACTATGGAAACAACAATGTGTACAGTGGTACTCGGCTTACGAACCTAGCCTGAAGCCTTAAGAGCTGAAATTTTGCAAAAATTCTGCATCGGTATACGAGCGAATGAACCAAGATGAACCTAATGGCAGCTAAGTTGCGCATACTGTTCAAAGCCTGTTCATGTCAGTGGAAATTTACGGATAGCGAATTTACGTAAGATATAATGAAGATACTGCACCATGGGTCCCAAGAATGTTAGCAAGGACAGAAGGAGTCACTTTCAGTTTTGTTTTTAAAGCAGCTGGTGCCAAGTGGAAGCATAAATTAAGGTTAAGTGAGGTTTCATGTCTATTTTTATGTTTCTTCTTAATTTACATGTCTTTCCTAAATGTTTTGATATGCAAAAAGTATGATTATAGTGTTGGAAATTGGTAATATTGGTAATATTTTTGGGTGGCTGGAATGTATTATCTGCATTTACATTATTTCCTAATGGAAAATGCGTTTCACAATACATTAAGATCTTTTGCGTTAAGAACTCGCCTTCAAAACAGATTAAATTCACATGCCAAGGAACCACTGTACTGTATTTGAATGTGTGCATGAATATGAATTAGATGCCGTCCCTTTTCTGATAAAGAAACCAATATTCGAACCTACAGTATATAATTAACTAAAGCTTATATGTCCAGCCAAAACCTAATAAACACAATATTTTTTTCTTTAAAACCAACACACACACACACACACACACACACACACACACACATATATATATATATATATATATATATATATATATATATATATATATATATATATATATATAAACAGGGCTTAAAACAAACAGGGCTTAAAACAAATCTAATAAACACAAACACAGAATAATCACTTTAGATTCAGATTCATACAGGATTGAATCTAATTCATTCTTCGTTTTCTGATATCCAATCCACTGTCCTGGATGTCAGATCAGTAAACCTTCTAGTACAAATCTTGCGAATGGAACTGAAGTTCAAGCTATGCTGTTATTAAAAAAACATCAATCAACACCTTTCGGGCCAATAACAACTTAGAATTCAACAGCATTGTAGCATGAAGATAAAATAATTCAGTCTGTTATTATTAGTTATTATATTATATTTATTATATTATACAAGTGTGTTTCATGGTAAAGTGCGATAACATGTTTGTTTTTTAAATAGAAGATTTTCTCAGCTTTACCGGGGACTTGCCATGTCCTGTGGTAAGTGAAACCATTCTTGAAGCTTTGTTTCTTGACCAACACCAACCTGAACACACACATACACAAGCACACACTAACGCCCAGAATGACAAGATACAAGTTCTTTCAAACATTTAAAATATGAAGGTCCATGGTGTCCAATCTGTCAGCTGCTTACCTTGACTAAGTAGGAACCAGGCTCCACTGAACAGGCCCAGTAGTGACGACCCTGTGTGATTGATACGTCTGCCACCAAGAGGTCAGAGGTCAGATGAAAGGAAGTGAGGGCGCGGTCGGCGGCCTGCAGCAAAGTGACACCGGGCACGCTGCGGGCATACGTCTGCCCTTTACCCAGTGCCACGCGCTCAGCATGGAGCCCCCAGCGAGAGTCCAGACAAAATGACAGCACTGAGAGGGAAGGAGAGTGGGAGGAGAAGTAGGGATCGGAGTGGTGGGGATCATATACAAACAGAGAAAACGGACAGCAACCATAAGGAGGACAGGTGAAAGGAGGACGGAGGGGGTAGACAAGGAAAAGACCAGAATTTAAAGAGAAGGTTAAAGAGAAGAGGAAACAAGGAGGAGGGTAAAAGAGGAAAGTAGGACCACTATACATATACAAGGATTTGGAGAAGGTCAAGCAGCTGATATATTCCAGATCAAACAGGAATACAAGTTGGAGCAAGAGAAGAAGAAAAGCTGAGAGAAATAAAGAGAAAATAAATCAAACATACACATCAAAATCCTTAGTCTTGAATGAACACCCACAGTGTTGATTTAACACTTTCAGAGTACATTCGTGACCATTTGGTCATACAGTATATAAACAATTGGGTTGTTAAATCAATACTCTGGGTGTTCATTCAAGACTAAGGATTTTGCTGTGTAGGGATGAAAATGATGACCTTGAGAGCGTGGATAAAGAGCAGAGGACAAGATAATCTGGATGGATGGGGAAAACAAGTGAGAAAGCAGGAAGGCATTCAAAGGATGGATGATAAAGTTTAGGTATGGGAAAATAAGTGCAGAAACAAATATAAGAAAACTGAATTTTGAATGGCGAATACTTCCATGAGTGTGGACACACTGCACACAAAAGTTGCGACTTTAATATTATGTTACCTTGTGCAGGCGGTGTGTGTAGATACACTTCCTCACTGTATTCGCCAAAACCTGCTTTGTTGCAGCCTCTCACTCTCAGCACATACACGCTGTCCATCTCCAGTCTGTCAATCACCGCACTAGTCCCGCCCACCTCGTCTATGCGCTGCCATGGACTGTTGGGGCCTCCGAAGCCTTCAGATTTGACCCCGCCCCACAAAGGTCCATCTCTGCCATTTTTTCTCTGATACTCCACGGAGTAGTGCCAGGCGGGAGCAGAGTCCTGTGGTAGGCGCCAGCACAGGTACAGCTGATCGTATGCCAGAGTCTTTTGGGTGTCGATTACAGGAGCCAGTGGAGCTATAGCAGAAAACAAGAAAGGCTTTCTTAGTACAATGTTGGATAGCTGAACGCCAAATCAGCACATCAAATCAGCACTCCAAACAGGATTAGCACAGTAAATTAAAACCAAATGGCTCAGCACACACACTCAGCACAACAACTCGAAATGCAGAGTCAGCACATTTAACATCACTCACCACAATGAATCTACACAATAAATCTGCATACCGAATCATCACACTCGAGCTTCATGCTGAATCATAATACTAAATCGGCGTTTTGGATCGGCATGTTGACCCATCACACTAAAGCAGCACCCTGAAGCAAAATGCTAAATCGATATACTGTATGTGCATGCTGAATCATCACACTCTATCATCACACTGAAGCAAAACACCAAATCAATAAATGAAATTCGCATACCAAATCATCACACTGAAGCAAAGGACTAAGGCATTTTACTCTATAATCACACTAAAGTAAGACACAGAATCAACAAATTAAATCGCCATACTGACTTATTATATTCCATCATCAAACTGAAAGAAATACTGACTCAGCACACTGAATCACCAAATCAACAGTGTCATCAAACTGAAGCAAAAAAACAGAATCAAGTAATTGAATCAGCATACCGAATCATCACACTCTATCTTTAAACCCAAGCAAACTACCAATTCTGTACACTGAATTATCACACTTTATCACCTAGCGTGACTAGGCCATTCACAGTTAAACCTTGGATTGCAAGCCTAATTCGTTCTGGAAGCATGCATGTATATACTCATATATCAAAGTGAATTTCCCCATAAGAAATAATGGAAACTGAAATGATTAGTTCCACAGCCCAAAAAAGATTAATATAAAAAACCTTTATAGGAAAAGAATCATGACTGGTGTTAGACGAGAACAGAAGCAGGATCTGTGTAGATTTTCACACACTCTCACGCACACACACACACACACACACACACACACACACACACACACACACACACACACACACACACACACACACACACACTACCGGAATCACTCCTCTAAACAGAATCATCTCCCACACTGCTACAGCCTTTTTAACTTTTCTGCTTCATGGAGGCCGTTGTTGCAACAAAGTTACTAAAGAACATTTCCTACACTTGGACACAAAATAATAAAACATACACTGCATTTAGATCAATCTAAAGCTTTGTATTTCGACCCTGGTGAAAGCACATATAAATAGATATAACAGCTCTGTTGTGAAACCGCAGTTAGTTTGGTAGGTCTGATAACAACCTTGGATGAAATTGATGCTGCTGAGTAGCTTTAGCTCTCTGGAGATGTCCACATGGAAACGATGGAACGAGGGATCTGTGGAGAGGGAGAAGCGCTGCAGGTTCTCTATGGCTGTGACCAACCTGTGCACGGGAAACAGAGAAGATAACAATGGACAAGAACTCGGTCTCGAAAACTGTTAGCTGTGTCCTGTATACTGTATGATGTGCTTTGATGAAGTGTGTGTGTGTGTGTGTGTGTGTGTGTGTGTGTGCATAGTACTGTGTATAATCTTGCCCACGCCAACCCTCCTTTCTTCATATTTTGCCACAGAGCCAGACTTATTTTATTTTAATGTACTCTTAAGAAGTCTTGAAGGCCTTCCTTTTTGGCTCTGATTTTTGGCAAGACTGTGTCTCTTATTTCCAGTCCAGTCCCTGCAACTGACTATTTTTAGAGGAATATTTATTGCAGTAGTTTATTTGTTAACCCACACAGAGACCAGTAAATCATTCATGCATAAAATAAATTCACAAATAAATAAAATGCTAAGGCATCGTCTCAAGGAAGCAGTGAGAAACAGGTGCAGATGATGACAGATAATCAAGCTGGTGATTAGTATACTTTTTATGCTGAATGCTGAGAGGGGTTGGAATAGACTTAAGGGGAAATGGTAAAATGAACCAATTTTATTATCGTATCTTTAGGCCCTTTGCAGCCTGGTGCAATAAAACGTTGGTTCCCATTTCTTGAATTGAATTGAATTGAATTTGTAGAAATGTTGGGTGGTTTAAGACTTTTATCTTGAGTACTGTACATGAATAGATAACGATACTGCAATAAATGCAAGTCTAAGCTGCAAGTTTAGTGCTGAAACCAAATATTTTAATACTTGTACAGCCATCATCCTCGTTCTATCAAAGCAAGCTAAAAATACAAATAAGTGTTGTGGCATCATTAGGTTATGTGATAATGATGCTGAAAATATTCCACAATATTCCACCTCTACTGCCTTCAAACTAAAAATGTTTACGGACCCTCATGCTCATGCATCCGGACACACAGACACCCCCGTACCGGTTATGGGTGACTCTGGCGGCCTGCACAAAGCAAGGTTGATCGTTTTCTTTCAGTAACTCCTGTGTGTACATGACGAGCCCCGTGTTTTCCTGGAGACTTTGTTTCTCTGAAAGTTGTGTGTTTAGAGTGTCTGTTTTTTGAACACGAGTTTCCTCCAGAGTTTTGATCATAGCGCACTGCCGTTCGGCCAGCTCTTCACGCATATCGTTCACACACTGGTTCAGGTGCTCTTTAGCAACGGCACTGTTCACCTAAACACACAGATGCACAAGCAAAGGTTCAGGGATCCAAAAAAATGATAAAAGTGAGAACAGGTAAGATCAATGAATCAGCATGAATCACATATTTAATGTACTGTGCAAAGGTTTTAGCCAGGTGTGGAGAAATGCTGTAAAGTTATAGTTTTTTTTTTTTTTTTTTTTTTTTAGCAATTTACAAAATGCAAAGTGAGCGAACACAAAAGATAAAAACAACAAATGAAATCTATATTTGATGTGACTACCCTATGCACATGAACCCCACGATGGCACATGGTTAATATAGTCATTGACTGAAACAGAAACAGCGGAGTATCACAGGTCATGTCACAGGTCATACACCACGGCAAGACTGAGCACAGCAACACGATCCAAGGTAGATATACTGCATCAGCAAGGCCTTTTCCCAGGCAACAATTTCAAAGCAGATTGGGCATTCAAGATGTGCTTTTTAAGTTACTTTGTAAGAAACAGGCCATGTTGGGGACCATAGATGCAAATGTCCGCCAAAGAAAATGAATTCAACAGATACAAGACATTCTTATTCTTATCATTTTTACTTCTGTTTGACATGAGAGGATGCCCAACAGTGCCATCAACAAAGAACTGGCGAAAACCACCGTGTCCAAGGTACACCCATCTAGTGTCCGGAGACGTCACGACAAAAGTGGTTTTCATGGAAGAATTGTTACTCTACAATGAGTAGTCAATTTAAAAAATGGGACTGTAGCTTTAGCAGGAGGCAGATTGTTTGCCAAAGTGCTGGAGATTGTTACAATAAGAAGTATCTGCAGGCAACAGTGCAGTATGGTTAAGATTCCATGCAAGACTGGGACTGCGTTTCTGCTAATGGATTTAGTCAGCATTAATGGTGTCCTCAATGCTGAGAAATACAGGCAGATACATTTCCATCATGCAATACCATCAGGGAGGCGTCTGATTGACCTGGAACATATTGTGCAGTAGGACAACCACCACAACCATATAGTACAGTCAATGTCACTAAGAGCTATGTTTAGCATAGAGAAGAATAATGAGTCCTGGAAGTTATAGCTTGACCACCATAGAGCCCTGATCTTAACAATCATCTGGGATTACATGAAGGGACAGGCGGAGTTGAGGCAGGGTACATCCACAGAAGATCTGTGGTGAGTTTCCCAAGACGTTTTTAAAAAGTTATATGCCAAGTGTACCTAGTAGAATTGATGCTGGTTTGCAGGCAACAGATGGTCACATCCATTAGTGATTTGATTCGTATTTCTCTTCTGTTCATTTATTTTCTATTTTGTTAATTGCTAAAAAAAAAAAAAAACTATTAAATCTGCTATTTTTGAAAGAATTCTTGCTTTATAGCATTTTTTCACACCTAACTAAAACTTTAACACAGTACTGTACCAAGACCAGTGATTAAAACATTTATTTTTAACTCGCTCTGAAGTGAAACTAAGCCCAAATATTAAAACATTACGTGCTTTTTGAGATGCTTTTCTGCCCAAGCCGGTGATAAAGAGTGGTTATTTGGGTCACACTAGCTTTCCTGTTAGTTCAAACGAACCTCTGTCAACAAGACTTCTTTGGCTCGCGCCTGCACAACTGGATGGTTTATTGTATTCTGTACCTTTCTTTATAAATTCTAGCAATTTTTTTTGTGTGAGAAAATGAAACTCTAAACTACCCAAACCTGCCTGTCTGGTACCAGGAAATATGTCGCAGTCTGAGGTACTGAGATCACGTTTTTCTACATACTGTTGTTTGGCATGAACCTCACCAGAAAGTCATAATGCGTAGTTGTATTATTGGTAATTGCAATGCTAATTTTCAGTTGATGTAAATATGACCTTCTCCCATGT
Organism: Clarias magur; assembly: GCA_013621035.1. Taxonomy (NCBI): domain Eukaryota; kingdom Metazoa; phylum Chordata; class Actinopteri; order Siluriformes; family Clariidae; genus Clarias; species Clarias magur. The sequence goes on from QNUK01000207.1 coordinate 368,107, forward strand.
TCATAAGTTCTAATAACAACTTCATGCAAGAACATTGTGGATGACACATTGCAGTTCAGGTTTCATTAGTTATTTATTTTGAAATATTCACATCTTTCAGGTGTCCAATAGATAAAAGAATTAAGACTTACCTCTGTCTGAGCGATGGCACTCTCCACTTGAGTGATTTGGGCCTGCACTCTCTCTTGATGGGCCAGAACATAGTTCATCTGCTTGGTAATTTTATCCTGTTCAATGACAACATGGAGTCACATGAAGCAAAACAAACATTGTTACACTGGTTTTACAAGTTGCATATTGAACAAAAGTCGATGCACATTGGTCCTTCTGGAATGATATAATGCGCATCACGATTCATGACTTATATATTTATATATATTTATAGCAGCCAGGGATTCAATATACCGTAACTTGATTCATATTTGCTTCAATTTGATATGACTTATGCAATATAATGCAGTTCAGTGTCATTATTAATCATACAAACAGTTCATTTTTAATCAGCCCACGCTGCTGTCAGAGGGATACCAGCACTGCCACAACAACAATCTACTAATAATAAATAAAGGCTGTGTTTGAGATGAGCAGCACGGTAGTGCAAGGGACAGAACTGCCACACTAAACCTACTCTGGATTAAGTAAAACTGAAAATGAATGATGAATGAATTATTGAGTTAGTGATACTTTTGCTCCTCATATTTGGGCCGTTAAAGTAGTTCCTGAGAGCCTAGTGCTTTAAACGTGAAGCAGGCAGCCTGATCATGGCTCCTGCGTACTGAGAAAGCTTTCTACGTACGTTGATGGTATTCAAGCACTCATGAAATGCTTGGCTAGGTCTATTAGTGCAGCAGAGAATTTAATAGTGCTGTAGTAAACAGAATAAGAACATGATGATACAAAATACAGTGGAATCTTGGATTGCGAGTAACTTGCTGTGCAAGCATTTTGCAAGACAAACAAAATTTTGAAATACATTTTAACTTAATAAACGAGCGAGTACGCATGTGCATGCACAACTGTGCTGACGGTTCTTCTCTTTCTCTCTCACTTTGCGGGATTGTTGGCCAGTTTCAGTGTGCGTGCGTCACTCGTGCAGGTGTACACTGTTTACTATAATGTTTGTGTGTGCGCGTTGTAGCGCAAGTATTTTTTTTCTTTTGTGTCCAAATGTAGTGACCATTCAATAGTAACTGTACTGCAACAATGTTGCATTTACCTTTCAAAGATAAAAGTGCAGGTTAATTTGTTTTACTTTCACTTTATATTTTGCATTCATGAGTTTTATACGAATACTTTTGGGCTGTGGAACAAATCATCAGAGTGTCCATTATTTTTTATGGGAAAATTTGCTTTGATATACAAGTATGCTTTCGGAACAAATTATGCTCACAATACAAGGTTCCAACTGTACTACAAATTCCAACTTTATAATGTATTCCAATGACATTATCACACTAAAAGTAATAGCCGTTTGTGCTTTGTGTGCGCTACACCTACAGCTTTCATGCTGAATCACAAATATTAACTTTTGAACTAACTATATAATCAGCTTGACCAATAGCCATTAATTTATCACAGAAACCGATGTAGCTTTAGGTTACTATTCAATTGAAACTTGTCTGCCTTTTTTAAAGAACTTCCTCTTATCATTTGTTTATACTTGTTTTTAATGCTTAACGGTAAGTAGAAAAATACCTTAAAGGTATGTGGACCTTTAGTTACACTGAGTATAATCTCTGTTCTGTTTCTGTTTCTGTTCTTTCTTTCTTTCTTTTTTATTTGCCCTGCGTATTGAGTTACACATAACTTAGTAACAAACACATACCTATCGAAATGTACGCTCTGTACTTTGTACCAGCTGGCTACACCGGTATTACAGCATAGCCAGGTTTATATATTTGTCCCTCATGCCATTTTGTTTTTATTGTTTTCAATGACTCGATTATGGTATAATTGTTGGAGCCAGAAGAGCTTGAGTTTGAGTATTTCCGTAGCTGCAGTTTTCCGGGAGTTTACAATACACAACTGAAGCAGTGAGTTTACACAGGATAGTGTAAAAACCAAAACGCATCCTATGAGTGGCAGTTCAAGCTGGACATAGTGAGAAAGGCTACAATAACTTAAAATATAACCATGAGATATGTAGAAAGCCATCTCAAGACCATGCGATGAGCAGAAGTCTATATTGGGTTCCACTCCTCTCAGTATTAACCAGTTTGAAGCAGAGGTTCATCTGACCTCTATCAATAACAAGGCATTTTCACCTACATAACTGCTTAATGTCTTTTTATTGTTCCACACCTTTCCATGTAAACTCTGTAGAAAGTTTTGCATAAATATGCCTGGAGATACTGAGCGGATTCTGAAATAATAAGTCTATCTGACATTAGGATTCGTTGCATGATTAAAGACTAGGAGATGTTATGTGAACATTAAGTGAAGCTCTCAATCTGTATCTGTATGATTTTATGCGATGAGTAGCTAAGAAGATACTATGAAGATAGAAGGTACAGGCGTTTCTATTAAAGTGTCTGGCGTTCGATGACAAGTTTTATCTGTACATTACTCAGAACTCACACTTTCAATGATATCTTTACGTTTCATCAGAGAACCCGAAACCAGTTTCAGACACTGCCTGTTTTTAAAAAAAATAAAATTTCCCCGATTTTCTCCCCTAATTTAGTCGTGTCCAATTCCTCCCCGTCACTAGGGGGCTCCCACATTAAGGCTACTACTACCACTCAGCCGGGAGGGCCGAAGACTATCACGTGTTTCCTCCGAACCACGTGACGCCAGCCGACCGCATTTGAACTGCTCGCGCACCGTTGGGGGCGGCGTAACACACTCGGAGGACAGCGCTATCCGCTCCCTCCGCTCCCGTCCCTGACTGGCTGTGGAGCCATGATTAATGTCGGAGCACTATGTACCTCTCATCCCTCCCCTCTGAGACAGCTCGGCCAATCAGCTCTCTCTAGACCTCCGGCTGCGAGAGGTTACAGCACCACCCGGGATTCGAACTAGCGATCTCCGGATGATAGGGCGAGCGCTTTAACCACTGCGCCACTCGGAGGCCGACCTTTGGCAGTACTTAGGTATTTTCCTGAAGTTAAACCTGCACCATGAATGAAATCAAAATGTTGTGTAGAAGTGAAGTTATGAGCAGTTCAGTTCTAGATTAGCATCTAGGATCCCAGCATGTAATGCTACTTTTATCTCTATTTTAGGGGGAGCTTTTTCCCCTAAGGTGGGCGTGTCTATATGAGTCAGAGCCAATTAATGCTGTAGTTTGAACATAACTGAACCAGAGTATGCGGAACACAGAAACAAACATTATGCACCTACAAACTGCCAAAATCCTCAAGAAACAGAAATTAAAGTGCAACACAGCATGGCTTAGTCCAAAAAAAAAGAAAAAGAAAAGTACATTATGAAAACGGAACCTTCAAAGATGCATAGATCATTCTCTCACTCACTCATCGTCTATACCAGTTTATCCTCTATTCAGGATCATGGGGGCTCTGGAGCCTATCCCAGGAGACTTAGGCCACGAGGCAGGATACAACCTGGACAGGGTGCAAATCCACTGCAGGGCACACACATATACACTCACACACTACAGGCAATTTGGGAATGCCAATTAGCCTAATCTGCATGTCTTTGGGCTGTGGGAGGTAACTGAAGAATTCCGCCCTAAAGACAGATCAATGTATGTTTATTCTTATTGCAGAAAGTCTCATATGTTCCAAAAACTGTGGTGCTGATATAAAGCAGTCATGTGAAGCATCATTATAACAGAGCCCAGTGTTATCTGCTAAAATGCCCCCTGGCATGAAATGCCCCCTACATAATCCCCCCTATGAAAATGTCTATTACAACATAATTTTATCATGCAAAATGGTGTGGATAGAATTTAATAAAACTTTCGCAACACTTGGATATCTGCCTGAAGTTTGATCTGCATCTTAGGTGAAATCAAAATCTTGGAAATGATGGGGAAATTACTCTGGTTGTTTTATAAAACACTGTAGAGTTTTTAAGGGAGTACCTTCAACGTCTGGTAGGCAAGTGCTATGGGCATGACCTTGTGGCCATTGTGAACACGGCGCAGCTTACAGAGCGCACACAACAGACGCTGACACGAGCGGCAGTAAAACTGCATCCGTTCCTGCTCATGCTCAACACACACCAGCACCTGAAAGAGAGAGAAAAACATCTGAGAAACATTAAAACAACAAGCCATCTATTTACATCTATTCTTATGATAATAATTATACTGAATATTAATGTGATATGTTGTATTGAATTGTATTGGATTTCCTGTTCCATGCGTTTTATTCTTCTCCTTCTATGTTGGTTTAGTATTTTTTGTCTTCCTACAGCCCTTAAGGAGCTCAGTAGATTCCCATGTTAATGACCAAACTGCAAATAATGGGGATTTTCATTTCATATTTAAGATCCCCGGTCTTTTTTAAAACATTTTAAAAAAGTTTTTCAGAAAAAAATACTCATTAGTGATCTGTTAATTTTTGTAAAAAGTTTCAAGACAGAATAAGTTCAACAACTTACGCTTTTAGTAAATTCTAAAAAGAATAAACTGTAAGTGTTATAAATGGCATATGTATCCCACAGTAAAATAATGGAGCCTTGTGCTTAATAACCATCCTATCTTGTGACATGAAAAAATCTGCCATCAAAACAGCTGAAGAAGGCAGCATGTGCATTGGAACACATTCTATAATCCGAGGGAAGAACGTCCAATAGCATGGTATTATGTGTATTTTCCTATTTTTAGACGGCATATGCACATATCTAACAGGTTTAGCATAAATAATGATCTTGATAAATATATAGAGATCTAATTAAAATGTAACCTAACAAATTGCAAAAGAATATTGCAGCATTTTTTCCCTCTCTAGTGCATCTGTAGCATGATTACCGTGACAGGTAATTTGTTAAGTAACCCTGTCTTTATTGATTCTCTACTGGCATCTTTTTGGACCTCAATAAATAATTAAATGAAAAACATATTTTTATGAACATGTAATAATGATGTCTCTTTCATGCCTCATTGCTTAATCTGTATGATTTCAGATGTGGATTTTGCCAGGCCACTGCTCTCCCTCCTCAGTAATGCTGACCCTACCGCCCTACTTTTACCCATGCTGCGATCACAGTTAATGTCATTAGTGTAATTGACTCGAGCGCCCTTCATGAATGTGCACAGTAAAATGTTATTTATTGGAGCCACAGAGCTTTGTTACGTTCAACTGATGGAAGCTGTGAGGTCCAGGGTGGCACTATTTGCCTGTTATATCTATTGAGGTTTGGATTTAATGCATTTAAGTCTGTATAATAAAAAAAAGAAATTCTATGTTAAATGTTGTATTAAACCTGCGATGATGACCTCATACACCTAGGAGTCTCATCGGCTTACCTTGGGTCGGAAACTGTGTGTGGGTAAAACATGCTCGTGTTGGGCACGTGGGGTACCCCAGGGGTGGTACAACTTAAAACACTCGTTACAGAAATTAGCCCGGCAATCAGCGCAGCCTTTAGTGGCCTCCAGTGTTTGAGGGGGCTTGCAGAACTGACACATCACCGCCATGCTGCCCAGACTGACCGTCTGTCTGTACCTAAACACATACAGTACATACACGTTACTTTTGGATTCACTTGCATAGAGTACATAGATAAATGTAAATCATTTGTAAAGAATGAATTCTGTGCGCAGCATTTAATGACGCCCAAGAGGCTACATTTACCTCTGAAATGTTCAAACCGTAAGGTATACATATATAGGTGTGTGTGTGTGTGTGTGTGTGTATACACCGTGTATATATATATATATATATATATATATATATATATATATATATATATATACACGGTGGAACCTTGGATTACAAGCACAATTCGTTCTGGAAGTGGGCTCGTGTTCCAAAACACTCGTAAACCAAATCATAATTTCCCATAAGAAATAATGAAAACTCAAATTATTCGTTCCACAGCGCCCAAAAATAAACACATAATAATAATTAATACAATCTATAAAATGAAAATAAAACAAATTAATCTGCACTTTACCTTTAAAAAAAGTACAAATAAATCCTGACAGATAAGTGTTTCCGTTGGCGCGCGCAGGCGCTGTGTGTGTGTGTGTGTGTGTGTGTGTGTGTGTGTGTGTGTGTGTGTGTGTGTGCGTGTGTGGAATTAGCCCCTTCCCTTGCCTCATTTTACACAGTAACACTCCTCCTCCCTCTCCCCACCTCGCTTTTTAAGATTCACAACACACACACAACGGAAACACCGTTTTAACAGGAAAAAAAAGAAATCTCTCTGACACTGGCATGAGCGCATATTAACGGACTCACTTTTTAAGTTGCACAACAAACGCATAAACACAGCGGAAACACCGTTTTAATGGGGAAAAAAAGCGAGACTGGCACAAGTGCATACTAACAGAATCACTTAAGTTTCACAACAAACGGACACACACACATAAACACGGAAACACTGTTTTAACAGGGAAAGAAGGTAAGAGAGTGATGCTCGGTGTCAAAATAAGAGTCGCATGCATGATACATGATACTCGGCGCTTGTAAACTAATACTTGCTTGGTTTCCGATTAAAAATTTATTAAAAATCTTAGCTCGGGTTGCGGAACACTCGTAAACCACGTTACTCGCAATCCAAGGTTCCACTGTATATATATATATACTGTATATATACAATATATATTGATTCCCAAGTCCATATCTACCTGACATATTTGAAAAAAACAAATACACATTTTTATTGATGATTTTTATGGGTGATTGATGTTGTCCCGTTAACACACCCCACCAAGGCTTTGGGATCACTTTCTAAGTCCATGGTTGTTCCTGATTTTTATTTCTTTCTACATTGTAAAGCAATGCTGAAGGTATCCAAAGTGTGCAATAATCTTTTTTGAACAGTTGATATTGAGATGTATCTGCTACTCAAGATCTGTAATTCCTTCATAACGGCTCTAAATTGAGATGCTGTTTGTTAATTGGTGATTTTTGAGGCTGGTAACTCGAAATGAACTTTTGGTCTTGCTTTTCTGGGAAGGTCTTCATGAGAGCCAGTTTCATCATGGTGCATGATGGGTTTTGCAAATTTAGTTGACAATCGTTCAGGACTGGAGTTTCCTAAATTCGACCTGAGCCTCCAATAACGAACTGGACTCCATATTAACTGAAACACATCTTCTGTTATACTGAACTTCCAGCCTCCTAACACACAGTATGATGCAGATCAATCCCTGCTGTCCGTTATCACCCAAATGAGGATGGGTTCCCTGTTGAGTCTGGTTCCTCTCAAGTTTTCTTCCTATTGCCAGAGTTTTTCCTCGCCACTGTCGCCGTCGTCCTCGGCTTGATCATCAGGGACAGTCTTATCATTTTGATTCATACACATTCACATAAAACTTAAATAATTCATTTGATTGTGTAAAGCTGCTTTGCGACAATGTCATTGTTAAAAGCGCTATACAAAATAAAATAAAATAAAATAGAATTGAATACTGTTCTTGCAAGAGGAATTCCAGAAAGGCTGACCTCTGTGTCTTAAAATAACAACTGACTGTTGTTGTTACATAATTAATAATTATACATGTGTTGTTTCATAGTTTTGAAACCCCCAGTATTGTTGTAGAATGTAGAAAATAAATCAGAAGAAGAATTTTGTAATGAATCTATAACATAAATTTCCCCACTGTGGAACGAATAAAGATATATCTTATCTTATCTTATATCTTGTATGTGTACACAGTGTAATAATATCTTAATATAATATACATACTATTTTTCTTTTCCCGAAGTGTGTATAAACTTTCGGCTCTCTCTGTCTTTTTTATTTTATTTTTTATCTTTTTTTTTAAGTGAGGCTTTTCATTAAAAAAAAAAAATCTCAGCATCTCGTGTATAATATGTCACTTTCTTGTGTACAATCTCCTAGAAATTAGTTACAAACATAGTTGTTCGTATCCACCGTGATAAATGAGGCTCAATGACAGTAAAGCATGTGATTTTTTTTGCTTTTGACTTTTTTTTTTTTTTATCGCTTGTCTGTGTGTGAAAACACCTGAGAATGTTTGGGAACGGAATGTTCTCAGCACATCTTCACGCATTGCAACAGCTCAGCGTATTAAAAGTACGAAACAAATCACATCGCATCACACACACACCACTAAGGGCCCTTCTTCCTTGCTCGCTTGCCTGCTTGCTTTCAGTCCCTCTCGCTTCTCTTCTCTTTAATTAAGCGTGTCTCTGATCTCCCTTCTGTAGGAGCTTTTTTTGGCCCAGATCAAGACAGCCACATTTGTCAGTATAAAGAATGTAGGGCTGCGTGGACTTTCTGTCTGCTGTTCTAAGGGGAAAAAAGCAAGCAAAGCATCCTAGTCTGTTTGTGAGCGTTTTCCTCATTCTGCATCAATCCTTTTTTTTTTTTTATGCACAGCCTCTCTGCTATGTTACCTAAACCGGTTTGTACCACACTGTTCTTTAAATAATGTCATGCTGAACAGAAAGAAAGGAACAGGACCGTGCCGAGAAACAGTTGCTTATCTGGTTAGATCTTCATGCGGAATGAGTGTACTTATGAGAAATGTTCAGTAAATGTGTTATTATCATCATCAGCTAAAACATCTAAAGCATTCAGTAACTAATTATGTTTTGTGTGTGTGTGTTTGCTTGTATGTTTGTTTTTTGTACTGTACAATGGAGGACAAAACATTTTTGATAATATACTCTACATGCTGCTTGATATAAAATTGATTTTGCATTGCACAAATTGCATTTGCATTAAGAGTTATGATGGTAACATACCAGCTTTATATTAGCAATAGAATAAACCCATGTCAGATATCTATCTCAATGCCTTTCAGTCATTATTATTATAACTATAATTTTTATTATTATTATTATTATTACTGTTATATCGGTCTTGTATTATGTTTATATAAAAATGTGCAGGTATGACAGCTGACAGCAATGATTAACAGGTGCATGTGGTGTGGGGGTGTGTTTGACCTCTCAATGATACGCTCCAGTGTGAGATTACGCAGGCAGTCAGTAAGGCCTCGCTCTCCCAGCTCCACGTCCCGGCAACAAGTGGGACACGGGAACAACATGTTCAGAGGAATTGTGTCTTTCCGTCTCCGTCCCGGATATGTGCCACATACTGAGAGAAAAGAGAGAGAAAGAGAGAGATTCCTTAGATTAACGTTCTCTCTCTCTTTCACTGCGGCACTGAAGTCTTACAGTGATGTCTCTTCACACATTTTTATATCACATGAAAAACTGATGTAATTTCAGTAATAGTTGTATAGTTGCATACACACGCACACTCATACACACACTCATACACACACACCTGTTTTGAGCACACGCTCAAGGCGGTCAGTTTTGGGTGGTGGTCGGCGAGCGTGCCGTGGCGACCGGGTGCTGGGGCTTGACGTGGGCGTGTTGGGTTCCGGCGGGAGTTCAGGAGGCGGATAACCTCTCTGCACCAACACCTCCGCCGCACATAACACACACACACTGTGCAGGCACGGCAACACGATCGGCTGCTTTACCATCTCCTCACACACCGGACAGCGGAGCTCCCGCTCCATGCTCTTCATATTGGACTGAGAGAGAGACAGAGAAAGAGAGACAGAGAGAGAGAGAGAGACAGAGAGAGAGAGAGACAGAGAATGTCTTTACTTCTTCACCATGAATTAAACCAACACCTATTACTTCATGAGGCTGAGGAATCCAAAAAGCCAAATATAGTGCCTTATTCCACTGTTTCTCATTAAATGTCTAATTTTCTTATCTGTGATTGCAATTCTAGTGTTAGAGATTACTATTCTTGCCCTTTTTGTATCTTTCGAACATTCGATCTTTCGGTGGTTGTGTCAGCTGGTAGCAGTGTTGATGCAGCAGACAGAGACTGCAGAAATCCTCTGGGCGGAACTCTGAGCAATAGGGGGCGTAGTAGTGTTGTGCATTAGATCACTGAGACACAGGAGTACTGTAGGAACAGAAATAGTACGCAAGCCAGATTGAAAGCCAGAGCTCTTTTTGAGATTTTTTTTTTTTAAAAAGGAGCCAGAATCATTCTGCTCCATTCTGCATCTAAGACGTCTTCTTGAAACTGCTGGCAGTACCAGATTTAAACGTGAGCGGTGATTAAACACTCCCGCTTTCTGATCTTTCTGTGAAATCTTTCCACTTTCGTATAAAAACAGACAATGACAATGCTTCGGGGTGTTCGCAGAGGACGGTTCATCAGAATGAAGATGCATTTCTTCTTGATTAAATATGACTCTATAGAAAACAATGTGTTTAGAACAACATCTATAGGATGAATAAAAAGGATGATCTGTGAACTGACAGAGAAGCAGTGTTCGGGCCAAAATGCATTGGTGCATAATCGGTCAAATACTGTATACAGATGATGGATTTAAAAAGAATAACAAAAATGACGACGGTAGCACAGCACAGCACACACCCTGGGATTTTCATAGAATAGAGCACAGAAAAATCAAGCACCCATAGAATAAAGCACAATATAAGGGTGTGTGCTCAGAGGAACACTATTGTTAAATATGCAAATGAAATTTAAAAAAATGACATGGACCCATGTCTTTTGTTGGTCATCACGTCGCGGCTAAACCCAGCATTTCTGCCAAGTGTGCCGATGCTATGGCTTGGGTGAGTAATGACGAATCATGTACTGATTTTTTGTCCTCCACTTTCCTTGTGATGAAAAGGAAAATAAAAAAGGTCTACCGTTGATTTATTAATAAAAAATAAAACCTCTAAAGGAGGTTAAACAGCATGCATTCACACATTTTACACCAGTGTAATTACAATAAGTGTGACAGCTAGAGACTAATAAATATAAGTTGGAATCGGAAGGTGAACATTACATCACACTCAACAAGCTCACGGCACATCGGTAGCATGCAGTCCATCTGCTGTTGTAGTTGAGAATCTTCCCAGATCAGATCTGCATTCAGGAGGACTTCCACATTATATGCCTGTAAACATAGCTTTACACAGCTCAATAGAGTGACTTACCTGTCTAAACACAAAGTTATGGCCTCAATCATGACTTCAATAATATATGCCTCTATGCAGGGTAAGATGGCAGGAAGGTTCATTATTAAGACAAGTGAGACTTTCAGACATTTGTGGTGAGACATGGGGCTTATTCTCCTCCAGGATCAGATTCCAGGTTGATAATTGCTCCATTACACCATGTCAGGACTAAAGTTATTTTTCAGCCAAATAGGGCTAACAGGCCATCCTGGTTACTTTTAATGAGAACATGAAAGATAATAAAGTTCCAGCGGTATCTGGGCATATGAATTTTTACCTTGAGAACTGAAATTTTGCAAAAAAAAAAAAATTCCTCTGCATGCAAAGCATTCCAAACTGAGCCAAACTGAATACCAGCTAAGTCAGGAAGTGGTCCGGGACCAGTGTTGGGAGACGTTACCTTTTAAAGTAACTAATTACATTACAAAATTACTGTATTTAAAAAGTACATATACACACACACACACACACACACACAAATGGATTGGGAATGACTGCTGTCTGGCTCACAGATTACATATATTATCTGAATAAAGGGTTACATTTTTGAAAAAGGTCACTAAATAACTGAGTACTTGAATGGCGGCCCTAACGCATTAGATATAGACTCATTACATCAAAAAAGTAATCCAAGTACTTTGTAACGCATTACACCCAACACTGTCCGAGACCCTTTCAAAACTTGTTTAAAAGTTTTACAAAGTTTACATCTTTTTTGTGGGTTTTTTGCATTTTGTGCAAGATTTAGTAAAAACATAGCACTATGGGTCCCAAGAATTTTATCAAGCATTTAAGCAAGAAGAGAAGGGCGCCACTTTCAGTTTCGTTTTTAAAGCAGACGGTGCCGAGAGTAATCATAAGTGATGTTTAATGTTTACTTATTTCATATTTTATTTCATTTGCATGTCTTTTCTAAGTGGTTTGATTGTTTTTATATGTGAAAATAATTACCTGCATTTACATTATTTCTTATGGGAAAATAGGAAATTTTGCAATACAAGATTTCGCCCTAAGAATCCGTCTCCGAAATGGATTAAATTAGTATACCATGATACCATGGTGCTCTATATACTTTATATTTGTTTACTTTGCACTCTGTCATTGCTTTTCTGTGGCTGAAATTGTGCCTCACTCCCTATTCCATGCAAACGGTCATTCATACATACATGCTAAACGTCCTACACAATGTTTTTGGGTATGTCCAACTGATGGCACATATAATGCACTGAATTCAGAATACGGTATATTTTGGACATTTCAAAAATCTTCCCAGGTTTATTCAGAGATTCCACTACCATGTTTAAAACACATTTAATTCAACATATTGATGTGGTCATTCATTCATTCATTCATTCATTCATGTGCTCTACCACTTATACAGTGTCCTGGGGGCCTAGAGCCTATACCAGGAGACTATGGACACAAGGCACACACACACACACACACACACACACACACACACACACACACACACACACACACACACTCTGGGCAATTTGGGAACATAACTTAGCCTAGTCTGCATGTCTTTGGATTGAGCGAGTAACCAGAGGAAACCCACAAAGCATTCAAACTCACATCCAAGGTGAGAATCAAACCCTCGACCCTGGAGATGAGAGGCCACAGTAATGACCACTACACCACTGTACCACCACAATATGACACTGACAGATAAAAAAAAAAAAAGATTTTGAAGTAAAAGTTAAATGATGCCCTGAACTGGTGCTGAAGCTGATTTGAAATACAATATATGGTAGGATCATTTTTTCTACTGTCTGTTCTGGGAATCATTTTGTAACTCTGACACTGTAAATATTTATTATTTACTGCACTTTATCAGTATTAATCACCTTTTGAATCATTTTCACTTTTTGATTCTCCCATTAGATGGAAGTGGCTTTCTTCCTGCCCCATAAAACTTCACCAAATTTTTTTTTTATAAAAATGTAAATGTAAAAAAAAAAAAAATGCAAGGACAAAAATATTTTAAGAAAAAAACTGCCTTTTTGTTTGTGAGATCTCATCAACATTTTGCAAGATATCGTGATCATTACGCGAGATGCAGAGTGTTACAGATCCAGTGAGTGGCAGTCATGTGTCTAAAAAGCTCTCAGCCAACAGCTTAAAACTAAAGGAAGAAGAAGCAAACTGGCATGAAACGACTGGGTTTAGGGTTACACTTGCATTGTTAAACAGGTATGAAGAAAATTACTGAATATTACTTTCAGCTTGGCCTAAAATAGAAAGGCATTCAGTTTGCACATGGATCTCACCCTTTCCATATTTTGGCGGTGTCTCGTGAAATGTTGGTGAGTTTTCACAAACGAAGAGGCCAATTTGTTTCCTTGAAATGAATGGACTTTTTTGCTCGCTTAATTTTTTACTCCACTTTTTTTTTTTCATAGATTTTTTCCTACAGTTTTTATGTGTTTTTTTGTCCCTCCAATGTATTTATTTATTTTATTCATTCATTTATTTATTTATTTTACCAATGTCCCATTGGGCCATTTCTTTTTCTCTCATTTTTTTTTTTAGGTGAAATCTTTTTTCTCTGCTATGTTTATATATAGTGTTTGTCTTCTTGAGATTAAAGAACATGTAAAAAGCATTATAAACATTATCTTCACATATATATTACCTTGGAAAAGAAATAACAAAAGAAAATAACAATAACAAGAGGGATATACTTATATAATCATAATAGAGAGGATTTTTTTATGCATCCATATCCGGCTTAAAAGTCCTTGTATGTTTCAAATCAACCTTGTAATGGAAGATATTTTGTCTATTATAGTATAATATGTCTATTATTTAATAAGATATATTGTCTAGTCTTCCTGACCATTTACATTTGTGCATATAGAATTTACCTAATAAATATTTTCCCCCCACATGTTTTTTTAGACTCGACTATTAGACGCAATAAAAAACAAAAAATCACCAGTCTCTTCTATTGAGGTTTATCACCCCCCTCCTCCTCCCCGCGCAGTCTCACCGTCCGTCACCATAGCAACATGTGCCACTCGCGCATCCTTTCACGCGGCATTGTGTTTTAATCATAAACGCTGTGATTATTCTGTTCTGACATAAACACGACATGTACTGTATATATATGTACTGTGTTCATTTACAAACGTCTTACAGTTACGGCTTTCCTTAGGCGAGTATAACGGTCTGCGTTTCCGTTTGAAGCGCATAAACAAGGCGCGCGCCGCCGAGAAGAAGGAGGAGGAGGAGGAGGAAATTTTCCGATAAAAATAGCTAATCATGACATGAAATCACGCGCTCGGCGGCCGGCGGCTAGGTGGCTTTTCAATCGTTATCAACGTTATAAACTGATAGCAGATAATACACACATCCGCAGCAGTAACATCCAGATAAATAAATAACAATAGAAAAAAAATAAAAACAGTTACAAAGCAAAGCATGTACTCACACTGATGCGCACGAGCGCATCCATTACAGACGTGAAGGTCTGCAGCTCCGCGTCTGCCATGTCTGCGATTATACCAGGCAAGGTGTAGAAGGTTATCCCATCTGGTAAAAGGTGTAACGCCACACACGGAGCATCGGCACACGGCGCTGGCCTTCACCTGCAGCTGCCGTGACACACATAAAATACAGCCTGTTACACATCACAATCAACTCATATCCAGCACCATGTCCATCTGCAATGCACGGCCTGTTTTATTATGACTGTACAATTAAATGCAAAAGGCTCTCTCTCTCTAAAAAAGAGAGATAGAGGAACAAAATGTCTAAAACAGACGTCCAGGATGATGAAACGAGTTCACTCACTGTAGAGCATGCGTGCTGGGGGCAGGCCGGAGGCTACTGGGGATTTCTGTAGCCTATTGGTATATTCTTGTCTTCAGAAACAGATCACTGGGGGGAAAAATGGCTTGTACGCTGCCTCCGACTTTCTCATCAGGGTCCAGGATTTATCCTCCGCAATCGATCCAACCGAGATGTAAAGTAAACGCGTGCAGCTCAATCCTGGCCACCAGAGGGCGCTTTGCATCAACACTGTAAACATGACAATAAGTCACATGGAACATCACAGGAGGAGAAATGAACAGTGCCACACGACTATAACTAATAATAATCAAATATTTTAAAGTATGCATTTATGGTGAAAGTATTACAAAATCGAGAGTTATTGCGAGTTGCAAGAGTATTTATACTTCATATTGTATTCTATATTTCCATTTTATGTCAGACAGTGGCATTTCATTGCATAACATACTGCATATAAGAACAAGTACAATTTAAATTTGAAAAGGCATAAATGTATATATGACGATTTTGAATTTTATCATAAAACCAACGAGGAAATAAAGCCATAATATTAATTATTATTATTATTAGTAGTAGTAGTAATAGTAGTAGTAGTAGTAGGAGAAGGATTAGAAGTAGAGTATTAGTACTAGTAGTAGTACGAATAAAAAATAGTATTATTATTATTACTATTATATATATATATATATACAAATGTGTCCGCAAATTTATAATTTCTTCATTTGTTATTATAATTAAATACATAATCAAGTCATCATTTCAGTTTGACTCGTTGCACTCACTAATATTCAATTCAATTAATTCTTTATCTATTATATTAATTTTTCTTCGGCATTTGTGTTGTAGCATGATCAATTTCTATATTTTTTCTATATATAAAAAATATAAATAAAATATATATATATTACTACACTTTACGTGATTGACGATCTGTAATTGCAACTACATGTTTATTGTCTATTGTCTTATTATCCTTACTACAGGATGTTAGAAATGTCCTTCAGAATCAGAATCAGTAACGTATCTATTTATCTACATAATGTGATGTTAAAATAAATATATATATATATTTGCTGCTGCTGCTGTTATTGTTATTGCAGGTTTATTCCGCAGGGTGGCGGTATTCTTATTGATCATTAGCAGTCTTTGCTAAAAACGCAGAATAAAGAAAGGGACGTTCACTCTGGTTTACTCCCAAATACACTATTATATCCAAATCAAGTACACTACATAGGCAATATAGAAAAGATAGCGTTACGAGAGTGCGTGCTGCTGCCCTCTAGTGCATTATTTGCGAGATGGCGGCTATGTCGCGGCGGTGTGACGTCACTCTATGTCGCCGGTTACGGAGGTGCTATACTGAACACCGAGCGCTCTGCTTTTTTTACAGTCCTGCACACACGCGGAATAAAACATGGGTATGTGCTTATTCTTACAAGCTGTCAGAAACGAAAGCAGGTAATACAATCGTTAATCAAAGTATTACTGAAGATAAGACGCGACTATACATCACCTGCATAAGGAGAACAGTATCAGTAGTGTATTATCAGGACGTTCTCGCGCGCTGTACATGTTCATTAGCAGATGTACATCAGATATAATTTGCAGATATGCCAAGAGGATGTTGTAAAGTGCGATATCAGAGTTTGTTCGGGGAATGTTTGCTCAGTTCTGAGTCGCATACATTGCCAAGGCATTCATCACTGAGCTTAACTTAAGAGTCTTGCTGGTTTTTGTTGTTGTTTTTAAATGTTGGAATGCAACATCAGAATGTTTTAGCACAGTGTTGAGTTTGGAAGAAAGTGTTAATGTTTATTTGATAAAAAAAAAATCTGATTTTGGATTTAAAAAATGAAACAACTCTGAGGAAATTGCTGTCCTTGTTTCCAGTCGGAACATATTGAGGGACGGACACTGACGTGGCCTCTTACTAGCGCCGTGTCTTAAATGTTTCCGCCTTAAAAAGTCAACACACACTCAGGCGTTATTTGTTTATTGCACTATGGGGTCTGGCCACTAATGTTTTGTGATAATTAATGGAATGCATAATTATATTCTTATACATTTTATTCCTCATTATTTTCTGCTTAATTTCCCCTAAGCTGCCATACATGACAGCCTTACACTTCCTATTTACAGTACATGTACAGCATTTGTCAGAGCGACTTACATATTCTACACCATTTATACATCTGAGCAGTTGAGGCTCAAGGGCCCACCATGGAGAACTTTGTGATGGTGGTGGTGTTTGAAACTGGGACCATTTGGACCATAACCACCAAGCTACCCCTGTCCACTTTCTAGCCCACTTTCCAACTCTGTTGTCCTGTTTTCACTATAATAACAGTATAAGGCTCATATTACTGCTGGCGGTTAGTCTATGAAAAAAATATATAACCAAGACGTAACAGCTTTAATACTATTGTTGGAGTGAATTATTAATATTTTAGTCCTTCGATTTGTATTAACTGTTGTACTGATGAATGATTTTTGTCAACTCTTTTTCAGCAGTGAATACAGGAACCTCTTTGGTGTTGTCCAGCCTGCTGTCCGTGCTGGTCTTTGCTGGCATGCAGATGTTCAGCAAGCAGCTGGCCTCCTCTGAGTGGCTTACCATCCTTGGAGGTTTCCTGGGCTCCATGCTTTTCGTCTGCTCTCTCACTGTATCCTAACATGGCTGCTGAATTCAGGGTTGTACTGTTTGTGGTCATTACATGGTACCAGAATGTACAAATACTGTACGTTAGTAGCTGTGTTGCACAGACCAACTGTGATGTGGGATGTTAAACAACATTGTTCTTGAATCATGATTCTTCTTTAAGTATAATCACTTGGGATGACACATTAATTACTTAATGCATGAATTAGTTTAGTAATTTCCAATTATTTATATATTTCACTGTTTAGTTAAAAAATCATTACAAAACAGTAGTTACTCAAGAGTCTCCCTCCTGGAACTTTGCCTTTGCCGTGAGGGAGGAAATAATGGGACCTATGTGCATGTAAAAGGTGTAGATATTTTTGTTAAAAGCTTGAGATCTACAGTGTGTTTCCTATGTGATTTGTCCATCTTTGTGGTATTTTCAAGTAAAAATGATGTCTGAGTTTCTTTCTCCTTAATGCTCACTCTCAGGCATTTAACAATCTAGAGAATCTCTTCTTCGGTAAAGGTTTCCAGGCGAAGATCTTCCCAGAGAGTGAGTATTCAAACTAAGGCGTTTATTTAGAAACACTCATACCGTAATTGTTACATCCTTCATGGCTTTCGTTTCAGTCATTTTTATCGAATCTTTTGCTTAAAAAATAGTACTTGACCATGTATGGAAAGAAATAATTCAAATCAATATCTCCTCCCTGTTTGTCTTTCTCGCCTCAGTTTTTCTGTGCCTGTGTCTTTCCCTGTTTGCATCTGGTTTGGTGCATCGTGTGTGCGTCACCACATGGTGAGTAATAAAATATATGCTGAATAGCAGTAGCTAGGTGGATGTATAGAAGCACTCGTAGTGTTTTAACACTGATTCTCTAAAATGCATGTGTTAATAGAGTAACTCTCCTCTATATAAAAGTACTACTCAACATAGTCTCCATCACAAGCGATGCATTTGCCCCATAGCTAAACCCAACTCCTGAATCCTGTTTGGAAGTCCTCGCTGGCTCACTTGATTGTCTCCCAATGCACTACACAGCGTTTACAGTTTACAGTGGCTGTTACTAAAGAGTCAGAGAGATCATAGTGTATTAGATACTAGATTTGTATAACCTAATAAATTGCCACATCATGGCTTCACATTTTATGCATCTCACCACTTTTACTGTATGAATGGTACTGTACAGCTACAGGGTGATTCACTTGAAAGATGCCCTGAATATTCTGTAATACGATACATACCGTGGAGCACATTGTATGTCGTTTTGTTATCTCGATTGTTTCATCCTAGCTTGAGTTATTACAGAATATTCGGGCCTCTTTCAGGGTGAATCACCCATTAGCTTTCACCTGATTTTCACCTGATATAAAGTGATAATATGATGCACACATTTAATATTCTAACCCCTGACTGTTTTACAGCTTGATCTTCTCACTCTTCGCTCTGTACTATATCAACAAAGTATCTGCAGCTCTTTACCAGGTGGCTGCTCCTGTAGCAGTTCCGACAAAACCCTCTGGCAAGGGTAAAAGGAAGAACTAAATGACTGAACCTGCCCCATCAGCACAACAATGATTATTCTCAGTAATGTTTTGTTTAAAATTTGGCCCTTTCTATGATTGCTACATTCCATTACACAAGCCATCTAAAACCACAGTCAGGAGTGACACAGATTATCACTTACACAAATACAGACACTATTCATGTACATGTACATATTTATCTGTTGACACGAACACAGCGTTGATTGTTGATACAGCATTGATTCGATTTCATGTTTTACTAGTCATAACTGTGCAAACAGGTTTCTCAAAAGTATTTTTGTTAAAGAATTTGCTATTAAAACAACTAAAGCCTAAACAAAAGCCTAAATTGTGCTTGTTTTTATTCTGTGATAAAATAACGACAGTATTTATTAATATCAATTAATTTCAGGTAGCAGGCATTTAAAGCATTTAATGTAAAATTATAGTTTATCGTGTATAGTGTTATTTTCAGTCATATTCTGAGAGTATCTAAAGATTATTTCCAGTGTGGATGATGAACAAGAGAGTTTCTCTAAATATTACTGCACATAAGTATTATGTATGTGATATAATAATTTTTTTTTTTAATCAATTTTAAGATGTTAATGTTTTATGGATTGAAAAACAGAAAGAAGAAAATATTTTTGAACTGAGCTTTTTGTTCTGAGAACTTATTCTTTTCTTTCATTGTCAAAAGTGATTTTGACGTCTTTTGGAATAAAAAAAATATATATATACATCGTCAAGGCAGAATAACATAGTGAATAATGTGAATAACATTATTAGTTGTTTTTGTTCTGAGATGGCAAATATTGCCTTTCTTTTCCTTTTCTGTAATTTTTTATTATGATCACCTAGTGTACAGTCAGTGTACAATTTGCATATACTCCAGAATGTTATGAAGAGTGATCAGATGAATTGCATAGTCCTTCTTTGCCATGAAAATTAACTTAATCCCGAAAAAAAACTTTCCATTGCATTTCATTGCTGTCATTAAAGGACCTGCTGAGATCATTTCAGTAATCGTCTTGTTAACGCAGGTGAGAATGTTGACGAGCACAAGGTTGGAGATCATTATGTCAGGCTGATTGGGTTAGAATGGCAGACTTGAGATTTTAAAAGGAGAGTGATGCTTGAAATCATTGTTCTTTCATTGTTAACCATGGAGACCTGCAAAGAAACGCGTGCAGCCATTATTGCATTGCATAAAAATGGCTTCAAAGGCAAGGATATTGTGACTACTAAGATTGCACCTAAATCAACAATGTATAGGATCATCAAGAACTTCAAGGAAAGAGGTTCAATTCTTGTTAAGAAGGCTTCAGGGTGTCCAACAAAGTCCAGCAAGCACCAGGCTCATCTCCTAAAGAGGATTCAGCTGCGGGATTGGAGTGCCACCAGTGCAGAGCTGCTCAGGAATGGCAGCAGGCAGGTGTGAGTGCATCTGCACGCACAGTGAGGTGAAGACATTTGGAAGATGGCCTGGTGTCAAGAAGCGCAGCAAAGAAGCCACTTCTCTCCAAAAAAAACATCAGGGACAGATTGATCTTCTGCAAAAAGTATGGCGAATGGACTGCTGAGGACTGGGGCAAAGTCATATTCTCAGATGAAGCCTCTTTCCGATTGTTTGGGACATCTGGAAAAAGGCTTGTCTGGAGAAGAAAAGGTGAGCGCTACCATCAGTCCTGTGTCATGCCAACAGTAAAGCATCCTGAGACCATTCATGTGTGGGGTTGCTTCTCATCCAAGGGAGTGGGCTCACTCACAATTTTGCCCCAAAACACAGCCATGAATAAAGAATGGTACCAAAACACCCTCCAACAGCAACTTCTTCCACCAATCCAACAACAGTTTGGTGAAGAACAATGCATTTTCCAGCACGATGGAGCACCGTGCCATAAGGCAAAAGTGATAACTAAGTGGCTTGGGGACCAAAACGTTGAAATTTTGTGTCCATGGCCTGGAAACTCCCCAGATCTTAATCCCATTGAGAACTTGTGGTCAATCCTCAAGAGGCAGGTGGACAAACAAAAACCCACTAATTCCGACAAACTCCAAGAAGTGATTATGAAAGAATGGGTTGCTATCAGTCAGGATTTGGCCCAGAAGTTGATTGAGAGCAGCCCAGTCGAATTGCAGAGGTCCTGAAAAAGAAGGGCCAACACTGCAAATACTGACTCTCTGCATAAATGTCATGTAATTGTCGATAAAAGCCTTTGAAACGTATGAAGTGCTTGTAATTATATTTCAGTACATCACAGAAACAACTGAAACAAAGATCTAAAAGCAGTTTAGCAGCAAACTTTGTGAAAACTAATATTTGTGTCATTCTCAACTTTTGGCCACGACTGTACATGCTCATGTTAAATGCATATATAACGGTAGATACCTCGAAAAGAGTCTTAGTTGTAATGCAGTAAGTAAGTTGGGACAGTATGAACTGGCAGTAAAACCAATGAGGCATCTGTAAAGTCTCTTTACCTTATACTATAATGAAAACACTACATAATCACATTATTTGATTTGATGATTTACCATGTGAATGTACTTGTTTGGGTAACATATGCACTCATTTCCAAACTGGTGGCTACAACAATCCCCCCAGACACACACACAAAAAAAGGTGTGACACGGTCAACTTAATACTAATAACTATGTGACAAGTAGAAATTACAAGGTGATGAGAAAAATGATATCCTGATCCGTCAGATATCACTGTCATAAATAACCATCATGGAAACATGGACAGATGGAAAGTGAGACATTGGAAACATGTTTTGTCATCCATTTTTCTATTATAATAGTTTTTGGAAACAACAGCTGTCATGTTCTCTGGGTCAGAGAGGAAAAGGACCATCTCAGTGTCAGGTCGAAAAGCCAGCATCAGTCAATGTATGGGGTGTTTCAGTGCTTGTGGCATCGTTAAATTGTATATCTGTCAGGGCACCATTAATGCAGAAAACTTTTTTTTTCTTTTTCTTTTTTCTTTTTTTGTTAGCACCAAATGTCATTCAAACATCATTTTAGATGTTCCTGTATTTTCTGACAAGACAAAGCCCAGAACAGGGATCTCGGATTAGAATGGCCTGTCTACTCCATATGTGGCACATTATGAAGTGCAAAATATAGTCTTAGTTTGAGTTATTTAAGTTTTTTTTAACACTATTTTGTTCTTTTACATTAAATTTTTTTTGTAAAATTTTTGCAAGGGGACTGAGAGTAACATAATTTAAATTTTCTATATGTACAGTATGTACTGTACACATACTGCAGTAGAATTAACAATAAAGTTGACTTTGAACAATTCCACAGTCAGGATCACTTAGATGACTTAGATCTAGCTTATCTGTCATTCAGTAGCCTCCCAACAAATCAGAGAACAAAAGAAAAAGTAACAAGTTTAGCAAGAAGCAAAAAATAATTAAAACTCAGTCCTGTTTGCTGTGTTTTAAATACTTACGCTCTTTCCTCTCAGTACTGACTGGGTGCAGCTCTGGCCATTCACCATCTAATCAGATTTCATTCATGCCTGAATCTAGGGCTTGATGACATTTACTGTATCTGACCTGCCATATGACATTTCTGTATGAATTACCCACAAAACAATAAAAAGTATCGTAGTGACAACTATCAAGGGGTGGAATAAACGAGGCAGCACACACACACACACACACAATCATACTGCAATGGAATGCAGCTGCTACCAGTTACTGATGTTACTGATAACTACATACTTTTTAATGCTTTAAAGAATACTAATAAAATGAGGAAAAACAGGTCACAAAAACAGGTCACAACAATCTTTTCCATTTGGCATCTTACCGTGGCACTGCAATGCATTTTTCTAATTAGTGTTTTCTAAATTGCATGTAAATTACAGAATGTTTGAATTTCACTTTTTTAAATTAATTTCTTGTGAGAAACATTGTTAGCATATTAAGGAATAGACAGAGTTATGTTAAGCTTAAGGTTACTCATCTAGATCAGTCCTAGGATATATTATAGGTTGTATAAACAATTAAAACAAAACAAAAAAAAAGTCAAAAGAATGTCAAACGTACTATTCTACAGTAACTTAAATAACCACTCTTTACAACAGTGGAGAGCAGAAATGCATTTTAGGACAAAAAAGCATGCCGAAACCTTGAGGCAGAAGGACTACAAAAAGAGGACCAGGTTCTGATTCTATCAGCCCAGAACTGGAATTAGAGTCTACCCAAATTACGTTACTTACGGTACATGGACATAAACATGTGAATATCCACCTAGAGCACAACACTGAGCTAAATATAACAGAAGGAAAGTGTGTCACTATTGCTTATTTCCAATGTTGTACATGAAAAGTCCTCAGACTATTACATTTATTATAATATTAAACTAAATTAGCCGAATTGGATAAATGTAAAGTGCGGTAATGGAGCCTATTCATGTTATATTGTATGCTTATGCTTGTAGCAGACATGCCTTGCAATGTGCAGAATGAGATGTCTGCTGAAAATGTTAAAAGACAACGACAATAGAGCAGGACAGTGAGCTCATTCCAACTCATGGGCTCTAATGCCTCTAGACACACCCAAAGCGAAGGAGTGGGGATTCTTACAGGCTCATGCAAGCCCTTATTTCTTGAGCTGCACCTCTTTTCATTCTCTGCTGGAATGTTGCTCTGACTGACTAGGATTTTCAATTTCATGAAACTGACCTTAGTCAGATTTATATTATTTTTTATTCAATTTTGCATTAGAATCATGTTATCATACTGTATATGGTTTTGGTTGAAATTTCTTCCTTGCTTGTTAATTTACATTTGCATGAAACAGTTTAAGATCAAAGAAAAGAACATAAATTCATGGTGGGGCTAAGGTACGTCTGTAGCATGAATAAGCATGAGTAAGCCTAAACAGTCCTCATTGTTGAATCAACACATCATGTTCATGGACAGAAAAGCGCACTGCAACATTACTTGAGTGATTTCGTTGCATATTCAGTTTTTTCTACCTAAAATAACGTTGCACTCACAGACTTAGATTACAAAGGAGCTGCAGATCTGAGGTAGTATGTGTGGTATGTGGCCCAAAGCAGCCATTCCCTTCAAAATAACAGGCTGATAAAAGCTGCTTTTTTGACTACAATCCAAGATAGACTCTCTCTCTCTCTCTCTCTCTCTCTCTCTCTACAGTATCTCTCCCACTCTTAAGCGGATGCACAGGATTCTGGGTTTAAGGGCAGTGCTGGAAGCTATGACTCACTGAGTGGGGAAATAGAGGAGGAAAGAAAGGGTGAGAAAGGGTGGAACCAGACTGGAAGAGAGGGAAGGGTGGAACACCATTTGTGCACGACTGTATTATGATTGTTAAGCTTTTTAAAATATTTAAATGTCCAGGACGCCCGTGGCCCTGAATACAGGATGAAGTCGTATTGACGGTGATGATATCAACATTTGTACATTCCCAGTAAATTTGGCATCCCTTCATTTTTTTTATATGTACCTTACAACATATTTTAAGTCAAAAGTTTATTGTGCAATGTCTCCTGATGATATCACTAACTCTGTAGTACGATGTCACTGATTGTAGTGATGGTTTCAATCTAGCAGTTTGAATTTGACCCTGCCGAACACAGACGCTGGAATAATTTACTATATCTAGTAAAAACATTTCTGTGTAATTATACAAAATATAAGCATTCTTGGAACAAGTCATTTAAACAATTAAATTAGTGGACCAGAAATAATTGTTTGAATAAAGTATATTTTAGACTGCTATCCCTAATCCACCTCAACAAGGTCAATCTAACATTATTATTTCTTTTATGATTTGTTTGAAGCAGTGTCAGGAACTGGGCAGGCAGGATGCAAGTACAAACTTTCTTTAAAATTTTTAAACTTCAGAATCAGAGCAAAAAAAAAAAAAACCTAATTAACAAACAAACAAACAAACAAAAAAAAAAACAGGAATTATGAAAATCATAACTATGGCTTGACTATAAGGTAAATGTAAATCACCGGTAAGATTACTGCTGCTTACTGCAAATTAAGTGCTGAGGTTCCTCTGTATAGTGTTACCTTGGCATACAAATGTCCCGCTTCAAGACTTTTGGCCTTAAGAACTACTATTTTGTAAGAAATTTGCCTTGGCATATGAAACGAACAAACTGATGCCAAGCAAAGCAAGTATTATTATTATTTATTTATTTTTTGCTTTTTGTGATTTAGTGAAGATGTGTCCCAAGAATGTTAGCAAGGACGGTAGCAAGAAGAAAAGGAAGCCAAGAGGAATAATAAATAAAAGTTTAATGTCTGTTTTATTTATTTATTTATTTATTACTTCATTTACATGTCTTTTATAAATGTTTCGATATGCATATTATTATAGCATTGGAAATTGGTAATATTGTTCTTTTTTTTGGGGGGGGGGGCGGGGGGGAGGTGGTTTGGTAGCTGGAACGGATTATCTGCACTGACATTATTTCTTATGGAAAGATTTATGTGGCAAATATGAATTTTCACCTTAGAAACTCGACACCCCTGGTTAAGATGTGTTTAAAAGCCTTAAAATAAATTCAGTTTTTATTGCAGAAGCATATTGTCACACTGAAAATTGTAGAAAAATATAACATGAATATGAAGTTAATTTTAAGGGGAAATAAAAATCCCTGACTAACAAAGAATTATTTTTCATAAAATAGCCTGTTTCACAATTATTGGCACCCCTAACAATTCCTAGAAAATAAATGTAATTGAAGTATTTCTGTCAATTCTACAGTAGTTTACAAAGTTGATCAGAGTATCTAGGAACATTTAATTAGTAATTTATCACTTCCTGCTTCCCTTGGGTATAAATATGACTAAATATGATAAAAATAGATATGAGGCCTTTTCTCTTATCCACTCTTCAACATGGTAAAGACAAAGGAACACACCATTCAAGTAAGACAGATGTGTGTCGACCTTCACAAGTCAGGCAATGGGTACAAGAAAATAGCCACCCGCCTGCACCTGCCCATATCTACTGTGAGAGGAATCATTAAGAAGTTTTTAAAAATACTGGAATAGTAGTAAACAAGCCTGGACGAGGACGCAAGTTTATTTTGTCTCCACGCACAGTGAGGAGGAAGGTAAGGGAGAATAAAAAATTCTCCAAAGCTCACTGTTAAAGAACTGCAACAAATGATAGCATCTTGTGGTCACAAAGTCTCCAAAACCACCATCAGACGCTATCTACATGCCAACAAGCTCTTTGGGGGGCATGCAAGGAAAAAAAAAATTCTCAGTCACAATCATAAACGCAAACGTTTGGAGTCCCTTCAACTGGGACCGTGTTCTTTGGTCAGATGAGACCAAGATAGAACTTTTTAGCAACAAACACTCTAAGTGGGTATGGCGGAACACAAAAGATGAGTATGCAGAAAAGCACTTCATGCCCACTGTGAAGTATGGGGGAGTATCGATGATGCTGTGGGGCTGTTTCTCTTCCAGAGGCCCTGGGAACCTTGTTAGGGTGCATGGCATCATGAATGCTTTGAAATACCAGGACATTTTAAAGCAAAATCTGGTGGCCTCTGCCCAAAAGTTGAAGCTGGGTCGTCACTGGGTCTTTCAGCAAGATAATGACACAAAACATGTGGCCAAATCTACACAGAACTGGTTCACCACACACAGAATCAAGCTCCTCCCATGGCCATCTCAGTCCCCAGATCTCAACCCCATTGAAAAGCTGTGGAGTGAGCTGAAGAGGAGAGTGCAGAGGAGAGGAGTCAGGTCACTGGAGGATTTAGAGACATTGTGCAAAGAGGAATGGTCGAAGATCCCTCTTTCTTGTGGAACATCATAGGAGAAGATTATGTGCTGTTTTGTTGGCAAAAGGGGGTTGCACAAAGTATTGAACATCAGGGGTGCTAATAATTGTGGCACCCATGAATTGATAAATGTATGAATTGAATTGTAAAAGA
Source organism: Clarias magur (assembly GCA_013621035.1). NCBI lineage: Eukaryota > Metazoa > Chordata > Actinopteri > Siluriformes > Clariidae > Clarias > Clarias magur. The sequence continues at coordinate 395,137 of QNUK01000207.1, forward strand.
ATTATTTCTTAATGTGGGATTTTTTTCCCCCACTGAATAAATGCACTTGAATTAAAGGTTGGAATTTCCTCTTTTTTCCACTGTGGTCCTATGTTATTTAGAACAAAACTAAATTTTCTTAGAAGCTAAAAAACACATTTGAACCAGGGGTGCCAATACTTATGGAGGGCACCGTATATTCCACTGTATATTTAAATCTCATTCAAATGTCCGTTGGGGGCGCTAAAATTCAGGTTTGTGATTGTTGATTTAAGATAAATATAAAAATAAATAAAAATGAGTATAGGCTGTGGACAAAGTGCAGGCTGCAGTAATTACACAGTGTTGACTGGACGACGCCCTCAGTGGTGAATTTCGCAATCGAGTCAAAAAGTTCGATTCGCTTAAACACGTAGTTCAAAGAATCGAATCATCTAAGTGACTCAGCTCTTCCACGCCCACATCCAGGTCGGGTGGAGCCGCCTTATAAATACACCGTGCTGGAGAATGCGCAGAGTTTATCTGTTCCAGGGGGAAAATCTCTGCTTTATAAATTCCTGTCGTTCCACCCCAAAAAAGGTAAGTTTTTAGTTTGTATGTAATGACCGTCTTGCAGATAATTTAATTTAATGAAAAATAATTTAAAAGTTTTTCTTTTAACTTTCAATACCTCGAATTATGTTTTAGTGATGAGATGGTGGGCAATAGATTTACTCAGTCGAATAAAATGTGTTAATACCTCTGCTTTAATACCTTTCCTGATTTTAACCTTTGCTTTAATTATACATGTAGCAAAAAAAAAAAAAAAAAAACCCTGTATCGTTTGTCAAATAGATACTTCTATACACTGTCTACGAGATCTTGTGTACTTTTCCACCACTGTGCGCAAGGGAGGGTGAGAGATGGGTGTTGCCAGATTGGTCATTTGTAATCATGTTTGTTTGCTTTAACCCTTCAGCCTTTATAATAGTTTGACACTTATTTGGTTTACTTACAGTTTTGACTGCATTGATGATAAATCACGAGACCGGTCTTGAAGCACACATAAATCTGTCTGTCCAATGTTGCTGGACATTTCTTACAAAACAAGAGTAATGAACATGTACAGTAACATCAGTACATCTGTTTTTCTCTCTAATGGTGCTTCTGACTAATTCTAGGGGTATTACCCATATTTGAATCATGTGGCTTAGAATACAAATCAGGGTGTATGCATGCATGATAGAAATTTTGTTTGACAAAGTAGTGCATGTTGCCAGATATCAGTTCTTGAGTCCAAACAAGCAGCTACTACTGCTTTGCACAGAACAGGCGTGGACCAGGAATGTGGTGAACTTTAGGGCAGAGATGGGGAGGTGGTCTGTGAAGAAATTGCGTCACTACTGGAGCGCAATCAAGACAGGAATTTAGAGGAAGTTGCCTAGAAAGAATGTAAAGCATCAGGCCTGCTCTTATTCTTAAGATTTGCTTGTATCATTTACCTAATTTAATGCAGTGTAAGAAAGTCAAAAATGTGGGTATGTGAGTGCGAGAGAGGGAGAGACACACATGGTGAGAGATGGTATGGATGCTGCTAATGTGATATTCGTTGTCTGTGCAGTGAGTCAGCATGCCGTCTGATCTGGAGAGAGCGATGGAAACACTGATCACAGTGTTCCACCGCCATGCGGGCAAAGAGGGAGACTGCAACACGCTGAGCCGCAAAGAGCTCAGGCAGCTCATGGAGGCAGAGCTTTCCAACTTCCTTAAGGTACTGCACAAACACCTTCCTTTGCTTTTAGAAGCTTTTTTGTCAACTATAATGCCTACTGACTTTGTAAGTCTTGTACTTTACTCTCTAACTCTGACATTTCACACAGATTTTTCCCCTATACCCGACCATGAGCTTGTAATTTTCTCCCCACACATTTTGTTTCTTTTCACTTTTGTTGTTGCCGTGCCACTTTAATTTGTTTTTTTTAAATCTGGTCTCTCTGTGCAGTCTCAGAAAGACCCGGCCACTATTGACAGGATGATGCGTGATCTGGACGCCAATGGAGATGGAGAAGTGGACTTTGAAGAATTTGTGGCCCTTGTCGTCGGTCTGTCTATTGCTTGTGAACAGTGTTACCAGGTGCACAAGAAAGCAGTCTCTGCAAAAAAGTAAAAACGGAAGAAGAAAAGAGTCAGATATGTTTTTTTTTGTTTTTTTTCTACTGAATATTATTGTGTGCACCATTTATTAAATACAAGTGCTAACCACTTTTTGTTTTTGTGGCTGGATTTATCATTAGAGCATACAATGCATTTTAATTAGGCAGTCTGTTGATTTTAGAAAATGTTTCCTATAACCATTTTTAATGCAGTGCAAAATAAAGGAGTTTAAGCATACATGTCAAAGAGACACATGTAGTATTAACTAGGATTGAAAATGGATCAAGGACAGATATGTTCACATTTCTGGACACAAGAACACAAGAAGTGCAACCACTAGTCAGTTCCATATCCAGCTTATTGCTTGTCAAATGACTCATTGAAACAGGATGTAGATTTTTTTTATTTTGTCCTCACAATCTGTACGAACATGATTCATGATTCTCTAGAGTAATAAACTGCCCTTCAGGTGTGGATTCTTTGTGTAATAAATAAATAAATGAAAACTTTCAAGTCATGCCAGAACTGGCATAACAGCATGAATAGCATTGATTAGTTTTTTAATTCAGTTTTCAAAAACACTAAAAGTTAAGGATTGTGTGGCAGAGTAGTACACAATAATTCATTTCAAAACTGGCACTTAGTTTTCTCCAGACAACTTCCCAACAATAGTTAGAAATAAGTTAGAAACAAGTATGATGGAAGTAATAAAATAAGGAAGTTCCACTTTGGCAAATTTACAATACTGTACTTCATTCCATCTATTGCAGTTAATGTGTTAAGCACTTAAATGGTAAATACTAATTAACATGCATAATTTGTATTCAGGTTTGTAGCTTTTATATCGTATGTACTTAGATCTATCTCTGACTTTTTTCCTGCGTTTGCACCCCACATGAGGGAGTGTCTGTTATCTTGACAAAGGAAGTGGTTGCTAAGGAACTAGTGCTGTCACACACATATATAAACACTTGAGCTTGACTTGTCTTTATTCTCAGACATGTCCTTATTTTCTACTCATGGGAAATGTTATGTTTTAGATTCTTAACGCCAGTTCGTTGGCTGCATATGGTACACGAGCCTGTTTTTCTTTTGCAGTTTTTAAACATCATTAACCATCAGTTCCAGTACACACACCATCAAGGTGAATTCTAACCATATTGATTAAGCAACAACGCTCAAGCAAGTGTATACCTGTTTTATGAGTTGGAAAACTGTATAATTTAATACTTCTCATATTTCAGCTTGCTAGAAAGCTAGGGTATGAATACAAGTGCCTAATATGGCATCCTTGGAGTATGTTGGGGCTTGAACCCCTACCCTTCTCATCAGTAATCCAAAACCTGTAACTGTTTACACCACCACTGTATATACAGTAGTTGCTTTGTATACAGATTAATCTCAATAAATTAGAATATCATCAAAAAGTTGATTTAGTTTAGTAAATCATTTTAAAAAGTGAAACTCATTACATAGATTCATTAAACAGACTGGTATATTTCTATAATTTTATTTAAATTTTGTTTAGTATGGTGCACAGCTAATGAAAACCCAAAATTTTGTATCTCAGACAATTTGAATAATTACTTAAGACCAATAAAAAAAAATAAAAAAGATTTTAAACACAGAAATGTTGGACTACTGAGAAGTATCAACATGTACAGCACTCAATACTTGGTCAGGGTTCCTTTTGCATGAATTACTGCAGCGTGGCATGGAGGCGATCAGTCTGTGGCACTGCTGAGGTCTTATGGTAGCCCAGGTTGCTCCAATAGCTCTTCTGCGTTGTGGGGTCTGCCGTTTTTCATCTTCCTCTTCACACTACCCCATAGGTTTATGGAATTTAGGTTGGGTGGGTTTGCTGGTCCATCAAGCACAGGGATACCATGGTCCTTAAACTAGGTATTAGTACTTTTGGCAGTGTGGGCAGGTGCCAAGGGCTCCTGGAAAATGAAATCAGCATCTCCATAAAGCTTGTCAGCAGAGAGACGCATAATGTGCTCTAAAACTTCCTGGTAGACAGCTGCAATGACCTTGGACCTGATAAAACAGTGGATACACACCATCAGATAACATACAGTAGTTCTCCAAACCACCAGACAGTGCTGGAAGTAAGTCTCCTCTCTTTCTTCAGACTCAAAAAAGGAATTTGACCCACTGAGCAGCAATCACAATTTGTTACAATCCTCTCAAGGCTGTGGATATCTTGTTTAATTGTGTACCTTTTCCTACCACTTTTTTTTTTTTTTTTACTTCCATTTTAACTTTCCATTCATGTTCTTGGATACAGCACTCTGTGAACAGTCAGCTTACTGAACCAGACTGAGACACCATTTAAAGGCTCAGGCAACCTCTGCAGGTGTTTTGAGTTAATTACCTAATTCGAGTGTGATGCCAAGAGTTGCCAATATTAAACTTTTTCATAATATTCTAATTTTATGAGATGAATTTTCTTAATGAATCACCAAAATTAAAGGAAATAAACTCTTGAAATAAATTGGTCTGTGTATAATGAATGTATATAATATATGAGTTGAATCACTGAAATGAATCAACTTTTCGATGATACACTAATTTATTGAGATGCACCTGTATATGTAATTATATATAGGATTTTACTGAAAGTAATGCAAAAGTGGCCATAACTTTATCAACTGATATAGGGGCTTTCAAATTGCACATGTTGGTAGAGTAACTCTTACCAAAGGCTGACACTATACAAAGGTACCATTCAACATAGTCTCCATCAAAAGCGATGCAACTCCCAAATCCTCTTTAAAAATCCCCTTTATAGCCATTGAAGGTGTCCCACTGTGCTAGAGCAAAAGCAATCCATGCAGATGAAGGAAGAAGGGGACCTCAGCATTGAAGAAAAAAAAAAAAATGCAGTGGGAGACCATCATCTACTAGCTGCAACGTTGAGACTGCAGGCCATGCTTGCATCATTTAAAAAATTTCCAGGTGACACATGAACATATGGCATACACAAACCAGCCTTGTGTAGCTCAAAGCGTCTGTGTTTGCGTATTTGCGTGAACCATGTTCATGGATGTCTTGATCTAATCTAGATCGGACATCCACAGACACTGAACGCATGAGCAATGTTGTACAAATTGTGTTTGACCACAAAGATTAAATGCTTTGCATTTCTCTAAAATCAAGCCTTTAAGCTGCCTAAAAGAAACAGTTAAAACAATGAGTGTCGTGGCAGGGGGTGAATTGTTCTTCCTCTAGCAGCCTGTAATCACTGGGGCATCTCTATCCACTCTCCTCTCAGTGCTCAGCTGGGATAGTCACACACTTTACCCAGTATGACTCAAAATCATTGCACACCTTCATTTTTAAAGCTGTACTGTATATTTATGGAAATGATCTTAATTCCAATATTCATCTTCATTCATCTTAATTCTATGCTTATTTCTGTTGCTAAACTCAGATAAATAAGATAGATACTTCATCAAGAAAATTTCAAACATCCTGTAGCAAGAATAGTACTACAGTAGGCGTGTGGTTGCAACTGCTTATATTCAGGGAATTTTCTTTTTATAAAAACTAACAAAATTAAAGGCTATTCCTGAAATGACCGCCAGATGTCAGCAGAGGGCAATATGTGGATTGTAACTGACATTAGAGATTTAGAATTAATCTATGACATTAATATTTAGAATAAATATGTTTCCCTTTAATAATACGTAATAAGAGGCCTACACCAAACCTTCTCAAGCACAACAGTGCCTTAAAAAAATAGATTTACCATGGTTTGTGTCAAAGAACTTGACATAATACATGCAAAGAACAAAAGAACTAGCATGTATTGGGCCTGACTTTCACCAATACTCATATTAAGATACACTATATGGACAAAAGTATGTGGACATGTACCTATTAGACCCATATGTGGATATTTCCCAAACTGTTGGCTCAAATTTGTACTCACAAAAATTAATAGGATGCCTTTGTATACTGTAGCATTACAGTTTCTCTTTTGGACCAACCTGTTCCAGAAGTTTAGTATAAAGCCTTCTAAGAAAAGTAGTGGTTTGTGTGGGTGTGTTGCTGTTTCTGAAAAATACTATCTCTGAATCTTTGAAAATTAAGTAAAGGACTAGAACAGAAAAGTGAAGATCAGTGAAATAGGAAAGTCCTTTCTTTCTTTCTTTCATTCTTTCTTCCTTTCTTTCTAGCATGAACAACTAACAAGCCACTGTCTTGGAATCTTTTAACAGAATATATAAACCAGTCAGTCTTAATGATTTAACACACAAATTAAATTCTTAAAACACAGAATAAATAAAATTCATTAAGAAGGGAAAATAAAGAGATTTTGGATAATATGGATAACATCATCCATTCACATAATTACTAATATTAACAGAATGTCCTCAGTTGTGGGTTCAGTGAAATATATAAACAGAACTGCTGATTAAGATTGTTTGCCCAGAAAAGAACAACAAATGGAAATTAATCAGGTGTGAGTTTCGGGTGTGGATGAAATGGTGTGAAACATGTTTTTTGCTTTTGTGACAGTGACACCAGATACAGACTGTTTGCTCAGGTAGAACTGACTCATCCCTTGACACTGTTGTCACCAACCACCTGCACTGTAGAAAAACAAACAAGTCGCCTCAACATAAAAAGTTTTAGTAACTTTTACAAGTTGTTTAGTTTGCACAACTTTTAGAGAAATTTGCTGGACAAATAAAATTCAAATGATGATAATGATGATGACAAATAAAATATTTCACATTGCTTTTTAATTGGCACTAAATATACGCAGTTCAAAATCTTATGTTGACTCATCTCGCAATTAAAATATTTAAGTCAGCTCAAATATTATGTAACACTAACTGTCTAAAATACCTGTAAGCTATTTTAGACAGTTAGTGTTATATTACATATTCTATATAAAAAATACTTACCAAGAAAATGTCCATTTTATATATATAAAATCATGTGATTAGATCTCAGGGAAGGTAAATTGCTGGCTTAACATGATTTTTTTTTAGTTAAGTCTGAGCACAATGTTACCTGTTGTCTCAATAAATATCACTATAAGAAATGGTATACAATATTAATTCATTTAACATTAGTATATTAATTCATTCAACATCATTCAAAATATTTAGATTTTTTTTTTTACAATGTAGTCTCTATATGAAATAAAATGTTTATACCAAACCTTCCTTTAGTTACCCTTTCCATTTGAGTTTAGCTTCTCATACAACTCACTATACAGCTATTCTACTCACTATTCTACCTCGTGTTCAGGGAAATTAAATATTTTTGTTAAGAGGCGGTGTGACTGTGTTCTTTACATTCCATTTTAATGCCTTTTTTCATTTGCAAAATATATTCCTCTAGCATTTACTGAACTATATTCCCTTACCCAATTTGTCCATTTTTGTCCTGCATTACAAGTTCACTATTTACAAGTCAATAAAGTATTTTAAAAAATTTTTATGTTTATGTTTTTAGAATTTAAATACAGTATATGTTACCATATTTCACTTTAATTTCCACCGTAATTTAAAAACAACTGCAAGTAAATAAATAAATAAATTTGAATACACACCAGATGGCAGCAAAAACTTTGCATGCCTTTGCTCATATTTAAACATAACTCACGAACACGATATTAAACATGTCCTATGAGAAAAATAGCATTCATGTATGATCTTTAAAAAGAAACTGCAAGGAGGTGTTTTGCTAAACCGAGCCAGTTCTCCACACCCATTTTCTAATATGCAAATGAGATCCTCTATCGAACAAAACAAAAGGCAGGTACTGTACTAGGCATGTTTGGCATATGAACAATTTAACCACATTGTATTTCCAAACCCTGTAGTGTGTACATAGTGTGTGCCACCACCTTCTTTCTGTAATGACACATGATTGTATTTATGCTTATCACCTAATTTTCTGTTTACCACTGTCTAATAGGTATGTACATCTAATAGTTGTGTATGTGAATTGTTAAAAGGTATCCTGTTGAGTTTATTAAATTATTTAAATAAATAAACAAATAAATAACTGAAAAAAAATCAGTCATGCCAGTACTAACACAGCCTAACACAGTAGTTTTCAAAAAACCCTAAATGTTTAGGAATTTGTAGCAGAGTGGTGCACAAAGATTCAACTCTAAACCGACCTCTTGGCACTCAGTTTTCCCTAGACTAATTCCAAACAATGAGTTAGAAATAACTATGATGCAATGTATTAAAATAAGGAAATGTCACTTTGGCTTCTTTGTTTGAGTTGACAAGACTCCATTTCTAAAGGTATTGCAGTGGATGCCTTGAGCAGTTTAATATTAAATAAATATAATGTACATACATAATATACAGTCATGGCCAAAAGTTTTGAGAATTACATGAATATTGGAAAAGCTGCTGCTTAGGTTTTTATAATAGCAATTTGCATATACTCCAGAATGTTATGAAGAGTGATCAGATGGATTGCATAGTCCTTCTTTGCCATGAAAATTAACTTAATCCCGAAAAAAACTTTCCACTGCATTTCATTGCTGTCATTAAAGGACCTGCTGAGATCATTTGTTAACGCAGGTGAGAATGTTGACGAGCACAAGGCTGGAGATCATTATGTCAGGCTGATTGGGTTAGAATGGCAGACTTGACATGTTAAAAGGAGGGTGATGCTTGAAATCATTGTTCTTTCATTGTTAACCATGGTGACCTGCAAAGAAACGCATGCAGCCATCATTGCGGTGCATAAAAATGGCTTCACAGGCAAGGATATTGTGGCTACTAAGATTGCACCTAAATCAACAATTTATAGGATCATCAAGAAACTTCAAGGAAAGAGGTTCAATTCTTGTTAAGAAGGCTTCAGGGCGTCCAAGAAAGTCCAGCAAGCGCTAGGATCGTCTCCTAAAGAGGATTCAGCTGCAGGATCGGAGTGCCACCAGTGCAGAGCTTGCTCAGGAATGGCAGCAGGCAGGTGTGAGTGCATCTGCACACACAGTGAGGCGAAGACTTTTGGAAGATGGCCTGGTGTCAAGAAGGGCAGCAAAGAAGCCACTTCTCTCCAAAAAAAACACATCAGGGACAGATTGATCTTCTGCAAGAAGTATGGTGAATGGACTGCTGAGGACTGGGGGAAAGTCATATTCTCGGATGAAGCCTCTTTCCGATTGTTTGGGGCATCTGGAAAAAGGCTTGTCCGGAGAAGAAAAGGTGAGCACTACCATCAGTCCTGTGTCATGCCAACAGTAAAGCATCCTGAGACCATTCATGTGTGGGGTTGCTTCTCATCCAAGGGAGTGGGCTCACTCACAATTTTGCCCAAAAACACAGCCATGAATAAAGAATGGTACCAAAACACCCTCCAACAGCAACTTCTTCCAACAATCCAACAACAGTTTGGTGAAGAACAATGCATTTTCCAGCACGATGGAGCACCGTGCCATAAGGCAAAAGTGATAACTAAGTGGCGTTGAAATTTTGGGTCCATGGCCTGGATACTCCCCAGATCTTAATCCCATTGAGAACTTGTGGTCAATCCTCAAGAGGCGGGTGGACAAAAAAAACACCACTAATTCTGACAAACTCCAAGAAGTGATTATGAAAGAATGGGTTGCTATCAGTCAGGATTTGGCCCAGAAGTTGATTGAGAGCAGCCCAGTCGAATCGCAGAGGTCCTGAAAAAGAAGGGCCAACACTGCAAATACTGACTCTTTGCATAAATGTCATGTAATTGTCGATAAAAGCCTTTGAAACGTATGAAGTGCTTGTAATTATATTTCAGTACATCACAGAAACAACTGAAACAAAGATCTAAAAGCAGTTTAGCAGCAAACTTTGTGAAAACTAATATTTGTGTCAGTCTCAAAACTTTTGGCCACGACTGTATGTGTATCAGTAAAAAGTTTCACTATGCTGGAGTACTCACGGACTTGGAATATTATTGTAGGTACCTTGTTTACTTTCCTAGAAGACATGAATGTTTTTCTTGTTTTTCTTGTTGTTAAAATAACACCAGTTCCAGTACACACATGCTATTTACTGTAGCAAGGTAAATTCCTAACCATACTGATCATTTAAGAAATATTGCACAAGCAATTGTATACTTACTATTTATAAGTTGAATACAATATTATGTAATTAAATTATTTTCTTCACATATCCGAGCTTACTAGTAAGGTAGGGTCTAAGAACTGGGTCAGCCATTATACAGTACCACATCTCTGCAGCAGGCTCAGGGGCCAGTGCCAACACTGGCAGCTTGATGGTGCCGGGGCTTGAACCCTCAACTTTTTCATCAGTAAGTAAGAACCTGCAACTGTTTGAGCCACCACTGCCCTGGGTAAACATACTTTATATTTATATTACATACACATTGGCAGAGTAATTATCAACAAAGGTACGGTACAGCATAGTCTCAATCACGTCATTGTCACAAGACCATCTGTCTGGCATTAAAGTCTCTTCATTATACACGCACACACAAAATAAAGAAGCGAACTAGAGGTGGTGTCGTATTAAGGCTCTGGATAGCTACAGTATTTAAAGGATTTGGGGCCCAATCCCCTGCCACTGTCACTGAACAAGGAAATGTCACTTATTGGTTGATATACATAATGATTCATTGTTTGGTGAGCATTTTAAATTAAATGCTGATGTGTCATATTAGCAAACACTTTATTTATTGGGATGATATCATAGAAAGGTGCAGAGGATATTAAGACCAACAAGATAATTATAAACTTTAAGAGGATCATTCAGAGTGGTGCGAATGGTGTCCATACACACCACAGCATCAGCTTCTTGGTGTTCACATGACTACGGACCTGTCTTGGAATCAGCCAATAGTGCCGAACTACTCTCTCCCATTATTAACACCTTCTAGAGAGTCACACAGCTGGTCATGATGCTATGTGGTACCACAGTGGTACCACAAGCTGGATTGTGACAACACCTGAAAATCATTAGGGTCTCTCTATCCACCATCCTCTCAGTCAATGATTGTACACCTGCAGTTTATAAAGCTGTATTAGTTACTTTATATTTATGGAAATCATATTCATTACAATATTTCTCCTATACTTATTTCTGTTCTTCAACAACAAATACATAAACTCATTTACACATTATGGGCAATATGGGAACGCCAATTAGTCTAACCTGCATGTCTTTGAACTGTGAAAGGAAACCGTAGCATCTGGAGGAAACCCACCAAGCAGAGGGAGAACATGCAAACTTGCATATAAATTAGCAATAAATTTTGTGTTTAAAAAAAGTTCTGAAAAAGTTCTGAAAGTTAATTTTTTTGGCTGTATGTATAAAACCACTTGACTTGACTAAGCTGTTTGAGTGTATGCACAGTAATTCTCTGAACATACATTCCTGACATAACACAAACGTACAAGAATTTCCATGATAAAAGAATCAATAATATTCAAGACTAACTTGATTCAAATCATTTCAAGGCTATTCCCTAACTGACCGCAAGATGTCAGCAAAAGACATAATGGAGATTGTAACTGATGTTAGGGCTTCAGTGCCGCATGTCACTTTTTCTGCTCCTGTATTGTTTTACTATTTTATTATAATTTATGGAACAACCTAAGACATTCCTGGCATGAATACATGAACCCCAGAATTGGATATTGCCCAATATTTAGCCACCTGGCAAAGGCTAAGGTTGGGTATTTAATTAACGGTATGACTGCTAGGTCAATTTAACCTAATTTTCTCATCAGAAAACATCAAATGTTTAACATTTCTGTGCTGGTCTAAAATATCTTTGTATGCTGAAATATTAGGAATGAATGTTTCCCTTTACTGGTGCTAAAAGGGCCTGCCCTCATGCCTCAGCAGAGTGTGATTTACCATGGTTGGTGTCAAAGAACTTAGGTAGTAGGTTCTGGCCCTGACTGGCCCCTGACTGACACCAGTACTTATATTACAGACAAGAACATTATATGGCCAAAAGCATGTGAAAACCTAACCATTAAACCCATATGTGGAAGCTTTGTATGCTGTAGCATTTCAGTTTCCTTTTACTAAGGAGCCCTGTCTGTTCCAAAAGGTTAACATAAAGCCTTCTAAGATAATCAGGGGTTATTATAACAGCAAATAAGGGTTTGGCTTAATTTATACTTATAGTGTACATTTTGTGAGTTCTTTAAAATGTGATATGTAACAAGCATATTTGGGTGTAGTGCCACTGCTACCATAATTTGCATCATGCTCCTAGTCCTGGAATAGGCACCAAAATAGCCAATGAGCATGCTGATCTATAATCATGATCTTCATAATGGATAATTATTATAATTTCTAATGAAACAACTACAGACAATTTGTGCTCAAAACAATAAGTAATGGTTAGGTGCCCTCCCCATCACCCAATGGTTTGTGTGATTATTTTAGTCAAACTCTGATATTAAAGCAAGGACTAAAATAGGTTTCAAAGAAGCATCAGCAGTCTGCGTTTACAAAAAGATTTTTTAAAAAAGAAAAAGAAAATGACATCCTTGCATCATTTACAAGTTTGTTTTAAAATATTAATTCTTAAAATACTAGAAAAAAAAACTTTTAACCATGATACCATTTATGCATAGGATAGAAAACAAATTGAACCATCTTGCTGACATTAGCTGCAAGCTAAATATCTTAAAGACTTTAATGATGTATACATAATTCTAATCTGTCACGAGCTATCGTAGGGTAAGCACAGAAGCCTTAGCAGTTAGCCTGTGTAGCCTGGATGGTAAACCCAAACGCGGAAGCAACACGAGTAGGCAGAATAACCACGCAATTTATCTAGGAACTCTCTTACACGAAGAGCTAGGATCTGCACAAATAAATCCGCGTTCTAGCAACACACACTCAATCAAAGAAGCAACCCAAATCGGTGAGTACTCACAGAATAGTCGGCGAAGCGTCAGACAAGGCATGGGCAAACTCAATGACTGAGCAATGTGAAGCGCCATCTTGTTTCCTTTTATGCTTCCTGAAATGCGACCGTATTACTTCCATGTCCTAGTGCCGGTCGTGTTACGAGCGGTATGTGCATGACAGTACCCCCCTGTCCAGGACTGACTCTCGACGGTCCTGGGGTGGAGGATACCCGACGACGGTAGTCCTGGATGAGTTCGGGGTCTAGGACGAACCGAGCCGGAATCCAAGATCGCTCCCTGGGACCGTAACCTTCCCAATCGACCAGGTACTGGAACCCTCTGCCCCAAGGACGTGAGTCAAGGATTCGGCGAACGGTGTAGGCGAGACCACCCTCAATGATACGAGGAGGTGATGAAGGGTTTGAGCTGGGAGGTGTGAAATACCGGATGGATCCGTAGCGCCGCAGGCAGCTGGAGCCGGTAGGTGACAGGATTGATACGGAGGGTGATGCGGTATGGACCGATGAACCTGGGTGATAGCTTTTTGGATTCCGTGTGAAGGTGAAGGTTTCTGGTTGAAAGCCATACTTTGTCACCTACATTGTACAATCGTCCCAGCGGGTGTCGACGGCGATGTTGAGTGGCGTAGCGGTTGTTGGCCTGTTGGATGGCGGCGTTTGCTTGGTTCCACAGCCGTCGACAACGGCGAACCAACTGTTGGGCTGACGGCAGCTCAACCTCCGGTTCTTGATGATTGAACATCGAAGGTTGGAAACCGTGGCATACCTCAAATGGACTGAGATTGGTGGCTGAAGAGACATGGAGATTGTGAGATAACTCAGCCCATAGGAGGTAGCGGGCCCAGGAGCGCTGGCGATCGGCAACAAAGCATCTCAGGTAGCGCTCCAGTTGTTGGTTGGTCCGCTCCGTCTGACCGTTAGTCTGGGGATGATAACCAGAGGATAGACTACAGGTGGAATTGATCAGATGGCAGAAGGCCTTCCAGAACCGGGCGTTGAACTGGACGAGACGATGTCTTTTGGGAACCCATGCATTCGGATTACGTGTTCTAAAATCGGCTCTGTTGTTTTTTTGGCTGACGGGAGTCCGGTGAGGGCCACCAGGTGCACGGCTTTGGAGAACCGGTCGACGATGGTTAAGATGGTGTTTTTCTCTTCGGAGGCCGGCAGGCCCGTGATGAAGTCGACGGCAATGTGCGTCCAGGGCCGATGGGGAACGGGGAGTGGTTGGAGTTCCCCCGGTGTCGGTTGGTTGGTATTCTTGGACCTGGCGCACACTGGGCACGCCTGGACGTACTCCTTGACGTCACTCGCCATAGATGGCCACCGTTGGTGAACCGGTGGCATAGGTCATGAAAGGCGGTGATGGCGGCAGGGTTGAGGCTGAAGTGATGAGAAGAGGGTCGAGTCAGAGCGGTTAAAGGGGCGGCAACCGTACTGTAGTCCCGGATAAAGCGACGATAGAAGTTTGCAAACCCGAGAAACCGTTGAAGTTGCTTGAGGGTCTTGGGTAGGGGCCAGTGACGCACAACTTCCAGTTTCTGCGGGTCCATGGCCACACCCTGGGGCGAGATGACAAAACCCAGGAACGTGGTGGAGCGCTCGTGAAAGGCGCATTTTTCCAACTTACAGTACAGTTGGTGGGTGAGTAATCTCTTAAGGACCGCTCTGATATGCTGGGTGTGTTCCTCGGCAGTGCGTGAATAAATAAGTATATTGTCCAGGTAAACTAACGTCCCTGGCGTAGAACCGAGCCCGGCTGAAGTTCGATTGTCAGGTCATAGGGGCGATGAGGAGGAAGGTGTGTGGCTCGTCTCTTGCAGAATACTTCAGCCAGGTCTCTGTAGATGACGCGGATGACATTGGTGTCGACATCGGGTGCCTCGGACTCCCTAGAACACGTCCCAGCCGGGCCCCGCAGGCAGAGTTTGGTGCAGGTCGGCCCCCACTGCAGGATCCGGTTTGCGTCCAGGAGTTGAGGGGGTCATGTTGGGGCAGCCAGGGGTGTCCGAGGATGATGGGTGGCGATGAAATGGAGGTGAGGTGGAACTGGATCCGTTCGTGATGTTGTGCCGTTCGTGAACTGGATGTGGTGATGGGGCTGGAGGAAAGGGGCCGACCGTCGACAGATGTGATACGAACGGGCTGGGATTCCACTCCCAGTTCTTTGGCAAACGAAGAGTCAATAAAGTTACCTGCGGCACCGGAATCGATGAACGTAGTACTTCCGACCCGTTTGTGGCCAAACCAGAGGTGTACTTGGACCGTGAGACGGGAATTATTGGGTGTCGTGACCGAGAGGTGGAGGGGGCCCAGTGAACTACCCCGTTTGCTCACCGGGCCTGAGCGTTTCCCGGGCGAAGTGGACAGAGGGCCCTGTGGTGCGCTGCTGACCCACAGTAGGCGCAAAGCCCTTCTCTGAAGCGTCGATCCCGTTCTGCAGCGGTCAAGGAGGCGCGTCCTAGTTGCATGGGTTCCCCAGCTCCGGTGTTAACCACGGCGGGAGGTGGAGGTCTGACGGGTGCCATGGCGGTGGTGGTGAAGGAGGGACGAATCTCAGGAACCGGGGCGTGAGAGTATGAAGGTGATGTAGTGGGTGGCAGTGTCCGGGGGGCTGGCCTCGGACGAGAGAGCAGGCGCTGGTCAATGCGAAGGGCGAGCTGAATCAGTCCTTCCAGCGTGGCGGGAATCTCTCGCCCGGCGAGTTCATCTTTAATCCGTGAGGCCAGTCCCTCGTAGTAGGCCGTCCGGAGGGCGGCGTCTCCCCAGGTGGTCTGCATGGCTAGAGTACGAAAGTCTGCTGTGTAGCGACTCACGGGCGACCCTCCCTGCCGCAGATGATATAATTTGGTGTCGGTCTCCACCTCAGCAGCAGGATGTTCAAATGTTAGTTTCAGTTGATGGGTGAACTCTCCGTATGAGTAGGCCGTGTCTGAATCTGATCTGAGGACCGCCGTGGCCCACTCAGCTGCCTGCCCAGATAGCAACGAAACGAGAAGCCCAACGCGCAGTCGGTCTGTGGAGTATTTGGTGGAATTAAACTCAAACACAAGATCCAATGCGGTTAGAAAGACACTGCACCTCCCATCTGTGCCATCCCACTTATCCGGTAGAGCTATGAAAACATCAGAAGGGGGGTGGGGTGGCGGTGCCGCAGCCACTGCGATGGGCGTGGCAACAACCGAGTGAGCAGCCGCCCCACGGAGGGTCACGTTCTCCTGCCGTAGCTCCGCCACCTCACGGTGCAAAGCCGCGACATCTTGGAGGTCCTTTTGGAGAGACACGACTTCTCCACGGAGCTTATTGATCAGCTCAGCATGCTGGTCAACCACATCCCAGAGGCGAGCAAACTCCGCTGGGTTTACTGCTTTTGGCTCAGTCATTCTGTCACGAGCTATCATAGGGTAAGCACAGAAGCCTTAGCAGTTAGCCTGTGTAGCGTGGATGGTAAACCCAAACGCGGAAGCAACGCGAGCAGGCAGGATAACCACGCAATTTATCTAAGAACTCTCTTACACGAAGAGCTAGGATCTACACAAATAAATCCGCGCTCTAGCAACACACACTCAATGCAATACATTGATAGCTAGGAATTATGCTGGCCAAGCTAGCCAACCTCCGAGAGAGCTGGAGCCACTAAAAGTCATTGAGACAGTTGTGTGTGGACTACGTGGTGTGAAGCCTGGGGAAAGCTGTTGCGCTACATTTCTTTCCCATACCAAGAACCAACCCCATGCCTACCACAATCAGAAGTTCAGCATGACAAGCCCATGCCAACAGAATGTGAACTCGAACAGATACAAGGGACTTTTGTGCTGATCACCGCTGTTTGGGAGACCATGTGAATGCACCCATGTGATGGTTCGGATGAACTGAGCCCTGCTTTCTGGGTAGCTTTAATCAGCCCCAGCCGGGAGATCCCCACTTAAAGCACTGCAGGGAGCAGGTGCAAAAAAATGAGGGTGAAGCCAAGGAGGCCGGGAAACCCCAGCCTGCCTTGTACTTCCTGGTGCAAAGCAGCCTGCTGTATTATTGCACAAATAAAGGAGATGATTTGCTGGTGATGCCACAAGAAAAAAGTTGACACAGTGATGCACCTCATCCACTCAACTGCCCACAGCAGACAACTGGGAGCAAATAACTCACTTAAAAGGATCAGCAATAGCGTCCACTGGCTAGGGCTAAACACCAATGTGATGGAATTTCTGCCAACGCTGCCCTGAGAAAATTCTCCTGCCTATCATCAGCATTATGTTCGAGCGCTATGGGATGGATCTTGTTGGGCCCCTCCCGAGATCGGCAAAAAGACATGAATTCATCCTGGTCATGATAGACCATGCTTTGTGATTTCCCGAGGCAGTACTGCGTCAGAAAGCAATGTCACAAAACAAGAGCTAGTATACAAGTATCTGTTTAATTATGGAGTACTGCCGAAGGCGACTCTCATAGACCAAGCTGAGCTTTCATGTCTGAGCGACAAACACAACATAACATAATATTTTGTGGTGTTGAGGTGATGAGTTGAGGTAGTGCAAAAAGTTAGTGCAAAAAGTAATCCAGTAATGAATATTGTGCAAAAGAGCATTTGCAGGTTGGTGTGTACAATAGTTTGGTAGTGTAGCTTGTGCTTGCGCTTGTGTCAATTAGTCAGTCCAGACTAAATGTTTTGAGGTAGTTGAGTTAAGCTGAGTGATTGTGTGTGTGTGTGTGTGTGTGTGTGTGTGTGTGTGTTATCAGTCTAGTCCCATTTTGCTGAGGAGACGGATGGCTTGTGGAAAAAAGTTGTTGCACAGTCTGGATGTGTGTGTCCGAATGCTCCGGTACCTTTTACCTTTTTTCATCAGCCCCAATGCTGGTGGCTTTGCGGATGCAGTGTGTGGTGTAGATGTCCTCAATAGAAGGAAGAAAGACCACAATGATCTTCTCTGCTATCCTCACTATCCGCTGTAGGGTCTTGCGGTCCAATATGGCTCAATTCCCAAACCAGACAGTGATGCAGCCACTCAGGAGCCGTTCTCTCTTGATAGTCCCTCTACAGAAGGTGGTCAGGATCGGTGGTGGAAGTTGGGCCTTCCTTACTCTTCTCAGGAAGAAGAGACGCTGTTGGGCTTTCTTGTGCAGGCCCCAGTAGCCAGTGTGGTGATTCTGGAGGTGCAGTTCCCGATCATGACTGTCATAAAGTCCAGGATCCAGTTACAGAGGGAGGTGTTCAGGCCCAACAGGCTCAGCTTCCCGATCAGTTGTTGGGGGATGATAGTGTTGAATGCTAAGCTGAAATCTATGTACAGCATTCAAACGTTCGAATGTGTCCTTATTGTCCAAGATGGAATGTAGTGAGATGGCGACGTCCATTGATCAGTGAGGGGGGCAGCTGGGTCTTGATGTGTGTCATGACAAGCCGGTCGAAGCATTTCATGATGGTGGGTGTAAGTGCAATGGGACGGTAGTCATTGAGACAGGACAGAAGACCAAGACAGGGACGATGGTGGTGGCCTTGAAGCACGCAGGAACGATGGCGCTGCTCAGAGAGATGTTGAAGATGTTGGTGAGAACATCTGCCAGCTGTTCTGCACATTCTCTGAGCACTCTGCCAGGAATATTGTCTGGTCCAGCATCTTTACGTGGGTTGACTCTGCGTAGAGTTTTCCTCACATCAGCTGTGGTGAGACACAGCACCTGGTCGTTCGGAGGAGGGGGGGTCTTCCTCGCCGTCACGTCGTTCTGCCTGTATGTATGTCTTAGGATGTTAAAAGAACATCAAAAGACCAACTGAAACATGACTGCAAATTTTATTATTATTTTTGATCTTTACAATTTAAATGTGGTTCAGTCTTTATATATAAAACCCAGTTTGCTGTGGTAAGTATGGAAGATCTGGAGACCCCTAAATCAAACTCACTAAACAATTAACACACTGGGATGAATTAAATTGTCAGCTGCACTGCAGGGTTAACATCCAGATACAGTATATAAATCTTTGGCAAGGTTTACTAATTTTGGGTAGTGTTGCAAGTTTGGGTGTGGAAGGATTACTGAATAACATTTTAGAGTGCTGCTAGAGATATTTATTGTGACTTGCCATAGACGCTCTGCTGGAGCTTACCACAGTATTTGTGAGCTCGTTTATTTGAGGTATGTACAGTAGACGCTCTTGTAAATTTTAGATGTTTAGTTTTACTTTAAGTGATAGTAATTCATTACTTCTGGGAGTTTTTTCACTATATCATGTAATTGCATATCATACTGTTTATGGGTGGGTATGAGATGAATAAGAATTTTAGTTTATACAAATTTATACTTTGGACAATGTGTAGTGACATATGTCCAGGATTCATGATAGGATGTATACAACAGTTTCAATAGGTTTGTTGTTTTCATCCAGGTGTGTATATGTGTAGTCTTTTTCTTGGCTATTACAGTATAAGAAAACAGGTTTTTCTACTATTAATTGTCATCTTCATAAGTGTACGTAAGTTTACAAATGGGACAGTATTGCTGCTAAACAAATTTAAGCCTCTCTCTCTCTCTCTCTCTCTCTTTTTCTTCCAGGCATGTCCAAGCTTGAGAAGACCATAATTTCTATAATGGAGTTGTTTGATGAGTATGCTGAAGCCAGCAGTCATGAACAGATAAGCAATGCAGAGCTCAGCTCTCAGATAATGAAAAAATTAAGGAGCCCTGAGTTCCAGGTGAGAGAGATTATAAGGGAATTGAAATGAGTACTTATTTCAAATATGCTCTATTGAAGTCTTTGTATATGTTAAATCAACTCACAATTGCTCCTGGTATCCTATATATTGTGTGAAGTCTCATACGTGTCTCACATCCAATGTCTCAGTATAGGCTGTTGATAAACTCTGATCCTGACATGTATAAAGCACTTACAGTACTAAAGATGAATGAATGGATAAATGAGTAAAATCAATCATGTTATGTAGTGGTTAGCACTGTCGCCTTGCACTGCCAGGGTCCGGGTTCGATCCCCGGCCAGGCTCGATTCCCGTCTCTGTGTGCATGGAGTTTGCATGTTCTCCCCGTGCTTGGTGGGTTTCCTCCGGGTACTCCGGTTTCCTCCCACAGTCCAAAGACATGTAGGTTAGGTTAATTGGCGTTCCCAAATTGCCCGTAGTGTGTGAATGAGTGAGTGTATGTGTGTGTGTCTGTGCCCTGCGATGGATTGGCACCCTGTCCAAGGTGTACCCTGCCATGTGCCCTAAGTCTCCTGGGATAGGCTCCTGGCCCCCGTGACCCTGAATACAGGATTAAGCGGTATAGATGATGAGTGAGTGAGTGTTTCATTAATCATTATGTCATTTACTAAGATGACATTTTTTAAAATAACTGAGGCCATACAGATGAACATTTATACTCTGTATGTGTCTCAATTAAATAAACAATGATTATGAGCTATGATGGTTTTTCTAAATAACTCATGTCTTAGCCACAGCAGTGGAAGGTATCTTAAGTAAATTTACGTTGCTACTGTACCTAAGTACAGTTCTTTACTGTATTTCATTTGATTAGTTTTATTAGAAGATATGTTTTGCTCTAACTCACAATACAATGTAGAGAAAATATCTGTGAAAGAGAGAGAAAGAGAGAGAGAGAGAGAGAGAGAGAGAGAGAGCGAGTGCTACAGTACTACAAGCTTAGTGCATTTGACATTTAAGTACATATGAAGGTACTTTTACTGATGTAGCAATGTAAATGGGGGCCTTTTACTTCAGTAATACTTGACCTAATGTATCACTATTTTTAATTTTCAAATACAGGATTTGTGTCTTTTGCCGAAACTGCCTACATAACATACCGGAATAGTAACAATCATTCCTTTCTTTTACATACAGTGTATTCCCTTTTAAATATCATAATATACAGAGAAATACATGTAATATATTATGTAATGTAAGTGATAAAAGCATCCTGCTTCTTCCTTTTGCAAACCTCACTGTTGGTATAAAAAAAAAGTTTCTGAGTCGCAATTCACAGTAAAGTAGAAATTTACAAATCATTAAGATATAACAGCTAACATAACAGTTCATCTGTCTCTCTCCCTCTTTCTTAGAGTAGAATAGACCAAGAGGATATCTGTGAAGCCCTGAGAAAAATAGACAAGGGCCAGGATGGCCAGGTGAACTTTGAAGAATTTAGTACATCTGTGGCCATTCTTGCACAGGGATATGTCAAGGATGTCAAGGGAAAAGACAAATCTCACCACTGAAATTGTCCAATGGTGTGATCAGACATTAGGGGCTTAAATGATGAATTTACAAGTCCTTTTGACAAGTTTTTATGCCTGTATCCTCTGTCTATTTTCAACATTTTGAAAGGGAAAAAAAAGAGTTTTAAAAACGTTTTAGAAAAATCAGAGATGCAATTTCACTTAGACCAAATCAATGTATATATAAAAAATTCTGAGAGCTGAATCTAATGTAGCACAATAGATCTAATGCTTAAAAATGATGCCCTCTAACAACCACCTTTGTCTGTTCAGGCAGTGTTTATGCAACCATCATCTTTCCAAACTATTTATTTATTTATTTATTACATTTTTTTTTTTATCTAACTTTATATTTTGAACGAGCTGGGTTACATGTGTTTGCATCTCATGCCAAAGGATTATAATAGAATACAGAACCTCTTCATATTCACTTCACTATAGACTGTCCACTTTACTATAGACTTTCTGCCAGTTCAGATTAGTCAGTTATTCTTATCTGTTCTTTTTCATCAATGATGTGGTTCAGGCTGTTGTGTGTGAAAATCAAGGGAGATCAACAGTTGCTGAAATACTCAAATTATCCAAATAGGCCCCAACAACCGTGACATTGTTAAAGTCACAAGGAATATATATTGTACCTATTCTGATATTTGACTTTTTTGATGATATACTGTTTGTGTCCTGATATGTAACATGAATGAGGAACAAGGAGACTTAATAAATGCTAAATATTTTATCTTAGCTAGGAATAATATAACAAAATTCACAGATTTACTTTATATTGTCATAATGAGATTGTTATTAAATTAAATACAAAATCCTTTTCTGATTATGTATAATTATATTATTTTAAAAACTATACATGCTGTGACATTAGGTAAGCCAACAGGGGGAAAAAACGATTAAGTTATTGGTTTTATATATTGGCAGATTTTTTTTTTTCTTATAAAACAAACCTGAAATAAATGAACAGTTATGGCAATAATCATATACTGGGCAGGGGTTTAATCTTATAATTGACTGCATATCTGTAAAATATTATTTTCACTTGACGTTTTCAGTAGCAAATGGCAGATTCTGTAGTGTGTCCTAGTTTGAAGCCATGTTGGTTCTTTAGGATCTTGAAGGTTGCTTTGGGTAAGTAAGACAGGGATGAAGTGAGATATGCAAATATTCAACAAAATAATATCAGGTAGATGGAATATCTTTTTATGTTCTCCACTTTGAAATATATTTGATAAAAACCTGTAGCTTTTTTTTTTCAAAAGTGAAATGAGCTAGAACATTCTTTTTCATGTAACATCTTGCGATATTACCATTAATTCACATAATTACTAATCATATTAACAAAATGTTCTCACAACGATAAGGCAGTTGGGGTTTTATGTAATATATGAACAGAACTTCTGATTAAGATAGTTTGTCCCGATGAGGACAATGAGAAAAAATTAATCAGGTGTGAGCCATGGGTGTGGATAAAATGGTGTGAAAAGTGTTTTATGGTTTTGACAGTGCCAAGTGCAGGGTGTTTACTTGGGCAAGTGACTCATCCACCAACAACATAGTCTCTATGTGAAATAAATAGTTATCACAAACCTTTCCTTTGGTAACCTGTTCCTTTTTTAGAAAATGTGCACTTCAAATGACAATATATAATTCAAGATATAAACCTTACAGACTTCATACACATGGCATAGAAAATATGTTTTTTCAGACCTCAAGGCTGTCTGCATAGGCATCTATGAATGTCATAAAGGCAAGATGTCCAGTTATGATTGTTCCTTTTAGTTATAAATTTTTCACAAATGGTCTTTTTCCAGAATATATCAAGTCATCTCCTGTCTTGAAGGTAGTAATGGCTAGATTTTAATTAAGGTCTTGTATGTAGTTCTGGAGTATTATACAAAAAAGTTGGGTTTAGGTGAAGGGATTGCTAGACACGATCTTCAGACTCTATTCCGTTGGAGGAGGAAAAAATGTTAAAGTGTGTGTAGTGGAGAGTGTAGTCCCATTAGACACAGTTAGGAGTGCAGGACATCTTCAGCACCATAAAAAATAGAGAGATCTTAGGGAAGTTTCCAGGAATCCTTAAACCCTTCAAAATGATCACTCCAAATGTCTTCAGGACAAACTTCAATCCTAATGCTAAAGTCCTCATACATCATAAAAAGTCATCTTTAAGGCATCCTTAGAGAGTAATTAGTAATTTTTTAATGCATTTCTACAAACAACATGAAGGCTAGTCTGTGTGCCCAGTGAAGTGTAGGAGAAGGAGGGAGGATTTGAGAAGGTCAGGGTCATCAGCGGTAAGGGAGAAGGGTGAAGAATGGGAGGGCATTCAATTCCAGAGATTCAGTTTAAACAGAGGTGAACAAAGAAAAAATACACAAACACACACCCAAGGACAACATGACACAAAAGACCTAACAGACAGCAGCAAAAACCGGTTATTGCTTACTCGAATATGAATTGCAAACCTTGTTCTTTACAGCCTGGGAAGACATTTTACATGGCTGAATTGTAATTACACATGTATCCGTTATACATGTTCCACTGTAATATACCACATCTCATTTCACATGTATTGTATAACTTCTACATATGGAAAAATACATTTATTGACTTTTATTTTTTCATAGCACTTAACACACTCTATGCCCATGTTTTGGATGTGTTCCATAATGCTTCACATCACAAAATTGTCAAGTACTGTTGGGGATTCAGACAACAGATCTGCCCCCAGCAGATCTGGAGTTCATAGCCAAGTGTATTGTGTCAAACTGAGGTTTAGTCACTACTAACAGGTAGCTCACACAGAGTTGTTGAAAGTGAAGTGACTAAGTGCCTTATTTCCAAGGTGCTCTTATGGCTGTGTTTACTACTGCCACCCTCTTTTAGTTATGCTGTCAAACTTGTCCTGCCGGACTCCTTGCTTACACTCTGCACACACTGTAACCTGTTTTTAAGCTATTATGTGACAGTGAGCATAGATAATCTGTTTTGTCTTTTTCTCTTTCTTTCTCTCTGTTGAGATCACAATTCCTCAACATTTTCTTTGAGTTCTCACGCACTGCTGCTGTGAATGGCCCCCCATGAAGATGCACAAGATTTACAGTATGTGGATGGTGGCACATAGAAACCAGAAAGTTAGCTGTGGGTCTTCTTCTTAGAAATGCAATTGTGAACAGTATTTCAACAAAAACAATATTTTGAGTTTAAACAATCAAATATTCTGAAATGACTCATAGTCATAATCTGATCATCAGACTTCTAAGCTCCTGTTGAACAGTTCCATTTTTGATTATATAGTAGTTTACAGAAGAGTAAATTATTTATAACCACACTCGTCAGATAGGTCGTATGAGGGGATCGACATCGGCCTTACACATACTACCTAGGTGATGCACAGGGCTTAGTACTTGGTCCTATCCTGTTCTCTTTCTAAATCCTGGACTCTTGGTAAGGTCATATCATTCCATGGTTTTTCATATTAAAATTTTCTTTGTCGCATACACAGTCATACACAGTATGATATAATGTGAAATGCTAACATGACTACTAAAAAAAATCGAAATAAGAAATCATCAAGTTTTCAAATAGGAATATAAAGTATGACACAATAGAACAACAATGTAAAATATAGAAGAAAAAAAAAGTATTGACTTTTGAAAGTACTTTTCAAAAAAGTACTTTTTTGGCTCTCACAGAAAAGTATCGCTGACTAACATTTTTGCCCCACTGTTGGGTGTTGGGCTGTTAGTACTGCACTTAATCTACAGCAAGTGGTGCTGGACCAAGGCCAGGAAGATCATGAAGGATATCTGCAGATTAAGTGCAGTATCAACCACCCAACAATATTTGTCTGATGTACTTAATTAGTAACCTACAGTGGGGCAAAAAAGAATTTAGTCAGCCATCAATTGTGCAAGTTCTCCCACTTAAAAAGATGACAGAAGCCTGTAGGTATACCTCAACTATAAGAGACAAAATAAGATCAAGAAAATCACATTGTAGGATTTTTAATGAATTAATTGGTAAATTCCTCTGTAAAATAAAGATTTGGTCACCCAAAAACAAGCAAAATTTCTGGCTCTCACAGACCTGTAAGTTCTTCTTTAAGAGGCTCCTCTGTCCTCCACTAGTTATCTGTATAAATGGCATCTGTTTGAAAGTGTTACCAGTATAAAAGACACCTGTCCACAACCTCAAACAGTCTAAGCACTCTAAACTCCACTATGGCCAAGACCAAAGAGCTGTTAAAGGACACCAGAAACGAAACTAAATTGTAGACCCCCACCAGGCTGGAAAGACTGAATCTGCAATAGGTAAGCAGCTTGGTGTGAATCAACTGTGGGAGCAATTATTAGAAAATGGAAGACATACAAGACCACTGATAATCTCTACTGATCTGGGGCTCCACGCAAGATCTCTCTCCGTGGGGTCAAAATGATCACACGAACTGTGAGCAAAAATCCGAGAACCACATGGGGACCTAGTGAATGACCTGCCGAGAGCTGGGACCAAAGTAACAAAGGCTACCATCACTAACACACTGTGCCGCCAGGGACTCAAATCCTGCAGTTCCAGACGTGTTCCCCTGCTTAAGCCAGTACATGTTCAGACCCGTCTGAAGTTTACTAGAGAGCATTGGGATGATGTTCCAGAAAAGGATTTGGAGAATGTCATAAGGTCAGATGAAACCATATGAAACCTTTTTGGTAAAAACTCAACTTGTCGTGTTTGGAGGAGAAAGTGCACATCCAATGAATGCCATACCTACTGTGAAGCATGGGGTGGAAACATCATGTTTTGGGGCAGTTTTTCTGCAAAAGGAGCAGGACGACTGATCCGTGTAAAGAAAAGAATGAATGGGGCCATGTATCATGATTTTGACTGAAAACCTACTTTTATCAGAATGGGCATTGAAGATGAAACACAGATGGCTGTGTCTTTCAGCATTTCAGGGTCCAGGAGTGGCCTAGCCAGTCTCCAGATCTCAACCCCATAGAAAAACTTGGGAGGGAGTTGAAAGTCTGTGTTGACCAGCGATAGCCCTAAAACATCCCTGCTATAGAGGAGATCGGCATGGAGGAATGGCCCAAAATACAAGCTACAGTGTGTAAAAACCTTGTAAAGACTTACAGAAAACATTTGACCTCGGTCATTGCCAACAAAGGGTATATAACAAAGTATTGAGATAAATTTTTGTTATAGAGCAAATAAATACTTTTTTTTTTGGCATTTTTGCAAATAAATTCTTTAAAATTCCTACAAGGTGATTTTCTGGATTCCACCCCCCCCCCCCCCCCCCCCCCCCCCCCCGCCCCCCTATTTTGCCTCTCATAGTTGAGGTATACCTATGATGAAAATTACAAGCCTCTCTTATCTTTTTAAGTGGGAGAACTTGCACAATTGGACCGAATAAATATTTTTTTACCCCACTGGTTCCCCAGTGCAAGGATCGATCCAATGATGAAAACTTAAGCACTTTTGTAAGTCACTCTGGATAAAAGCGTCTGCCGAATGCCTAAATGTAAATGTCCCTTTTTGAGTCTGTTTTTTCTTAAGATTCTTACCTCATGTTTTCTCAAAGAAATATATTTCTGTCAAGATGCTTTGTGACAGTGTACTGTACATTGTTAAATGTGGTATACAAATAAAATTTACATACATTTAATGTTAATTTCTTTACCATTAAAATATATCTAGCATTTACTGAACTATATTCCATATTTGTCCTGCATTAAACAAACAAACAAACAAAAAATGCTCACCATTTACAAATTGATAAAGTATGAAAAAAAAAATTATTGTCATGTTTACAGAGTTTAAATATTTGTTACCAAATTGCGCCTTGTAATTAAAAAAAAAAAAAAGAAATGCCAAAAAACTAACCAAAAAACAAATAAACTTGTGAATGCACACTAGATGTCAGCAAAAACTATTCCAATTATGCAATTGCCCATATTTAAAACCTCTGGGGTCTGAGTCCTTTCTCAAGACCTTTAGTGATTCAGCGCTCTTCTAAAATTTGTGTACATTACAAATCTTTCCCAATATAGTTATATAAAGTTTTCTTGTTTACTTAAAGCACAAACTCAGCTTTTATGAAGTACATTTTTTCATTTTAAACTTATGTCAAAGTATACATACAAAAAATAAAATTTTTAATTATCAGAAAAAACTGTGAAAATGGAGGATAAACAAACCCTGGCAGATTGTTTTGAACACAGAACTGAGCTCATGAAAGGCTTGGGTGTGTGCCCATAGCATACCTACAGTATTGACACTTGGCTCAAGTGACAGCAGGTGTCTCAGCTTTTCACACCTACAGTACAGTATACCCTATACATTCAGATTCCTCACACAGAAACAGGGTTCACTGAGGCTAGGGAGAGAAACAAAAATAAAGCATGGTTTCTGAGTCATGTAAATGCACACACACACACACACACACACACACACACACACACACACACACACACACACACACACACACACACACACACAAAACTATATACAGCATTATGACTGAAATAACGCAGCACACACTGTCACCCTGCAAAACACAGCTTTTATTTCAGTGATTGTATATTTGTGTTTGTTGCACTTTTGGGGGATTATGTCTGAACTTTATTGATAAATCTGCTCATACAGTATGTGTCAAGATGAGAATCGGGTTTACATCAGTTTTTTATGTTTAACATTAATTTAATAATATGGCAATAAACTTTCTGGGAAGAAAATCGTCTACCATCTGTGTACAAATTTTTTTTTTTTTGGGGGGGGGGGGGGGGGGGGGGGGGGCGGTTATATTATATTGCTACAATAAAATTTCAGGTAGAAAAAAATAATTATTGTCACCCCTAAGGGTTTGACATAAATCACAAACACAATGTTGAACTGAGGAAGCAGTATTTGTGTAGGATCTTTAAAGAGAAACTGCCAGGGGGTGCTTAAAATGTCCTCGCAAAGGTAATAGCAAACACATGCAATGTCGTGTGATTTCCATGATAGCTGGGCTCTAAATCGTGCAAATAATATGAATGTTTCACAATTTAATCAAATTTTACGTCCAAAGCCATATTACATAATGTGTTACCACCTTCTTACTGTAATGCCACATAGTTCTATTGCCAAGTTTGTCATGAAATGGGTGTGTACAGTTACAAGGTTTATTTAAGTATCAATTCTAATGGCTTAAAAATAGAAAAACAGATAAGCAAAGCAAAACAAAAGTAATAACATTTATTGACAGCTTTATTATTTTATTTATTTATTTATTAAATAAACTATATTTTTAAAACAAAATAACTGTGATACATTGCTCCTGTAGTTTTTTTGTTTGTTTGTTTGTTTTTGCACAAAAACCTTAATTCTATTTTTTGCATTTCAACATGAGCAATGTGAACTCATTGGGGATTGGGACTAAACTGCTGTGTAGCAGTTAAAAAAAAGAAAACCAATTATCAGTGAGGCTAATTGGGAATGGGATTCAATTTGCTATGGAGCATAAATAATGGACTGTGGAGCATTGGGAAAAGATAATGTTTCTTGATGTGTACAGATGTATTATGTTCCAGAATGACGAGTGCATCATGTTAAGGGAAGTGATAGATGAAGTGACCCATTTTGCCTAGGTCTAAGTTCCGCAATGTTTATCCATCAATGGATTTTTTTTGTCCACTGATTGTACAGGCATATTTCAAGACAACAAGGCCAGGATTCATTGGGCTCAAAAATGCCAGGATTTATCAGGCTCATTAAGAATCTTTGGAACGGAGAAGACTTTACACAACATATCAACTCTCCCATCATCAGTGGAAGATATTGGAGAGAAATGAATGGGACTCTGGATGGAAATATATGTTGTACAAACTTATCAAAATGATGTCACAGCAAATGTATCCTATAATCAAAGCAAAAGATGGTCCAAAGAAATATTAGAGTGTGCAACTTTTATTTTTTAACTGGGGAGTGTATATACCAAATATATATATAATTCTGCATTATACAATATATTTGACAAAATACAGATTATTGCTG
Source organism: Clarias magur (assembly GCA_013621035.1). Classification (NCBI taxonomy): domain Eukaryota; kingdom Metazoa; phylum Chordata; class Actinopteri; order Siluriformes; family Clariidae; genus Clarias; species Clarias magur. Next base: position 424,394 of record QNUK01000207.1, read on the forward strand.
CATGTGTATACCATCAACAACACCCCAAGCTGGATTCAAGAACATCAATTACCAACGATACACCAGTCAACTGGTGACAGGATCATTTGCACCCAAGGCTCACCAATGCAAGAGGCCAGCCTGTCCGATACAGCACAAATTGCCCAGGCACCAGAATACCCAGTCCACCACAGCCCACCTTGCACGAGACCCAACAGGCAAACAGCCAAAGGTTGCTCACCAGGCTTCCAAAATCCCCTACGTCCGAATGCAAGGGAACCCAAATCCTTGGTGGTTTAATGTTAATGGTTTTAATGTTATAGCTAATTTGTATTAAGATGGCATTTCTCATCATAGCTTCCCTCTTTCACTTTGCAACTTAAAAAATAAATATAAATAAATAAACATGAGCATGAAACAGACCAGGATCAATATTCGGCCCGCTCACAAAGAGTTTTAGTATCTTCAAAAAATGTCCGGGGTTGTCTTGGTGAATGCTTTCTTATCTTGCCAAAAATTTAAGGGTGTGTAGAGAAAAAACTGTTCTCCACACTCTCTTAAATGCAAATGTAAACCTGTATTCTTAAGATCAGTGGAATGCAATAAAGCACACTCTGGTTCAAAATCTTTTCTAAATGCATTTTATTAGACGTATAGTAGAAAATTGTTAAAAGGAAATTCAACAGGGAATTCTGAAGCATGTGTTTAGTTGTTTGCATGCCTTTGTGTGTGACTAAGCATGCAAATTTCAAACAAAACTAACCACTGAACATGGAAGAAGGAAACTTTTATCAGCTAAAATCATCATATCATGCTACAAGCGGAATAATGATTAAAACACAGCTTCACTGTTAGCGCTGGTGAAGATTTTTCTGCTTGGCATTATTTTTCAATAATAATAATAATAATAATAATAATAATAATAATAATAATAATAACAATATGATGGGTGCCTCGCAGGAACTCCTTAAATGGCCCAAACCATGTGGAAATAGAGCGAATTTAGGAATGTGTTGAAGTGCAAGTGATGTTTCTGAATGATTGTGTATCTCTTCCATAAGTTATGTGTCAAAGGACAAGGTGTTCCACCCCCTAAGCGAATGCAGTGTGCTCCTTGACCACAAATGTATGACCTCCTTTAAACCGCTTGTACCATTCAGATGTTTTACTGTCTCAACAACTATCATCAATATACGGTGCTTCGCGAAATCTTCTCTTAAAATTAGTTTTAAGCCTTTTTTCACAAGAAATTCCATCATATATGTCCCAGTTTGACTTAACCGTCAGCAACTTGAGTGAAAAGTCTTAAAATATTTGTATTAATTTTGCTTTTTTCTCAGGCTTTGTGAGAGAGAACCACAATAGATCAGATTCAACAGGATGTCACCTGAATATTTGCTTCAGCGGAAGAGACGAGACTCACAGAAAATCTTAAAAATGGGTAAATGACATAGCAAGGACATTGCAAAACCTGTATTTTTGCTCCTTTCTCTCTATCTAAGCATGCATTTCCAGAGCATACACAAAATGTTTTAATGTGAGTCTTATTCAAACACAGTTTCCACATTTCTACTATCACTATTTTTAGGCTATGTTATGAAATTAATGCCAGTGGTCACACATACTGTACAGTACAACAGGATATGGCAGGGCAGGGCAATGTTGATGGATTAATACAGTGCAGTAGTAGTACTGAGGGATTTCCCTGTGTGACTCATGCCCTTGCCACATGACACACTCATAAGGCAATGTTATTTGGCTCATTCTGCTCACAGTAACATGGCCCAAAATAAAACGGTGTATACAGTTTATACACACACAAGGACACTGTATGTTTTTTTTCTTCCTCTAACTAAATTGTTAGCTTCTAGCGTGTCTCATATTTAATGTGGAAAATGACTTCCATCATTTGTTTAAATTTAACAGGAGGTGTGCAAACTTTTAAATCCACAGTACCTTTAAGGACTATTGATGAGATTTAAGTTTTATTTGTGTGTAGTTATTTGTCAGAAAGCTCAGTCTTAGTTGCAGGTTATGACCAGGTTATCCCATCTATGCATTTTTTTTTCTTTACAGACGGCACATGCATGTGACAACTTGTGACAGAGTGGTAAAATACTGTTTATTTATTCAGCAAGAATCAGCGTTTTGCAGTTTATATCTGGTAAAAAGTATTTGCAGTATGTGGCGTTTGGAGCAATAACCAAATCTCAAACTGATCTATTTATTTATTTATTTTGCTTGGGCGTGCCTGCATGTGTGTGTATATGTCTTTAAGTGAGGGTGTAGTCTGCTCATAGTGAAAAGATGAATCATTTGTTGGTTTAATTACCTGTGCTCTCTTAGGCAATACTCGCTCTGGATATAGTATCCACTACCCCACTCCCTAGTGTTGCACATAATAGCTTTAAACATCAAAGTTCTCCTGGTTGGCATTTTGCAAGAGTATGTGCCTGTCTTGACAGGGCTTATCACATGCAAATATCACTTTTCCGTGAATCTTATTATTTTGGCCAGTGAATTATAAAGTGATCTTGTGTTATGAATGCATACAGTACAAATCCTGTTTACCTGTTCGGAATATATATTGCCTACTTAAAAATAAATAATGCTTAGAATATAATGAAGTAGATCTTTTAAGCAAATATATACTTTTAATACTAGTATGATATGTAATAAAAGTGTAACTGCTTTTTGATAAAACATGCAAATGATCTCCTGAGCTTTCTTTTTTGAACTGCAGTGTTTTTTTTTTCTTATTTCATATCCTCTTACTGCAAACTGTCTTTCTTTTATACTATGAATATGCACACATGCTTATATTACATATATGCAATTATTTAAATTAACCGGAGAGCTATCCATTTCTCCATCTAATCACTGAACTACAGTAACTTGAAGGCCTGGAGGATAGGTCTTTGAACCAAAATTGTAAAAAATAATAAGAAGAATAATAAAATGTACAAAATTGGAGCCATTAGTTCTATACAAAGACATTTAACAAAGAAGTTATTCAAACACATTTACATTCAAAACTACAAAGCAAAAAAAAAAAAAAAAAAAGCATTGAGCTTTGCAGCCATGCCTTCATCAAACATGATAAGCAAACCTGTCTCAGTTTATACACATGCACTGTATATGCACATGACAGTTTAAAAATGGATTTCTTACTGGCAGTTATGGTTTTGAGCTCAGGATACATAAAGAGCTGTTCCAATATAACACAGCAGTATAATTTCTTTTTTTTTTAATCACATAGAGTAACTTATTATCAAATGAGTCAAGCTCACACAGGCAGCAAGTCCACACACGCACACACACACACACACACACACACACACACACACACACACACACACACACACACACACACACACACACACACACACACCTTACATAACTCAAACATCTTTATAAAACAATTCTCCAATAAAAGGGGCACAATGGAGACAAAAAGTACTACTCATTTGTATCACCTTTTTAAAAATTACTTTTTTTGTACATTCAAAGAATAATAAAAAGATTAATCAGAGAGAAAGATTGATTTCTCAAGTATGTATTAAAAGAAAATGCAACCAATGTTTTGCTGGCAAAACATTATATTCTAAACTTAGTCCCGCATTTTCTGTTATAATAACTTTCAGTTTTCTGCGAAACGGTTTCCACTAGATGTTGGAACATAACTGTTGGGATTTGCCCTTAAAATTGTTAAAAAACGAATTAAACATTTTTGCACAAGCTTTCCATTTTACACTATTTGGGATTCAACCTTAGAACAGTTTTTTAGGTAAAGGTTATTTTAATGCATCATAAGTTGAGACATAAAGAGAAACTTACAAGATATATAGGACTGATATAGTATCCACTATCCCACTTCCTAGTATTGCACATAATAGATTTAAACATCAAAGTTCTCCTGGTTGGCATTTTGCAAGAGTACCGTATGCGCCTCTCTTGACAACCTACTTCTTTTGAACCGGGATGTGGAAAATTAAACAAATTAAAGGGCCAAATCCAAAGTTTGTTTTCCTTTGCCATTTAACTACATAGTAAGAATTTAAAACTAATTTTACCCCTAGCCATACAGTATATTAATGCATGTATAACATGCATATACTGTAAGTTTTCTCTTATATCCTGTATGTGATTTATAAAGGTATGACTGTAATGGCATGCTGTTGAAATGTACACATAACGGTGTAACGACGCGGGTCGTGCGAGGGGCAGAGCCGTGCTTAAACTGTTCAGAACGGGCAGATCCGCAGGCTGTTACCCTGCAAAGTTCTGAACAGGCAACGCCAGGCAACGCCGCCATCAGGCAATCAGCCAACGAGCCGCATCTGGCGGCATGTTTATTTAAGGGTCCCGATACCGGCGCAGTTCGTGCGATCGTTTAGGTAGCACTGGGGCCAAAGACAAGAAAAGAAGGAAAGAAGGAAAGAAAGAAAGAAAGAAAGAAAAGACAGTGTGCTGTTCAGAGACAGAGGCAAAGCCTCAGCCTCTATCTGTTTAAGACACCGGTGAAAGCGAGAGAAAGAGAGAGCGTCACACGTCAGTCCAGCGTGTGCGCTCAGTACAGTTTATTAGTGCACAAAGCACAAACTCTCTCTCTCCCATAAATCTTCGGTAAGGGCATAAGCCCCGAGAGGATATAATTTTGTTTTATTTTCCAGAGCCCCATCCGTTCTCGCGTAGACGGTGGAGCTCTGTTTATTTTGTGTTTCCAGTTTTCTTTCATTTCCTTTAATTTTGTTGGGGCGCAAACAAAATTTTTATAAAATTTTAATACTCTCCTGTAAATAGCCATTTATCAGGTGATTAAGCATCATTACTAATAATATAAAATAAAGGCTTGTCCCACATCGCATCCAGTCAGCAGCTCCGCTTGCCATAAGAAGTGCTGGAAGAGACTCGTTGAAAATGGTCCAATCACATGAGCCCAAATATTTAAAAACAATATTGATTCGCTAAGAACAAAAGTAGGAGTGTTCGGGGCGCACAGTGCTGCGCCCAAAGGATGATTTGAAAAGATGCAATCAGAGCTCAGACTCAAATCACTTGCTTTTCAAAAATGTACGTGCCTACATAGACACTCGTTAGTCCGGCACCCCGCGTACACGAACACAAATGAACGTAATAGTTTTGATTTGTTTTGAATTGCAAATAAATTATATTAAGAAATACAGCGGAATATTGTGACTAAATTACTTTATTTTATTATTAAAATAAATAATGGTTATGTTTAATAATTACATGTTAAAGTAGCATTCTTCTCTGTCTAACTTTAAGGGGGGGGGGGGGGGGGGGTGCGCCCCGTATTGACCGGCCGCCACTGCTCTTATCATTAAAAAACATTGCATTAGGCTTATTAGGTGAATTAGGCTTATTGTCATTCTCAAATTGCCTGTAGCATGTGAATGAGTGTATGACTGTGTGTGTGTGTGTCCTGAGATGGATTGGCACCCTGTCCAGGGTGTACCCTGCCTCATGCCCTAAGCCTCCTGGGATATGCTCCAGAGCCCCCGTGACCGTGAATACAGGATAAAGCGGTATAGACAATGAGAGTGAGTGAGTGTAAATGAACCCAAACAAATCCTGAGGCATGATAAAAAATCAGGCAATGAGACTGACAACAGGTTACTGTGGATATTGAAAGGACAGGTGCATAGAAACAGGCAGAGAATTGATAGAACAATAGAGGTAAACATTGTATAGCTTGGAATTTTACACTTAACCTGCATCTCCAAGCTACCACTGTTGGGCTCTTGAGCAACGTCTTTAATCATCACTTCTTCATGGTTGCTACCCGTTGCCTCTGAGGCAGGCTTCCTATACAGCAAAGACAATGGGGATGTAGGCAACATTCAAATACATTTTTACATAAAAAAATACATGTTTTACAAATAAAAAGAAAAGAAATATTCCTGATATATCATTGGTAAACTGCTTTTCATTAAAACAAATAAAAGGTGATACTCTGCAGGATGTTTGTAACAGCTGAGGGAATAGACTAATATTAACACAAATCCAAACATGCCCACAAGATTACAAGCCTCTTAACACGTCTCCGTGAACCACAACAATTAGTTAGGACAGAGCAAAAGATACCGAAAATCTAGATTTATAGATGCCTTAAATAATAAATCATTGTAATACAACTGATGCATAATGAGTTCTAATTGCCTAAAATAACATGTGGTGCTGTATAGACACCTATTCATTTGAGGACTTTCAAATTCATTTAAATTATCAAAATATATTTTTGTTCAACTGACTATCTTTATATTCAACTGACATTGTGTGTGTGTGTGCGTGTGTGTGTGTGTGTGTGTGTGTGCGTTAAAATAAAATAAAAATTACAATGGTCATTGTCGCAAAGCAGCTTTAAAGAACCAAAAAAACATTAAAGAAATGAGTATGAAATGTGTGAGAAGATGTGTATGAATGAAAATGATCTGATTATCCCTGATGATCAATGGTGGCAAGGAAAAACTCCCGGTGACTCAACAGTGAACCCACCCTCACCCTCATAAGGCAGGAATTGATTGGCAGTGATTCTGTGTGTTAGGCAGCTGGGGAATTCAATTTAACAGATGATGCCATTAAGTTAATATGGAGTTCTACAAAAAGTGTGATTTTTATGGGATTAGTTCTCTTGAACTATTTAGTAACTGCAGTAACAAGTTATCAGAGAACAGCTATCAGCCAAGCCCAGGACCATCCTTATGGTAAAGTGGATCAGTCCCAAGTCACCACATTCATCTCAAGCAGACCACACAGGGCATCCATGTGACAAGATCTACATTCTGTATCTTCCGGTTCTAGTGGGGACTCTGATGCCGCATTCTAGACTAACTGGAGCTTGTTTATGCACCTGAACATCCAGACAATAAGGCATTACAATAGCTCAACCTAGAGGTGACAAAAGCATGAACTAAAACTAATGATGATAAATTAGGCCCAACAAAACCAGCAGCATGATCAAAAAGTGGCGCTGAGCCAGAATACTGACAAACGGTTTCAAAAGGACAGGTGCATAGAAACAGGCAGACAATTGATAACAATAGAGGCAAACATTGTAAAGCTTGAAATTCTACACTTTACCTGCATCTCCAAGCTACCACTGTTGGGCTTTCGAGCAATGCCTTTAACCCCCACTGCTTCGTTGTTGCTAATCCATGGCTCTCAACCAGTGTTCCCACACAGCAAACTCCCCAATGTTGTCTTAGTACTTAGAATGTTGGTTTAATATCCAGGAGTGTTTGAAAAAATACAGTTGAACTATATATATATATATATATATATATATATATATAATATATAAAATTAAATAAATAAGTCACAAGTCAAGATAAAGGAAGACCGTTTTAAAAACAAAAGACGAAAAAAATAGTCCTGACCTCTATACATAACAGCTCGGGCGTCGCCCGCTTAAACAAGGCCCGCAGTTAGGGAACCAGGGCAAAGTCGAAAAACTGGCTACTTGAACAGAGAAAACACCTAAGAAAACATCAGGTCATAAAGGAATACCTAAAAATTCTGAGTGGCCACAGGGAAACTCGTACTGCTACAACACAAGGTTAAAAATTTCACCTTTGATTTATTGGGCATGTCAGAAGTCAGATGGACTGGCAAAGGTGAACTGCCTTCTGGAGAGTTTATCTGGTCTGGAGGAGAAAAACATAATTTTAAAGGCATCGGGTTCCTCTTTAGCAAAAAGCACAGAATTGCTTAATCAACTAAATTACTATCACTTAAAGAATCATGTACTGTAAGTCAGATTTTGTACCATTCCACATCTCACTAATGCATGTCTACGCTCCAACAATTGAAGCACCTGATGAGGATATTGAAAGCTCCCATGGTGAAATAAAAAATATACTGCTTGAAAGACCAAAAAAAAAAGAGCTTATGGTCATCACAGGGGACTGGAATTCATTGCAACAATGCAGGGTTTGCAACAGAACACAACTTCTACTTTTGCAACTCGACAAAAACTCTGCATGAAGTGAACCAGAACAATGCCAGATGGCACACAGAGGAAAAAATAGTTACCCTATCAGAAGAAGAACAGGCAGGTTAGGCATTAATATTTTCCCTGACAGGCCTCGCCTGGGATGCAGGCAGGAGGAAACTTGCAGCAATCTCCATGGATGTGGTCGGGAGAGGTTTGCATGGCTGTCCATCTGCCAGAATTTCTAACAAGAAAGCTTGAGAATAGAGATTCTCAAATAAATGAAAGTGGGGAGATTGTTTTCCCCCTACATGGACCCGTCTGGTGGGTGCTGGAACACCCTCATCACTGCTACTGCTGAAAGATACTGTTTTGGCTGACTCTAGTTCTGTAGTCAGGGGATCTTTCTCGGGAGACTCTAACTGATGTGTATGCTGCAGGGCTTCTTGTATCTATCAACAAGGGCTCCTCTCTTGAGGAGGCTGAGCTTTTACCATGTCCTGCAATGAGTTGGGGGTCACATACAGACAGCCTTCCTTTCTTCTCTCAGGAAGGAGCACAAAACCCAGGTGATGACAACTCTTTCTGTGACTTCACCAGGCGTCATCAGTTCAGGTTGAAGCCACCAATTGGTGATTCTAAACAAGTAATCTAGTTGAGCTTGCAGTGGAGCATAGGTCCAGTCGTAGAACTCCATGGCTGCCTCGCAGCAGATGAGACCCCAGCACACCAGGATTTCACCTTTGTTGTCACATTTCCCTGCTTCCATGCTTGTGAGGGTGAAGTAAGCTTGCTGAGCCTCTCCTGTGAGCATGGAAGTGAGAATGCCACTTCACTCCAGGCTCAGCCATCATTCAAGTTCAGCCAGCTTTCAAGTTTGAAAGTCTGGAGGTAGGCCTCGTAGTGTGTAGGGAGACTTTTTAGTGTGTAGTCCACACTCAAATTTAGATACCCACATTAAAATTGTTTTAATATTTTTCTATATTTGTGCAGGAATTACTCTCCTCCATATTTGTACAGCTAAGTTTTCTTATATTTTTCTTCTTAACTAAATTTATTAAAAATTTTCTGACAAATAAAATTTGAATTTGAGATCATTTATTGTCGTGAGCTTACTCAGAAGGTGCAGGACTTCCCTGCAGGTATTGGGTAGCAGAACATCTACTCCTCCATGCTGTTGGAGCCTGGTAAGCTCAGCCATCATCGACTGCAGGTCTTGTATTAACTGCTGTAAGGATGTTGGATGCTTGTTTGCAGGAGATGGCACAACAGAGCCATCTCCTGCACAACAGAACAGAGATGAACAACTGTTTCGGGGTGGTAGTATGGGATTGGGGTCCCTGGGTCTGCATCTGCTGCCTGCATTCTACAACAGTGTGAAGCTTCTGGCAGGGCAGGCCTGAACACACACAACAGGAGATAGAAGATGAGGAAAAAAGTGCTCTTTGAGTAACAAAAAAAAAGCAAAAATATAACTCACTCCGAGAAGAAAATTGGGAAGTGAAGGTCAGAAGAACAGTGGGTGCAGTTCTGGGCTCTTTAGTGATAGCTGCGGATCAATAAGTGCAGCAGAGCTGGTCATGGTCATACTTTTTGGTTGAACAAGGAGAGAGCAGATGGAAAGAGGCGATGGCTATAGACCGACTGTCTCAACAACATCTTCATTTGAAGGAATATATACATCTCTGTTTTACTGTTAGTCATCGTGCACCGACAAAGTGCACATGTATTGTAGTGCTAATAGTACTGTACATGTAGCCCATAGACAGGATGGTGTAATCTTTCAGCCTCATCCTAATACTGTATGTGAGAATGTGCACAACACAGAATGTTGTTCTTATAGACCTAGAACATTATGATTACATGATTCATTTTAAACATGCCTTCAGAGACCACAACTATACATTAGGTACAGTAGGTATCTGGCCAAACACCTACTCTCATTTCCATCCATCTATACTCCTCCGTAGGGCATCCGAAGGATATCTGTTTTCTTTTGGAACAAATTAACAAAAAATTAAGCTAAATCTTAAGTCCATATTCTGATCAAGGAAACAGTCAAAGATCTCGGCACATTTTTAGAAGTGGATTCTCCAAATACAAAGAATATTATGACTGATATCAAGAGGCTTTGCTTTACTGTGTATGCATAACAGAGCTGTTTCTTTTTACACAAGTGCCACTGGATCTGATCCATTTTACAGATCTGTGCAAAATCAAATTTAGACCTGGCCCAGATACACAAGGAATATTATTACTTCTAGTGCTAAGATGTTATGGGTCCAAATGTAGGTCATATTTTTCCTAAGTGTACAGCCATTTACATCTGCTTAAAAAAAAAAAGAGTCAACACAGTGTAGTTACACTCTGCACTAGCTTGCTCAAAGCTTGGTTGTACCACAAATTAGAGATTTATAAATTCTGTTCCAGTGATTCATTTCTATGTTATGTAAGGAAGGGGAGGTGTTGGGGGGAGGGGGGGGGGCGGCGGGTTACATGAGGATACTTCCTTCACCACTCCCACCACCCCATAACTCCTCCCTAACTTGTTTTTTTCCACTAACTCTTTGCTGTAGAGTTTTCGTTGTCTCTCATTACCATAGTTTACCAGGTAATTCAGGTTCTCATTCTGTCAAGCTATTCTGCCTGGTTAAACAACATTTCTACATACACGGTTTTCATTTTATCTTCCACAACTGCTTTTTTTTTCTTTTACTGGACCTAATATTTGTTGTATACTAACACACATGGTCTCTCTCTCTCTCTCTCTCTCTCTCTCTCTCTCTCTCTGAGTGTGTGTGTGTGTGTGTGTGTGTGTGTGTGTGTGTGTGTGTGTGTGTGTGTGTATGTATGTATGCATAATCTGCATCATTCTACTTTAGACCAGTGACAAATTTATATGGCAACAACAAACACCAGCGTCATAGAAACACAGCAGTTTGCCTGTTGCCAGGACAATCATGAGAGCGCAACTACCACAGACGTGCAGCTGAAAGTGAATCATGCGTGTGTGTGTGTGTGTGTGTGTGTGTGTGCGTGCCTGCGTGCGTGTGTGTGTGTGTGTGTAGTTAGAAATAAAATGCATGCAATGTGGCTTGATGTTGGTTTTCTTTTTTCCATCTGCTTTTCCTTAGTGAAACTGAACATTAGTAACAGACTGCAACTGATTGTTTTAACACAGAATGTGATGGATAAAACACAGTGTTAAGGCAGGATCAAGGCATCAGTACTTGTCTAAACAACATATTAATAATATATTTATTAAATGCTACTGTTAAATATATTATTACAGTAGAATCCCTAGTGTTGATTTGAGTCCAGCTGGAAAAGAAGCATTTAATGAACGTAAAATGCTCAATGGTTAGTGGCAAGAAGCATGTAAACTCAATGTGTTTAATTAAGAACTGGCTGATCTGCCTTCATAAACATTGGTATGAACTACAGAGCAAAGTAAATATAGATATATAGGCCAAGGCTTGAAAACCTACTTGTGTATGTAACTATGCAACAGTAAGAAGAAACACTAGGATTTAAGTGCATAAGCCAATTATGCACTAAGGCGAATAGTTAATACTCAATGAGTGGGCAGAAAGGATCTGGGTGGAGATGTGACCCTAACAGAAGCATATGATACTTGTCACTAAAAAAACATAATTTTTCAAGGATTAATGGAAGTAAACTAGTCAAATATCCAAATGGTGCTGGTAATGGGCAGGAAGTGCAGTGACGTCCGCTAGCCTTGATGAACAGGCGAGGCAGAATGTCAAAAGACCAACAGGGTGTCCTTGATGCATACAGGAGCAATATCCAGAGGATGAGGATAGGCCTCAATACAGGGTAACAAAAATAATTCTTGTTACCCCAGTGTAGGCTTCAGATAGAAAATGGAAGGATTTGGCCCTAGCCTTGGGCAATGCTGGAGAGAATATAGAGCAGCTCTTAGATCAGCCTACTTCCTTTCTCTGTGTTGAGGCATCCTTCAATTCTCCAGTTATAGGAACACAGATTCAATCTATGTTATGTTTGTAAAGGCTCCATCTGCAGCCATCTGCGGTTATGACTTCCGGTTTGGCATAACTAGAAAGGAAGATGAAAACAATGATGGATTTATGACTTTATGAGCGGATGCTTAACACATATCCTTGATTTTAAAAAATGAATTAGTTGTTTGTCATGGCTAATATTTCTCAAACATAAAGCATTATAGTGGCATTTCAAGTATGCCTCAAAACTGACCACATGAATCAACTCTTCATCAAAAAAGGCAGTGTACAGTATGTGACAGCAGACTGTGTGCCATGACTTGGGGAGTCAAACCATGGAATCTAATCGGCATTCCTTTTGGTAAACTGAATCTGCTGTTTATATTCAAATTCTTGTTACCACAACTGAGAACCAGCAGACTAATGCAAAAATATGTAAATGAGATTGATTCCATAGCAAAGGCAAATTTCCAGAACAGAAGCAATACCGATATTTATCACAAAATATCTTTTCAAGTTGTCATTGGGTTGGAAGCTTCTTGCTGCCCATCTGACCAGAGGGGCAAACTTTACACATAGTAAAATATACCCATTGGGGCATTTAGGGGGCAATTCTGACCTCACAACATCCATGCGAAAGTGCAATAGTGTTTGGAGCTGGGATGTTGGCAGTGGCTCTTTTGGGTACTGTGGGTTGCTGGATGGGGGCCCTGTATGTCCAGTGCATCTCATGAGAGATCAATCGGATTGCAATCTGGTGAATTTGAAGGCCAGGTCGGCGGGATTGTGCTCTGTGCCTCCTGATTACCGTGGGCGTTGGGCTGTGGTGTACTTGGTGTTCTGGTGCCTATTTATTGTGCTTAGCCACCACTGACTACTCATTTGCATTTCTGTGAAATTAGCTCGGATACTCTGGTTTTTGGTCCCCATGGACGTGTGTGATCCTTCGGTGCCCATGTTTAGTGGGTAAATAATCGATAATCTTTGTTATTGTGTTAATGTTATGGCTGTGTTATTGGTATATATTCTGGAATTTCTTCAGGAAAACAGTATATCCAGTATATATGTTTATTTATGTATGTATTTATGCATGTATTTGTGTCTGTAAAGGGTGTACTTGCGTGCATGCAGCACATTTAACAGGTTTCATGTTTGCTAGTTAATTACAGTATGTGCCTGTCAAAAGGATGCTACGTCAAATGTTTAAATGTATATGATTTCACAGTTTTACAGTACTTGCTGACTGGCATGGCGGTTATGTAAGTATTCATGACATAATAAATAATGGCACTACAGATCTACAACCCCATTAGCACTTTTATTAACTCGTTTCAGAGAATTTGTCCCACTCATTTAACAGCTTCAGTAGATTAAACTTTGTCTCAATTAAAACATTCCCACATTTTGACTACCAGCCGTAGTGTTTCCATTTGTTTTTGGTCGTTGAGTACATAGAGTTAAGTTCTGCAGTTTTGCAATACTGTCGACTTCTGTCCAGACACACCTTGCTTAAGTGCATACACAAACTTTTACCTGTACATGAAATCTGGCCAGACTCTGCGCACTGGTTTGGAATTTTACTGGAGTTTGCAGTTTAACTTGTCTACGGATCTAATATTTTAGTGAGAGCCTTATCCTGGCTTGCTAAGTCAACAGAACATAGAAGTTACACCCTTTTTTCGACAACCAGACAAACAACATTTCAATGGCAAACTTCAGCACGGTGGTTCTTAGCTTTTTGGTGAAGGGATTTAGCTTTTTAGTTATTTTAAACTTGTAACATTTCTAGGAGTATAAATGGAGTTGGAGATAGGAAGGGGAGGGAATAGGACTGGGGTGGGGGGTTTGAGGGCAGACGGGGATGAGGGGGTCGGCAGCACTATATAATAGCTGGCCCATCCCTGTTTGATTCACTTCCTCCTTCTCCCTGTTAATTTTTTCTCAGCTAGCTCTCCGTGCAAACCTAAAGGTGAGTAGAAAATAAGTAAAAAGGAGTTGTTTTGGAAGTGGTTAACGTGTGAAAAAATTTTTTGGAGTTTATGTTCTTTAGATCCTAGTTTTAAGTTTGAATTAAATTTCTTTTCACTGTAAATAGTATTGCTGCTAAATGCGTGTTATAGTTTTTTCCTTCAGTGCATATTTCTCAGGGCAAGGATTATTTCTTCTCTCTTTCACTCTCTCTGTCTCTCTCTCTCTCTCTCTCTCTCTCACACACACACACACATTCAAATTCTTGTTTTAATCTTCCTCAACATCTTTCTTGCTTGTGACTCCTTTCTTGCTTAGTGCTAAGCTCTCTCTGTAACTTTCTGCAATTCTTGTTTGGTTTTGTTCGTTAAGTCACCGCCTTAATTATAGAGAGCAGCTAGGGCGTTGGTCATAATCCGCTTGTTTCTAAACCAACAGTTTTATTTTACCACTCCTCTTCGGTCCATTCTTCTTTTTTCCCTATCTTACCATCTCTCCTCCCTCCTTGGTTATTTATTTTTTCTGGTTGATTTATCCAATCACAGCACAGAGGGAAGCACTTTCTTATTCCCCTAAGGACAAAACAAGGCGTTGGCACGCTTTGGATTAACATGTGTGTGTGCGTGTGTGTGCATGCTCAGCATAACCTCCTTCACTTAAACATGTCAGTTGTTAGGCATCTGTCAAGAAAAAAAAAAAATTGCTCTGTGTATACGGATTTGTATCCAATTCCTTCCTTGGCCTGCCTGTTTATGGTACTATGCTGATCAATAATGATAAAACATTCATTGTTCCCATCCATTTATAGACTACAGTATGTTCAGTAGAACAAAATGCAGATTGCAGGATCCCTGCAGCCTTTATTGCTCATCTCATGACTGCAAAGACAATAAGGATACACATGTCTTCTGTCTTCACAGGATGGAATTTTTTTAAAGAAAAAAAAATTATGTTAATAAATAATACTTTTTATATTATTATTATTATTTTTTTTAGGACATCATGTCTGAACTCATGGAAGCCATGGCAATGCTCATCAAAGTCTTTTATCAATACTCTGGCAAGGAGGGAGACAAATGCACACTTTCCAAGGGAGAGCTAAAAGAGCTGCTCAACAATGAGATGGGAGATCCAACCAAGGTATGATATGTTCTTAGACCTTACAGAAGACACTGACTTAGAGACTGTGCACAATGTAAAAAAAATGAAATGACATGCCATTTCTTTGTGTGTTTTGGTTAAAAGTCTGCCTCAAACCAGGCGCAAATTGAAAAAATTTTCAAGGACCTGGACGCTAATGCTGATGGCGTCGTGGACTTCCAAGAGTATGTAACCCTGGTGGCCTGCATTACCATGATCTGCAACGAATTCTTCACAGGAGCGAAATAAATGTAGACTGGACCTTACCAGCCCTATTAGTGCAGATGTGCAAACACACAAAATAAATATTTGTATTTTTTATTAGTATGTTTGTTTGATACACAGAGAGATATGATTGGCATCTGACAATGACAAGTGAATGACCCAAATAAAACTTTGAAATAAAGTATTTTAATTAAGTTTTAAATAAAAAAAAAGCCTGTGTTGTTTGTGTGTGTGTGTGTGTGTGTGTGTGTGTGTGTGTGTGTGTGTGTGTGTGTGTGTGTGTGTGTGTGTTCAAACTGATTCACTGATACAAACTATGATACACATAGATACAAGGGAAGTTCAAGTAAAACCAGGCCTTTTAATTGTGTAGAATAACAGAACACAGTTATGAGAGTTAAAAGTCCCCTTATTTCTCTATATAATCCCCTGCTACGCAAATGCACTTATCACAAGTACTTGGATACCATCAAGGTAAAACACAGTACACAAGAGCCATGATCAGACTACCTGCCTCATATCTAAAACCCTGGCCAACCTGGAAGATGTGGAAATGATTTGGAGCGAGGTCAGGTGTGTATGGGGGATGTAGCAATAACTCCCAGCCAAGTTCTTGTAATGTAGAAGTGGTGTTGGTTAATGATTGTGTGTACAGTTGCCACAGACATCCCTCTCTTCCTCAAGTTATCAACTGACTTTCAAAACCAGAAACAACTGCAGTAGACTCATGTTGGCTGGTATTATCACTTACTGATGTATGGCCCTCTTCAAAGGTTTTACTGCTGCAAATATTCTCATCACTGCACTCTGCCTGAAGTCTTCTGTAAATGTTGATCTGGTTTATGCCAGATTTTATTCGCGAGAAATGTAATCAAGTGCCTGTTTGACTTGAATACCCCTCACACACACACACACACACACACACACACACACACACACACACACACACACACACACACTTGGATTGCGACCATTCAAGGTTCTTGAAGCATCCTTTTATATATATACAGATTCATCTCCCGGATTGCTGCAACCTTTTAAACGTTTTCCTTCATGGAGACTGTTGTTACAAGTATTCACTTTGTCTACCAAGCATCACATGAGAATCGCGGGAAAATCGTCTCCCATGCTCGGCCTTCGTCACTCATATAGTCAACATCCGAATATACTGTTTACTCCTGTTTAATCCTCAATTTGTGACCACGTGTGTGTTTGCATAACGCATTTTTTTTCCAAGTGTAGTGACTGTTCTTCAGTAAGTGTTCTGCAACAACGGCCCTCGTAAAGCAGAACTTTAACAAGGCTGTAGCAGTGCAGGAGACGAATCTGTTTAACAACAATGCAATGTCACATTTCCACCAAAACATGTCCAGATAAACCTTGGATTTCCCTTGTTTTCAAGAGCATAATTCACTTGTAATCCCAATCACTTGTATATAAAAGCAAATTTTGAATCAAACTTAGATAGTTTTGTGGTCATTAAAAAATGTTAATCTGTTTTGTCTTAGCTAGTCAGCTAATTAGGTTTCTTAGTTAGCTAGTAAACTTTGTTAATTTATGCTGTTAATTTATGTTGCAGGTAGCACCTTTGTCCTGCACTGTAAACCCGAAGAAGTTGGCAAAAGCCAAAAAAATTGAGGTCATCAGTTACATCAAATTTTTTAAGTAATGATGTTTCCAATTTTAAGGAAACAGAACTATCAGTTTTTGAGTTTGTTGTACTCATTCATATTAATTGTTATTTACTTGCATTACTGAGTAGCCTAACTCATACTATAATGTCACCACAGCAGTTTGTCACAGGTTTTTACACCAGATGTCATTCTGAACACAACCCTCCCATTTTTATTCGCATTTGGGACAGGCACTTCATCCAGAGGCTGGGAATCGAACCCGGGTCTTCTGCATCACCAGTGCTCTGGTACTTTAGGGTGCCTAGATTTGTACAGACCATGTGAAGACAGACCAATCCACCATCTTGATTAAAACAATTCAATGTGGGTAGTTTCATCGCTAGGCTGAAAGATTTTAAGTTGGTGGATCTTTAAGGAGATAGTTACTGTGGCTTAAAATATCAAATATGTTCAGCTAACTTGAAAAGTGTCATTGCTACAAACTCATAAATACCAAAAAGTTCTAAATACTCAAAAAGGTCCATTCATTTGAGCTAATTGTAACTGTTTAAGTTAACACTACTCAAGATGTTTAATTACTTTGAGCATTAGGGTTTACAGTGTGGAGGAATATTCATTTCACTGTGTACTAAACTGTATATAGTTGAAATGACAATAAAAGCCTACTTGACTTGTATTGCATGTTTGCCACCATGTTCAAAGCAATGCCAGGCTGAGATGCCCTCCAATTCCAAAAAAAAAAATTAAGATGAACTAATCAGAAAATGCTGTCTTCATTGCTATGTTAAACAGTGAGCAGGAGAACTGGGCAAATGAGAAAGAGGGTGTCGGCCGCTGTATATAATGGCTGGTCCATCACTCTTTGACTCACTTTCTTCTTCTCCTTGTTTATTTTTGTTGGTTGAGCTCTCTGTGCAAACCTAAAGGTGAGTAGAATGAAATAGAACTTGTTGAGGGTGTGGTCAATGTAGGAATGTTCTGCAGAATATTGTTTAAATCCTAAATAAATGTTTATGTTTCCTACATACTTCTCTGTGTGCAGGGTTATTTCCTTATTATTCTCTCTCTCTCTCTCTCTCTCTCTCTCTCTCTTTTTCACTGTCTGCGTCTACACACATCATATAAATTCTTGTTTAATCTTCTCCAAACCTCTTTGTTGCATGTCTCTCTTAGTGCGCCTCCAAGTTAAGATGTAAAACTTGCCTTATTTCACTTATGTACAGTTCTTAGATTGAGATGTACTCTGAACTCTGTGCAAAAAAGAGGTTGTACTTACACTGTAGATGCTCAATGATGCTTACACTGTATTTCTCACTCTTGTTCTTTTCAAAGGACACCATGGGTGAACTGATTACTGGGATCGCACTGGTCATCAAAGTCTTTAAGAGTTATGCTGGCAAGGAGGGCGACAAAAATACACTTTCCAATACCGAGCTAAAAGAGCTGATTTCCAAAGAGTTAGGAGATCCTGCCAAGGTATGTTATGATCTTACATTCATTAACTATTATATGGACATATTTAGAGGTTGTGCACAATTCTGGTGTAAGACAAATGGAATTATATGCCATTTCTTTTTGTGTTTTGGTTAGAAGATGTAAAATGTTTAAGAAGCTGGACAGTAATGCTGATGGTGTTGTGGACTTCCCAGAGTTCTTTGTACTGGTGGGCGGCCTTGCCATGTGCTGCCAACAATGCTCCAAATAAAATAAATGAATGGACCTTACAAGCCCTAATAGTGCATAAACACACAAACCAAATATCTGATTTTCTAGTTTTTTTTGTTTAATACACAAAAAGAAGTGTTTGGCATCTTACAATGATAAGTGAATGAGGCAATATATATATAATAAATAAATAAATAAATAATAATAATAATAATAAACCTGTGTTGTGTGTGTGCTCATGTTGAAGCTGTTACATCGACACAAACATACTGTACAAAAGTCCAATTGAGACTCTTGGCCAGAATAACAGAACAATATGGTTACCAATCTTTACTAATTTGTATATATATATATATTCTGTGGTATGAACATCTTAATTTTTACTTTTTTATTGCAATTTCATTATTTTCATTTGGTATAAGACTTATATAATAGAATTCCACCTCATATATAAATGAAGTTATGGAATGATTATTTTACATAAATTTAGAGAAGACAACAGAGAGGGGAAAAAAATGACATTTGAGTATATTACTGTGGTGTGTAAGTGCAGTAGTAGTTTTTTCAGACTGGATTTATTATTTTTCATTAAAACAAATCTACCCCCAACACACACAAACACAACATTTAATTTTGTTTCGGTAATAACCCATGTGCTGTTACTGACTCTTCCTTATTTATTTATTTTTTTTACTAGTAATAGGAGTTTACAGAAAACAGTGCACAAAAATTATTTTATGTGGAATCAATGTCCTTCAGATTCAAAATTATAGAATGTTTATTTATTCATTTATCTATTTATTTGCAATGTTGATAGTGTTTTTTAAATTACATTTTGTTCCATACATACTTCCCAGGATAAAGTTATGAATAATGTGCTTTTTCAGGTTACCAATGTTTAAAAATGCGTATATATTTTGGGGAATGAACAGATCTATTGCAAATTTAATAGACTTTAAAGAAATCCTATAAACCTCAGGGCTAAACTTTGGTTAGGTTTCTATAGGGGTAGAAATCTTTACTCATTATGCCATTACCTGAAATGTTCCTGAAATGTATTTTTTGCAAAAGTACTGTACTTGAGCTTGCAAGGTCAGAGCACACGGAATAATGAATCAATAATATTCAAACCATTAATTAACCAAAGGTTTTTTGTGATTTAAAAATGACACACACACACACACACACACACACACACACACACACACACACACACACACACACACACACAATTAACATCTTAATTATTACCTTTTAATCACAACTGCATTATTTTCATTTTGTATGAGACTTATATAACATAATTTCAAACCACATGTACTGTAAACCAAGTGAGGTATTTACATAAATAAAGACAATGCATCTAAGAAATGAAAACAAATAATAAAATTTTTATGTATTACTGTGTTAGCCAAGCTTCCCCAGTATTTTTAGATTTTTATTTTAAACACACACACACACACACACACACACACACACACACACACACACACGCGCGCGCGCGCGCGCACACACACACACACACACACACACACACACACACACACACACACATACACACACACACACACACACTTTTAAGAATTTTGTTTCAGTAATAAACTCTGTGCTGATGCTGACTTCTATATCTTCTATACTTTTTACTGAGTAGTTTACAGTCCTGAAACAGCGCACAAAAAAGAGTGTTATGTGGTGAAATATATTGCACCTTTATGGCACCTTTGAAACGTATGCTAGGCTGAGTCGCCCATCCCTTCTAAAAAAAATTTAAATATTAACCAATCATAAAATGCTCTCTTCATAACTATGTCAAACAGTCAGCAGAGCAGTGGGCGGATGAGAAAGAGGGTGTCGGCTGCTGCATATAATGGCTTGTCCACCTCCCTTTTACTCACTTTCTCCTTCTTCTCCTTCTGTTCATTTTTGTTGGTCGAGCTCTCCGTGAAAACCTAAAGGTGAGTAGAAAAAAAGAAGAAAGAATTTGTTGAGGATGTTGTCAATGTAGGAAATGTATAATCTGTGCTCATTAAATCTTACGTATCTATCTGTTTATCATTATTTACTTGCAGTGTTAATAGTGAAATTTCTTTGTGAATATTATTGCTGCTAAATGACTGTTACAGGTTTTTTTTTTTTTTTTTTTTTTTTACCTGTTTCATACATACTTCTCAATGTGCAGGATTATTTCTTCACCTTACTTCTTGCTCTCTGACTCTCTCGTCTTTTTCTTTGTCTGTCTCTCTTAGTCTGCTCCAAGTTAAGTTGTAAGACATGCTTTATTTAGCCTTTGTACAGTTCTTAGACTGAGATGTGAACTCTGTGCAAAAGATTTAAAGTCAATAACAGAAGCAGGTGAAGGAGGTTAAAAAGGCGATACTTGCACTGGAGGGAAATATTTGGATTTGTTGATTGTTGGCTACACATGGCTTTCTTTTACTCAGTTTTGTTCATTAAGTGTCTTAATTATAGAGAACAACTAGTGTGTTGGTCATAATCCACTTGTTTCCAAACCAACAGCTTTACATTTCCACTCTTCTCTGGTTCATTCTCTTTTTTTCCCTTTTATTATTCCATCTCTTCTCTCTTCTTAATTATTTCTTCCTTTTGGGTCATTTATCTAATCACAGCACAGAGGCAAACACTTTCTTACTCCCCTTACGCCAAAGCTAAGGGTGTGTGTGTGTGGGTGTGTGTGCGTGTGTGCGTGTATGTGTGTGTGTGTCACTTGAACACATCAGATGTTAGACATATGTTCCGTCAAAGAAAAAATATTGAATTTGTATCCTGCCTCTTTAATTTCTCACTCTTTTTCTTTGTGTAAATTTACTACAAAGGTGATAACGATACACATGTCTTCTGTCTTCACAGGCTGCAAGTTCAGTAACAAAATAAACTGTACATTAATAAATAATTATTTTTATAATCTTTTCTTTTCAAAGGACACCATGGGTGAACTGATTACTGGGATCGCACTGGTCATCAAAGTCTTTAAGAGTTATGCTGGGAAGGAGGGCGACAAAAACACACTTACTAATGTCGAGCTAAAAGAGCTGATTTCCAAAGAGATGGGAGATCCTGCCAAGGTATGCTATGTTCTTATGTATATATGTTCTATATGTTCTATATAGAAACGACATTCATTAACTGTTATATGGACATATATGTTTAGAGATTGTGCACAATTCTGGTGTAAGAAAAATGGAATTACATGCCATTTCTTTTTGTGCTTTGGTTAGAAGTCCGGCCCAAGCCAGGAAGAGATGAACAAAATCTTCAAGAAGCTGGACAGTAATGCTGATGGTGTTGTGGACTTCCCAGAGTATCTTGCACTGGTGGGCGGCCTTGCCATGTGCTGCCAAGAATGCTTCAAATAAAATAAATGGACCTTATAAGCCCTAAAAGTGCATAAACACTCAAACCAAATATCTGATTTTCTTATTTGTTGTTTGATACAGAAAATAAAGTGTTTGCCATCTTACAATGATAAAGCGAATCTCTCAAATAAAACTTAATAAAGTATTTTCATAAGTTTTAAATAAACATAAAGCTTGTGTGTGTGTGTGTGTGTGTGTGTGTGTGTGTGTGTGTGTGTGTGTGTGTGTGTGTATTCATGATACACAGACACAAACACTGATACCATTATTGATAGACATTAATATGAAGTCAAAACTGGGACTTTTGATTGACTAGAATATATAATAAAATAAAGAATGTTTTCTTAGTATGCCAGTGTCATAATCACACTGCTACGTTCACGTCTGAAACCCTGGCCTTCCAGGAACACCTTTAATGTCTTAGCCATGCAGAAAATCTCTATGCCATTAGTTTTCTATGCACAAGTAAAAAACATTTAGTTCTAAAATAGTTGCTTTTAAAAATGCATATTAATAAAATACACATATAGTCAAAGTAAACAAGTCAAGCCAAAGAGAAATTGTATTATATAGAATGATCGTCTATACTGCTTTAACTCATCCATACGGTCAAGAGGGCCTGGAGCCTATTCCAGGAGTCTTAGGGCACAAGCCGGAGTACATCCTGGATGGGCTGCCAATCCATTGTAGGGCACCATAAGCATACATACACTCACATGCTCATTCACACACAACAGGAAATTTAGGAACACTGATACGCCTACTCAGATCCAAGGCAGGAATCGAACCATCAACCTTGGAGGTACAAGGCATCAGTGGTAACAACTAAGACAGTACAGTACCAGTACAGACAACAAGAACACTGAGGCATCACATGCAGCTTGCTTCCTATTTTTTCTGAAAAGTGCACAGAACACGACATGGACAGTATTTAAAAAGTTAAAAAGAACAGACCAACTCTCTTCCTGTTATTAATAGTGTGCTTTATCAGGTTACCAATGTTTACCAATTTGTATACAGTCGTGGCCAAAAGTTTTGAGAATGACACAAATATTAGTTTTCACAAAGTTTGCTGCTAAACTACTTTTAGATCTTTGTTTCAGTTGTTTCTGTGATGTACTGAAATATAATTACAAGCACTTCATATGTTTCAAAGGCTTTTATCGACAATTACATGACATTTATGCAGAGAGTCAGTATTTGCAGTGTTGGCCCTTCTTTTTCAGGACCTCTGCAATTCGACTGGGCTGCTCTCAATCTACTTCTGGGCCAAATCCTGACTGATAGCAACCCATTCTTTCATAATCACTTCTTGGAGTTTGTCAGAATTAGTGGGTTTTTGTTTTTCCACCCGCCTCTTGAGGATTGACCACAAGTTCTCAATGGGATTAAGATCTGGGGAGTTTCCAGGCCATGGACCCAAAATTTCATTTTGGTCCCCGAGCCACTTAGTTATCACTTTTGCCTTATGGCACGGTGCTCCATCGTGCTGGAAAATGCATTGTTCTTCACCAAACTGTTGGATTGTTGGAAGTAGTTGCTGTTGGAAGGTGTTTTGGTACCATTCTTTATTCATGGCTGTGTTTTGGTGCAAGTGGGCCCACTCCCTTGGATGAGAAGCAACCCCACACATGAATGGTCTCAGGATGCTTTACTGTTGGCATGACACAGGACTGATGGTAGCGTCACCTTTTCTTCTCCGGACAAGCCTTTTTCCAGATGCCCCAAACAATCGGAAAGAGGCTTCATCCGAGAATATGACTTTGCCCCAGTCCTCAGCAGTCCATTCGCCATACTTTTTGCAGAAGATCAATCTGTCCCTGATGTTTTTTTTGGAGAGAAGTGGCTTCTTTGCTGCGCTTCTTGACACCAGGCCATCTTCCAAAAGTCTTCGCCTCACTGTGCGTGCAGATGCGCTCACACCTGCCTGCTGCCATTCCTGAGCAAGCTCTGCACTGGTGGCAATCCGATCCCGCAGCTGAATCCTCTTTAGGAGACGATCCTGGTGCTTGCTGGACTTTCTTGGACGCCCTGAAGCCTTCTTAACAAGAATTGAACCTCTTTCCTTGAAGTTCTTGATGATCCTATACATTGTTGATTTAGTTGCAATTTTAGTAGCCACAATATCCTTGCCTATGAAGCCATTTTTATGCAACGCAATGATGGCTGCACGCGTTTCTTTGCAGGTCTCCATGGTTAACAATGAAAGAACAATGATTTCAAGCATCACCCTCCTTTTAACATATCAAGTCTGCCATTCTAACCCAATCAGCCTGACATAATGAACTCTAGCCTTGTGCTCGTCAACATTCTCACCTGAGTTAACAAGACAATTACTGAAATGATCTCAGCAGGTCCTTTAATGACAGCAATGAAATGCAGTGGAAAGTTTTTTTCGGGATTAAGTTAATTTTCATGGCAAAGAAGGACCATGCAATTCATCTGATCACTCTTCATAACATTCTGGAGTATATGCAAATTGCTATTATAAAAACTTAAGCAGCAACTTTTCCAATTTCCAATATTTATGTAATTCTCAAAACTTTTGGCCACGACTGTATATTCTGAGGTATGAACAGATCTGCTGAAAATGTAATAGACTTTAAAGAAAACAAATAATTCCCAGATTAGGTTTGATTAAGTTTCTACAGAAATCTTTCCCCAGTATGCCAATGGCTGAAATGTTCAGGAGGTTTCCTGTGCAAATACTTCAGCTCACAATGTCACAGGACTCCAAATGATGAATCAATAATAATCGATCCATTAATTAACCAAAAGTTTGTTGTAATTTATAAACATAATAAACATCATAATTATTATTTTTTCATCACAACTTCATTATTTTCATTTTGCATTTTTTTGACTGTTTAGATTTATCATTTTATGTTAAACACACGCGCACGCACACACACACAACACACACACACACACACACACACACACACACATTTTTTTTTCAGTTATAAACTCTGTGCTGTTGCTGACTGCGACATCTTCTGTATCTTTAACTAAGTAGTTTACAGTGCTGAAACAGCACACAAATATAAGGTTATTTGGTGAACATGTGGTGAAATATGGTATTGCACCCTTACCATCATGTTCAAAGGGATGCAAGGCTGAGATGCCCTTCCCTTATAAAAAAAATAAAAAATTAAGATTAACCAATCAGAGAATGCTGTCTTCATAGCTATGTCAAACAGTGATCAGGGCACTGCTGCATATAATGGCTGGTCCATCCCTCTTTTACTCATTTTATCCTCTTCTCTGTTCATTTTTATTGGTCGAGCGCTCTGTGAAAACTCAAAGGTGAGTAGAAAAAAGAGATGAAATAATTTCTTGAGGATGTGGTCAATGTAGGAAATGTTCGTATAATCTATCTAATATTATTCATTTGCATAGTTGATAGTGATTTTTCTTTTTAAATAATATTCCTGCTAAATGACTGGTACAGGTTTTCTTTCTGTTTTATACATACTTCTCTGTGTGCAGGATTTTTCTTCATTGTTCTCTCCCTCTTTCTCTCACTCTTTCTTTTTTACTTGTCTGTCTCTCTTAGTGCTGCTCCAATTTAAGATGTAATACAATTTCTGCAAAAGATTTAAGGTCAAGAACAGAAGCAGGTGAAGAGGAAAAAAATAGGCGATACTTGCACTGGAGGATGCTAGGCAGGGAAATATTTGGATTCGTTGATTGTTGGCTACAGACGGCTTGTTTGCTTTCTTTTACTCGGTTTTGTTCGTTAACCCAGTGTCTTAATTATAAAGAACAATTAGGGTGTTGTTCATAATTCCCTTTTGGTTTTTTAAACCAACCGTTTCACTCCTCTTTGGTCCATTCTCTTTCTTTTTTCCATATTATTCCATCTCTCATCCCACTTTGATTATTTCTTCCATTTGGGTAATTTATCCAATCACAGAACAAAGGGAAACACTTTCTTACTCCCCTTAAGCCAAAGCTAGGTGTTGGCATGCTTTGAATTGACGTATATTGTTGCCATTACTCTATAGACTACGTTTAGTAAAACAGAATGAACACTGCACAGTCATCTCATGACTAATAAAAAAAATCTGCCTCTTTAGTTTCTCACTCTTGTTCTTTGTGCTTATTTAATGAAAGGCGGTGATGATACACGTCTTCTGTCTTCACAGGCACTTCTGTCTTCGCAAGTTCAGTAAGAAAATAAACCATACATCATTAAATACTTATATATTTTCTTTTCAAAGGAAATCATGACTGACCTGAATGCTGGGGTATCTGTGCTCGTCAAAGTCTTTAAGAAATATGCTGGCAAGGATGGTGACAAAAACACACTTACCAATGCAGAGCTAAAAGATCTGATCTCCAATGAGATGAAAGATCCTGCCAAGGTACTGTATGCTATGTTCTTATACCTTACAAAAGACATTCATTAACTGTTATGTGCACATATTTTGAGATTTTGCACAATTCTGGTGTAAAAAAAATAATTACATGCCATTTCTTTTTGTGTTTTGGTTAGAAGTCTGGCCCAAGCCAGGAGGAAATTAACAAACTCTTTAAGAAGCTGGATAGTAATGCTGATGGTGTTGTTGATTTCTCAGAGTATCTCGCCCTGGTGGGCCGCCTTGCCATGGGCTGCAAAGAATGCTTCAAATAAAATAAATTGACCTTACCAGCCCTAATAGTACATAAGCACACAAACCAAATATCTGATTTTCTTGTTTGTTTGTTAAATACACAGGAAGAAGTGTTTGGCATCTTACAATGATAAGTGAATCTCTCAAATAAAACTTAATAAAGTATTTTAATAAGTTTTACATTTTAAAAAGCCTGTGTTGTTTGTCTGTGTGTGTGCGTTCAAACTGATACACTGACACAAACACTGAAACCATCATTGATATAAATATGAAATTGATTTAAGTCAAATCGTGCAGAATAACAATTATAAATATAAAAATACAATTATAATAAAAAAATAAAGAATGTTTTCTAAATATGCCAGTATCATAATTCAATTCAATTCAATTCAATTTTATTTGTATAGCGCTATAAAAATTGACATTGTGGAAAAGCAGCTTTACATAATCAAAAGAATTATTGTTCTTGTGTATGAATGAAAATGATAAGGTTGCCCCTGATGAGCAAACCAAGAGCGATGGCAACAGTGGCAAGGAAAAGCCTCCCTGAGACGGCAATAGGAAGAAACCTTGAGAGAACCCAGATTCAACAGGGAACCCATCCTCATTTGGGTGATAACAGATAGCAGGGATTGATCTGCAGTCATACTGTGTGTTAGGAGGCTAGAGGTCCAGTATAACCGGAGATGTGTTTAAGTTAATGTGGAGTCCAGGCACACAATGTATAGAAGTGTTAATTCTACACATTACTTAATATTCAGTGCAGAATGCAGGCAGGAACTACTCAGGTAGGACTAACTATGACAGCATAACTAAAATGGAGAGCCAAAAGGAAACATAGACCTAAGGGCTCCCTGTGATGTAAAGCAACCAATCACTTCACCATTAACAAACCTGAGAGATCAATGAGAGTGGCGAAGTGGACATCTAAACATACCAGTTCAGCCATAATACTCCACGTCCATGCGTCCCCCATATCTACACCTTTACCTAAAGCAAATCTATTTACAAAAATGCTTGGCTAAATAAATAGGTTTTTAGCCTAGACTTAAACACTGAGACTGTGTCTGAGTCCCAAACAATAATTGAAAGTCTATTTTATAACTTTGGGGCTTTGTAAGAAAAACTCCTACTGTAATTTTCATAATATGTGGTACTGACTAGCAGCCTGCATCCTTTGATCAAGTAGGCGTGGCGGGTCGTAAGATACTAGCAGTTCACTCAGATACTGTGGCACAAGACCATTTAAAGCTTTATACATCAAAAGTAGTATTTTAAAAATGTGAAATTTCACAGAGAACCAATGCTGTGTGGACAAGATAGGGGTGAAGTGCTCGCTTCTGGTTCTATTGAGGACTTTCACTGCTGCATCCTGGACTAACTGAAGCTTGTTTATGGACCTAGTTGAATAACCAGACAGTAAGGCGTTACAATAGTCCAACCTAGAAATGATAAAAGCATGAAATAGTTTTTCTGCATCGTTTAGTGACAATATATTCCTTATCTTGGAAACATTTCTGAGGTGAAAGAATGCTATCCTGGTAATATTATCTACATGAGCTTCAAATGAAAGGCTGGAAACTATAATTACACCAAGGTCTTTTACTGTTTCACTTGACTATACTGTAGTTACAGCATGATCAAAAAGCTTGCTTTTAGCTACTTGTGGTCCTATGACTAGAACTTATGGTCTTATCAGGATTAAGCAGGAGGAAGTTAATTGACATCCAGTCTCTTATTTCCTGCAAACATTTTCGACTTTATAAAGCTGTTTTTTTTTCATCTGGTTTTGCTGAGACTGTATGACTGTATAATGTGTGTCTGTGTCATAAGCACAACAATGGAAACTAAAACCATGCTTATGAATTATGTTGCCGAGAGGAAGCATGTAAAGAAAATAAAGCGGTGGGCCTAAAACTGAACCCTGTGGAACACCAAACTCCACTTGAGAGCATGCAGAATAGTCACCATTTAAATCTACAAACTGATAATGATCAGTCAGGAGCCAGGATCTGAGCCAGGAGAGGGCTGTTCCCTTAATTCCTACTACATTTTTCAATCTACAAAAAATCAATGGGGTCAAAAGCTGCACTGAGGTCGAGTAACACAAGCATAGTAATCCAAGATGGCGCCGGTGAGGTCGGCT
Source organism: Clarias magur (assembly GCA_013621035.1). Lineage (NCBI taxonomy): Eukaryota > Metazoa > Chordata > Actinopteri > Siluriformes > Clariidae > Clarias > Clarias magur. The sequence continues at coordinate 453,078 of QNUK01000207.1, forward strand.
GCCGTCACGACTGCTCCGACCTACTTTAACTCGTTTTTGCTTTTTAAGTTAATTTTCGATAACTTTAAAGTGGGTAATTCATCACCATTGAGTGCATTAGGTATGATAGAGATACTCTTATTTCTATTGGTTTACAATGTACTCACAATTCGACGTTTTTGACTCCAGATCCGAGCTGGCCGAGTGAGATCCTGAGGGAGAACAAATGACGCGACGCGAAGCAGCGGCCCCGAGGGAAACGAGCCGGCATCAGGAACAGGCTGAGAGCCCGTGCACACCACACACCTCTGCCTAGCATCCTGCTCGCCAATGTCCAGTCACTTGAAAACAAACTCGATGACCTCAGGGCCAGGATAAAGTTCCAGAGAAACATTCGGGACTACAATCTCCTCTGCTTCACCGAGACATGGCTGAACCCAGCGGTGCCGGACCACGCCATTCAGCCGGCCGAGTTATTCTCGGTTCACCGCATGGACAGGACATGGGAATCGGGGAAGACAAGGGAAGGCGGCGTGTGTTTAATGGTGAACAGCAGCTGGTGCAACAGCACAAGCGTTGTTCCTCTCGCACGCTCCTGCACACCCAACCTGGAACTATTAACTATCAAATGCCATCCTTTTTATCTTCCTCGGGAGTTTACATCGGTCATAATCAGCGCCGTTTATATTCCACCACAAGCAGACACGGACACTGCCTTATGCAAGCTACATGAGGCACTCGCACAGCACCAGACACAACACCGGGACTTTAACAACGCCAACCTCAAATGCGCAGCGCCAAACTTTTATCAGCATATGACCTGCCCGACCAGGGACGAAAGGACACTGGACCACAGCTACACAACAGTTAAGGACGGCTACAAGGCACAATCTCGCCCACCGTTTGGTAAATCCGACCACGCCGCCATCTTCCTCATGCCAAAATACAAACAAAGGCTCAAACAGGAAGTTCCGGTTCAGATGGAGGTCGCGCGCTGAACAGACCAATCGGTGGCCGCGCTACAGGACGCACTCGATGACGCAGACTGGGACATGTTCCGAAACAACTCCGATGACGTCAACGTGTTTACGGAAGCGGTTGTGGGATTCGTCGGGAAACTAGCGCATGATACCATAAAGAAAACGACCATCAGAGCATTTCCCAATCAGAAGCTGTGGGTGGATAAAACCATCCGCGATGCTCTGAGATCTCGCACCGCTGCCTATAATGCGGGACTTGCGTCGGGGGACATGGACTTGTACAAGGCTGCGTCATACAACGTCCGAAAGGCGGTGAAAGAGGCGAAGCAGCGCTACTGGAGGAAATTAGAGTCACAACTCCAACAGAGTGACTCTAGAAGCCTGTGGCAGGTACTAAGGACAATAACGGACTATAAAGCACCAACATCCAGTATGACGAACGTGGGCATGACTCTGGCATACGAGCTGAACACCTTTTATGCTCGGTTCGAGGCTGCAGCTAAAGATGCTAGCAATGCTAATGCTAGTGGTGCTAACGGCTACAGACAGGAAGACACTGCCAGCACAGGAAACTCGTTTATCATCTCTGAGCATGACGTGAGGAGAGCCTTCAAAAGAGTGAACACCAGGAAAGTAGCAGGACCAGATGGCATCTCAGGTAGAGTCCTCAAAGCCTGCGCAGACTAGCTAGCACCTGTGTTCACAGAGATATTCAACATCTCTTTATCTCAGTCGGTGATCCTTACATGCTTCAAAGAGTACATCATTGTTCCTGTTCTGAAGAAACCACATCCTGCTTCCCTTAATGACTATTGACCGGTAGCCCTCACATCAGTGGTGATGAAGTGCTTTGAACGGCTGGTCAGAGACTTCATCATTTCTTCACTACCCGACACACTGGATCCACTTCAGTTCGCTCTACAGATGACGCTATTGCGCATCTTCTTCATACATCTCTGACACACCTGGACAATAGAAGGGGGAATTATGTTAAAATGCTTTTCATCGACTACAGCTCAGCATTTAATACCATAATTCCCTCCACACTCACCACCAAACTGGAGCACCTGGGACTCAGCTCATCTCTGTGTCAGTGGATCTCCAACTTCCTAACTGGCAGACCACAGGCTGTAAGGATGGGTGGACATGTCTCAGCCGCCCCCACGCTCAGCACTGGAGCACCACAAGGTTGTGTCCTGAGCCCTCTACTGTACGCTCTGTACACACACGACTGCATAGCCTCTACCAACTCCACCACCATCATCAAATTTGCTGATGACACCGTCGTGGTGGGCCTGATCACTGACAATGATGAGACGGCCTACCTGGAGGAGATTGGAAATCTGGAGCACTGGTGCCAGAGGAACAATCTCCTTCTAAACATCAGCAAGACAAAGGAGTTGGTAGTGGACTTTAGCACAAAGCAGGAGAGGAACTACCAGACCCCTGTCATCAACAACAGCCCAGTGGAGAGAGTAGACAGTTTCAGATACCTCGGTGTCCACATCAAGCAGGACCTGTCATGGTCCTGTCACATCAACACCGTGGTAAAGAAGGCCCGACAGTGTCTCTACCACCTCAGGCGCTTGAGAGACTTTAGACTGCCCTCCAAGGTGCTCAGGAACTTCTACTCCTGTACCATAGAGAGCATCCTGACGGGAAACATCACGACCTGGTTCGGGAACAGCACCATGCAGGACAGACGAGCTCTACAGAGGGTTGTGCGATCAGCTGAACGCATCATCCACACTGAGCTCCCTGACCTGCACTCGATCTACAGCAAGCCGTGCTGGACCAAGGCCAGGAAGATCGTGAAGGACCTCAGCCACACCAGCTATGGACTGTTCTCTCTGTTGAGGTCAGGAAAGCAATTCCGCTCCCTGAAGGCCAATACAGAGAGACTGAAAAGGAGCTTCTTCCCACAGGCGATACAGTCTCTCAACCAGCACACCATACAATACTGACTGACCCACTTTACACACCCACACTCATGCTTCTTGCACTCTCTCTGGACATTCGGGACAATCATTGCACACCCTTCGCACTACATTACTATTTATTCTGTATAAGTCACTTTAAGTATGTACACTTTACAGCATACTTGCACACCCCCTGGATATTTATATTTATATTCCATATTTTTCTATATTGTACACTTAGGCTTTCTTATATTTCTCATATCGTATATATATATATATATATATATATATATATATATATATATATATATATATATGAACTATCTCCGCCGCTTTGTGTCACCAATTCAATATTCCCATGATCCTCCACCCAATGCAGTTCAAGATCCGCTGTGTCACCGGGGACCCTCCTCGGGGTGGATGAGTCCGTTACAGCACCCTGCTTATCACTATGAAAGTGGGTTGATTGCATCAAGAACACATTAAATTTCTGGTTCTGGAGCAGTCCACCTCTGATCTCATTCTAGGGCGTCCATGGCTCGCCGAGCACTCCCCCATTATCTCTTGGAACAGTGGAGAAATCCTGAAGTGGGGGTTAGAATTGGTGTCTACACACAAAACCCATCCTGATCCCCCAACGATCAGCTCCAATTAACCATGCCCAAGACCTACTCCCATTTCAAGGACATATTCTGTCCTCGGCAAGCCTCTCAGCTGCCACTTCATCGACCATGGGACTGTGCCATTGACCTTCTTCCCGGTGAACCAGTCCCCAAATGAAAGATCTACTCTCTCTCCATTCCCAAACAGAAGACCATGGAGGATTACATTGAGGAGGCCATCCAAGAAGGGTACATTCGACCATCCACGTCCCCTGCAGCTTCTAGTTTTTTCGTTGTGGCTAAAAAGGATGGGGGACTCCGCCCCTGTATTGACTACCGCGCCCTAAATAAAATAACGGTAAAATTCAGTTACCATCTCCGTCTAGTCCCGGCAGCCCTGGAACAGCTATGAGGGGCACGCATTTTCACCAAGCTGGACCTCCAGAGTGCCTACAACCTCATTCGAATACGAGAGAGAGACGAATGGAAAATGCATTCATCACCCCAACCGGTCACTATGAATATCTGGTAATGCCATACGGTCTAGTCAATTCTCCCTCCGTATTCCAGGGCTGCATGAATGAGGTGTTTTGAATGTTCCTGAATCAGTTTGTTATCATTTACATTGATGAAATACTCAATTTACTCCAGGAATGTGGTTGAGGTTCTCCGGAAACTCAGAGAACATTTGTTGAAGGATGAAAAGTGCGAATTCCACCAACCCTCTGTGTCGTTCCTAGGTTATCACATTGATCAGCATGGGATCAAAATGGATGAAAGTATGGTGGAGGCTATCCAGACCTGGCCGATCCCAACAAACAACAAACAGCTCGAATGATTTTTGGGGTTTGCGAATTTTTACCGTAGATATATCTAACAGCTCTCTTGTCTCCCCACTAATGAATTTCCTGAAGGGCAAACCCAAAACCTTCTCCTGGAACACCAAGGACACCAAAGCTATGTCTATTCTCCAGAAGGTGTTCACCTCAGCACCTATCTTAGTTCTACCGGACCCCACCAATTTCTCATAGAAGTCAACGCCTCCCAGTCAGAGTTGGAGGCATCCTCTCTCAGCAGCAGGGTACCATCCCTGCGCTTTCTTCTCCTGGACGGAGTGGAGACACTGGTTGGAGGGGGCAGTACACCCTTTTCTGGTCTTAACTGATCATCGGAACTTGGAGTATCTATGGGACGCCAAACTCCTCAACCCGCGACAGGCCAGATGGGCACTCTTTTTCACCCGATTCCACTTCACCTTCAGTTATAGACCAGGAACAAAAAACGTCAAGGCTGATGCTCTTTCCCTTCACCACGAAATAGAGGAGACCCCAGAACTTCCTGATAGTATACTTCCTTCGACCCTGTTTGTCTCTGCAATTCAATGGCAGATGAATGGAGATTCGTCAGTCCTTGACAACTGAGCCCTCACCAACCAGAATGTTCAGATGATCGTCTCTACATTCCAACAACTCAACGAGACACCCCCCTCCATCAAGTGCATACTTCAATGGGGACTGGTCACCCTGGGACACATCAAACCCTCTCACTCCTCGAAGAACGCTTCTGGTAGCCCAACATGGCAGAGCAGGTCAGAAGGTACGTGAGGGGATGCCGGGACTGTGCAACAACTAAACCTTCCAGACATCTTCCTGCGGGAAAACTATTACCCCTTCCAGTGTGTCCTGGCGTCCATGGTCACACCTGAGTCCAGTTTCTGGTTGGAGATCTCATCGCATGGATGCCCCGTGCGGTCTGCCAGGATTCGTGTGGTGGCTGTGGATGGTTTCCACGAAGACTGTCCTGTCCTTGATTGATGCTGACAGCTGTTCTCTGGGGACCTGTGACTTCAATTGTTCGATAGCTCAGGACTGGAATTTCCTACAGTCTACCTGAGCCTCCAGGAACAAACTGAAATCCTTTTAATTTAAATTTAAATTTTAACACATCTCCTGTTATACTGAACTTCCAGTCTTACACATTATTATGCTGATCAATCTCTGCTATCCGTTATCACTCAGATGAGGATGGGTTCTGTGTTGAGTCTGGTTCCTCTCAAGGTTTCTTCCTATTACCATCTCAGGGAGTTTTTCCTTGCCACCATCACCCTCGGCTTGCTCATCAGGGACAATCATATCATTTTGATTCATACACATTGCATACAAACTTACTTCTTTTGATTGTGTAAAGCTGTTTTGCGACAATGTCAGTTGTTAAAAGCACTATATAAATAAATTAACTTGACTTGACTTGACACCTAGGAGTGGATTTTGTTATGGACCTCCATCGTTCCGAAGGCCATACCTCTATCCTGGTAATAGTCAATCACTTCTCCAAATCTTGCCATCTCATTCCATTACAAAAACGCCCTTCAGGTAAAGAGACAGCTGAAACCCTATTTAACCAGGTGTTCCGGATATATGGCATCCCTGAGGAGTATCCGACTGAGGGACCCAATTAATCTCCAGGTTCTGGAAAGTCTTCTTTAACCTCATGGGTGTGACCATAACCCTGTCTTCTGGATATCATTACCAAAGTAATGGGCAAACCGAACATAAGCTCCAGGAGATAGGCAGATACCTCCAACACTTCTGTGAATCATTGGTTTCAAGAGAGTGAGAGGGTTTGGGACTCAGCTCATCAACAACTACAATGGGCAGTTCGAAGACAATGCATCGTCGCCGATGTGAGGAGAGCAGATACTCCAACCTTCCGACCTGGACAAAAGGTCTGGCTCTCCACACACGACATCCACCTTCCACTGCCCTGTAAGAAACTGAGTCCAGTCCATTCACCATCCTTGCACAGATCAACTATAAGTAAAGTCTCCCGCACACATACAAAATTCACCCTACATTTCACGTCTCACTACTAAAACCTTATCACTCACCCAGTTTTCCTGTGTGCACAGAGTCTGGTCCCGAAGACGAATAGGATTGGGAAGAACACGCTCGCCTCGGGCTTCAGGGAGAATGTGAGTACTGTGATCTTCTCCCTATTAAGGTGCTTTGCGCGTGGCTCGCTTTCTTTAAAGTGAAACCGCGAGCATTCCTGGGGCTTGCGTGCTGATCTGGCAGACGCGCACGAGACGGAATTTCCGATTTCTCTCTCGCTCTCTCCGGATCAGGAAGTTTTAGCTTCCGCTTCGCAAGCGCGCTCCGGCGCTTCTTGTGAAGGAGCGGAAGAATCTTCCTCTCTCGCTTCCATGGAGGTAGCCTCCTCACAACGCTCCTCCAGTGCACACAGAGCTTATGAGGAATTATTAGAGGTTGTGAAGCGTGCGGTCGAGCGATTGCATATCGACCGGCCGCAGAAGCGAGATTCCCCTAAGCGTTCAAGACTAGACGACAGGTTTCTGTCAGGTGGCCGGGGGGAGGAGCCTCAACGCCTCTCTCTCCCCTTCTTTGGTGACCTCCATGATGAGTTAACCCTTTCATGGAGCAGACCATATTCATCGCGTGTTTTTGTACCATCGACTTCGATTTATTCGAATATCGTTGATGCGAAAGCACGTGGTTATATCATGATGCCCCAGATAGAAGAGACGCTTGTGGGCTATCTCTCTCCTGGGACATCATCTTCCCTGAAAAAGCCTACTCTCCCCTCCAAGCCGTGCAGACTGACATCTGCTTTGGTGGGTAAAGCTTTTCAGGCAGCAGGACAGGCTGGCGCTTCACTGCACACCATGGTGGTTGTGCAGGCTTACCAGGCTGACCTGCTGAAGGACCTGAGCACCGACGGGGTGATTGATGACAAGGCGTTTGCAGAGCTGCGCCGAGCCACAGACCTGTCTCTCCGTGCAACCAAGCAGACGGCCCGTGCTGTGAGCCGTTCCATGGCTGCCATGGTATCCACGGAGAGGCATCTGTGGCTGAACCTCTCGGGCATCAAGGATAAAGATCGTGCTGTCCTCCTTGATGCCCCCGTCTCGCCTTCCGGCCTCTTTGGTGACGCCGTTAATTCCGTTGCCACTAGGTTTCGGGAGGCGAAGCTATATGAACAGGCTTTTGGGAGGTTCCTTCCCCGCCGTGCTCAAGAACCGGGACCGTCTGGTATATGGGTATCTCAACCTCCGGTTCTTGATGTTCGAACATCAGAGGTTGGAAACCCTGGCATACCTCAAAGGGACTTAACTTGGTGGCAGAGGAAACATGGAGGTTATGGGAAAGTTCAGCCCAGATGAGGTAGCGGGCCCAGGAGCGCTGACGGTTGGCATCGAAGCATCTCAGGTAGCGCTCCAGTTGTTGGTTGGTCCGTTCCGTCTGACCATTCGTCTGAGGATGGTAACCTGATGAGAGACTGCAGGTGGAATTGATCAGACGGCAGGACGCCTTCCAGAACCGTGCAGTGAACTGGGGCCCCCTGTCCGAGACGATGTCCTTGGGGAACCCATGCAGATGGACTACGTGCTCTAAAATCAGCTCGGCTGTCTTTTTAGCTGATGGGAGTCCGGCGAGGGCCACCAGGTGCACAGCTTTAGAGAACCGATCCACAATGGTCAAGATGGCATTTTTCCCTTCGGAGACCGGCAGGCCCGTGATGAAGTCGATGGCAATGTGTGTCCAGGGCCGACGGGGAACAGGAAGCGGTTGGAGTTCCCCGGGTGTTGGTTGATTGGTGTCCTTGGCCCTGGCACAGATGGCGACCAGAAGGCACGCTGCACGTATTGTAGGGTGCGCTGTGTGCCTGGGTGCCCTGATAGAGGGGTGGAATGTCCCCATTGGATGACCTCAGTCCGGGTGTTCTTGGGGACATAGAGTCGTCCAGGCGGCACACCTGCCGGTTCGTTCTCTGCGGCTTGTGCTTGGCGAACCCTCGTCTCCAGTTCCCAGCGTAGTGGGGCGATGATCTTGGAGGGGGGGAGAACAGGCGCAGGGTCCGCCCGGGGGGCGTCTTCCTCGTGCTGTCGGGAGAGGGCGTCAGCCTTGGTGTTCTTCGTCCCCGGGCGGTATGATAGGTGGAAATCATAATGTTCAAAGAACAGAGCCCATCGCGCCTGCCTTGGGTTTAGCTGTTTGAGATTCCGGATGGTGATGAGATTCTGGTGGTCGGTCCAGACGATAAACGGCTCCCTGGCGCCCTGGAGCCAGTGTCGCCATTCCTCCAATGCCCACTTTATGGCCAGCAGCTTGCGGTCCCCTACCCCGTATCGCTGCTGAGTGTGGTCAATTTTTTTGGAGAAGAAACTACAAGGGTGTAGCTTCTGGTCTGGACCTCGTTGGGAGAGAACAGCCCACATCCGAAGCGTCCACCTCCACAACGAACGGTTTGTTTGCATCTGGATAGAGAAGAATCGGGGCGGTGGTGAATCGACGGCAGAGCTCATGGAAGGCGGAGATGGCGGTAGTGTTGAGTTGGAAGTGATGAGATGATGGCCGAGTCAGAGCGGTTAATGGTGCTGCAACCGTACTGTAGTCCCGGATAAAGCGACGATAGAAGTTTGCAAACCCGAGAAACCGTTGAAGTTGTCTGAGAGTCTTGGGTAGGGGCCAATGACGTACAACTTCTAGCTTCTGTGGGTCCATGGCCACACCCTGGGACAAGATGACAAAGCCCAGGAACGTGGTGGAGCGCTCGTGAAAAGCGCACTTCTTCAACTTACAGTACAGCTGGTGAGCGAGCAGTCTTAAGAACCGCTCTGACGTGTTGAACATGTTCTTCAACGGAGCGAGAGTAGATAAGGATATCATCCAGGTAGACAAATACACATCGGCCCAACATGTCACGGAGAACGTCATTGATGAAACGTTGGAAAGCTGCTGGTGCATTACAGAGACCAAATGGAATGACTAAACTCTCGTAATGTCCAGTGGGGGTGATGAATGCCGTCTTCCACTCATCGCCTTCTCTGATACGCACCAAGTTGTAGGCGCTCCGGAGGTCCAACTTTGTAAAAATGGTGGCACCAGAGAGGGCGTCCAGGGCAGAGTTGGTAAGAGGCAATGGGTGTCAGTTTTTTATGGTGATGTTGTTGAGCCCCCGATAGTCGACACAAGGACGTAGTTTGCCGAATTTCTTCTTTACAAAGAAGAATCCCGCGGCGGCGGGCGAGGAGGAGGGTCGTATGGTGCCTTGGCGGAGAGCTGAGGATACATACTCCTCCATTGCCCGCGTCTCAGTGGTGGAGAGAGAGTACAGGTGGCCGCGGGGGGGGGGAACAGAACCTGGCTGAAGTTCAATGGCCAGGTCGTAGGGGCAATGAGGAGGTAGGTGAGTGGCACGTCTTTTGCAGAAGACTTCAGCCAGGTCCCGATAAGCCTCAGGGATGGCGTTGGTGTCGACATCAGGGGCCTCGGACTCCCTAGAGCACGTCCCAGCCGGTGCCCGCAGGCAGAGTTCGAGACAGGTTGGCCCCCATTGGAGGATCTGGTTCTGAGACCATGAGATGAGAGGATCATGCTGCAGAAGCCAGGGGTGTCCGAGGATGATGGGTGGAGAGGAGATGGAGGTGAGGTGAAATCGGACTGTTTCCTGGTGTTGGTCGATGACGAGGGTTATGGGTCGAGTCTGGGCAATGATGGGGCTGGAGGAAAGGGGCCAACCGTCGACAGATGTAATCCGAACTGGCTGGGATAACGCTTCAGTCTCCAACCCCAATCTTTTGGCATATGAAGAGTCAATAAAGTTCCCAGCGGCACCGGAGTTGATGAACGCAGAACTTTTGACTTTCTTTCTTTCTATGTCTTTGGCCCTGATACCTTACCTGTGCTACCTAATGATCACGCAAAGTGCTGAGGTATCAGGACCCTTTATATAAACATCTGGCAACTGCATGTATAAATGGCCGCTCCTTTGCCTCCTTGTGAGAAAATTTCCGGACCTTGTGAGAAAATTTCGTCCAAGTACAAGAACACAAAGGAATTCAAGAATTCACGAACTACATCGTTAATGGGGGCCTGGAATACGGCATGGTCATTGGTCAGTCCGAAAGTAGGGATGTTAAAGGCCATTTTCCACTCATCGCCCTCATGGACGCAGATGAAAGGTCGAGTTTGGTAAAGATGTCTGTTTAAAGGTGGTCATGAATAGTAACAGGTAGTGATTACTGACGGTGATCTTGTTGAGGCCCCGGTAATCAATACAAGGACGTAGGGTCCCTTCTTTTTTCTTGATGAAGAAGAAGCCTGCCCCTTCTTGGATAATTCTGCTGGCGAGGGACTCTATGATGTACTTATTCATGGCTTTCCTTTCTTGGCACGCCTGAAAGTAATGTTTACATTTTGGAGGTGAGGTGCCTGGGAGGAGATCAATAGGGCAGTCATATAATCATATGCCTGCCTGAGATTGTGGTATTCAGTGGGATCATTGGAGATATCCAGGGTTTAGTCGGGCATGGCTGGAACAGGAGGTAGAGGAAGCACTGAGTAAAGGCATTTTGTAGAACATGAGCTCATCCTTGAGAGCCTCAGATAAACCTTCCAGAAAAACATCTCCTAGGCCTCTAACATTCCACCCACAAGAGGCAGCTAGGGTATGAAACTCAATGGCATAGTTGTAGGCGAAACAAGATCCCTGACGAAGTCTGAATAACCTAGTTCCAGCCTCCTTGCTGATGTAAGAATGTTCAAAAACTCTTTTCATATCCTTGGAGAAGACCCTCGAAATTCTCGGAGCATGGGTCGTGAGCATCACAAAGAGCATGATTACATAGGGCACCCGGGCATGTTCTGATGAGAAGGTTGAAGCTTGTAGCTCGAAAATCAGTGAGCATTGAGAGAGAAAAGTTCTACATGTTCCTTGTTCTCCTCTGTAAGTGAGAGGGGTTGGTAGGCGCAGCTCACGTGGGAATCCGGACCTTGTGACCTGAAATGTAGGTACCTGGAGGCGCTGCATTTAGGTGGTGATGTCGGCTAATGTCTGCCTTGTGGCGATGAGTTCCTCCTCGTGCTTACCAAGGAGCGTGCCTTGGCTTTCCAGTGCCTTTTTCAGAGACCAGGTCAATGCCACACAGAGTTCTAGCAGCAGACACATCTCTAGAACAACTGTTAAGAGGAGACTGTGTGAATCAGGCCTTCATGGTAGAATATCTGCTAGGAAACCACTGCTAAGGACAGGCAACAAGGAGAAAAGACTTGTTTGGGCTAAATAACACAATAAAAAAAACTCTTTGAATGAGAAGGTGTGTCCAAACTTTTGGTCTGTACTGTATATATATATATTGAAATAGATTTTATTTTCTTACTGGGTTTGCATCAAGCAAAGACTTTGAATAAGAGTGAGAAATTAAAATGGCAGATTTTTTTTTATATCAGTCATGAGATGAACAGTAAGGGTTGCAGAGTTCATGCAATTTGCATTTTGTTCAACTGAATGTAGTCTATAGAGCAATGATCACAATAAACACCTGATGTATTTAAATGAATGCTGAGCATGCACGGTGACTCAAGCACACACACCCACATGTCAATACAAACTGTGCCAACGCCTAGCTTTGCCCTAAAGGGAGTAAGAATGTGTTTCCTTCTGGGTTTTAAATGGATGAATCACCCAAAAAGAAAAAAAATATCCAGGAGGTGGAAGAGATGGAATACTAGGGGAAAACAAATGAGGATGGACCAAAGAGGATTGATACGTAAACCAGTTGGTTCACAAACAAGTGGATTATGACTAACACCCTAGTTGTTCTCTACAATTAAGACATTGGGTTACTGAACAAATCAGAGTAAAGAAAGCCGAATGGTTCCCTTCCTAGCTTCCTTCGGTGCATGTACAGCCTCATTTTTCTTCTTTACTCGATTCTGTTCTTGACCATAGATATCACAGGTTACACACATACAGTACACAAACTCACATCCTCAATCACACACTACAGTCAATTTGGAAATGTGGATTGGCTTACCTACCAAGAACCCACCAAGTACAGGAAATCTCCACGCACACAGACCCAATGCAGAAATTTAACCTGGACCCTGGATGTGCAGAACATCAGTGATAATAACTAAGCCACTGTGCTGGTGCCTATGGTGCAATAAGCATTCTTCAATTACAAGTACAAACAACATGAACACTGAGGCTTCACATGCAGCTTGCTTCCTTCTTTTTTCTAAAAAGTGTACAGTACACTACACACGCAGTATTAACAAGTTTAAAAAAAGATTTTAAAAAATAACAGATAATAAAAACAGACTCTCTTTTTCTGTCATTAATAATGTGCTTTATCAAGTTACCAATGTTTACAAATTTGTATTTATTCTAGGGTATGAACAGATCTACTGCAATTTTTATAGACTTCCTATAATCCCCAGGGCTAAACTTCGGTTAGGTTTCTATAGGGGTAGAAATCTTTAGCTATTATGCCATTGCCTGAAATGTTCAGGAGGATTTTTATGCAAGTACTTGAGCTCACAAGGTCACAGCACACTGAACGATGAATAAATAATAATCGAACCCTTGATTAACCAAAAGTTTGAAAAAAGAATAAAATTTTATTGTATTAATGTGGTGTTAAGTGCAGTGGTATTTTCTCCCAGAAGCCAGTTTTTTTTAAACTGTTTAGATTTTTATTTATATATACACACACACACACACATTTCTTTTAACAGATTTGTTTCAGTAATAAACTCTGTGCTGTTGCTGACTGCCATATCTTCTCTATTTTTAACAGCGAACCAAAAAAGGTTATGCGGCGACCATGTGGTCAAATATGTTATCGCACCTTTACCATCATGTTCAAAGAGATACCAGGCCGAGTTGCCCTTTCCTTTAAAAAAAAAACTTCCAAAAACCCAATCAGAGAATGCTGTCATACCTATGTCAAACAGTCAGCAGAACACTTGGGTGGATGAGGAAGAGGCACTGCATGTAAAGAGGTGTATCTGTACTAGGAAACTCCCGTAAACACCACGGATTTTCGGAAGTATCTACAAGTACCACTGACCGTATACATCAAATTCCACCAAGCTAGGATACTTCCAGATTGATACCAATTCTGATGTATCTCGCTGAGGAATCCTTCCATTGTACAGCCATTTGTTGCCATGGCAAATAATCCACTCAAGGATTTTGTCAGGAGACCTTCACACCTCAAGCCCCATTTGCATTTTACACCTTTGCACAAATCTGCTCTTCCCTATTGGTTTATTTATCTTTACATTGATTGGTTGTTTTAAAACAAAACACTCCCAAAACCCTGACATCTATTGGGACATTACCCAGCTCATTTTTATTTAGCCCAACCCAAGCCCTCATAACTTATTGACTTGATTGGTTATTGGGCAGGTATGTAGATAGACCCTATCCACCGCCCCCCAACCCCACCCCACCCCACCCCACACACACACAACCACACACACAGTACTATACATCCTCCACATCCTTTAAAAAATGACAATAGAATCAATAAAGAATAAAAATAAAATCAATAAGAATATTTTTATTAAAATCAAATCAAACACTAATAAATATACAAAGCAAAGTAAGAATAAGGGGTAAAAAACTAAATATGGAAAAAAAATGAACAAAGGTGCATTTATGAAGGTGCAATTAAATTGAAATACTAAAACAAACATGCAAAAGTGCTTGTTAGATGTACAAAATAAATGTCCTTATAGCTTGGTCCCATTAGATATTACACGCTGACGGCATGGCACGCAATGGTATCCTCCTCATTGGACATCAGCTCCAGCACTGCAGTCTATCACAGTTCTCTCTCTGCATCTGTTTGAACGACTACACCTGGACTCCAGCAACTGCAAAACACACCATACGTTAACCCCTAAAAACTGTCAGAAAAGTACTGAACTTAATATATAGATGAATTTGTACACTTACTTATCTTTGTCGGTTTTTAGCCCCTGCCATAATGGAGTCTCTTAGCTGAGACTTTCCTGGCCAAGACAAAGAGTATTTCCTCTGAAATGTCTCATAGTAAGTCCTGTAAAATGCAGGATAAAAAAAAGTAATAAAAAATCAGATAAGTGACAGAAACAATTCAAATTATTATAGGGACAAAAATAAAGGAACATGAAAATAAATACAATAACAATTTCTGATTACCCTTTATACACTCAGGGTCTGCATCTGCAAAAGTCATCTTTAATTCCTGCAGCAGATATGTCATCAACTCTTGATCATGAAGTAAACTTTTCTGTGTGGAAAGAGAGTCGTGTCATTAATTACATTTAAAATGTATAAGTAAAACCCCATACATAGCAGATAAAGAAACAACATTCTTTTATTTGGTATTATTTGGTGTTGTGTTGAATAATACACAAAAGACTGGTTTGAATCCTGACCTGTATAAGCAAACTGTTCAGGACTTGTAAAACTAGTCTTTGAGATGGCGAAACAACTTCAAGTTTAACAGTGAACTAATCCTCATAATGACATGTGCAGAAGCCAAAAAAACAGTCGTTGATGTTTTGTAGGAACTGTACATATTTGTTCTTCTCTTCAAACTTTTCAAACTTCGGCAATATATTTATATTTATATATATATATATATATATATATATATATATATATATATATACAGGGTGGGCCATTTATATGGATACACCTTAATAAAATGGGAATGGTTGGTGATATTAACGTCCTGTTTGTGGCACATTAGTATATGTGAGGGGGCAAACTTTTCAAGATGGGTGGTGACCATGGTGGCCATTTGGAAGTCGGCCATCTTGGATCCAACTTTTGTTTTTTCAATAGGAAGAGGGTCATGTGACGCATCAAACTTATTGGGAATTTCACAAGAAAAACAATGGTCTTGGATCCAACTTTGCTTGGTTTTAACGTAACTTTATTCTTTCATGAGTTACTTACAAGTTTCTCTTTGTTCACAGCCATTGACATGTCGAAGAGGTTAACACAAAATTGTGTTGATATCTGGTGAATGCAGTAACTGGGTCATTGCAGCAGATTTCAATGCAAGACACCCTACGAGACCACTCATCTCCCATGCTACAGTTAGCAAACTGCTTGCTAAGTTTCGTTAAACTGGTTCAGTGTTGGATTTGCGAAAATGTGGACGCATGAAAACTGTCATTAATGAACAAACACCAGTGGCTGTCCTAGCTTCATTCAGCAGGAGCCCACAGCGTAGCACTCGCCGCATGTCACTGGAGAGTGGCATTAGTCGAACATCCCTTCGGCGGATATTAGCTACTCACAAATGGCACCCTTACAAACTCCAGCTAGTGCAGCATCTCAACGAGGATGACCCAGATCGGCACACACAATTTGCAGAATGGGCAAAACAAAAATTGGAACAGGACCATCAGTTCACGCAGAAGATTTTGTTCAGTGATGAGGCAAATTTTATGTGAATGGTGAAGTTGACAAACAAAACCACCGCTATTGGTCTGACACTATCGACGTTCAGAGACAGGTTGCTGGGGGGCCCAGTGCTCAGTGTGGTGGTGCTGGATGTATAGCTTCCGATCTGCACTGCCTGAGGTCTTTTGGTCAGGAAGTCCAGGATCCAGTTACAGAGGGAGGTGTTCAGGCCCAACAGGCTCAGCTTCCCGATCAGGTGTTGGGGGATGATTGTATTGAATGCTGAATTGAAATCTGTGTACAGCATTCTGACGTAAGTGTCCTTCTTGTCCAGATGTGTCAATGCCAGGTGGAGTGTGGTGGAGATGGCGTCGTCCGTCGAACGGTTTGAATGATACGCGAACTGCAGCGGGTCCAGTGAGAGAGGCAGCAGGGTCTTGATATGTCTCATGACGAGCCGCTCGAAGCACTTCATGATGATGGGTGTGAGCTTTACGAGGGTTGACTCTTTGCAGAGTTTTCCTCACATCCGCCGTGTTGAGATACAGCACCTGGTCATTTGGAGGAGGGGTGGTCTTCCTTGCCGTCACGTCGTTCTGTTAGTCGAACCGTACGTAGAAGCTGTTCAGCGCATTTGGAAGGGAGCCGTCACTGTCACAGGCAGGTGATGAAGTCCTGTAGTTGCTAATGGCATGTATGCCCTGCCACATGCGCCATGTGTCACTGCTATCTCTGAAGTGATTGTGGATCCTCTGGGCATGTGCACGCTTCGCCTCTCTGATGGCCCGAGACAGTTTGGCCCTTGCTGTTCTTAGGGCTGCTTTGTCCCCTGCTCTGAAGGCAGAGTCTCTGGTCTTCAGAAGTGCACATACCTCCGCAGTAATCCACGGTTTCTGGTTGGGTCGTGAGATGATGTTCTTGGAGACAGTGATGTCATCTGTGCAATTGTTGATGTAGCTGGTCATTGATGACATGTACTCCTCCAAGTCAGTGAAGTCACCGTAAGTCGCAGCCTCCCTAAACATGTTCCAGTCAGTGTTCTCGAAACAGTCCTGAAGAGCAGAGATGGCTCCTGCTGGCCAGGTTTTCACCTGCTTCAGAACGCCTGACAAGTGGTCTGTATGCTGGAATTAGCATAACAGAGATGTGGTCTGACTAGCCGAGGTGGCCATACTGATGGAATTTAGGAAGCACTGACTAGAGATTTGCATGGTTGAAATCTCCAGCAACAATAAACAGTCCATCCGGGTGTGTGTTCTGCAGATTACTGATCCATACATACAGTTCACAGAGCGCCTCCTTAGCATTAGCGCTAGGTGGAATGTACACTCCGATGATGTAAACAGTGGTGAATTCCTGTGGTAAATAAAAAGGTCTATATCTAACAGTTACAATCTCCAGAAGCGATGAGCAAAAACTAGAAACTAGCACAGAGTTTTTACACCATTTCGTGTTGATGTAAACACACAACCCACCGCTGCGAGTCTTACCGCACAGAGCTGCATTTCTGTCGGTGCGAAACGAGACGAGTCCGTCTAGTTGAACTCTATCGCTGAGCCATGTCTCCGTGAAAACAAAGACGCAGCAGTCCCTAAACTCACTCTGTGTATTCTGTTGGAGTCAGATGTAGTCCCGTGTATTGTCCAGAGTGCAGATGTTTGATAAGATGATGGACGGAAGAGACGGTCGGCTAGGGTTTGTTTTTAGCCTAGCACAGACTCCCGCCCGCTTGCCGCGCGTCCGCTTCCTCGCGCACCATTTACGATGTCCCCACCTCCGGCTACCGGCATCAGGCAACGCCGAGGACTGGAGGTCTGGTTCCCGAAGCAAGCCGAGGTAGAGTAGCTTTTCGCGCAGCTCATCTTGGATTAAATTTTTTATTTAGTTGTAAAAGTGTCTGGTGGTGGTAAGTATGAACACCGTTTGTCCATATACTGGATAAAATAAACGCGCTACAACACGAAGTAAACAAAGTAGCACCATTTTGGCTCCAGAGCGGCCGCTGCGTGCTACTGCCGTGCCGCCATCTTGGATCCATCTTCATCGCTACCTTGATTGCTACCTAATAGATATAATAAAAGTTGACCCCAGGACAGTACTGCACATGTGCACTTCACACTGCCCATAATTTCCTTCTAACAAATATTCAAATTAACCTTGTCCTAGCTGGCCTAGTCAGCACAACATGTTGTATCTTGAAAAAATACAGACAATTAACATCCTGTTTTTTTAGTCACCTGATAAGCAAGGTAATGTCCTGATTCCCAAACACAAGCTGTGAGGTCTTTAACAATGACAAGCCTTCTTATTGCATTACCAACACAAGGTGTATTCCATATTGCTCTAGTAGCATAAGTCAGGGAATAGTAAAAAAAAAAAAGACTGTATAGCTTTGGGTTATATCAACCAAAAATTTCCCCAACAACAGCTGGCTAATTGGTATGTCTTAAGGGCTGATGAAGATCATCTCTGTAAGTATTTGCAAACAAAATCATTTATAAAATGAGATTTCATAAACAGAAACATCATTTAATATGTTAATATGTTGTCAGATGTTTTGTCTAGTCCTCATGCAGGAGTCAATATGCAAAGCATATGTCAAATCCTAACCAAGCTCCTTGAGCGCTACCTGTGTGTCAGCTTAGAGAAGTCCGAGTTCCACAAAGTATCCATGTCATTCCAGCGATCAATGCTCCAGAAGTAAGAATGGTTCTGTCTGATATAAAAGTAAAGCTATGTTGGACATTTAGAGCTACTTGTAACAAAAGAAAATAAATTTGCACCCAAATTGTATTTTCAGAAGGATTTTCATCTCTTCTAAAAGACTGTGTTAGAAGAGTAAACGTTTTTAGACCATTCAGATAGTAAATGCCTCCATCTTGTGGCATTCTTGTTGTATTTTTCAGTAATGAAATTAACTGCTCTAGGAAGTAACTGAATAGTCACAAGAAGTATTTTCCCCTTCCTGATTTTTTATTTTATTTTATTTTTGCGTATTTGTCACACTTAAATGATTAAGATCATTAATCAAATTTTAATATTACACGAAGATCACCAGAGTAAATACAATAATAATAATAATAATAATAATAATAATAATAATAATACAAAAAAGCTGTCCAAACCTACCTGGTTCTATGTGAAAAAGTAATTGCCCCTAAAATAAATACCTGGTTGTCCCACCCTTGGTGACAACAACTGCAATCATGCTTTTGCAAGTCATTCACGCTGCTGCCATTTTGGCCCACACTTCTTTGCAGGATTGTTTTAGTTTAGCCACATTGGAGGGTTTTTGAGCATGATCGGCTTGTTTGCTGCATCTCAGATTTAAGTCTAGACTTTGAATAGGCCATGCCAAAACCATAATTTTTTTTTTTTTTTTTCAGTTATTTAGAGGTGGACTGCTGCATAACCCAAATGTGCTTGAGCTCGAGGTCACAAAATAATGGCTGATATTCTCCTTCAGAATATTTTTGTAGAGAGTAAAATTTATGGTTTCATCAATTATGGCAAGTCGTCCAGGTCCTGAAGCTGCAAAGCAGAACACTACCACCAACATGTTTGACTGTTGGTACTGTATGATGCTCTTTTTATGAAACACTGTATTAGTTTTACTAGAGTTATAACAGGATGCAAATCTTCCAGAAAACTTGAGGATAATCAGGTTGTTTTTGACAAATGTGGATGAGCTTTTTGTGTTCTTTTTGGGAAACAATAGCTTTTGCCTTGGTACTCTTCCAATGGATGCCATTTTCGCCACAGTCTCTTTCTTATTGTTGAATCATGAACACTGACATTAACTGAGACAAGTAAGGCCTGGTGTTCTTTAGATGTTGTTCTTGGTTCTTTTATGAGCTCCTGGATGAGTCGTCATTGTGCTATTAGAGTACTTTTGGTAGGCCGGCCACTCCTGGTTTACCACTGTTTCAAGTTTTCCGCATTTGTCTTTTCAGACTGAAACGTGATATGTGAATTACTTTGTTTCTCATCTGTTCGTGAATTTCTTTAGATCGTGGCATGATGTGTTGCTTTTTAAAATGTTTTAGTGAGTTTCATTTTGTCAGACAGGTTATATTTAAAAGTGACTTTTTTTTATTCCACAGGTCTACCAGTAATCAGCCCTGGGTGTGGCAAGTCAAATTTAACTAAGCCTTCCAAAAAATGTGTTTAATCACAATTCATTCATGATTTAGCAAGGGGAGCAATTTTCTTTTCACATGGGGTCAGGTAGGTTTGGACAGCTTTTTCCCCTTAATAAATGAAATAATTAACTAAAAACTGCATTTTGTATTTACTCGGCTTATCTCTGTTTAATATTAAATTTGTTTAATCTCAAGGGGCAAATACTTTTTATTCAGGTTTATAAGAAAATAACTTCATACTAAATACTGATAGTTGACAATTTAATTGCATAAAAATAATGATTTATTCCTATTTTCTTTACTGTGACTATTAAATGATTGAAATTTTCATGAAAACAGTGACTTTCGCTTTTGTCCCAATACTTTTGGCCACCACTATTTATTAATGCATTATAAAAGTAGATGTAATGATGTTGAACTTGTGTGTGTGAGTATATAATATTTTAGGACAACTTGATTTAGTCCCTGATTTTTTTTGTTTGTTATTGCTTTCAATATAGATTGTTCTCTAACACATCGCTTTGCCTCAGATGGAGATGAGGATAAAGTTTGTTTACTTGATGCAAAATGCCGTATGTCAGGGTATCATTGTCAGTTCATCAAAAATGTATACATATGATATTTATGTCATTTTTTTTTCTTTTTTGGAATATGCTATACTTCATTTAAATGTGTGTTGATATTACTTAAACATATTAAAAACCTGTTAAGTAAGCAGTTTCAGAGGTTGTTACTCATAAAAATTAGCAGCATTAGATGGTGTCCAACTTAAAACAAAATTACTCAATTTTGAGCAATGGTCAAAAGCAGAATTGACTTGCTTAGTCACCTGAGCATGGATTTATACAGTGGAACCTTGGATTACGAGCATAATTCGTTCCGGAAGTGGGCTCGTATTCCAAAACACTCGTAAACCAAATCATAATTTCCCATAAGAAATAAAGAAAACTCAAATTATTCATTCCACATAAAAATGATTAATACAATCTATAAAATGAAAATAAAACAAATTAATCTGCACTTTACCTTTAAAAAAAGTACAAATAAATCCTGACAGATAAGTGTTTCCGTTGGTGTGCGCAGGCGCCGTGTGTGTGTGTGTGTGTGTGTGTGTGTGTGTGTGTGTGTGTGTGTGTTTAATTAGCCCCTTCCCTCACCCCGTTTTACACAGTAACACTCCTCCTCCCTCTCCCCACCTCGCTTTTTAAGATTCACAACAAACACACACACACAACGTTTTAACAGGAAAAAAAAGAAATCTCTCTGAGACTGGCATGAACGTATATTAATAGACTCACTTTTTAAGGTTCACAACAAGCGCATAAACACAGCGGAAACACCATTTTAACGGAAAAAAGCGAGACTGGCATGAGCGCATACTAAAGGAATCACTTAAGTTTCATAACAAACGGACACATACACAAACACGGAAAAAACGTTTTAACAGAAACAAAAATGGTGAGAAAGTGACGCTTGGTGTCAAAAAAAGAGTCGTATGTGTGAAGCATGATACTCGGCGCTCGTAAATTAATACTTGCTCGGTTTCCGAATAAAAAATTATTAAAAATCTTTGCTCGGTTTGCGGAACACTAGTAAACCACGTTACTCGCAATCCAAGGTTCCACTGTACTAGCTTAGTCTAGGTTATTTGATAAGGAGTGGTTATAGGAGGAATTCCTCTAATGTCAGACAAACTGTCCGTCCTTGGAATCAGCTCTTCACAGCCCAGGCAAGCATTATGTCCTATTAAAACCAGATGGAAAGTAAGTGTAGTACATATAGATTATATATGGGAAGAATGAAGATGTACAGTGGTTTGTTATGGTTAGACATGACCAATACCAAGTTTTCTCAAGACGCTTTGCCAGACTTTCACTGCAAGTAGTTTGTGGGTCTTTCTGCCTTTGTCTTCACTTATGAAAAGCATGCTTTACTTTAATTTACTTGCAAAGTCATGGTACACCTCGCCATGCAAATACTTGTTAGCCATTTGTTCCATTATTTATGAGCCTCCACTCAACTTGTGACAGTTTTTAAATTGTCAAACAAACATTTAACCTAACAATTGCTGTAACATAACCTAATTTTCATGCAGCTGCATTTCATCCCCCAATTACAGAAAATTCTTCTTTTTTTATTACCACAAGTGCTTTCAATTTCCCAGTGACTTTTGGTGTTACTGAACATAGTCTGACTGTCCCTTAAATATTTGCATTAGCCCATTTGCATTAGACCTGAACTAATTAGTGACGTCACCTGTTCTGTGCACAGAGAGAACTAATACATACGTACATGGCATCTTAATACTTTTGGCCACCACTGTGTATCCCATCTTTGTGTGTGTGTGTGTGTAAAACAAACATCAGTCTGGGTCTCATGCTAGCTAGCCCAACTTTAACTAATCTTTGACTAAATGATTTGATCACAGAATGTCTAGAATATCTCACAGTATATAATCAGTGTAACACACTGCAGGTGCACTGAGCGGTCTACTGCCCTCTGCCATCATGGTAAAACACTTTCTCCTGCAGGGCCCACAAAGCTTCTTAGAATTATCTCAAAGAGCTCCTATCTTAGCTTAAAAAGTCCTAGCTGGGAGTCCTAGTCTAAAAGTGATTTAGGAAACTTTTTAGAGCAACTTTGAGTAAGGAGAGTAGAAAAACATTTATCTTAGTGAGGAGGTGTGGTCGACCCCGTTGCTAGGGATGATGCAGCAATTCAAGGACTGTGATTGAAATGTGCTCTTTGTGAAAACAGACTATATGATAATAGAACCAACAGTGAAATCATCATTTTTGCATATGAAGGAATATTGTATTGTATAATCATGAGTACAGTCTACTTTATGCAACGCTTCTAGGCTAAATGTCTTAAAGATAATTAAACAGCTACATGTTGAAAATGTGTCGACTTTTGAAGCAACCAATTTCCACGCAGTAGTTACTATATTTAAGTCCTCACATTTATTTACTCTACTGATTTTATTACTTGTAATCCATTTTAGATTGATATGAGAAAAATGTCTCAGCTTTTACAATTTATATGATTGCAGGACAGTTTATTTAATTTCAATCCAAGAGAGATTGAAGGAAGTAAAACATCAAGAAAACCAAATTGGACAGAAAAGCAGTGTTTACTTTTAACTTGTTACCATGTTCAGTGTTTGGAGAATATTTCTTCCTTGTGACATTTTATCCTCTGCTATAGAAACTCTTAAAAGTCCTTTTCTCTACTCTTAACAAATTTGACCTTAGGAACTGTTTATAGGGCTAAGATGTGTTGTGATTCATTTTTATCTTTACTAAGATTTAATCCCAAATTTAAGGAGAAATTCTAAGAAAATGCCCTAATTCTAAGATTTTTCTTAGAATTTCATCACTAGGAGCAACTTTTAGGCTTAAGAAGCTTTGTGAATATGGGCCCTGGTGTGTTTTGTCCTCTAGCTAGACTCATAATATCATGATGTGCTAGAAAAGGCGGACGTAGATGCAGGGTGCTTAACTTAGAAGGTTTTATTTCTTTGTTTTCTTTTCTTTTCTTTGCTGTCACGTATCAGAGTTCAAACAAAAAATAGTCAAACAATAAACAAACGCTCCTGGCTGGAGCTGCAGGCGGGCTCGCGGACGAAATCCCAGTTGTTTCACCGTCCCTTCGACTGGGTGAAATCAACATAAAAGGCACAGAGTCTATCCCTCATGAACTTCCTCGGGGAACATGTGATTGTCCTGCTGTGCAGCTACGGCTCAGTCCTGAAGGGGAAAAATACGTACGCGAATCCCGTGACGGCACAAACACACACAACCTAGATGAGAACAACAGTGAACAGACAAAGGGCTATGGGGCCGGCTGGTATAAATAGGAAGACACACGGGGAAGACACAAGTGAACTTGATCTAGTACGAATGTGAAACATATACACACGTGGACAAAATTGTTGGTACCCTTCGGTCAATGAAAGAAAAACTCACAATGGTCACAGAAATAACTTTAATCTGACAAAAGTAATAATAAATAAGAATTCTATGAACGTTAACCAATGAAAGTCAGACATTGCTTTTCAACTATGCTTCAACGGAATTATTTTAAAAAATGAACTCATGGAACAGGCCTGGACAAAAATGATGGTACCCCTAACTTAATAGTTTGTTGCACAACCTTTTGAGGCAATCACTGCAATCAAACGATTCCTGTAACTGTCAGTGAGACTTCTGCACCTCTCTGCAGGTATTTTGGCCCACTCCTCATGAGCAAGCTGCTCCAGTTGTTTCCGGTTTGAAGGGCACCTTTTCCAGACAGCATGTTTCAGCTCCTTCCAAAGATGCTCAATAGGATTGAGGTCAGGGCTCATAGAAGGCCACTTTAGAATAGTCCAATGTTTTCCTCTTAGCCATTCTTGGGTGTTTTTAGCTGTGTGTTTTGGGTCATTGTCCTGTTGCAAGACCCATGACCTGCGACTGAGACCCAGCTTTCTGACACTGGCCAGCACATTTCTCTCTAGAATCCCTTGATAGTCTTGAGATTTCATTGTACCCTGCACAGATTCAAGACACCCTGTGCCAGATGCAGCAAAGCAGCCCCAGAACATAACAGAGCCTCCTCCATGTTTCACAGTAGGGACAGTGTTCTTTTCTTCATATGCTTCATTTTTCCGTCTGTGAACATAGAGCTGATGTGCCTTGGCAAAAAGTTCCATTTTTGTCTCATCTGTCCATAGGACATTCTCCCAGAAGCTTTGTGGCTTGTCAACATGTAATTTGGCATATTCCAGTCTGGCTTTTTTATGATTTGTTTTCAACAATGGTGTCCTCCTTGGTCGTCTCCCATGTAGTCCACTTTGGCTCAAACAACGACGGATGGTGCGATCTGACACTGATGTTCCTTGAGCATGAAGTTCACCTTGGATCTCTTTAGAAGTCTTTCTGGGCTCTTTTGTTACCATTGGGATTATCCGTCTCTTTGATTTGTCATGAATTTTCCTCCCTTGGCCACGTCCAGGGAGGTTGGCTACAGTCCCATGGATCTTAAATTTCTGAATAATATGTGCAACTGTAGTCACAGGAACATCTAGCTGCTTGGAAATGGTCTTATAGCCTTTACCTTTAACATGCTTGTCTATAATTTTCTTTCGAATCTCCTGAGACAACTCTTTCCTTCACTTCCTCTGGTCCATGTTGAGTGTGGTACATACCATGTCACCAAACAACACAGTGACTACCTGGAGCCCTATATATAGGCCCACTGACTGATTACAAGATTGTAGACACCTGTGATGCTAATTAGTGGACACACCTTGAATTAACATGTCCCTTTGGTCACATTATTTTCAGTATTTTCTAGGGGTACCATCATTTTTGTCCAGGCCTGTTCCACGAGTTTATGTTTTTTTTTGTAATTCCGTTGAAGCATGGTTGAAAAGCAATGTCTGACTTTCATTGGTTAACATTCATAGAATTTTTTTTAATTATTACTTTTGTCAGATTAAAGTTATTTATGTGACCATTGAGAGTTTTTCTTTCATTGACCGAAGGGTACCAACACTTTTGTCCACGTGTGTACACGTGTAAACACACTAGGGGGAGACAAAGTGGCGGCTCAGGAATCCGGTGAGCCAGATCTTATTCCCCTATACAATATATTTTTTTTCATGTACAACATGTATATTATTATAGTACTTAATTTGTAATAAAAATCGTTTTGTGTAATCGTTTTGTATTTTTCATTATTAACAATATTGATTTTGTGTAAATCTTTTTGTATTACATGACAAACCCCTGCAAAATAAATGTACCACAAAATAAACATTATATGATTTATATCATTATATGAGTCATGTGCCTAGGGTTCATTATAACTGTAATATACTGACACAAATAATAGCGAAGATGCCCGCTTCCATGTGTCCGGTGACTGATGGATGGATTTCGTTCTGGCTGGATTGCTTTTCCTGTATTGAATTTAACTTCTTGATTGTCCAAGCTTTAATCTCTGAATTTAAGAATTTTTCACAGCTTGGATGGACTATTGAGAACTTCATGTGATAAAATTTCAAAATGTGTTCTTTAAAGCCTGACATAATTCAAATGGAATATAAACGGCGTTGTCATAATCAGCGCCGTTTATATTCCACCACAAGCGGACACGGACACTGCCTTATGCGAGCTGCATGAGGCACTCTCACAGCACCAGACACAACACCGGGACGCTGCGCTCATTGTGGCGGGAGACTTTAACAGTGCCAACCTCAAACGCGCAGCGCCGAACTTTTATCAGCACATCACATGCCCAACCAGGGGTGAAAGGACACTGGACCATTGTTATACAACAGTCAAGGACGGCTACAAGGCACAATCTCGTCCACCGTTTGGGAAATCCGACCATGCCGCCATCTTCCTCATGCCAAAATATAAACAAAGGCTTAAACAGGAACTTCCGGTTCAGAGGGAGGTCGCGCGCTGGACGGACCAATCGGTGGCCGCGCTTCAGGACGCACTCGATGACGCAGACTGGGACATGTTCCGGAACAGCTCCGATGACGTCAGCATGTTTACGGAAGCGGTCGTGGGATTCGTCGGGAAACTAGCGGATGATACCGTGCAGAAAACGACCATCAGAACGTTTCCCAATCAGAAGCCGTGGGTGGATAAAACCATCCGCGACGCTCTGAGATCTCGCGCCGCTGCCTACAACGCGGGACTTGCATCAGGGGACATGAACCAGTACAAGGCTGCGTCCTATAACGTCCGGAAGGCGGTTAAAGAGGCGAAGCAGCGCTACGGAAGGAAACTAGAGTCACAACTCCAACAGAGTGACTCTAGGAGCCTGTGGCAGGGACTAAGGACAATAACGGACTATAAAACACCAACATCCGGTATGACGAACGCGGACATGACTCTGGCAGACGAGCTGAACACCTTTTATGCTCGCTTCGAGGCTGCAGCTAAAGACGCTAGCGTTGCTAATGCTAGCGGTGCTAACGGCTGCAGAGAGGAAGTCACTGCCAGCACCGGAAACGCGTTCATCATCTCCGAGCATGACGTGAGGAGAGCCTTCAGGAGAGTGAACACCAGGAAAGCAGCAGGACCAGACGGCATCTCAGGTCGAGTCCTCAGAGCCTGCGCAGACCAGCTTGCACCTGTGTTCACAGAGATATTCAACCTCTCCTTATCTCAGTCGGTGATCCCCACATGCTTCAAAGAGTCCATCATTGTTCCTGTTCCGAAGAAACCACACCCTGCTTCCCTCAATGACTATCGACCTGTAGCCCTCACCTCAGTGGTGATGAAGTGCTTTGAACGGCTGGTCAGAGACTTCATCATCTCTTCACTACCCGACACCTGGAGCACCTGGGACTCAGCTCATCTCTGTGTCAGTGGATCTCTAATTTCCTAACTGGGAGACCACAAGCTGTAAGGATGGGTGGACACGTCTCAGCCTCTCTCACTCTCAGCACTGGAGCCCCACAGGGCTGTGTTCTGAGCCCCCTGCTGTACTCTCTGTACACACATGACTGTGCAGCCACTACCAGCTCCACCACCATCATTAAGTTTGCTGACGACACCGTCGTGGTGGGCCTGATCTCTGACAACGACGAGACGGCCTACTTGAAGGAGATTGGAAATCTGGAGAACTGGTGCCAGAGGAACAACCTTCTTCTAAATGTCAGTAAGACAAAGGAGCTGATAGTGGACTTCAGCACTAAGCAGGAGAGGAACTACCAGACCCCCGTCATCAACGAGAGCCTAGTGGAGAGAGTGGACTGCTTCAAGTACCTCGGTGTTCACATCACGCAGGACCTATCATGGTCCTGTCACATCAACACCGTGGTGAAAAAGGCCCGACAGCGTCTCTACCACCTCAGACGCCTGAGAGACTTTAGACTGCCCTCCAAGGTGCTCAGGAACTTTTACTCCTGCACCATAGAGAGCATCCTGACGGGAAACATCGCATCCTGGTTCGGGAACAGCACCATGCAGGACAGATGAGCCTTACAGAGGGTGGTGCGATCAGCTGAGCGCATCATCCGAACTGAGCTCCCTGACCTGCACTCTGTCTACAGCAAGCGGTGCTGGACCAAGGCCAGGAAGATCATGAAGGACCTCAGCCACCCCAGCAATGGACTGTTCTTTCTGTTGCGGTCTGGGAAGCGCTTCCGCTCCCTCAAGGCCAATACAGAGAGACTGAGAAGGAGCTTCTTACCGCAGGCGATACGGTCTCTTAATCAAACCAATACACTGGACTAAAACACCTTTGCATTTTCTTGCACACACAGAACGGACAATTATGTCAATGCACATTTGCACATATATGCACGTTTGCACACTTCAAGGACTTCTTTTCACATCCCCCTCATCTCATTTTCAAAATACTACCTCAAGATTTGTACAGACTTAAGTTTATAAGTTGTAATATATTATACTTCAGATTTTATATATATTTTTGAAACTTGCTGGAATCTTGTTTTATAGTTTTCATTTGTAAAAATTTAAGGTCACGGAGCGGTCGTATAAGCATTTGTCAGGTTTGCCTGAGCTGGCTTTAACACAAACACATTTGCATTTGCACTTGAAATACAGCATTTAGCAGTAACAGTCAGTAGTAGGGGGAGTCAGTACATTCTCCATTGAGGTTTCTCACCTTACAGACCTGGCCATTAAGAACGCACGTTTCGAGAAAAAGGATCTCACTGTGAAAATTGAAACTGAAGCCGAAAATGTGTTATCTCTCTTATGCCATTGACAGCAAGCGACAGAGCTCATAAACGTATTTAAATACTGATATGTATTTATTCTTCATTTTCTTCTCTCCTGCAATGATGATTCTTCTTTGACTGCGCGTTCTCCATTCAGTATTATTATCATTAATAGTAGTAGTGAAAACTACCGCTGATTAACTATCTCTGCAGTGGTTAAAACAGCAGATTAATTTCATTTGGGGTATTTCTAACAGACAATCTACTAAATAATAATAAATAGATATAATAACCCAGCACTTTAATATTTATGTTAGCAGTTTTTAGAGTGTGACATAAAATATTCCATTCGTAAAATAGCATGGATGAAATCATAGGTTGTGTATAGAGTGATTAAAAACAATGTAACAAAGCTTATGGTAAATACATTCTCAGACTTTACATGAAGAATATACATGATTTTGTTTTAGTCTCCTCGCTGACAACGTGACAGCGCGCTCCAAGGTGAACACCCGCGGACACTTACTGTAAGCCCTCTTCTCACCTTTCATTCACAATAGGTGTTATTAAACCGGTTTCACTGATTAGCAGAATTGAGGGGTTTAAAACAAATTAACAAGACCGAGCAGACGTCTCTGCCTAAAATGTATTTCGCCATCACAATGTACTGAAGCTCCGCACGTCTTCTTTCCTTGTTTTAATCTGTAATATTGTGAAATAATAAGTGAAATGTATTTTGTGTATATGCTTAAATATTCCTTTTTATTTATGGACATGTGTATTATGTTTGATCTGCATTATTGCGAGACGCGATGACTTTCTGTGATTTTAAAAACGCTGCCTTTTTGTAAAGTGAAAGTTTACGTACAGCAGGGGGTTCAGAACACAACCCTGTGGGGCTCCAGTGCTGAGAGTGAGACAGGCTGAGACATGTCCACCCATCCTTACTGCCTGTGGTCTCCCAGTTAGGAAATTAGAGATCCACTGACACAGAGATGAGCTGAGTCCCAGGTGCTCCAGCTTGGTGGTGAGTGTGGAGGGAATTATGGTATTAAATGCTTAGTTGTAGTCGATGAAAAGCATTTTAACATAATTCCCCCTTCTAGTGTCCAGGTGAGTGAGTGTTGTGTGGAGGAGATGGGAGATGGCATCATCTGTAGAGCGGCTCGGGCAGTATGCAAACTGTAGTGGATCCAGAGTGGGGTAGTGAAGAGATGATGAAGTCTCTGACCAGCCGTTCAAAGCACTTCATCACCACTGATGTGAGGGCTACAGGCCTATAGTCATTGAGGGAAGCAGGATGTGGTTTCTTCGGAACAGGAACAATGATGGACTCTTTGAAGCATGTGGGGATCACCAACTGAGATAAGGAGATGTTGAATATCTCTGTGAACACAGGTGCTAGCTGGTCTGCGCAGGCTCTGAGGGCACCGACCTGAGATGCTGTCTGGTCCTGCTGCTTTCCTGATGTTCACTCTCTTGAAGGCTCTCCTCACGTCATGCTCGGTGCTGGCAGTGACTTCCTCTCTGCAGCCGTTAGCGCCGCTAGCATTAGCAACGCTAGCATCTTTAGCTGCAGCCTCGAAGCAAGCATAAAAGGTGTTCAGCTCGTCTGCCAGAGTCATGTCTGCGTTCGTCATACCGGATGTTGGTGCTTTATAGTCCGTTATTGTCCTTAGTCCCTGCCACAGGCTCCTAGAGTCACTCTGTTTCCTCCCGTAGCGCTGCTTCGCCTCTTTCACCGCCTTCCGGACGTTATAAGATGCAGCCTTGTACTAGTCCATGTCCCCCGATGCAAGCCCCGCGTTGTAGGCAGCGGTGCGAGATCTCAGAGCGTCGCGGATGGTTTTATCCACCCACGGCTTCTGATTGGGAAACGTTCTGATGGTCGTTTTCTGTACGGTATCATCTGCTAGTTTCCCGACGAATCCCACAACCGCTTCCGTAAACATGTTGACGTCATCGGAGCTGTTTCGGAACATGTCCCAGTCTGCGTCATCGAGTGCGTCCTGTAGCGCGGCCACCGATTGGTCCGTCCAGCGCGCGACCTCCCCCGGAACTTCCTGTTTGAGCCTTTGTTTGTATTTTGGCATAAGGAAGATGGCGGCATGGTCGGATTTACCAAACGGTGGGCGAGATTGTGCCTTGTAGCCGTCCTTAACTGATGTATAACAGTGGTCCAGTGTCCTTTCGCCCCTGGTCGGGCAGGTGATGTGCTGATAAAAGTTTGGCGCTGCGCGTTTGAGGTTGGCACTGTTAAAATCCCTCGCCACAATAAGCGCAGTGTCCCGGTGCTGTGTTTGGTGCTGTGTGAGAGCGTCATGCAGCTCGCATAAGGCAGTGTCCGTGTCCGCTTGTGGTGGAATATAAACGGCGCTGATTATGACCGATGTAAACTCCCGAGGAAGATAAAAAGGACGGCATTTGATAGTTAATAGTTCCAGGTTGGGTGTGCAGGAGCGTGTGAGAGGAACAACGCTCGTGCTGTTGCACCAGCTGCTGTTCACCATTAAACACACGCCGTCTCCCCTTGTCTTCACCGAGTCCCGTGTCCTGTCCATGCGATGAACCAAGAAGAACTCGGCCGGCTGGATGGCGTGGTCCGGCACCGCTGGGTTCAGCCATGTCTTGGTGAAGCAGAGAAGATTGCAGTCCCGAATGTCTCTCTGGAACTTTATCCTGGCCCTCAGGTCATCGAGCTTGTTTTCTAGTGACTGGACGTTGGCGAGCAGGATAGCAGGATAGATAGCAGAGGTGTGCGGTGTGCACGGGTGTGCGGTGTGTTCCTAACGCCGCCTCGTTTCCCTCGGGGCCGCCGCTTCGCGTCACGTCCTTTGTTTTCCCTCAGGATCTCACTCGGCCAGCTCGGATCCGGAGTTAAAAACGTCGAATTGTGAATACATTGTAGGCGAATAGAAATAAGAGTATCTCTATCATACCTAATGCACTCAATGGTGATGAATTTGCCGGTTTAAAGTTGCTAGAAATTAAATTAAAAGACGAAAACAAAGTAAAGTAGGTCGGAACAGTCGTGACGGCAGCCGACCTCACCGGCGCCATCTTGGTTTCTTGGTTATAAATGCCCTTATAAACTTGACCCTGAACAGCCACGGGCTGGCTTTAGCAACAATTGGTGATTGTTTTCATTTATTTTTTAATATATATATTTTCAAATGTTATATTTGAAAATACATATTCTAACGGGTTCGACCCATTGTTGCACGGGCGGCACCATGAAACAGACACGAGGCGGGAGGACGGAGGGAGGACGGAAAGAAAGGGAAGGAATGTGCACGTGCAGGGTCCGAGGCACGCCGTGACACTGCCCCTCCCTCAGCTCCGAGCTCACCATTGCCGCTGGCACTGCCTGCTTGTGAATAAGACCTCAACCTCGTTTGGGACTTAACCCACGTTCCGTGCCAGGTGCCCCCGTGCCGGCATTCTCCACCAATGTAACGGGTTCGACCCATTGTTGCACGGGCGGCACCATGAAACACACAAGCGAGATCTTAGAGGAAAATGGTAATTTATTTGGAAAAATAAGGGAAAGGAAAGGGTAAAAGGAGGGAGGACGGAGAGAAAGGGAAGGAATGATGTGTACGCGGGTGTGAAGGATGCCGCGGGAGCTTGCGCAGCTCTTTCCTGCGCTGAGATCAAAGGGCGGAACTCCAATATCCTTTTTCAAGTCTCTGGGACACGTTCCATTTCTCGCCACTCTCAATCTCTACCGCGTTACGCTTTTCTCGGACACCGGACTAAACTCTGCGCCTTACTTTTATAATGCGGAGCAAGCCCGAAATCCTATTAATGTTAATCAATGCCAGCCGGCCCACATAGGCGGCCCCGTCCCTTCGCACACCTGCAGAAGGGGTGTCGCCTACTTAGGGAGCCTACAAAGTGAGCGAGGGGCGATAATAGATTTGGGCGCACGCCCATCACAGGCGCACGCCGTGACAATATGTATAATTTGTAAAATGTATATATGAAAATGCATAATTTGTTGTGTCACCTGTTTACAGCGTTTGCTTAATTTGTGATTGACACAAATAGGTTTAATTGAAACAATTTTTATTAGTAGTATAAGCCAGGCTTTAGCAACCTTGGACAAATCAAAATATACTTTAAGCTCTCTTACGTGCACGTGAGCTCTCTCTCTCGCGCACACACATACACGCATACACAAATAGCACCTGAAATGATGATTGATGATGATGATTGAGACCCATGGGTTTAATTTGCATAAAAATTATTATTATTAATAGTAGTGGTAGTAGTAGTAATAAAGGACAATATAAGCTCTCTCTCTCAAACACACAGCACATGAAAATGCAAAAACCAAATATAACTAGGGCAAAAATATAAGCAGTAAAAATACAGTAGTTTACTCTAGGTAAACTATCCATGTCCTGCGATAACAGTCTCTAAACCTCTGGAACTTTTTAGTTGTTTTAGAATTGTTGTTTAATCTGTCTCTGTCGCTGCATCTATTCACAGTTGTGATAAGTGATTAATACGCCATCAGATTTTTGATAGGGGAGCATTATGCATGATTAAATGACAAAAGAAATACGAACCTGAGGCACTTTAACCGTTAGTGCATCTTGTAAATAGCTGATTAAACCTATGAATGTGGGTGCTCCGATAATTGCTTTGGGACGATTGATCGGCAGTCTCTATAATGGCCGATATAGAGAAGCCTATCAGATGATGCAAAACTCGCGGGATAGTTTTTTTGTGCACTGCTAAAATGACTTCACCGGTCTGGCAATTCTACATGTTGTGTGAATAGACAATAGACAAGACAATACATTAGCAATCGGCAACCTGTGTAACAAGCCAATTCCACGAGGCGGGAAGCACCCAAAGCATTTTAACACCACAAACCTCATCAGACATTTGAAGGTTAGTCACGTAAAGGAACACGAGCAGTTTTCAAAGTTGTTTAGCGCTAAGACAGCGGGAGAGTTCAGCAACTCGCGCGCTGCCACTCATGCGCCGCCATTCACTCAGCTGTCGGTAATTCCCCTATCTCACCTGTGCGGTTTCGCGCATTGGCCATAAGTACGGTTCATGATTCACTGCGAGTTTTGGCCCTGTTATTATGTTCCATCTTTCAGAGCAAACATGTTTTTAAACATGAAAAATTGAACGTTTAATTTTTTGGCCATCCTTGCGGATGCTTGCAGACCTTTCAGAACTTTCAGCAAATCGCGTCCTACTTCCCTACTGAAAAAAACAGCATAGACCAGATAAGTGGTGACCAGCTTGACCAGCATATGTTGTGTTTTGGTGCTGGTATACTGGTGACCAGCATACATTTGTCAAGCTCTAAGCTGTTCCCAATTACTAACCAACCACAGGCTGCTATGTTTTAAGTTGACGTGTTGCACATGTTGCTTGCCAATAAATACAGTTATAATTGTAATTTCAATACTATATCTAACAACAATGTAAATTAATAAATAATGCTACATGATAAGGCTTTGACTAGACCCTGTAATCGGTGATCGGTATGGTATTGGTATCGGCCGATACAGCTTCTAGTGATCGGAGATCGGCCCCAAAAATCCTGATTGGAGCACCCCTACCTATGAACACAATTGTGTTCCCTCACTCATATTCCAAAACACTCGTAAACCAAATCAAATCTTCCCATAAGAATTAATGAAAACTCAAATAATTCGTTCCACAGCCAAAAAAAAACATTAAAATAATTAATACAATCTATGAAGTAAAAATAAAACAAATTAACCTGCACTTTACCTTAAAAAAAAAAGTTAAAATAAATCCCAACAGATAAGTGTTTCCATTTGTGAGCGCAGGCGGGGTGTATTTGTGTGTGTATGTGTGTGTGGAATTAGCCCCTTCCCTCGCCTCATCTTACACAGTAAAACTCCTCCTCCCTCCCCCCACCTCGCTTTTTAAGTTATAAAAAACACAAACACACAACGGAAATACTGTTTAACGGGAAAAAAAGAAATCTCTCTAATGACACTCGCGTGAGCGCAGACTAACGGAATCACTGCTGTAATGTAAAAAAAAAAAAAATGAACCAACACCTTACCTTTGAAAAGAATCGTGACAAAGCAGAGTTTATGTGTAGAGCAGAGTGTGTGTGTCTGTGTGAAGCCAGGGAGGGGGGGGTGGAAAGGCAAAAAGTCAAAATATATTAAAAATCTTTGCTCGTCTTGCAGAACACTCGTAAACCGAGTTACTCACAATCCGAGGTTCCACTGTATACTGTAGGTCATCTCTGTCCTGCGATAACAGACACTAAACCTCTGGAACTTTTTTGTTGTTTTAGTATTGTTCTCAAGTGTGAATGTTTATGGGGATTTAATCTGTCTCTGCTGCCGCATCTATTCACAGTTGTGATAAGTGATTTAATGCCCCATCAGATCTTTGCTGGGGGAACGTTATGCAGGGATAAATGACAAAAGATATACTGATCTGTTGTAACGATGCGGGTCGCGCGAGATGCAGATCTGCGCATAAACTGTTCAGAATGGGCAGATCCGCAGGCTGCTACCACAGCACAAAAAAATACATAACTCTCTCTCATAAGTCCTTGGTAAGGGCATAAGTTTTATTTTTGATTCCAGAGCCCTGTCCCGTAGACGTCGGAGCTCTGTTTATTTTGTGTTATCAGTATTCTTTTTTTCCTTTCAAGTTTCCTAATTAATAATCCCATGCCATCTCCAAACGGAAAGGTCTTCCCGTGCGTATTATAAGCACTCTCACACACTCTTATTTCGTTAAACTCCTCTCATGCCCTGTGTAAATGCTCTTATCATTAAAAACATCTTGTGGTGCAGCTCTCCATACCGCGCCACGTAACATCTGTATGCGCAGATATTTGTTCCCGGTATTATGCGCTATTAATCAATTTGTTATGCAAATTTTTGACTATCAGCGAAAAAAAACATAATCAAGAAGTTACATTTTGAGGTTTACTTTGCAGCAAAATATTATCTATCAGTGTATTAAACGGAACTAGATAAAATATACCATAATGTAAAATACATAGCCTGCATTTATATTCCATTTATATGCATTTATATTTATATTTATCTATACAGCTATCGGTATAGATAAATTACACGTTACCGTGTCTTTAAGGATTATTAAGGATGTCTTGGAAAATATTGCAATAACTAATTTTATTTATTAAGAAATTAAATAATTTTAAATAGCATAAGCATCATGGGTTGTGTATTGAGTGATGATAAAAATTCTGCTTTATTAATCGTTTTTATTAGATTTTTTTTACCATATTTATTTATGAAAATATGTTGACAACGCCTGTACAGTATATAGACATGCTGTATAACGCTGCCTGAACACTGCAGTTAACTGAAGCAGTCAATGCTCCACCTGGCGAGATTATACAGCATTCCAACCATCTTATTGGAAAGCGCATGGGGGCGTTTATGGGGTAAAGCATCATTAACTGCGTCATCGCGGGGGAACACATTCCATGCACAGATCGGGCACGGACTTGTCATCGTTCACTATGGGACCCACCATGTTCCAGGCGGCTGTTTGACAGGGCTCCTACTGTATATTCCACCATGGATTGGTGGATGGATGGATGGATGGATGGATACTTCATTGATCCCAAAGAACAATTTTATTTATAGTAAGACTAATTCATTCTTTGTAGTTTACATGATCAGCATTTTGGCCTATATGTAGTTAAAACAAAATTAAGAATTAATTGTTTTGTTTTTTGTCAAGGCAAAACTCAAGGTACATAAACAGGGCAGACTGAAAAGAGCGCTTCCAGTTGAGACACAGTTGCTCCATGCAGCAGATCAAGACATCCATACAAAGAGGAGAATTTTGGACATCATGAGTCCTCAGAGAGACAAACTTCTGAAAATTAAAAAAAAATTATCTAATACACTTGACAGACTTATAAGCTCAATTGTAGATGTATTTTCACTGCTTAGACAAATTATGCATTCACCATCACATCCATTCAACATGCCAACATATCAAACCAGGGGTCCTCATGGACACCTCTAAGAATATCCACCTCCACCACCACACACAGTACCTAGCATATTTACACCCAACACTACTGTAGTTGAACCACGACATATGGCTCCATCTCACACTTTTCCTACACTGAAGCCATTTTTCAGGATGTTTAAAGTCTTTGACCAAACTTACAGTATTTGGAGGCTGTTTACATTGAATCTTTTATATTGTTAATATTATTCATTTTTATTTTCATTTTATTTCATTTTATTTAATTTATATTCATTTTATTTCATTTTTATTTATGAAGAGCAGATGGGGAACTAGCAGGGAGATCTCCTAGAACAGCTGGTCTTGTATGCTCAATGAGCTGGGCATAAGGAGCTAGCAAGGCTGAGATGCAGTCCCCTTCCTGGTGAGCTATCCTGGGTTGCAGGCTTCTTTGGCTCTGTAAAAGATAAAGGGGAAAAGAAAGCATGTGAGTCTCACGTCCAGTATCTCCCCCTCACCTGCCTTGGGTGGACGCATCCCTTTTGTGGGTGCTGTTGACACCAGGGTGGTAGGTTCTCTGCTGCCTTTGGCCACAAGGAGTTGAGGCGTCCCGCCCCTTGTGTGCGTGAGGTGGAGCTGACCATGGTGCTGAACCTATGACGAGTTTTCCTCTGCTTGGTTGAGCGTGAGGATGGCAGATAGTAAGAGGCGGTGGCTCTGGGCCCGCCGCCACACTTTGGTGGCCTCACAGTAGTTATGAAGCACAAAACAGGCATATATAACAAGAGGAAGGACATTTAGATTAATGCCCATCTGCCTCTTTAATGCTCCAAACCGTGATTTTAGTCTGCAAAAAGCACATTCAATTACCATTCTTGCTTTACACAAGGACAGTCCAAAATATTGTTCCTGATGTGTACATCCTCCATTTGCATACACCTTTATAAGGTAGGGAAGTAAAGGGTATGCTGGATCGCCAATAAGAAAAACTGGGATGGCCTCCTCATGTTCTACAATTAGTTGTTTTAAGGAGGGGGGGATCGTGCCATTTTTCAAATACGTTTTCAGCATAGTGTTTGCAAAAATGCGAGCATCGTGAACACTACCTGGTCATTTAATTATAACATAAATAAATGAATACTTGTAGTCACAGGTCGCTTTTATGTTAAGAGAAAACCTTCCCTTTCTGTTTATGCACTGAGGGATGCCATGTTCTCGATGAAACCAAGCTGTGAATTCCCCTACTTTGGACTCAGTGATGGGCAGTTGAATATACACGGGGCCCAAGTGGACTGTAATGGCTTTACATACTTGCCATACTATTTCGAAACCACCTGTTTTGATAAGCCAAAGGCATTTGCTGGTTTGCGTCACCCCTCATCTGCTAAAAAGCAACTTTTTTGACAGCACTTACAGGTGATCTCTTCACAGTAGTCTTTCTTTCAATAAGCGGGTGAAGCAGCTCACTCAGGACAACAACAACAAAAAATTTTCTCGCCATTCTTTAGCAGTAACCATTTGATTTTCAAAGTTTTCCCACCATGTAGAAATCCGACCGGGTCTTGTCTAAAACCGTCATCGCTGTCTGCGGGGTCTGTGTCGTTGGAGTTTTGTGTGTAGCAGCAGTGAGCTTTGTAGTACATTCAGGCACCTCTGTTTGTTAATGGAATGTGCGAGTAACTGTGTGTGTATGTGCACGCATGTAAAAAGTCCACTAAGCAGCGTTAACACAGTCACTAAGCTGACGTCAAATCAAGGACACTGGCTCACAGACAATTACATTATCGGCATCTAAGATGACGTGACAACAAGCCAAAATCTCTGTTTTCCCTGTCCACACAACACCACTGAAAACGGAGTTTTGGAAAATCTTCAGTTTGACCGGAATTTTCCAAAAGCTCCGTTTTCAATGACCAAAACAATGTTTGCGTGTGGACGAAAGCCGAAAACCGCAGAGAAAAATGTCTGTTTTTAAAAATACCCCGCTACGTGTAGACATGGCCGTAGTTGCCTTCCTTTTCCAAGTGTGCAGTGTTATTTATTTATTTTCTCTCTCTCTCTCCCCCCCAAACAGACACACATACACACAAATTCTTTTTTTTTCCACAAATTTTTTTTCTTTGTTTTTTTCCCCGATTTCCTCCCTAATTTAGTTGTGTCCAATTCCTCCCCGTCACTAGGGGGCTCCCACATTAAGGCTACTACTAGCACTCATACTACCCAGCCATAATAGTGCATAAATACACAGAAAAAAAATTCTAAATATTTTATTTATTTATTCATTTTTGGATGGTTGATTAACAGAAAGAAATGTTTGGCATCTTTCTATGACAGGTGAATGAGGAATAAATGAGAAATAATTATGAGAAATAAAAATAAAATAATTATGATAAATAAAACTTTAAAATAAGTTTCAAATAAGTTTTAAATAACAAAAGCCTGTGTTGTAGTGTGTATGTGCATGTGTGTGCGTTGATACACTGATACAAACTATGATACACATAAACATGTGGGGAGTTCAAGTCACTAATCCACTTATCCCAGCGTTTCACTAGTACCAGAATCAGAATTAGAAGAGTTTTATTGCCAAATAAGCTTACATGTACAAGGAATTTGTTTTAGTGACAGAGCTTCCATAACAAAACAAATAACAAGACAAAACAGCACGACACAAAACAGGGAAGAAAATAAAAGTAAAAATAAGGATTGTTTTTTCGGGTTAACATCAAATGGAGTAGGGTGTGAGATTACCTACAAATAAGTTAAAATAAATATCTGTGGTATTGCACAGTATATTGCACAGTGGTGTTGCACACAATATTGCACATATATTTAATGCACAGTGAGAAGAATGTGTTAGCTGTTCATGAGGTAAATTGCCTGGGGAAAAAACTGTTCTTGTGCCTGACTGTCCTGGTGTTCGCTGCTCTGTATCTTCGGCCAGACGGCAAAAGTTCAAAAAGAAGGTGGCTTGGGTGTGAGGTGCCCAAAGTGATATTCCGAGCCCTTTTCTTCACTCTGGATATATACAGTTCTTGTAGTGTGGGTAGGGGAGTGCCGATAATCCTTTCAGCAGTCCGAACCGTCCTTTGTAGTCTTCTGATGTCTGATTTTGTAGCTGAGCCAAACCAGACTGTTATTGAAGTGCACAGTATGAACTGTATGAGCAGCTCCTGTGGGAGGTTGAACTTCTTCAGCTGGCGAAGAAAATACAACCTCAGATAGGCCTTTTTAACAATGGAGTCAATGTGAATGTCCCACTTCAGAGAGATGGTTGTGCCCAGGAACCGTAATGACTCCACTGCCGTCACAGTGCTGTTCATGATCTTGAGTGGGGGAAGTGCAGGTGGGTTTCTCCTGAAGTCCACGATCATCTCCATTGTTTTGAGTGTGTTCAGCTCCAGGTTGTTGTGACTGCACCAGACAGCCAGTTGCTCAACTTCCCTTCTGTATGCAGACTCATCATCGTCCTGGATGAGGCCGATGATTGTAGTGTCATCTGCAAATTTCAGGAGCTTGACAGTGGGGTCTGTAGAGGTGCAGTCGTTGGTATAGAGGCTGAAGAGCAGTGTGGAGAGAACACATCCCTGAGGTGCTCCAGTGTTGGTGGTGTGGCTGTTGGACATGAAATCCCCCAGTCTCACTAGCTGCTGCCTGCCCGTCAGAAAGCTGGTGATCCAGTGGCAGACAGAGGTAGGAACAGAGAGCTGGGTTAGTTTGGTCTGAAGCAGTGCTGGGATGATCGTATTAAATGCAGATGAAAAGTCTATGAACAAGACTCTTGCATAAGCCCCTGGTTTGTCCAGATGTTGAAGGATGAAATGCAGTCCCATATTGACTGCATCATCCGCAGACCTGTTAGCCATATAGGCAAACTGCAGGGGGTCCAATAAGGGACCAATGATGTCCTTCAGGTAGGCCAACACAAGCCTTTCAAATGACTTCATGACCACAGATGTTAGGGCAACTGGTCTGTAGTCATTAAGTCCTATGATTTTAGGTTTTTTTTTTTAATGGGGACAATTGTGGAACGTTTAAAGCATGAGGGGACTTCACATAGTTCCAGTGATCTGTTGAAGATCTGTGTGACCTGTGTGATCTGGACCTGGAGCCTTCCTTCTCTTTTGTTTCAGGATCTGGCGAACATCTTTTTCACAGACCTGGAGTACAGGGGGTGTCGTTGTCAGAGGTGATAATGGTGGTGTGGAAAGATGATTAGGACAGGAGAGTGGTGTGAGACTGGGAGTTTCAAATCTGCAGTAGAACTCATTCAGATCATCAACCAGTTGTTGACTGCCTACAGAGTTGGGGGATGGCATCTTGTAATTAGTGGTTGTTTTCAGGCCTTTCCAGAAAACTGATTTTCCAGCTTTTTAGAGTAGCTTCTCTTAGCCACTCTGATGGCCCTTGTTAGTGTGTTCCTGGCCTGGTTGTACAAGATCCTGT
Organism: Clarias magur; assembly: GCA_013621035.1. Lineage (NCBI taxonomy): Eukaryota > Metazoa > Chordata > Actinopteri > Siluriformes > Clariidae > Clarias > Clarias magur. The sequence continues at coordinate 494,019 of QNUK01000207.1, forward strand.
CCCAACTCCTGTAGGCATCCTCTTTGGCCTGACGAAGCTGTCTGAGTTTTGCTGTAAACCATGGTTTGTCATTATTATATGTTAAAAATGCCTTGGTAGGAATGCACATATCTTCACAGAAACTGATGTAGGATGTTACTGAATCCGTGAGCTCATCCAGATTGGTGGCAGCAGCTTCAAAAACACTCCAATCAGTGCAGTCAAAGCAGGCCTGTAATTCCTGCTCTGTTTCACTGGTCCATCTTTTTACGTCCTTACTACAGGCTTAGCAGACTTAAGTTTTTGCCTATAGGTTGGGAGAAGATAAACCAGGCAGTGGTCAGAAAGTCCTAAAGCTGCTCTGGGGACTGAGCGATATGCATCCTTTATTGTGGTGTAGGAGTGATCCAAAATATTTTTGTCTCTGGTGGGGCATGTAATGTGCTGTTTGTATTTAGGCAGTTCACGTTTGAGGTTTGCTTTGTTAAAGTCACCAAGTATAATCATAACAGAGTCCGGGTGTTGTTGCTCCATGTCTGAGATCTGAGCAGCCAGCTGTTGTAAGGCTGCGTTCACACACACTTATGGAGGGATGTACACACTCACAAGAATAAACGAGGTAAACTACCATGGTGAATAGAAAGGCTTGTTGATAAAATATGCCTCTAGATCGGGACAGCACATTTTTTCCAATGGTGTCACATTTGTACACCAACGTTCATTGATGTAAAAGCATGTCCCAACGCCTCGCGATTTCCCCATTGATTCTGTGTCATGATCCGCTCTGAACAGCTGTAAGCCCGGCAGGTGTAGCGCGTTGTCTGGAATGGCTTCGTTCAGCCAGGTTTCCGTGAAACACAGTGCGGCAGAGTTTGAGAAGTCTTTATTTTTCCTGGAGAGCAGGAAAAGTTTATGCATTTTGTTGGATAAAGAGCGGAGATTCGCCAGATGTATACGCGGCAGCATAGTTCTAAAGCCGCGCTGTCGAGCTTTACGAGCGCGCCGGCTCTCTTCCCTCGCCTGCGCTTCTTAAAGCATTTCAACAGCGTCGCCGCTCCGCCGGTTACAATGTTCAGTACAATTGACCCAATTGAACAATGTACGTTCATGGTAGTACATGGATACCATGAAGGTAGAACGTTTTCTCAGTACAACGGAGCCATGATCGGACTGCTTACTTCAAAAATGATGCCCCATTTATGCACATGTGTAAATTGCTTGCAGTGAAGTCAGGACTGTATGGGGCATGTGGCAATAACTCCCAGCCGAGTTCCTATAATGACCGTGTGTACAGCTTGCACAGACATATGTGTCTCTTCCGTACGTTGGCGACAAGCTTGTAACTACGCAGGGCTGGATGAGTCATCATTGTGCTACTGGAGTAATTTTGGTAGGCCGGCCACTCCTGGGAAGATTTACCATCATAGCTATCATAGGGTAAGCACAGAAGCCTTAGCAGTTAGCCCGTGTAGCGTGGATGGTAAACCCAAACGCGGAAGCAACGTGAGTAGGCAGGATAACCACGCAATTTATCTAAGAACTCTCTTACACGAAGAGCTAGGATCTACACAAATAAATCCGCGTTCTAGCAACACACACTCAATCAAAGAAGCAACCCAAATAGGTGAGTACTCACAGAATAGTCGGCGAAACGTCAGACAAGGCATGGGCGAACTCAATGACTGAGCAATGTGAAGCGCCATTTTGTCTCCTTTTATGCTTCCTGGTTCACGACCGTCCTACTTCCAGGTCCTAGTGCTGGTCGTGTTACGAGTGTGCATGACAGTACCCCCCTGTTCAGGACCGACTCTCGACGGTCCTGGGGTGGAGGATACCCGACGACGGTAGTCCCGGATGAGTTTGGGGTCTAAGATGAACCGAGCCAGAATCCAAGATCGCTCCTCGGGACCGTAACCTTCCCAATCGACCAGGTACTGGAGCCCTCTGCCCCGAGGACGTTAATCAAGGATCCGGCGAACGGTGTAGGCAGGACCACCCTCAATGATACGGGGAGGAGGAGCAGGGTGGGTGGGTGACGTTGTGAAGGGTTTGAGTTGTGAGATGTGGAATACCGGGTGGATCCGGAGCGCCGCAGGCAGCTGGAGCCGGTAGGTGACAGGATTGACATGGAGGGTGATACGATACGGGCCGATGAATCTGGGTAAGAGTTTTTTGGATTCCGTGTAGAGGTGTTACTTCAACCTCTGGTTCTTGATGTTCGAACATCGGAGGTTGGAAACCCTGGCATACCTCAAATGAGCTCAACTTCGTGGCGGAGGAGACGTGGAGGTTGTGTGATAGTTCCGCCCAAATGAGGTAGCGGGCCCAGGAGCGCTGGCGGTCAGCAATGAAACATCTCAGGTAGCGCTCCAGTTGTTGGTTGGCCCGTTCCGTCTGACCATTAGTTTGGGGATGGTAGCCCGAGGAGAGACTGCAGGTAGAATTGATCAGACGGCAGAAGGCCTTCCAGAACCGTGCAGTGAACTGGGGCCCCCTGTCCGAGACGATGTCCTTTGGGAACCCATGCAGACGGACTACGTGCTCTAATATCAGCTCGGCTGTCCTTTTAGCTGACGGGAGTCCGGTGAGGGCCACCAGGTGCACAGCTTTGGAAAACCGATCCACTATGATCATGATGACATTCTTTCCCTCGGAGACCGGCAGGCCCGTGATGAAATCAATGGCAATGTGCGTCCAGGGTCGACGGGGAACTGGGAGTGGCTGGAGTTCCCCTGGTGTTGGTTGGTTGGAGGTCTTGGCCCTGGCGCACACTGGGCACGCCTGGACGAACTCCTCGATGTCCTTGGCCATTGAGGGCCACCAGAAAGCGCGCTGAATGTATTTAAGGGTGCGCTGCATGCCTGGGTGCCCCGACAGCGGCGAGGAATGGCCCCACTGGATGACGTCGGCCTTGATGTTCCCGGGTACGTAGAGTCGTCCAGGCGGCACACCTGCCGGTTCGGTTTCCGTGGCCTGTGCCTGGCGAACCCTCGTCGCCAGTTCCCAACGGAGCGGGGCGATGATCTTAGAATATGGCAGGACATCCTCCTCATGTTGTCGAGAGAGAGCGTCGGCTTTGATGTTTTTTGACCCCGGACGGTATGATAGATGGAAATCATAGTGCTCGAAGAACAGAGCCCACTGCGCCTGCCTTGGGTTGAGTTGTTTCAAATTTCTGATGGTAATGAGGTTTTGGTGGTCGGTCCAGACGATAAATGGTTCTCTGGCGCCCTGGAGCCAGTGTCGCCATTCTTCCAATGCCCACTTTATGGCCAGCAGCTCGCAGTCCCCTACCCCGTATCGCTGCTGAGTGGGGTCAAATTTTTTGGAGAAGAAACTACAAGGGTGTAGTTTCTGGTCTGGACCCCGTTGGGAGAGAACAGCCCCAGCGCCCACATCTGAGGCATCCACCTCCACAACGAACTGTTGGTTAGCATCTGGATGGAGGAGAATTGGAGCGGTGGTGAATCGATGGCAAAGTTCATGGAATGCGGTGATGGCAGTGGAGTTGAGTTGAAAGTGATGAGATGATGGGCGAGTCAGTGCAGTTAAAGGTGCTGCGACTGTACTGTAGTCCCGGATAAAGCGACGATAGAAGTTCGCAAACCCAAGAAACCGTTGAAGTTGTTTGAGAGTCTTGGATAGGGGCCAATGACGTACAACCTCCAGTTTCTGTAGGTCCATGGCCATACCCTGGGGCGAGATGACAAAGCCCAGGAACGTGGTGGAGCGCTTGTGAAAAGCGCACTTCTCCAACTTACAGTACAGTTAGTGGGCGAGCAATCTCTTGAGGACCGCCCTGACATGTTGGGTGTGTTCTTCGGCAGTGCGGGAGTAAATCAGGATATCGTCTAGGTAGACGAATACCCATTGGCCCAACATGTCCCTGAGAATGTCGTTAATAAAGTGCTGGAAAGCTGCTGGAGCGTTACAGAGTCCAAAAGGGATGACCAGGCTTTCGTAATGTCCAGTCGGGGTGATAAACGCTGTCTTCCACTCATCGCCCTCTCTGATACGCACCAAGTTGTAGGCGCTCCGGAGGTCCAACTTTGTGAAAATGGTGGCACCAGAGAGGGCGTCCAGGGCTGAGTTGGTAAGAGGCAGCGGGTGTCTGTTTTTTATGGTGATGTTGTTTAGCCCCCGATAGTCGACACAAGGGCGTAAGTCGCCCGAATTTTTCTTTACGAAGAAAAATCCCACGGCAGCCAGCGAGGAGGAGGGTCGGATGGTACCTTGGCAGAGAGCGGATGACACATACTCCTCCATCGCCCGCGTCTCGGTGGTGGAGAGAGAATATAGACGGCCGCGGGGTGGAATGGAGCCTGGCTGGAGTTCAATAGCCAGGTGATAGAGGCGAAGAGGAGGAAGGTGGTTGTCACGTTTCTTACAAAAGACTTCAGCCAGGTCCCGATATGCAGTGGGGATGGCGTTGGTGTCGACATCAGGGGCCTCGGACTCCCTAGAGCACGTCCCAGGCGGCGCCCGTTGGCAGAGTTCGAGGCAGGTCGGCTCCCATTGTAAGATCCAGTTTTGAGACCAGGAGATGAGAGGGTCATGGTGAAGTAGCCAGGGATATCCGAGGATGATGGGTGGTGAGGAGATGGAGGTGAGGTGGAAGCGGATTAATTCATGGTGTTGATCAATAATGAGGGTGATGGGTTAAGTCTGGGTGGTGATAGGGCTGGAGGAAAGAGGCCAGCCATCGACGGATGTTACTCGAACATGCTGGGATAACGCTTCAGTTTCCACCCCCAACTTTTTGGCATAGGAGGAGTCAATAAAGTTTCCGGCGGCACCAGAATTGATGAACGCGGAACTTTGGACTCGTTTGTGGCCAAATTGGATGTGTACCTGAACCAAGAGACGCGAGACGCTGGGCGTGGTGGCGGCGAGATGAAGGGGACCTGGTGAACTGCACCCCTGGTTCACCGGGCCTGGCCGTTTCCAGGGCATAGAGGGCAGATGGTTCTATGGTGCGCCGCCGACCCACAATAGGCGCAGAGTCCCTCCCTGAAACGTCATTCGCGCTCTGCAGGGTTCAAGGAGGCGCGTCCTAATTGCATGGGTTCCCCAGCTCCTGTGTCAACCACGGCGGGAGGTGGAGATCCGGCGGGTGTCATAGCGGTGGTCATGAAAGCTGGTGGTTGAGGCGTGGAGTGTGAGAAGGATGGCATGATGGGCGGCAGGGTGCGGGGAACTGGCCTCGGACGAGAGAGCAGGCGCTGGTCAATCCGGAGAGTGAGTTGAATCAATCCCTCCAGCGTGGTTGGAAGCTCTCGTCCGGCGAGCTCATCCTTGATGCGTGAAGCCAGTCCCTTGTAGTAGGCCGTTCGGAGGGCGGCGTCCCCCCAGGTAGTCTGCACAGCGAGGGTACGGAAATCTGCGGTGTAGCGGCTCACGGACGACCCACCCTGCCGCAGATGGTACAGTTTGCTGTCGGTCTCCACCAGCAGCAGGATGTTCGAAAGTCAATTTTAGTTGGTGGGTGAACTCTCTATACGAGTAGGCCGTGTCCGAGTCTGATCTGAGAACCGCCGTGGCCCACTCAGCTGCCTGCCTGGATAGCAACGAGACGAGAAGCACAACGCGCAGTCGGTCTGTGGAGTACCTGGTGGAATTGAACTCAAACACAAGATCCAACGCAGTTAGAAAGACACTGCACTTCCCATCAGTACCATCCCATTTATCCGGCAGGGCTATGAAAACATCAGAAGGGGAGGGGAACGGCGCCGCAGCCGCTGCGACGGGCGTGGCAACAGCCAACTGAGCAGCCGCCCCACGGAGGGTCGCGTTCTCCTGCCGTAGCTCCGCCACCTCGCGGCGCAAAGCCGCGACGTCTTGGAGGTCCTTTTGGAGAGACACGACTTCTCCACGGAGCTTATTGATCAGCTCGGCATGCTGGTCAACCACATCACAGAGGCGAGCAAACTCCGCTGGGTTTACTGCTTTTGGCTCAGTCATTCTGTCACGAGCTATCATAGGGTAAGCACAGAAGCCTTAGCAGTTAGCCCGTGTAGCGTGGATGGTAAACCCAAACGCGGAAGCAACGCGAGTAGGCAGGATAACCACGCAATTTATCTAAGAACTCTCTTACACGAAGAGCTAGGATCTACACAAATAAATCCGCGTTCTAGCAACACACACTCAATCAAAGAAGCAACCCAAATAGGTGAGTACTCACAGAATAGTCGGCGAAGCGTCAGACAAGGCATGGGCGAACTCAATGACTGAGCAATGTGAAGCGCCATTTTGTCTCCTTTTATGCTTCCTGGTTCACGACCGTCATAATTCCGGGTCCTAGTGCCGGTCGTGTTACAAGTGTGCATGACACTGACAGGGTGCTTATATAGCTAGACAATGAATCATATCCGACGCTATCATATGGAGATCGCTAGTTTGATTCAGGCTGTAGTCTCCCACAGCCAGAGGGCCTAGAAAGAGCAGATTGGCCAAGCTCTCTCAGTGGGGTGAGATGGGAGGCACTTAGCTCTATCCCAGCTCAACAGTCAATTCTGGACGTCTGTGAGCTCACACAAACAGAGGGAATGGATAGCGCTGTCCTCAGAGTGTATTATGTCGCCCCATGAGTGCATGAGCGAGCAGTTCGAAAAGATGTGGTCGTCTAGCCAAATTTGAGTTCTGGAATATGCCTGTGACATCAGGGAAGAAAAACTCCATAGATGTGATAAGCTGGTTCTTTCAGGTCATTAGGCGACAGGAAAAGACTTAAAAGGAATAATTAAAAGGTCAAAACTAAAAATAATCTTTTTGATCAGTTTTAATGCAATCAGGGATATTGTTATTTAAGGTTGAAGGCCACATATATGTCTGCTTGTCTTTCTGCATGGCAGAACTATCTGCCTAACCAATAACAGAAAGAAAGAAAATTTTGGAAGGCATATCTTTGGGCGGGAATTTGGTTGGTTGGTGACGTAGCTTCCTGTTTTTCGTATTGTTCCCGCGAAAGTTCCTCGTCTGTTTGAAACAGCGTTTTATATTATATTTTGTTTAGTTTTTTATAATTATATATTTTTCCCGTTTTTACGCTTTAATACTACTGGACTTTATCTGATTTTTTGCGCTTTTTGGGAGAACGCGCGTATCATCTGACCAACAACAAGCGAATCCATCACCAAATAATCACAACTCCGGCACAAAGGTACGTTATCATGTCTACCATTCAGCTCGCTCAGTGTGTGGAGTGCAGGATGTTTAGACATTCTTCCTCCGTCATTAGTGATAATTTTATTTGTGATAGGTGTGTGTTAGTTAGCACCCTGACGGAGAAGATAGTAGCATTAGAGGAGCGCATCCAGACTTTAGAGAGGGTTAGAGAGCGCGAGAGCAGCGTTAATCCTGTAGTGGAAAGTCTGGGTGCCACAGGTGGAGATAATCATCCCCCGACTCCGGCAGTAGAGCCCTCACAGCGGGGCGAGTGGGTGACGACTCGGCGGCATACTCGTTCAGCCAAAGCTAACGCTAAGGCTAGCCCACCGGAGCACACCTCTTCTGCGCTTCACGTGTCCAACAGGTTCGCTCTCCTCAGTGATGCACCCGCTGAGAAACCTGAAAGAGCTCTGGTTATAGGAGACTCTATACTGAGACATGTGAAATTAGCTAGGCCTTTAGGGGCGCCAGCGGCAGTGGTCAGGTGTATCCCGGGAGCCAGAGCACCGGACATAGCAGGTAATCTTAGGGCTCTAGGTCAGCATAGGTTCTCTAAGATAGTGGTACATGCTGGAGCTAACGATATACGCCTTCGTCAGTCAGAGGTTAGTAAGAGTAACTTTACAGAGGTGTTTAAAATAGCGAAGGCGATGTCCGAAGAAGTAGTTTGCTCTGGTCCCATCCCAATGAGACGTGGCGACATAGCTTACAGCAGGTTATGGTCGCTGAACCGCTGGATGTCCAGGTGGTGCTCCGAAAACAACGTGGGCTTCATTGACAATTGGAAGACTTTTGAGGGCAAAACTGGCCTGTTAGGGCGGGACGGTGTCCATCCCACTCGGGAAGGTGCTGCTCTCATTTCTTGTAGTATAGCACATAGTCTCAGAAGAGGCCTAGTTAATCGGTGACAATCCAGAGCCAAGGCCAGGGAGCAGACAGACAGGCTAAACCAACCGTCTGCTAGCTGCATAGAGTCGTCACTCAGGGTTCATCAGATTGAGACTGTGTCTGTTCCCCGAGATAAACATAAACATACATTTAGAAAGACTCAGAAAGTCTGTTTTAGTAATTTAATTAACATAGACACCACAAACTCAGATCACACTGAATGCGCAGCCAGCACCTCTGATCTGAAGCTAGGACTGTTAAATATTAGATCTCTCGCATCTAAAGCAGTTATTGTTAATGAAACTATCACAGATCAGGAGCTTGATATATTATGTTTAACAGAAACCTGGATTAAACAGGACGAGTATGTGGCTCTAAATGAAGCTAGTCCTCCTGGATACAGCTACATACACCAGCCTCGGTTAACTGGTAGAGGAGGAGGAGTCGCAGTTATTTATAACGATAATCTGTCTCTCGTACAAAAACACAGTTTTAAATCTAATGCATTTGAAGTTCTCTATAGTAACATAAAGTCAGCTCAGTCAATCCCGCTAATCATCATTTACAGACCCCCTGGGCCGTACTCGGAGTTTCTCTGCGAATTTGCAGATTTCCTTTCAAACCTTGTTGTTTCTGTAGATAAAGCGTTAATTGCTGGAGACTTTAATATTCATTTTGAGAATCCAGAAGACCCTCTGAGAACAGCATTCTTGTCCATACTGGACTCAGTAGGAGTAAATCAGTGTGTAGTAGGACCCACTCATAAAGCTGGTCACACTTTGGATTTAATATTATCCTTCGGATTAAGTATAGGAAATATAACCACAATTCCACAGTCTGAAGTTATCTCAGATCACTATCTTGTCTCGATTAAAGCGTGTTATAGTAATAATGTACGCACAGCACCGCGCTTCCACCTTAAACGTACATTTACATCAAATACCGCACAGAGCTTTATCAATAATCTTCCAGAATTATCTACTTTGATTGGATCGCCATCTGACTTCACAGAACTCGAACAGGCGAATGAATATCTAGAGTCAGCACTTCATTATAGCTTAGATAATGTCGCTCCAGTTAAAAGGAAAATGATTAGAGATAAGAAACTCGCTCCTTGGTATAATGACCACACACGTGCTTTAAAACAAACCGCTCGCAAATTCGAACGTAAATGGCGCCAAACTAAATTGATAGTATTCAAAATAGCTTGGAAGGAGAGCATCCTGAACTATAAAAAAGCTCTCAGTGATGCTAGATCAACATATTTCTCCACTCTAATAGAAAATAACAAAAACAACCCGAGATTTTTATTTAATACCGTAGCTAAATTAACTAAAAACAAGACCACTGCAGAAATCTCCACAACATCATCATGCAGTAGTGAGGATTTCATGAACTTTTTCAATAATAAAATCATAAATATTAGGCAAAAAATTCAGGCTTTGAAACCAGACAATTTAAATAATTCAGATGATCTAACCACATCACATCAGAACTTAGAACACTTTACTCCCCTTGAAGCGAGGGAACTAATTTCACTCATCTCTTCTTCAAAATCGTCAACCTGTATATTAGATCCTATACCGACACATTTTCTCAAGCAGATAGTACCAGCAATAATAGAACCCCTGTTGAAAGTAATTAACTGTTCACTCAGTAGTGGGTATGTCCCCAAATCCTTTAAATTAGCCGTTATTAAACCGCTAATCAAGAAACCTGACCTTGACCCCTGTCTGCTTTCTAATTACAGGCCGATATCAAACCTTCCCTTTATCTCCAAGATTTTGGAAAAGGTAGTATCACAGCAGCTATGTTCACATCTACACAGAAATAGCATAAATGAACTGTATCAGTCAGGATTTAGGCCTCATCACAGCACAGAGACAGCACTTGTTAAAGTAGTAAACGACCTCCTATGGGCCTCTGATCAGGGTTGCGTCACTATACTTGTGTTACTGGACCTCAGTGCAACTTTTGACACCATTGATCATAGTATTCTCCTTCACAGATTAGAAAAGGTAGTTGGAATTAAGGGAACTGCCCTCTTGTGGCTCAGATCCTACTTGACTGATCGTTATCAGTTTGTAGATTTAGATGGTGACCATTCCTCATGTTCTCAAGTGGAGTTTGGTGTTCCACAGGGCTCAGTTTTAGGCCCACTGCTTTTTTCCCTTTACATGCTTCCTCTGGGCAACATAATTCGTAAACATGGTATTAGTTTTCATTGTTATGCTGATGACACACAATTATATGTCTCAGCAAAACCAGATGAGAAAAACCAGTTTGCTAAAATTGAGCAGTGTGTGCAGGACATACGAGATTGGATGTTAATTAATTTTCTTCTGCTTAATCCTGATAAGACAGAAGTTCTAGTCATAGGACCACAAGTAGCTAGAAGTAAGCTTTCTGATCAGACTGTAACTTTAGATGGCCTTTCTGTTCCATCAAGTGCAACAGTTAAAGACCTCGGTGTGATTATAGATTCCAGCCTTTCGTTTGAAGCTCATGTAGATAATATCACCAGGATAGCTTTCTTTCACCTTAGAAATATTGCCAAGATAAGAAACATATTGTCACTAAATGATGCAGAAAAACTAGTTCATGCTTTTATCACCTCTAGGTTGGACTATTGTAACGCCTTACTGTCTGGTTGTTCAACTAGGTGTATAAACAAGCTTCAGTTAGTACAGAATGCAGCAGCGAGAGTCCTCACTAGAACCAGAAGATACGAGCACATCACCCCTATCTTATCTACACTGCATTGGCTCCCTGTGAAATTTCGCATCGATTTCAAGATACTACTTTTGACATTTAAAGCACTAAATGGTCTCGCGCCACAGTATTTGAGTGAACTGTTAGTGTCTTACGATCCGCCACGCCTACTTCGATCAAAGGATGCAGGCTGCCTGTCAGTACCACGTATTATTAAAACTACAGCAGGGGGCAGAGCTTTTTCTTACAAAGCCCCAAAGTTATGGAATAGTCTTCCTGTTAATGTTCGGGACTCAGACACAGTCTCAGTGTTTAAGTCTAGGCTAAAAACTTATTTATTTAGCCAAGCATTTTTGTAAATAGATTAACCTTAGGTAAAGGAGCAGATCTGGGGGACTCATGGACGTAGAGTATTCTGGTGAACTGGTATGTTTAGATGCTGTCCTCCCCACTCTCATTGTTCACTCAGGTTTGTTGACGGTGAGGTGATTGGTTGCTTTACATCTCAGGGAGCCCTCATGTTTGTGTTTCCTTCTGGCTCTCCCTTTTAGTTATGCTGTTATAGTTAGTCCTGCCGGAGTCCCTGCTTGCACTTTGCACTAATATACATTCACCTTATACATGTTGACTGTGACCATACCTAACTGCCATCTCTCCTTTTCTGTTCTCTCCTTTTCTGCTCTCTCTCTCTCTCTCCCTCTCTCCTTTCCCTCTCTCTGTCTTTCTGTCGAGCTATACATGTTCGCTCCTGAGTTGCCAGTGATCCAGACCCCTCTGCCCTCTGGAGCCGTCTAACCCGTCCTGGAGTCCTGCTTCTGGTTGGAGATCCCGTCACATGGATGCCTCGTGTGGTCTGCCTGGATGCGCTTGGTGGCTGGGGATGGTTTCCATGAAGACTGTCCTATCATCGATTGATAATCTGGGGACCTGTGACTTCAGTTGTTCGATAGCTCAGGACTGGAATCTCCTACAGTCTACCTGAGCCTCCGGGAACAAACTGGACTCCTTTTAGTTTAAACTTTTAATTTAAACTTTAACACATCTCCTGTTACACTGAACTTCCAGTACACATTATTATGCTGATCATGCTCTGCTATCCGTTATCACCCAGATGAGGATGGGTTCCCTGTTGAGTCTGGTTCCTCTCAAGGTTTCTTCCTATTACCATCTCAGGGAGTTTTTCCTTGCCACCGTCGCCCTCGGCTTGCTCATCAGGGACAATCTTATCATTTTTGATTCATACACATTGCATAAAAACTTACTTCTTTTTATTGTGTAAAGCTGCTTTGCGACAATGTCAATTGTTAAAAGCGCTATATAAATAAAATTGAATTGAATTGAATTGAATATCTTATGCGTTGTTTACGCTTCATTGTACTTCTTACATCTAGATGAGAAATGAAAAGTAGATCGGATAAAGATTAGGTTTTGTCTTAAAATGACTCCAGCGCATTGAAATTCACTTATACCACTTTAGTGCTGTTATTTCACTGGTGAAAATATTAACTAATCTCCGTAAATTTTGCAATTAATATCTATGGTTAATGGACAAGAGGCTAGACGACGTAACTGGGACACGTGAAATGAGGGGTTGATTCACCGCATAGCTGAGGGGAGCAAGAGCTTGACAGCTCATGGGTTGACAATCTTGGTAATGATGAAGGGACCAACATAATGAGGGGAGAGTTTGCAGGAGAAGGTCTTCAGGGGAATGTCTCGAGTGGAGAGCATGACTCTCTCACCCACCCTGTACTTAGGGGCATGCGAGCGCCTGCAGTCAGCTTGTCCCTTTTATCTTCTGTTGATCCGTAATAGTGTTTTTCTGTCTTGCTGCCAGGTGTTTCTGCAATGGCAGACGAAAGCTTGGGCAGATGGAATGCTGACCTCCTCCTCCTGAGATGGGAACAACAGGGGTAAATACTTCAGGCAACACTGGAAGGGAGACAACCGGGTAGATGACGAGACTTGGGAGTTATGAGCATACTCCACTCAGGGCAGAAACTTGCTCCAAGAAGTGACATCAGCCAGGCATTTGAGTGTGACCTTGAGGGATGGGTTCTTCCCCTCGGTCTGACCATTGGACTAAGGGTGAAATACCGAAGACAGACTGGGTGTACCTCCAATGAGCTTACAGAATGCTTTCAGAATTGTGAAGAAAATTGTGTGCAAAGGTCTAAGACTATAACCTTGGATAGGCCATGGAGCTTGAAGACATGGAGGATCATGAGTTCAACAGTCTCTTTGGCAGATAGGAGTTTTACCAGAAAGATGAAATGGGCTACCTTTGAGAACTGATCTACCACGATAATGATGCAGGTGTCGCTGTTAGAAGAGGGTAACCCTGTGACGAAGTCCAGTGCGATGTCAGAACTATGGCGGTTCCAACATCGCTGGAGATGTCCTCCATCATCAATGTTGGCCACCAAAAACATTGCTGGACAGATTTCAAGCAAAACCAGGGTTCAAACTAATCCAGGACCTGAGAGTGTAGTGTGAGGAGGGCCAAAGAGGCAATTAAGGGGTACATTACTAGCCCTGGTTCGTGAGACTGGGCCTGCTTGACCTTGTTTTTTTATGTCTAGCTTTGCTGCTGCAAGCAAGCAGGGGGAAAGGAGGATAGCATCACAGGTCTCTTGGAGGATAGCATCACAGTTCTCTTGGGTGGACGTGAACTGTCTGGAGGGGTCATCTGGTTTGGAGTTCTTAGACCCTGGATGATAGGAAAGGGTGAAGTTAAACCTGGAAGTTGAGCCTCTTGGCACCTCCTAAGTACACAAGGTTCTTGTGATCAGTCCAGACCAGGAATGGAAGCTCCGACCCCTCTAACCAATGTTTCCATTCCTCCAGGTCCAGCTTAATGGCTAGGAGATCTTGGTCGCCAATGCAATAGTTTGCTTCAGCAGGGGTTACGGTTAGCAGTGTGAAAATAAACAGCAAGGGTGCAGCTTATTGTTGTGTATACCTCCTACCCCTGTGCTCAAGGCACAGAACCAACAGAAGGTTCCAACAGAACCGTGTCTTGGTTGAAGTCAGGGCTGTTAACCCTTAGGGGTCTGAGGCCTTTTTGAAGATCTGCAGTGATTCAGCGCTTTTCTTAAATTTGTGTAAATTTCAAGTCTTTACCAATATAGTAGCTAATATATTTTCCCTTATTTATGTAGGGCACAAACTGAGCTTTCATAATGTTGCTGATGTAAATATGTCAGATTCATGTGCAACTTTTAAACTTATGTCAAATTGCACACACAAAAAAATACAATTTCAAACTCTATCAGAAAAGCAGATAAAAAGGAGAATAAACAAACCTGGCAGATTGTTTTGAACACAGCAATGGTTTCATGAAAGTGTTGGGTGTGTGTCCATAGCAAAACAACTAAATTATAGCACTCAGAAAGATCTTTTATTTGGGGTAAAGTGACTGATGTGCCTAACTTCTTTCAGCAGAACCTCTGTTTCACTGAATAATCTATGATTTTTCATGAATATGTAAGACCCATTCACACCTGGCTCAGGTAACATCAGGTTTCACCAGGTCTCCTATTGTATCAGCTGTTCACACCAACACACACTCAGATTCCTCACACAAACAGGGCTTCTTTTGAGATAAAAATAAAGCAGGTTTCTGAAACATTAATTGAAATACAATTCTCATGTACACAAAAAAAACTAGACAGCAAAAATATATTGGTATAATAATCGCTGAAAATAAAGCTGAAATAAAGCGCAGCAAAAAAACATGTTAATAATAATCAGAATAATAATAATCATAATGCTTTTTTGCTGTTTGTGTCCAGTGTTGAATGATTGTTTGAAACTGAAGCGCTTCGTGTGGATTCATGTCACGTAAAAAATCTTTTAAAAATTGTTTTATTCCTTCATTCAAGCCCTTCCTGTTCTGTTGGACACAAGCATGCATCAGCACATCACTCCTCCGAACAACACAGCAATTAGCATTTACTTACATCTGAATAGAGCCGTTTACATAAATCTTGCATGTGAATGGAGCGCAAGGTGCAGGGGTGGGGCTCCAACGCGTGTCGTGACAAGAATCTGACATGCGTCTGTTTTTCATTTTTATAATTAATTCAACAACAAATATTTATTTGGCGATAAACTTTTTGGAAAGAAAATCGTTTACTGTTTTTGTACATATTTTGTTTCTGGGTTACTACAATATAATTTCATTCACTAAAACACTTGCAAAGAAAAAAAAAGCGTTTGGCATCGTCGACGATGCCGTCGACCCCTAAGGGTTACAGAGGCAGGGATGGAACTGTAGCAACGGATAGTGGTAGACGTTCATGAATCCCAGGAATCTCTGAAGTTCCTGCTGTGAAGTGGGCATGGGCCGGTTCGTGACTACTTGGAGTTTGGCGGGCTCCATCTTGATGCCTGAAGGGTCAATGATGAACCTGAGAAACATGGTTGATGTTGTATAACACTCACATTTCTCCGCTTTGGTAAATAAATTGTTTTCCAAGAGTCTTTGCAGCACCTGTCAACATTGATACTCCTCCAGGTCTCAAAAAGATCAAGATATCGTCATGATGAGTTCAGGAAATCCTAGAGAACATCATTGATGAAGGCGTGAAAGATGGCTGGAGCGTTAGTCAGCCCAAACGGAACCAGCAGGTATTCATAGTGTCCCATTGAGGTGTTCCAATCATCACACTCTCGAATACAGACGTGGTGGTATGCATTGTGTAGGTCCAACTTGGTGAACAGACTTGGAGAAGCTTGAATGCGGTAGCCATGAGCGGAAGGGGGTACCGGTTCTTAATTGTAATTTTGTTTAGGCCCTTATAATCAATGCAAGGATGGAGGGACTTGTCCTTTTTGCCCACAAAGAAGGGACTTGGTGATGTACTGAACCTTCTGTGGGATCCTTCCATGATGAATAGCGGGGTCTGCTTAGAGTGATTGCCTTAAACCTTCAGGCCTAGAACAGGGGTTCTGTGAGTGATATGGCTTGGACCTTCAGGTGGGTCTCCAATGGCAACAAAAGAATTCCCAGAGCCTTGACTGAGTGTTTGTCGATTAATGCCTGCACCAGATGGGACTGTTGTTTGTGGACCAGAAAGGCATGAGGTCCTGCCCAGTTGCATGGGGTCCTCCTGTTTGCATGTTTGTGGTGATGTCCTGGCTGATCTCTGAAGACGAAGAGCAAGGTAGGTCAATCAGTGAAGCATCTGAACCAAATTGCAAAATGAGAGCCGTAGTCAAAAGCGTTAGATCGGTAACCGGAAAATCAAAGAGCGGAGCAACAATCCAAAAACGTGAAACAAAAGTCGTGGTAAAAAATGAGGAAGCACGAGATCAAGCCAGGAAATCAAAAAGCAAAGCAAGGAACAAATTCCAGGCATTATGTCATGCACACTCGTAACATGACCGGCACTAGGACCTGGAAGTAATACGGTCGCATTTCAGGAAGCATAAAAGGAAACAAGATGGCGCCTTACATTGCTCAGTCATTGAGTCTACCCATGCTGTCTCCGATGCTATCTCCTCTATTTTGTGAGTACTCACCATTTTGGGTTGTATTCCTGATTGAGTGTGTGTTGTTAGAACGCGGGTTTAATTGTGTAAACTCTTGCTCTCTATGTGAGAGAGTTTTAATAATAAATCGCGTGGTTATCCTGCCTGCTCGCGCTACTTCCGCGTTTGGGTTTACATCCACGCTACACGGGCTAACTGCTAGTCTTCTGGTCATCCTCCGGTTGCTTTGTGACAGAATGACTGAGCCAGCAGTAAACCCAGTGGATTACGCTCACCTCTGCGATATGGTGGACGGTCATGCCCAGTTGATTGAGCAGCTGAGCGATGAGGTCGCGTCTCTTTGCGCTAGCGTCCAAGATGTTGCGGCTTTGCGCCTCCGCGAGGCGGCTTCTCAGCTGGCTAGGCCGCTGCCAGTCGTAATGGCGGCTGCGCCGCCACCCCCTCCCCCCTCCGATGTGTACTTAGCTTTACCGGATAAATGGGACAGCACAGATGGGAAGTGTAGTGTTTTCCTAACCGCACTAGATCTTGTGTTTGAGTTTAATTCCACCAGATACTCCACAGACCGGATGCGCATTGCCCTTCTCGTCTCGTTGCTGTCGGGGCAGGCAGCTGAGTGGGCCACGGCGGTCCTGTGTTCCGATTTAGACACAGCCCATTTCTATAATGAGTTCATCAGTCAGCTAAAGCTCACCTTCGAACATCCTGCTGCTCAGGTGGAGACCGACTCCAAACTCTATCATCTGCGGCAGGGAGGGTCGTCTGTGAGCCGTTACACCGCCGACTTCCGGACGCTAGCCATGCAGACCACCTGGGCCGATCCCGCCCTCCGGACGGCCTACTACGAGGGACTGGCTTCACGCATAAAAGACGAGCTTGCCGGATGAGAGCTCCCCGCCACCTTGGAGGGGCTGATCCAACTCGCCCTCCGAATAGACCAACGACTGCTCTCTCGTCCGAGGCCAGCTTCCCGGACCCTGCCACCTGCCACTCCATCATCATCACCAACCATGCCACGATCTTCATTTCTGCCCTACGCCCCAGTTCCTGAAGTACGCCGCTTTTCCATCACCACCAGTGGACCTGTCGGTTCTCCACTTCCCGCCGTGGTTGACACCGGAGCCGGGAAACCCATGCAACTAGGACGCGCCTCCTTGACCGCTGCAGAGCGAGAACGGCGATTCAGGGAGGGGCTCCGTGCCTACTGTGGGTCGGCGTCGCACAACAGAGCTATCTGCCCTCTGCGCCCGGGAAACGCTCAGGCCCGGTGAGTAAGGAGAGCGACTCGCCGGGCCCCCTCCTCCTCTCTGCCACCACCACTAACGTTTCTCGTCTCACGGTGCAAGTATGCCCCCACAAACAAGTCAGAAGTACGGCGTTCATCGATTCCAGTGCCGCTGGCAACTTCATTGACTCTGCCTATGCCAAAGAACTGGGGGTGGAGCTTGAGGCATTATCCCAGCCTGTTCGGATTACATCTGTCGACGGTCGGCCCCTTTCCTCCAGCCCCATCACTACCCAGACTCAACCAATTACCCTAATTATCGACCAACATCAAGAGCAGATCCGGTTGCATCTCACCCCCATTTCATCTCCTCCTATCATCCTCGGGCACCCGTGGCTTCTACAACATGACCCGCTCATCTCCTGGACACAACATCGAATTCTGCAATGGGGACCGACCTGCACTGAACTTTTCCTGCGGGCTTTAGCTGGGACATGCTCTAGGTAGTCCGAGGCACCCAAAGCCGACATCAACGCCATCCCTGCCGCCTATCGGGACCTGGCTGAAGCATTTTGCAAAAGACGAG
This sequence comes from Clarias magur, assembly GCA_013621035.1. Lineage (NCBI taxonomy): Eukaryota > Metazoa > Chordata > Actinopteri > Siluriformes > Clariidae > Clarias > Clarias magur. The sequence goes on from QNUK01000207.1 coordinate 512,072, forward strand.
CCACTCACCTTCCTCCTCATTGGCCCTACGACCTGGCGATTGACCTCCAGCCGGGTTCTGTTCCCCCCCCACGGCCACCTCTACTCGCTCTCCACCACTGAGAAGCAGGCGATGGAGAAGTATGTAACCGACGCCCTCCGCCATGGCACAATCCGGCCCTCCTCCTCACCTGCTGCCCCGGGGTTCTTTTTTGTGAAGAAAAAAGGCGGCGACTTACGTCCATGTGTGGACTATCGGGGGCTCAACAACATCACAATAAAGAATCGCCATCTATTGCCTCTTACCAACTCTGCCCTGGGCGCCCTCTCTGGTGCCACCATTTTCACAAAGTTGGAGCTATGGAGCGTCTACAACTTGGTGCGCATCAGAGAGGGCGATGAGTGGAAGATGGCCATCATCACCCCAACAGGACACTATGAGAGCTTGGTCATTCCATTTGGACTCTGCAATGCCCCTGCCGCCTTCCAACAATTCATTAATGACATCTTCAGAGATATGCTAGGCCGGTGGGCATTTGTGTACCTGGATGACATTCTCATATACTCCCGTACTGCTGAAGAACATGTCCAACACGTCAGGGCAGTCCTCAAGAGATTGCTCGGCCATCAACTGTATTGTAAGTTGGAGAAGTGCGCTTTTCACTAGCGCTCCACCACGTTCCTGGGTTTTGTTATCTCGCCCCAGGGTGTGGCCATGGACCCACAGAAACTGGAAGTTGTGCGTCATTGGCCCCTACCCAAGACCCTCAAGCAACTTCAACGGTTTCTCGGGTTTGCGAATTTCTATTGTTGCTTTATCCGGGACTACAGTACAGTTGCAGCTCCTTTAACCACCCTGACACGACCATCTTCTCACCCCTTCACCCTCAATTCTGCCGCCATCTCTGCCTTCCAGGAATTGTGTCACCGCTTCGCCACCGCACCAATTCTCCTCCATCCAGATGCGAGCAAACCATTCGTTGTGGAGGTGGACGCTTCGGATGCGGGCGCCGGGACCGTTCTCTCCCAACGAGGTCCAGATCAGAAGCTGCACCCTTGTAGCTTCTTCTCCAGAAAATTTGACCCCACTCAGCAGTGATACAGGGTAGGGGACCGTGAGCTGTTGGCCATAAAGTGGGCTCTGGAGGAATGGCGTCACTAGCTCCAGTGCGCCAGAGAGCCGTTCATCATTTGGACCGACCATCAAAATCTGATCACTATCCGGAACCTAAAACAGCTCAACCCGAGCCAAGCGCGGTGGGTTCTCTTCTTCAAGCATTACAATTTCCATCTGTCGTACCGCCCGGGATCCAAAAACACCAAGGCCAATGCCCTCTCCCGGCAACATGAGGAGGATGCTCCCCGGGCGGACCCCGCGCCTGTCCTCCCGCCGTCAAAGATCATTGCCCCTCTCCAGTGGGACTTGGAAATGAGGGTTCGCCAGGCACAGGCCACGGAGGTCGAACCGGCAGGTGCGCCGCCTGGATGACTCTACGTACCCCGCAACATCAGAACGGAAGTCCTTCAATGGGGCCATTCCTCCCTCCTTTCCGGACACCCGAGTACTCGCCGCACCCTCCAATTTATTCAGCGGGACTTCTGGTGGCCGTCCATGACAAAGGATGTTGAGGAATTCATCCAAGCATGCCCAGTGTGTGCCAGGGCCAAAGACACCAACCAACCAACACCGGGGGAACTTCAACCACTCCCGGTTCCCCGCCAGCCCTGGACACACATTGCCATTGACTTTATCACGGGCCTGCCGGATTCCGAGGGAAAGAACACCATCATGACCATTGTCGACCGATTCTCCAAGGCCGTGCACTTGGTGGCCTTCGCCGGACTCCCGTCAGCTAAAGACACAGCCGAGCTGATACTAGAGCATGTAGTCCACCTGCATGGGTTCCCGAAGGACATTGTCTAGGACAGAGGGCCCCAGTTCACTGCCGGGTTCTGGAAAGCCTTCTGCTGTCTGATCAACACCACCTGCAGTCTCTCCTCTGGATACCACCCTCAGACTAATGGTCAGACGGAACGGACCAACCAACAATTGGAGCGCTATCTGAGATGCTTCATCGCCGATCGACAGCGCTCCTTGGCCCGTTATCTCATTTGGGCTGAACTCTCCCACAATCTTCACGTCTCATCCACCACCGAGCTAAGCCCATTTGAGGTATGCCACGGTTTTCAGCCTCCGATGTTCGATCACCAAGAACCGGAGGTTGATGTACCGTCGGCCCAACAGTTGGTCCGTAGGTGCCGGCGGCTGTGGGAACAAGCTAGATGTCCTGGCCTTTTGCCGTACCAATACAGCCATTTGCCGTACCAATACCCGCTACGCCGCTCAACATCGCCGTCGGTACCCTCCGGGACAATTGTACAATGTAGGTGTAGGTCTGGTTATCAACGAAAAATCTGCACCTCCATACAGAATCTCACAAACTCTTACCCAGGTTCAGCGGCCCTTACCGCATAACCCTCCGGATCAACCCTGTCACCTACCAGCTCCAGCTGCCTGTGGCGCTCCGAACCCATCCGGTATTCCACACATCACAACTCAAACCCTTCATCACTTCACTTCATCACTTCATCACTTCCGTCGAGAGTCGGTCCTGGACAGGGGGGTACTGTCATGCACACTCGTAACACGACCGGCACTAGGACCTGGAAGTAATACGGTCACATTTCAGGAAGCATAAAAGGAAACAAGATGGCACCTCACATTGCTCAGTCATTGAGTCTACTCATGCTGTCTCCGATGCTATCTCCTCCATTTTGTGAGTACTCACCATTTTGGGTTGTATTCCTGATTGAATGTGTGTTGTTAGAACGCGGGTTTAATTGTGTAAACTCTTGCTCTCTACGTGAGACAGTTCTAATAATAAATCGTGTGGTTATTCTGCCTGCTCGCGCTACTTCAGCGTTTGGGTTTACCCTCCATGCTACACGGGCTAACTGCTAGTCTTCTGGTCATCCTCTGGTTGCTTTTCTTTTTTATTAGAAATTAGGAATTAGGCAACATGAGAGAATGAGGAAGAAAATCCGAGAGAATTGAGACAAAACACACACACAATAATCCAGCGATGTAAGCAGCATGCAGCTCATACATAAATGCTGGAGTAATTAACACAGAATGTGAAGACAGGGCAGAAATGTGGGCATGGGAAGGGACACATGATGGGTTAGAGCAAACATGAGCACATGGGGAAAGTGACAATGTTGGAAAAACTGGCATGCTACGATGTATGAAACTTAAAGATATCATTGAGTGAGTTCTGACCAATGAGCAAAACCTTTCTTTTATTTATATAGATAATGTTGCTGGGCCTAGACCTGACTAACTGAAGCAACCCGGAATCATGACATGAGGCTTGAATGGTGGGCACTATGCATGATGCATTGCTTCATGTGCTTCCCTTCTTAGCCTGACACACCCATTGCTGAATAGCCAGTTTCAGTATCCATAGATCTAGGTGGATCTTTCCTCTTGGTTGGATTAGTCCAAGTTTTGAAGGAATAGATACGTTTTGAGTTGTTGTTTAAAGATTGCCAAAGACTCAGCTGTACTTAGTCTAGAGGTACTAGAGGATGTTTATTCTACCACCTAGGTGTCAGAACAGAAAAGAGTCTGGATGCATGTCTTCCTTGAACCCTGAGAGATGGTGGACTAGACGAGCACTAGTGTAGGATCGGAGGGAACGTGGTGCAGTGTGTGGTGTGATTAGCTAAGAGGTAAGAGGGTGCTGGCCATTTTTAGCTTTGTAGGTAAGATTCAGGGTTTTGAATTTGATGCAGGCAGTGACAGGAAGCCAGTGCAGGGAGCGGAGAAGTGGGGTGGTGTGGGAGAACTGGAGAAGATGGAAAACAAGACTTGCAGCTGCATTCTGGATCACCTGCAAAGGATGAATGGTGGAAAGAGGCAGGCGTGACAGGAGTGAGTTGCAGTAGTCCAGTCTTGAAATAACTGAACAAAGTGACTGAACAAGCACATGAATAGCATGTGAATACAGAAATGGGTGGATCCTTCTCATGTTGTAAGGTTAGCAATGTATGCAAGATGATTGTTCAGAGTTATCCTAAAATTGCAGGCAGTGGTTGAAAGAGTAATCTGATTGTTGTCCATGGAGATCACAGGGTCTTGACCAGGGAATGAAGGGAAGGAAGGTCCTGAAGATCTGGTGTAGGCGTTGGGTTGGGAGCAAAGGTCTGATGGATTGCTGCAATTTTACTGTAGTAGAATGTGGCAAAGTCATCAGCAGTCAGAGAGGATTGGGCAGGAGGAACCAGTGGGTTAAGTAGTGAGGAGACGATATTGTGGAGTTTGTTAGGATGATGTGCCATCAAAAGTGATGTTATGAACATTTATGTGCCGGATTTAATAATCTACTTTGAAATAAGCTACTGATAAGCTACTTGGTCAATGTAAACAAACACCTGCACCAATAGTGTATTAATGTCATGATTCACAACTTGTCTCCTTGTTTTTTTCTTATTTCCTATTATTATTTATTATGCTTCTGCATTATCCATAGTAAAGTTTATAAGGACTATAAATAGAACCATTTTTTAAAATTAATTAAGGCCAAAATAATAATTATATAAAATAATGGCAAATTTTCAAGAATAGTGACTACTTCCTATAGTGGCTACCCCAATAAAAGCAGATGTGTGTTACGGGGTAAGGTTATAAGCCTATCCTCAAACAATTTGAAATTCACCATTCCAAAGTGAGAAGGATAGTTTACAAATGGAAAACAGTCATGGCAGTTTCCAATCTTCCCAGAATTGGAGTGGGTATCCTGAATCAAACTCAAGAAGATTACAAAAGACTGAGAAATCTTTATAAAATATTTACTCTCCAGGGTAGGGGCAAGGCGAGGTTTTCTCTGGATGCTCCGGTTTCCTCCCACAGCCTGAAGACATGCAGGTTAGGCTAAATGGCGTTCCCAAATTGTGCATAGTGTGCAAATGCCAATTTGACATTGGGCTTGGCAACCTGATCCCTTAAGTAACTGCCACAGAAACATCCAGGGTGTATCCGTCGCACAAAGACGTGCCAAAAAAAATTAATTACTAGGCATGTGATGTTAGTTGTTTGTTTATAACCGTTGGTTAGGACAACACAATTAATTTATTAAAAAAAAAAAACGAATTAAAAAAAGAAATACGTACTTAAACTACTATTGCTCAAGCTACCACTGAAGTAAGTATATTTCTAAATATATGCATTTTTTATTGATGTAAAAGTCAAGTTGCAAAATGTGCCATCAGGTACCGACACAAACAATGATGTTATTTCTGTTCAGAAGTTATGTCAATGGTTTATATCCGGAGGTGTGCATCCTACCCTGTAAAGATCATTTTATTTATCAGTCTATTGACCAGGTCCCTCTAGGACCCCAGTTGGTTCAGCTTTGGTTCAGGTGTCATGCTCAGGTTCCCGGGGAATCTCAATGAAACACAAGAGTCAAGAGTCAGTGCTCAGTGAGAAGTCCAAAGTTTATTAGGCAAGACAGAGAATATATACACAAACAGCTGTGTGTAATGTGTATCAGTATATGTGTGTGTCAACTCGTTCCCACTAGCAGTGTGTTATGTATGTGCATCTAAAATTGTTTTGCGTGTTAGTAGACAGAATTAAGCAGAATGGCATGAAGCCTATGCCATTAAGTTCTAACAGATACAGGGTGTTGTAAAGCAACAAGGCAGTTGTACAAAACAGAGATATCATAGCAACCTATAATAATGTGGACATCAGTAGTTATACAGAAGAGGCTACATGCCTGGATGTACATAGCCCAGAAACAAAGTGTATACACATACAGAACACATACAAGGGCTAACAGTGTAACGATCGGATAATTTAATAACCTGGTTACACTAAACAGGATCTTTTATCTAGCCCCTGGTGAAGCGAGCCACTCAGAACAAGAAAAGACACCAAGAACAATGGTAAACAACAACCCAAAGTATATTAAACAATAAGGAAACAAAATAGGTGGACCAAAAACCAACAAAAAACTACAAATAATAATTTACAAAATATTTAAAACCAAATGATGTGTAAGTGAGTGGAATGATTGTCCAAAGTCCGTATTATTTATGAATGGTGTGTGGTGGGAGAGCTGGATCGGCCTCACCAGAGGTAATGGTAATATAGTGGTGAAGCAGACTGGGGGTGATAATCCAACTGAACAGGATATCCGCCACCGACAGTCTCCACCATAATCTTCAAACTCCTCGACAATTGTCATGAAAAACAGAGCGCTGTAACTCCTATCTCTCTCTCACACACATAGTTTATTGTATATATATTTTGTAAATATTGCTTACTTCTTTGTTGGGTTGTGGTGCACCTTTTTGTTCACTTTATTTCTTTTTTGTATAATACATGTTTGATTTATTGGATTGTTTATGTGTTTGTCATTTGTACATTCCTAGGGAACATTCCGATGATGTTGATGATGCTGTGTCTGTTATGGGTGTGTTACAACCAATGCAATCAGGTTAAAGTGGATTTATTGGCTCTCAGGGAGAAGGTAAATAGGATAGATTAACCTAATTAAAAATAACCCTAGGTTTTAAACAATCGCTAGATAGTATGATAAACAGGGAAATCAGTTTTCGGCAGGCCGTGGATGCTAGCTTAGTGGAGATGGAGAGAAGAAGTTACTAGCATGCCCACTCTCCATAGACTACAGGACTGTACCCCGCATCATCGCACCTTTCTGCTCTGCATCAAGACTGCGGACGCAGCTACGCAGCGAGACATAACAAGCCAAGTGAGCAATGTAAACTATGACATCCCTTCATCAGTTACAATGCCCTCATCTCTTCTGCTTTTCTCCACAGTTATGCCGCACGCTTCCTCTTTCAGTGCTCGCCCATCAATCCACCTAGAGTTCACAGTGTTTGGAGACTCCTCAGAGACAGCAGAAGTGCTCAACTTCTGCAATCTGGAGATCAGGCCACTTCAGCATGGAGCTCGTCGGAACCCTCAGTGCAGTACTTCGAGGGCCCGCTTTAAACTGGTGGAAGGCGGAAAAGTCCAAGGTAAAAGATTGGAGCCTTTCAGAGAGGCGTTCATGGCTGCATTTCTTCCAGAAGACTGCCTCACTGAAGTAGAGGATAAATTAAGGTTGATGGTACAACAGCCGAGACAATGTCTGAGAGACTTATGATTACAGGTCTATGATTATGCTGACTGTCTCAGAGGCACAGTGAATACTGTGTAACAGTTGGTGAAGGTGGGATCAATGGTGGAGAAGGACTGTATGGGAGCCAAGGATTACTGGCAGAAGGTGGAGTCACAGAGCAGCAAGGAGAAGACGAGTAAGAAAGCAGTAGAACGGACTTCGTCAAAACCCCTAGCTGGACTCCCCATTGTTCAGCCTCATTCAGCCCCGTCTCTTCTCCTAGTACCAGTGTCAGCGCATGGAAAGGAGGTGAAGGCAGTGCTGCATACATGGAGTACTAACACTCTCATGAAGGAGACCCTATGGTGACAGCTCAGGAGAAAAAACTGCGGTAGACACCGCTTGGTCACCCCAATGGTTTGTCATGACGGATGGGAAGATACACCAGGCAAAAGCACAAAGGTGTATCAACTATAAGTGGCATGACACGGGATGTCTCCTTAATACCTACATCATGTAGGACAATCACTTGGTGTTTTTCTTAATAGTCAGGCTCGACTTTCTGGCAGCTATGGAGGCTGTCCTGGAGGTCGCCCAGGGAAGGTACGCCTAAGGACGGAAGGGGTTTTACCCATCATCCTTTCCTGCCCCTTCAAGACCTTCCTGAGAGCCAGCGGGTGACACACTCGCCCTCCTGCTTGCTCCTGGCTGTTCTAGGAGTTTGCCACCAAACTCAGACCCCCCGCGACTCATTACCAAGTCTTCCCCCAACCTGCCCAGTGACCTGCGGGAGATTTCAAAAGCCCAGCAGGAAGACTGCCTGATAGCTCAACTGGCCACTAGCGGCGACCCCGGGAAGTCACAGAGCATTATGGCGTCGTGTTCCAGTCTAGCGAAGAGGAGGATTCCAACTGGTGGTCCCGTGGTCCCACAATCTTTAACCCAGACGTTCATCCATCATTTTCATAACCACCCGAGGGGTGGCTAAATACCCTGATGAGGACCATTTAATACTCACTCCACATCAACCACTGTCTCACTACACCCTACACCAAGGACCACAACGGAGGAAGAGAAACAACGAGCAGACAAGCGGAAAGCCAGACAAGCCAGGACGTTCAATACCCAGTGGAAAGAGGCGCACTTTCCACTGGGCAAACTGGTCTGGCATAAGCCACACCCACACTCCTCCGTCCAGCCAAAAGGTATCTGGCCATCCGCAAGAGGTCAGAGGTGCCGCAAGAGGTCACCTGACCTGGCTTAAAAGGACAGCGAGAAAGAAAGCGAGGGAGAGGAGTAGTTGTGGTGGACTAGTGCTGGTGTTGTTATTTACTGTGGATGAGAGATAGGAATAAATTAGAGAGCGAAGAAATTTCAATTAAGAGGATTATCTTCGACTATTCCCCAGACTTCTCACCCTCCATCGTCGTCCTCCTGGATTTCATTAACCCCGGAGAGACCATCTCTTCTCATACACACAAACAATAATCCGGACTCCGTACATTTACCTACTCACTCACTCTCACACACATACACACACAGTTTATGGTATATACTATATTTTTTAAATATTGCTTGCTTCTTTGTTGGGTTGTGGTGCACCTTTTTTGTTCACTTTATTTCTTTTTTGTATAATACACATTTGATTTATTTAATTGTTTATGTGTTTGTTATTTTTGCTCACCCAGTTTTTAATGCAAAGATAAAGGTCTCTCAATTTTTTTTAGCTTCAGTTAATCCAAATTTAGCCAAACAGACAAAGGAATAAGAGCACAATCAAGACAGACACTACTAAAGACAAAAAAGTGGCCAACTGTCGAAACGGAGTATACCAAAGACCCCAACCAACTTATCCCTTTTCATCATCATGTAAGTTACCAGCAACCTCATACATTTTCTCTAATGCTGTCAAGATTTCTCCATGTTCATCATCATTCACAGGAACAGAAGTACAACATGTTTCTCTTACCATTTGACAGACACCTCATTCTTTAGCCAACATGATATCCAGTGCCATACGATTTTGGACGGTAGTAAGAAGTAGGGCAGCGAGTTCCTTCCTAATTCCCTCCATGGCAAGGTTTGTGGTGTTAACAAAAGCTGCAAGTCGATAATGTATTACTGACTTGATAATTGATAATGTGTTACAATCTGATTGCATACCTGTGTCATACCATATTATGGGAAAATGCATCCCAAAACTTAGAAAACTTGCATTATAATAGGAAGTTAACTATCATTTGCTTCTCTATGCGACCTGTGGTGATGAAATCCTCCAGGTACATTAGGGGATACTAAAATCAGTGACCCACTGAATTGTGCTAAGGCGCATGTCCCCTCCCAGTTCCCAGGGAGGTACGTATACACCCAAACCCCACAAACCCAACACCCTCATTTATGTGCTGGATTGTGCCATAGCTACCTGGGTGTAACACAGAGCAAGGTTCTTCGTTGCAGTCATATTGAGAAGTGTTACCGGTGTTGTTATACTAATTATAGATCTTTTCACAAGATAAGATGTGCATTCTTCCTAAACTATGGTTGCCAATTCCTCTAAAGCAGGTGGGACACTTAAAACTCGCGGGCAGGATTGCTTTGAAGCCTTTCAGGTTCAGTCTTGATCTACCCATTCTCCTCCGCACGGTGTCGGGGCGCGCATCTGGAAACACATAAGAAACTACTATACTTACACCACTAATCAATGCCAGTACCATTGGGTTGGACGAAATCCTCATGGGTGAGGTTGGTCAGTGAGAGGCTACTGTTACAGGTGGGATTGATACACAACTCAGTTGTCGCTTTAAGGGTGGCATTTAAATGTTCAGTCGAGCAATCTCAGTCGAGGGTGTAAGAGAGTACGATTCTACAACTGTAGCGAACACATGGCAAATATAACAAGACTCATTGGTATATTGTTTAGCAGTCCAATTTGCAAATTGCCAAAAAAACATTATCATGTGGGTGGCATTTCACTACTGTTCGTGCGCACCCCAGAAGAGCGATACACAGGAGGACCTTCGTGTTTTAACAATGGTTTCTCCTCCCCACCCCTAAATGTTCCAACACTTATGCAATGACCAAAGTGTTTCATGAGTCTGTAAAATGTATAGGTGGGTGGCGGGTAAAGTTTAAAGTTTTAAATAATACCACAAAAGAAGTCACTCATGTACAGCTGAAACCAAATGGTGAAACAGCATTATTCTTGACGCTTATTGGTGCTCAGAGTGTGGGCATGCCCAATTAGCACTTGTCCCACCTCACAAAGCGCTTATCACACCCAAGGAGTGGAGGCTATATACTAAGTCCCATTTATTAGTCAGGATACGAAATGCACATATCACAATGACATCAAGTAGTCCAAGGGTTCCTCAGATGGCAGTGATCACCGGGCAAGAACAGGCATCATCCAACAGCGTCAGAGCGTTCTCACAAAGACCCCCCTTGTAGTTATCCGAGCATCAGCCTAATCCTGCACACAAAGAAAGAAATAGACACAGGCCCCCACGGTTCCTCCTTCCAGGTCTGGCTTAACCTGTTGAGAAAGTAGTTCAGTCAGTGTTGTATTTTGCCTTTCTGCCAAACCTTTCAACAAGGGGTTCCAAGAGCCCAATGCTGATTGTCACACACGGTTGTGAATTTCCATGAGCTCTTCTACAGCTGATTGTTATCTATTTTGGGGCATGTTTCATTCCTGATAATTGAAAGGTTAGATGTTATTGTAAGGGGTGCTGTACATGGGTAAAAGAAGAGGCATATCTACAGAGGTGACGTGGGGGTGAAAGTCTTTTAATGAACAAAAACACAAGGAAAACAGAATAGGAACTTAACCAGGAGATAAACCATACGTGACAGACTAGGAGATAACATGAGGCTAGGGGCTACACAAAGGCTAGGGCTAACAAAGGCTAGGCGCTAACAAAAGGGCTAGGGGCTAACAAAAGGATAGGAAAAACATGGAGCTAGGAAAATCATGGAGCTAGGAGAATATACATAGGACTAGGAGAATAAACAGAACTTCACAGGGAAACAAACAAACCACTTAACTTGAGACAGCAAAACCCAAAATGAACAGCAACCCTAATCAAACTGATGTAAGACCTAGACTGGTGAAACTCAAGAACATTAATAATCAAACTAATGAGTAACCTCGGTTCAGATGAGTGCTCCCATCACCTGACCGAGGTGCATTCTGGGACATGGAGTTTTACACACAAAAAACACAAAGAAAACAGAAAACCAACGGAAGTCTCTGGGCGCTTTGGCGCCCTCTAGGGGTTATCTCTGACAGTTATAGATTTCAGTTCATCTTATTCATGCTGTTAGGATTAACTCATTACTATATTTGGTATACATATAGAATTTGGTCTCTATTAGAAAACAAGTGGGACATGATTTTATTCTACCAGCCTCGAGAGCTTTATCAGCAGTAATACTATAAACTATTCATGTAATCATGTGACTCTTTTGCATGCATGTTCATTTGTTTATTTCTTTTCTTTGTGCAGGTATCCGGACAGAGACCGATTTAATCTCCAGCAGCAAAAAAATGGAATTTTCAGCAAGCTCCTATTCATCACTCTATAACTGGGATGGGTCTCACTGCTATGTGAAGTGCCCTTCTCTCAGTTTCAGGTCAATGCAATGTTCATTTTGTTTGTTTGCAATGTACACCAAACATTAAGGGCATGGCAGAAGGATTCACAGTATGTTCATTATACACACAGAAGTACATTGATACACACAGATACAAGAGACTTCACAGGTCTCACACAAAGACAATAGACATCCCAGGTCTCCAGTCCTGTATCGTTTCTTTAAACCTTACTATTGACTTTACCACTTATATACATCCATGGGTGATTTGGCTCAGTCCTTATATGCAGTGTAATGCTAGTTGTGGGCGTTGGCCCAAACATAGTGAGATTTAATCTATATGCAGTGGCGGCATGGTTCAGTTCATGGTTTTGAGAGCCGGGCCTCACAGCTCCAATGTCAGTGTTTATTCCTTATTTTTACACTGGTTACAAATTCCGAGAAACAGGGAGTGTGTTCCGCCAAGCATACACAGCTTAGATAATAAAAATACATGCACTCACCTCCTCCAAGGAATCCCGGACGACCCCCAAACTGTAAGGATTAATTTACTTATCAGTTCTGGTTCAGGTGTCATGCTCAGGTACCCGGGGAATCTCAATGAAACACAAGAGTCAGTGTTCAGTGAGAAGTCCAAGGTTTCTTTGATCTCTTTGATGTTGAGTCCGAGCCTCATTTATAATATGATTTTGATAAATGATTTCCTTTTAACCTGTTTTTCAAAAAAAAAAATTCCACAAGTGTCACTGGAAATAGGTTATAGGTTATCTGAAGGTCACAACCAAAGCCCTGATGAGAATATGAAAAAGGGAGCACTTGAAGCATGACAATTCCTGAAGCAGGGGAAAATCACACATTAACTCATGTGAGAGGGACTTTCTGATTTAAATGACTTGAGACATTTGTGGCACACAAGCAATATCCAGCTTTGTGTGAAAAAAAAAAACGCTTATGTTGTTCTGGTTTACTCAAAATATGTAAGTACAGAAAAGTCACGATGCCTCTCAAGCTAGTTAGCTACAAGGCATCTGAGACTAGCTACATCAGCAGGTGCATCAAATATGTCATTGTGTCCAAAACCATCACTACGCTCTGAAATCAGAAGTAGTTGACCGCTGTAGGGGTGCATGCTTTGAGAGCAGGTAACAATGAACAATAATTGCCATTAGAAAGGCAAAGTGTGCACATGCCACAAGAATATACAGATTCCACACATTTATTGACATTTTCAACATCTGATTGGGCAGTGATGTTGTTCTGATAAACATCAAGGTCACCACCATCATCCCAGCATCCAAGAAATCTACCTACTAGTGCCAACCTACTAGTGCCAACCACTGCACCTACATCCATCACCATGACTAACCTCGAGAGGCTCACCATGAAACATATCAAGACCAAGTCTCCTCAATGGATCCCATCACAAACATCCAATGGAAAATGCCATCACCACCCCCCTCAATCTGGCACTCACACGTCTGACCAATAAGGACATATATATTCAAATGCTTTTCTTTAACTTTAGTTCAGCATTCAACGTAATCATTCCTCACATCACATCATTAAGTTTGCCAATGACACGACTCTGTTGGGTCTCATCAGCAAGAAGGAAGTGCCCCTATACAAAGAAACAGCATCTTCTTCAAAGATTGTGAAAGGCCTGATGACTATTAAGAGCACCTTGAGCAGCTGTACCACAGACTGGTTCTAGATCTGCATGTCTCAGATCATAAGCCCTGCAGCAGAAAATAAGAACAGCTAAGAAGATTAATATAAAAATGTTTGCTAAATTTATTTCACCACATATGTAAATTAAGTTAGGAATGAATATTCCATTTGCATAAACATAGAAAAGACAACTGAGAAATGAAAAAATTATAATAATAAATAAAGTGTATTACTGTGGTGTTAAGTGTAATGATGGGAAGTTTGAATCATTTTAGTGACTTTTTTTTTTTTCATTTTAGTGAGTTCATTTCATTCTTTTGATCAGAAATGTTAAATATAATGTTTTTTTGGGGGGGGGTTCTGATTTTTCCCCGATTTTCTCCCTAATTTAGTCGTGTCCAATTTCTCCCCATCACTAGGGAGAGACTTTAAGGCCCACATTAAGGCTACTACTACCACTCAGCCAGGAGGGCCGAAGACTATCACATGTTTCCTCCGAACCATGTGATGCCAGCCGACCGCCTCTTTTCTAACTGCTTGCTCACGCACCGTTGGGGGCGGAGTAACACATTTGGAGGACAGCGCTATCCGCTCCTTCCGCTTGCATGAGCTCACAGACGCCCCTGACTGGCTGTAGAGCCGTGATTAATGTGGGAGCACTAAGTACCTCTCATCCCTCCCCTCTGAGAGGGCTCGGCCAATCAGCTCCAAGAAAAGCCAGGCTTTCCTAGTTCTGTCCGACTGTATTTGTCATTTTAATTTTTAAACGTCCCACCCCTCCCAAACAGTGATCAGGACACCTGGGTGGATGAGTAAGAGGGTGTCAGCTGCTGTATATAATGGGTGATCCATGCCTCTTTGGCAACACTTTCTGCTTCTCCCTGTTTATTTTTGCTGGTCTAGATCTCCATGCAAACCTAAAGGTGAGTAGAAAGAAGTTTGTTGAGGATGTGGTTAATATGGGAAATGTTCTGCAAAGTCTGTTATTCAGAGTATGAATTACAGTATTTTAGTGTGCAGTATTATTTATTTTACTTACTTTCCCCCCTCACACACACACACATTCATACACAAATTCTTGTTTTAATCATTCTCAGACATCTTCTTTGCCTGTCTTAGTGCTGCTCCAAGTTAAGATGTAATACATGTTTTATTTAGCCTTTGTTCTTAGACTGCGATGTGAACTCTCTGCAAAAGATTTAAGGCCAGGAACAGAAACAGAACAAGAGGCTATAGTTTATAGTTAGGCGGCTTTCTTTAATTACTTTTGTTCATTAACCCACTGTCTTAATCATATAAAGCAGCTATGGCACTTTTCATAATCCACTTCTGTCTAAACCAAATGGTTTACTTTACCACTCCTCTTTGGTCTATCCTCCTTCTTTTTTTTCCCTTATTATTTCATCTCTCCTCCCTTCTAGATTATTTGGTGATTCATCCAATCACAGCTCAGAAGGAAGCACTGTCTTACTCCGCTTAGGCCAAAGATAGGTGTTGGCATGAATTTTTTTTTTTTTTTTTTTTTTTGCGTGTGTGCTCACATATGAACCCCCTTCACTTAAACACATCAGTTGTTAGACATTGTTTTTTTCTGTCAAAGAAAAAAAAAGTATTAATTCTTCCTCTGTGTATTTGCATTTGGACCGACCCAGAACAAACTGCTATTTATAGACACTTTAATGAGCCACCTCAGTTCAGGTGAGCACTCATCACCTGACTGAGGTGCCTTCTGGGAAACTGAGTCGATCAACAAAAACTACAGAGACAGACAGACATGAACAGTGACCTCTAGTGGAGGTTCCTAACAGGCAGACATCTTGGTAGAAAACTATGAACAATTCATTTTTAAAAACTGGATTCTGACTAGGTAGCAAAAAAAGCTCAACATACAGTACATTCCTACAGTCAATACATTAACAGATATAAAGTATTTTTAAAAAAGTATAAACCATTTAACAATTAAAAACAATATTACCTGTCTGAATTTAGATTTGTAGATGTCTGATTATCAAAATATAAAATCACAGCTAGTTATAAAGTTAGGTGCAGAATATGGTCCTGGTAATTGACTGCAAAAGAAAATGAGGACAAAGTGAAAATACAGCATTGTGCACTTTCACATTTAGCAACAGCTGGAGCCTGGTCACTATGGATGATGACTAGCGTGCAAGTAGAGTTTTCAGTGCTTGATTTTTTTTTTTTTTTTGAAAGTCTGTTTACATCAAGCTCCATGATTAATTTCTGCAAAGCCTCAAATGTGTATCTCAGGTCTGGAGGGTAGCTGAGGTTCAGAGCGTATACAAGTGCGAACAACATGACCACTGCAAGTGGTACATTTTCCAACTCATCCAGAACTTGCACACCCTCCAGAATGATCCCTACATCTTCTGGCTCATCACCTGGCTCTGCACCTTCTTTGCGAATGACAAAGATTCCAAATGTTGTCGCCATCTTTGCAGCTTCACCACTTTCACCATCTGTGTTCTTCAGAACAAAAAAAAAGAGAAATAAAAAATAAACATGCGTTATATCACTCCCATTTTAACTTGTATATACAGTATAAACACTGCTGCTAACATTTATTTAATTTACGTAGTGAAAGATTCTATAATTACACATTTTATTTTTATTTTTATTACACTTTTTATTTTTAAGTACATAACTTTTTTGTTTACAGATGTCAAAATAATGACTGGAGAGTAAAAACTAAAATTACATACCGTGTATTCTTTCACAAGGTTCTCAGGCTCTTCATTCAGGTACACACACAAGACTTTGATGCTGCACTTTCTCCTGACTTCAGTGGCGTCGGTCTGAGTATGTAGGCCACAGACAAAGTCAACACAAATATAATACATTTTAATGAACAGATAGAGCAAATGTCACAAACATAATGCAACACTGAATGATACTTTTTTTTAATGTAAAAATCTTTATTGACAAATTTTAGGATTTATGAACTTCATCAGTGCTATGTAACGTTCAAATTTCTACTAAAGGAACCTTCAACAATGTTGGTTAAAGAGCACAGTACAAGCAATAAATTTAAATCACAGAAATATGTAAAATAAACACATTTATGTGGTTCCAGGTAACATTGTAATTGAAGTACAATCTGCCCAACATTGCATTATTTTATCAGATCCTTCTAAAAGAAAGTACTTTATGCCCACTCAATTTAGTCTTATTTCTCTCCCTCCCTCTTATGTTACCTCGTACCTAATCATCATACCTGGGTTATGGGCATCATAATGCTCTTAATCTTTCTCCCTTGAACGCCGCCTTTCTTGCCAAACACCCTTATCAGGTTTGAGGACTGAGCATCCAGCTCAGAGAAGAACTTGGACAGCAAATTGACTGTTGTGATCTTCCTAAATTCAGCAGTCAGCTTCAATCGGAAAAAAAAAGATACACAAAAGCATGTTTTAATATCACAGCAATAAAATGATTAACTAGTTTAACAAATGTCATAATTTACCAAATCTTGAATCAGCTTACTTCAGTGTCCTCTCATATTTTGTTTGGCTAATATGAATAATATTGTACATATTAAATGAAGACATATATCAATCAAATTAAATAAGTGCTGTGCATTTATTCACCTACCTCACGGAAACAGAAGAGAGCCGGCCATCTGCTTTTCAAATCAGCAATCAAGGGTGCATCACGAATAACTTCTTGCCTTCTGTGTGCAAATGTCTTCTCCATCAGTGCTGCCACCGTGTTCTCATTATTCCTTTTCGTTACTTCTAAAAGAAGGATCTCTCTTATCTTTTCAAGCATCTCTGCAGATTCACCAGATGGGTAGGTGGGGCAGTATTTCACTTCGGCCTTTCTGGGCTTCTTCATACCATAAGCATGACTGCATTTGTCTGCAGGTTTATTTGTGAGAACCGTGAAGGGGTGGACTCGGGACTAGACAAAATGTCTGTATCAGACGAGCTACCAGATGAAAGTTGTGACTCATTACTAGACCATGATGTGGCAGGAGTGGAGTAAGGTTGAGGGGGTGGGAAGCCACCAGGCAGGTCAGATGCAACTGAATCAAAGATGAGCTTTAAGGTACTTCTGTCCTGGATCTCTGATACTGAAGACAAGTTGGTAAATTCATTGCCAAACTCGGCATCCATAAATTGCAGCCTGAAGTGGGCTTCTACCCTGCACTCCCTCTTAATGTGCTGAATAAGTTCACCAACCGTGTCTGGAATTTCATCTTGCAGAGTAAGTCTCTGGGAGTTGTTTTCCCCGAGTATAATTCTGAGCTTTACAGGAGCAGCTATTTCACAGCAGTCTTTAAATAAAAACAAAACACATACATATGGACAGTATTTGTATAAGAGTAAATCTTTTCTAAGTTTGTTACAGCTCTTCTTTAAATTCCAAGAGAGCAGTGACAGTCCATTAAATAAATGTTTTAAATCAAAATGCCATCATCGTACGTGATACATGTATGTCTTTTTTTAATGTCACCATTCTGAGCGATTCAACCAAGTCGTCTGCCAGTGGGTAGTCATCTGCTGGGTCACTAAGCTCTATCAGATCTATGTCATTAGCTGGACATGCTGTGAGCTCAAAGGCTCTGTGATGCTCACTATACCACCCACAAAGTCTCTTAACTATAAAACATAGCCTACCCTGAATTTAATGACTTAAACTTGTGAAAACTATTAAGAGACAACTACACTTAACACCCCCTTTGATCTACCAGCAATCAATCAAAATTTACGTTTTGTAGACCCCGGAGGAAAGAAGTAGAAAAACATTTACTTTCTTAATGACTTAAACATGTGAAAACAATTAAGAGACAACTGCCCTTAACACCCCCTTTGACCTATCAGCAATCAATCAAAATTTGATGTTTTGTATATCCCGGAGGAAAGAAGTAAAATGCATTTATTTTCATGGGAAAGGAGACACCAAACTTTCTTAATGACTTAAACATGTGAAAACATTTTACTTTCATAGGAAAAAAAAGACAACAACATTCTTAATGACTTAAGCAACTCTATAAAGAAACAACTACCCCTTAATGAACAGCAATATAGTTATGATTTTATGATGACCATTGACCTAACATCAATCAATGAAATTGATGTTTTTCACCAAACCATACCTCTCTCTGTTACCTATATGTTTGGGAATTGTACTTTCAAAACAAATATCTACTAAACTTTTCACTCCCATAAGAATAAGAAACAGAAGCTCTGTGGAATCTACTGGACTCCAGGCTCACATTCAGCACTTTCTTCGATTTACCTTGCAGTCTTGTGCAAATCTAATGATGTGAAGAAGTATGGTTATGACAGTGTCTTGCATCCTCTTCTTTGAGACGTAAAAACTCTTGGGCAGAATGGAATTTTTGTTCCGTTGCTTGGTAAATGTGTTAAAGGGACTATTCAAGTTGTTGCAGCAGATAACCTCAGTGCCCACAGTATAGCAGGTTTTTTTATAGGAGAGCTTTACTGCTGGAAACATCTGCAGATTCTGCACAGCAACACGAACAGAGATCCAAAAACTTGGGTTAGCGAAAAACTTGATCGAGATACTGAGCATAGCTGTTTCATACAACCGGTAATGAAAGAAATGCCAAATAGCAAATACATATTTTATGATTTTGAGACTAGACAGGAAACAGGAAATCATATAGCTAATTGTCAGGTATGGCAATGAGATCATGCATCGAATGGCTGTCTTCAAGTCCTGATTAGCCCGCTCTGTCTGGCCATTAGTTTGGGGGTGATACCCTGATGTTAGGCTGGGCGTCGCCCCAATTAGTTTACAGAAGGCGGTCCAGAACTGGGCAGCAAACTGAGGCTTGCGGTCTGAAACTATGTCTGTCGGAAGACCATGAAGTCGAAAAACATGAGTGACCAGCAGTTCTGCTGTTTCCTTAGCAGTGGGGAGATTGGACAGTGGGACAAAGTGAACCGCCTTGGAAAAGCGGTCTACTATCGTGAGGACACAGGTGTGACCTTCGGAATCGGGGAGTCCGGTTACAAAATCCAGGGTTATGTGGGACCATGGTCTGTGGGGGACCAGAAGCGGTCTGAGGTGGCCAGCCGGGGGTTTGTTGCTGGTCTTATTTCTAGCACATATATCGCAACCGCTCACAAAGCGACGGGCATCGTTCCTCATGGTGGGCCACCAAAAGCGCTGCCGGACAAGGGCTAAAGTGCGTGCTGCTCCCGGGTGGCAGGCTAGCCATGAACCATGCCCCCATTCCAGGACACAGGATCGCTCTGCCTATGGGACAAAGAGCTTGCCCGTAGGGGTCTCTGAAGGCCCGGGCTCCTAGTTGAGTGCCGTTCTGACTCGCGACTCAACATCCAGTAATGCTGTCGCAACAAGGCATTGAGTGGGCAGGATGGTGGCCTCGAGTGCTTGGTCTGGTGATGGGCAGAACTGGTGAGACAGGGCGTCAAGTTTGGTGTTCTTAGAGCCCGGGCGATAGGCCAAGGAGAAATTAAACCGTGAAAAGAATAGGGACCACTTCGCCTGTCTGGAGTTGAGGCGTTTGGCTGTCCTGAGGTACTCCAGATTTTTGTGGTCCTTTCAAACGAGGAATGGGACCTCTGGCCCCACCAACCAGTGCCTCCACTCCTCCAGCGCAAACTTCACGGCCAGTAACTCCCGATCTCCAATGTTGTAGTTCCTCTCGGCAGGCGAAAGTCGTTGAGAGAGAAAACAACATGGGTGTAGTTTATTGTCTTTGGGTGACCTCTGTGACAACAATGCTCCTAATCCTGAATCTGAGGCGTCCACCTCCACCACAAACTGGAGTGACGGGTCAGGCTGTTGGAGAATCGGGGCCGAAGTGAATCGCTTCTTGAGCTCAGTAAATGCCCTGGTGGTTTGCTCAGTCCAGACAAACGGAGTCATCACTGAGGTCATGGAAGTGAGTGGTGCATCCACCCGCCCTGCTAGGTCCATCAATCCATTTAAGCCTTCAGGGAGTTGCTGAGAGACTAGCTGGTCCTTGACAGACTCCAAAAGCCCATTTAAGAAGGTGTCATACAGGGCCTCGGTGTCCCATTGAGTAGCCGCTGCCAAGGTTCGGAACTCGATGGCATAGTCATAAGCGGCTCTAGAGCCCTGATGAAGCTCCAGCAGGTGCCTCGCGGCCTCCCGACCTGCATGAGAACGATCAAAGACCCTCTTCATCTCTTCAGTGAAAGCACTAAAGGTGGTGCAGCAAAGGTCGTTAGCATCCCAGACGGCGGTTCCCCACTCACGGGCTCTATCAGTGAGGAGGGTGATGATATAAGCCACCTTAGAACGCTCAGTGGGGAAGGTCGAGGGTTGGAGCTCCAGTGACAGGGAGCACTGAGACAAGAACGAACGACAAGATCCAGGATCGTTGAAGTTGCTGGGAAAGCAGTGCAGAGTTGAGAGCTGAGACAAAGCCTGGGAGATCTGCTGGAGAGTTTGCTGTTGAGCGTTAATTAAAGCTCCTTGCTGAGCGACAGTCTGACGCAATCGGGCGTCCGAACGGGCACTAGACCTGAGCTGAAGCCGGGTTTGAAGGCTAGGTCTGGGGCGAGAAGCGTCCGCTGGGTCCGTCATGGCCACAGTATACTGTCAGGGACGGGGTAACTAACTGGAATGAACCCAAAACAGACAAATGATGCTTGAATTATGTTGAAATTCTTTTACTGGAAATATGGAGGCTTGAATGAGTAGGCACAGTGGGAGCAGAGGAGACAAGCAGCGTGTGTGTGCTTGGTGCCTGAGAGAGTGGGGAAACCTTTAGTGACGATGGAGGAGGCGGGGCTATGACGCGCGGGAATCTCCACTAACCCAGAAGTCGATTGCGAGTACTCCTCTCGGCTCCTTGCTAGCGAATTTTCGCTGCTAATCTGCGTAGCTCGCGGTGATTGGAAGGTGGGGTGTAGTGGCCGATCTTCTCGGAGAAAACAGAGGTCGGCGCGCGGCGCAAACTCTCTCCCTGATGTCCGCGAACACGGAAGTGCTCGAACGCGGAAGTGCGCGAGCCATGGAAGCAGCAACGGGCTAGAAGAATCGTCTTTTCCAGGCGGTGGTCAGAATCCGGTGATCCAGCAGCGAGGGCGAACGAATCCAAATCGTGAGTACAATTCCAAATCGTGAGAGCAACCGAGCTCATCCACGTTAATCAGTCCGATAATGATAGAAGTACCAGAGGGCATAGGCGAGAAATCCCGAAACCAGGCAGGGTCGGAAACACAGGCTAGGATACACAATGACTATTTTACACAGAGGAAACGCGAGGCACACGAGTGAGATACTGCGGCACTGAGTGGATCTCTTAGTGTGCTTATAAGCTGGAGAGATAATTGGCTGATCAAGTTCAGGTGTGCCTCCTGTGGCTGATCAGTCTCAGTGTCTGGAAGTGCTCGGTTGATCAGGCTGACTCGTGACACTAATTTCTTATGCTGTATTAATTTTCACGGACAGGAGTGGATGTTCAAGGAAGATGGGTGTGTTGCTGAGTTTTTTAAGACGTTCCGGCGTAACAAATACAAGGGCTATACCTTTATGGCACATAATGCTAGAGGGTTCGATTCATACCTTTTGTTTAACCATTTGGTGAAAGAAGGGATAACGCCTGATATCATTGCGCAAGGTGGTAAAATTCTATGTTTTAGAGATTCCAAGTTTCATCAGTCCTACATAGATAGCCTGTGTAAAGCTTAGCAGCCTCACTAAAGCCATTGGGTTTTCAGAAAAAAAAGGTTATTTTCCACATTTCTGGAACACCTTAGATCACCAAAATTACGTAGGCCCTTATCCTGAGCCTAAGTTTTATGGTGTGGATAACATGATGCCTAAAGACAGAGAAGAGTTTTTCAAGTGGTATTCAACGGTATCTGACAAAGTCTTTGATTTTAAGAAAGAGATGTGTAAACAACGTCGACATTTTGAGAAAGGGGTGTTTAGCTTTCAGAAATGAAATACTCCAAAGTACAAAGGTCGACTCTTTTAAATGCATAACAATCGCTTCTGTCTGTATGAAAATATTTAGGACCGTGTTTCTTCCTAAAAACACTTTAGCTATTCCACCGCTTGACAGTTACATCAATAGGCAGAAATCGTTCTCAACACCGTCAATTCAATGGCTCAACTACATTTCGGTCACGCAAAATCTACCCATTCGACATGCTTTGAACGAGGGTGAAGTAAGGTTCTGTAACTTTTTTTGTAGACGGTGTAGGTGGGTCAGACGCGAAAGACTTTTGAGTTTCTTGGTTGTATTTATCACGGTTGTGAAAAGTGTTTTCCCTCCTTGACCCCGCATCCTCTTAGCCCATCTCGCGCTAGCTTCGGAGATGTCCGGCAAAAATCGATGGAAAAAATAAAAAACTTGCAAGAAGTTCATAATTTACAAGTCACAGTGATGTGGGAACACGAATGGAATGAACTGAAGAAAACTGATAACCATATCATAAACTTTCTAAAGGACTTTGATTTTCCGGAGCAATTAAACCCTCGTGATGCCCTTTATGGCGGTCGGACTAACTTGTTTCATTTACATTATGTTGCACAGCCAGTTGAGAGAATCGATTGTTACGATTTCACATCTCTTTACCCATACGTAAATAAGACAAAGACATACACGATCGGCCACCCAACCATAATTTTCTGTAACTTTCAGCCTCTAGAAAAACTACTTTGGCCTTAGTAGAGGAAAAAGTTTTACCGCCTCGAGGTCTGTGGGCACCTGTTCTTCCCTTTCAGGTAAAAAGCAAACTCCTCTTTCCGTTATGCAGAACGTGTACTGAGCTTCAGCAAAAGCAGTGTAACCACTCAGATCAGGATAGAGCCCTTATTGGGACATGGGTTTCTATCGAAATTGCAAAAGCTGTAGAAAAAGGGTATAAATTTTTTTGAAGTTATTTTGATAACACATCTGACACTCTTTTTGCACACTACATTAAAATGTTTCTAAAGACAAAACATGAAAGTTCAGGATATCCGTCTTGGGTAATTGATGAAAGGACTAAACATGAATACATCAACAAGTACCTGGAAAATGAGGGGATCGAGTTGGATCCGGCATGCATTTCTGTTAATCCAGCTAAAAAATCTGTGGCTAAACTAGCACTAAATTCACTCTGGGGAAAGATGTGTCAAACACCACTTTAATCAGTGATCCCACAAAATTTCTAGAGTTCATGTTTTCTGATATGTATAACATGAATCAGTTTTCTTTTTTGAATGATGATGTTGCAATTGTGCAATGGCGTTATGCAGATGATAGAACCTGGGAATGCTAATGTATTCATCGGCATTTTCACAACAGCATAAACAAGACTTGAGCTCTACAATTTTATTAATCGATTACAGGAAAGTTTAACGAGCAAATTAGATGACGAAGATCAAATAGCTGAATACGTCAGCGCCAGTCCCAAAACATCCGGTTACAAAACAACAATGAAAGCTAAAGGTATCACTTTAAATTACAGCAATTCTGAAGTAGTCAATTTAAAATCACTGACAGACCTGGTGGATAATCATGTAAAGAAATCCGGATCAAACTAGTCAGCTTATAACCACGCATAATCAAATTGTGCGAGGTAAAAAGGGTTTTCATTTGAAAAACAAGCTACAGTTGAAAAAGTTCAGGGTTGTGTATGATAAGCGTGTTTTCCTGGCTGACTTTACAACGCTCCCTTAAGCTATTAAGACTCTTTATGTGTATACGTTTATGTGTATAATTGTATATATGTATATATGTATATATCTGATTTATGCTTTTGTTGTGTTTTAAAACTTGATCGAACATGAATGTCTCTGCTTTTGATGCGAGGATGCGAGTGCCTTTTTCTTGTATTGTGTGCGGTCCCAGTAATAGTGGAAAGTCTTATTTTATAAAAATGTTGTTGGAAAACTGTGAAAACGTAATGTCGTCAGTTCCTGAAAACATTGTATGGTGTTACACATGTTGGCAACCTCTGTACAATGAATTGTTGGGGAGAATAAATATAAAATTTCTTCAAGGAATCCATGATTCTTTGTGTGATGATGAACTGTTTCCCCCTAGCAAAACAAACTTACTGGTAATCGATGACTTGATGGAATCTGCGAGTAAAAACGCCTTTAATAAATACACACATCATCGCAACCTGTCAGTTATTTATTTGGTTCAGTATCTCTTTTTTCAAGGCAAGCCAAGTAGAACGATCGACCTGAACACCAACTACATGGTTCTTTTCAAAAACCCTAGAGACAAGTTACAGATCAGCGTAATAGCGTCTCAAATGTATCCCGGTAACAGCAAGTACTTTTTAGAATGTTTTCAAGATGCCACTTCTAGACCTTACAGGTATTTATTTGTTGACCTGAAAGCACAAACATAATATGATTAAATGAATAGCCTTTAGCTCTGTGACATAATGTTGCCCGCAGCATACTGAAGTAAAGTTTTGAACTTGTACAGGGTTATATTTTATAATGCTACAGTTCTTCTGCAAAAAATCATTAATCGAGTGAGGATAGAGTTCATAGTCTGTCGGGTTTCCGTACGAGTCAAAAAACTGTGCGGACGACTCATCATTAAGGCACAAAGCTAACCAGTGTTCGCCCGGCATGTGTCTCGGGTCCGTATTCACTATGAACATAGCCGGAAACTCAGTCAGCGTATTCATAGGTATGTCGTCGCAGGCCACCACTCCGTGAAATATTTTATCTATTTTAGGACAACTTCTCATAACATCCGTTAGTTCTCTTGTGTCCATTTCTTCACTGGTAATCAATCAGCACGTTTCTTCGGTTATTATTTTCCAAAATGCTGTCAAAACTGGCGTAAACGATCAGATTTACCGTTCTCGGAAGGGCCTATCGGAATCTGAGTTCCAATTTTTCAAGACTTTATCAATGATAAATGTTGCCCGCAATCATCATCCAGATTCAGGTTGAACGCAAACAATGTATATTCGTTCATGTACTCCGACCTATTGATTGCTAATGCATGATCCTTTAGTTGTTTTCCTGATGCTAAAATTAAAGAGTGAAATTCACGGACCACATTACCCGTCTGGAAGACGAGTTGAAATGGATTTGCAGGGAATTGTGTTCCATCTACACAAAGCGCCATAAATTCTGTGTCAAAATGTTTAAAATTAAAAGGATTTTTGTTATACGCTCCGCTAAATGCGTCATTGTCCACCATTCCAAAAATTACAGTTTTAGGTAACAGTCCGAGGAAAAGATTCTCTTGTGAACAAATGCGGCTCCCTGCGGCTAGACTGAAAGTCTTCATGCAAACTCTCTCGATAGGGTACTTTGCTGTAGCGGTAAGTAGCGCTTGTGCATGACCGAGTTTTACTACTGGAGAAACGGATACTTTCTTCACAAAAAGAGACGCGCTGATAATTTTCAGAATGAAATTGGTATTTCCTTCCTTCATTAAACTGCAAACCATTTTAATCCTTAAATCAACGCCGTTCAGTAAAAGTTTTTCCTGAAAAAATATATCTGAATTAATGTATCCAATCAAGTCAAAGGTGTTGCTATCAGCAAACTTGGCCCTTTGTTTAAGACCTTTGTGTGCATCCATATGCCCTGCTGTGTCTTTGTAGAACAGTCTGGAGGAAAATTGTGTTTCCGATGTATCTTTTCCATAGTTTAGAAGACTTTTCCATAGTTGAGAAGACATTCAAAGGTACGGGTATGTACTGCTAGATTGAGAAATCAGTCGGTCGCCGAGCATGACATCCACTTGTGAAAAAAGCGATGCTATAGGGTAATTAACGACCCCAACCTTTGCATCGTCGGCCATGTTGGTGCCATCAGGATTAAATATTTTACAGGTCAGATGTAAAAAGGTGTTTTTGATGTCTAAATAAGATTCTGAGGTTCCTGGTATGTAGAATTCTAAAGGCGCATTGTCCGACAGTGCGGAAAGCGGAGGAATTTCAATACTCATTTGGGTATAACGTAGTGTGAAAATATCCAATTCTGACTTTGTACACTCTGGGGACAGACTGTGTAAGAAAGCCATTTTGTAAAAAATGTTTAGCTGCTTCCTTTTGTGAGAGATTCGGTGAGTCTTGCTACCTCTGCTTCTTTTTCACACTGGTCTTGATTTTAGTTACCTTGCGCCTTTTATTAGGAATTATGTGACGTTGACCCGGAGGTCTTTTAAGATTGCTTACGCGCAATCATTGCAAGACCCGATCCATCTTGATTCTGAAATTGCATCTTGTTGATGAAGTTGCTCACTACATCATTAAAATACCCTTGGCAGCCGTTTTTAAATGAGGTTTAGCAATAAAGAATCCTCTTTTGATGAACGGAACCGCCATTCTAAAAAGACTCTTGAACAGACCTCCTAGATCCGCCCCATACATGTTGGGGGCGCCATAAAATCCGGGCATCCCGTTTCCCGCTTGCGTCATGTAATTTGGCTTGTCGTAAGTCATAGTGACTACTTTATTGTTTTCCCCTGTAATATGTACGCATCTCAGTAACGGGACAAAGCTGTCACCGGCTCATTGATACTCGATAATGTCCATATATACATACATTGTGTAAAAACCCACATGGATATTGGCAGGATTTGGCGCTTCTAGATGGCTGAAAGTCAACAGGTATCAATCCGAGTATGTAGGCTAAGCTTCCGCTGGTTTTGAATGTATATGGTTTCAAGGTGTCCAAGCGTATTTGATTTTTCATATGGTTATAGGATAACTCCATGTCAAGTTTCAGTCTTTTTATAGATTTGTTAATTTCATTAACTAGTTCGTTGATACTGTTATAATACCCATAACTGATATTTAAAAAATGGTTATGTATTTTATTTCCCTCTTGCAGAGTAATGTAACATAGAGAATTTTGCAGTGATAATGAGTACCAACTATGGACATATTGAACCTCTGAAAGTGCTACCTCCCATTTACCTTTGAGATCGATTGGTTTGGCTAATTTATCTGTATATTAAGAAATCTTGTTATTAGGGTAAATATCCAGCGATGCGTTGCTTGGAAGAGTTAAATAGAACCCGCTCTCTTCCATGGTTAAACGGTTATAGATTTCTATTTTGCTCGTCACAGTCTTTTTTAAGCTCAGCTGATATGTTAACCACGTCTTTGGCAGCAACACAGGAATTTAATTTATCAGGCCACCCCACCCACTTCACCAGACAAACTTTTTTTCGGTTTTGGATCTTGACGGACAAGATTTTCTTTATTTTGAATGCTTTGTCTTTTCCAATGATAATCTTTTGTAACTCGGGTTCATAAAATGTGCCCTCAATTTCTTGATTATCGTAATCACGTAGTTTATATACCGGAGGATCTCTCGGAATCCGCTCCGAAATTGTAAAATATTCATCAGTAAAGTTTTGCTCATAGCCTTTCTCAAACTGCCTTTTTAAACAAGAAATACTAACGGTATCACTTGAACTTAAATTTTAGTTTCTTTAGTTTCTGTGTTCATAGTCCATAGATGGTTTTAAATACACTAAAAGAATAGGTTTTGTTTACCTCCGTAGGTTTCATTTTAATGCTGGAATGGCATGTAGGCATGAATCAAATCCTGTACTACATCAGTGTATTTTTTCGTGTTAAAAGCTGTGAATTATCTCCACATCCTAGTCTTTAGGGTTCTGTTGAATCTTTCCCTCACCGAAGCCTTTTGCCTCGTACCAGTGGCAAAGTGTGTAATGTTGTGTTTTTTCATTATGGTTTGAAACTGTTTGTTGAAAAACTCCTTCCCTTGATCAGGTTTGTAGTTTTTTGGGTATTCTTGCTTGCTTCAGAATACAGTAAAAAACTTTAGTGACCTCAGTCCTTAGTGAGCTCGGTCTTGTTTTACAGCACCCGCACCCAAGCATACTTGGATAAAATATATATACATGTTATCATAAATGCGTTGTCATTACTACCTGACAAGTTGCTCATATCAACTTAATCAGCTTGCCGTTGTTCATCCATGTTTTTTACAAAAACCTTGTTGTTTTTTTTTACCTTTGTATATACGCGATGGTGAAGCGGTGACACAATTCCTGGAAGGCGGAGATGGCGGCAGAGTTGAGGGTGAAGGGGTGAGAAGATGGTCGTGTCAGGGTGGTTAAACCGTTGAAGTTGCTTGAGGGTCTTGGGTAGGGGCCAATGACGCACAACTTCCAGTTTCTGCGGGTCCATGGCCACACCCTGGGGTGAGATAACAAAACCCAGGAATGTGGTGGAGCGCTCGTGAAAAGCGCACTTCTCCAACTTACAATACAGTTGATGGGCGAGCAATCTCTTGAGGACCGCCCTGATGTGTTGGACATGTTCGTCAACAGTCTGGGAGTAAATGAGGATGTCGTCTAGGTAGACGAACACCCAGCGGCCTAGCATGTCTCTGAGAACATCATTGATGAATTGTTGGGATGCAGCAGGTGCGTTACAGAGTCCAAAAGGGATGACCAGGCTTTCATAGTGTCCTGTGGGGGTGATGAAGGCCGTTTTCCACTCATCACCCTCTCTAATGCGCACCAAGTTGTAGGCGCTCCGGAGGTCCAACTTAGTAAAGATGGTGGCACCAGAGAGGGCGTCCAGGGCAGAGTTGGTAAGCGCCAATGGGTGTCGGTTCTTGATGGTGATATCTTTGAGCCCCCGATAATCGACACATAGATGTAAGTCACCTCCTTTTTTCTTTTCAAAGAAGAACCCCGCTTTGGCAGGTGAGGAGGAGGGCCGGATGGTACCTTGGCGAAGGGCGCTGGAAACATACTCCTCCATCGCCTGCATCTCGGTGGAAGATAGTGAGTAGAGATGGCCACGGGGCAGGACGGAACCTGGCTGAAGGTCAATTGCCAAGTCGTAAGGACGATGAGGAGGTAGGTGGGTGGCACGTCGTTTACAAAACACTTCAGCCAGATCCCGGTAAGGCGTCGGGATGCTGTTGGTGTTGACTTCTGGGGCCTCAGGCTCCCTAAAACACGTCCCAGCCCGGGCCCGTAGGCAGAGTTCAGTGCAGGCCGGCCCCCATTGTAGAATCCGGTTCTGTGTCCAAGAAACAAGTGGGTCATGCTGCAACAACCACGGGTGGCCGAGGATGATGGGAGGAGATGAGATGGAGGTGACATAGAATTGAACCTGTTCTTCGTGTTGGTTGATGATGAGGGTGATTGGCTGTGTTCGAGAGGTGATAGAGCTGGAAGAGAGGGGCCGACTGTCAACAGAGGTGATGTTTACGGGCTGAGATAATGCCTCAATTTTTACCCCCAGTTTTTTGGTGTAAGAAGAGTCAATAAAGTTACCCGTGGCACCGGAATCGATGAACGTGGTACTTTCGACCCGTTTGTGGCCAAACTGGAGGCATGCTCATACTGTGGTGTGCTGCCGATCCACAATATGCGCAGAGACCCTCTCTGAAGCGGCGTTCCCGTTCTGCAGCGGTTAAGGAGGCGCGTCCTAATTGCATGGGTTCCCCGGCTCCGGTGTCAACCACGGCGGTAGGTGGAGTACCGACTGATTTGGTAGGTGCAGTTGCAAATGAGGAGCAGTTGCAGCGAGCTCATCCTTGATGCGCGCAGCCAGTCCCTCTTAGTAGGCTGTCCAGAGGGCGGCGTCTCCCCAGTCGGTCTGGACAGCCAGGGTTCGGAAATCTGCCGTGTAGCAGCTCACAGACGAGCCTCCCTGCCGCAGATGATATAACTTGGAGTCGGTCTCCACCTCAGCAGCAGGATGTTCAAAAGTTAGCTTTAGTTGATGGGTGAACTCTGTGTATGAATAGGCGACATCTGAATCCGAGCGAAGGACCGCCGTGGCCCACTCAGCTGCCTGCCCGGATAGCAACGAGACGAGAAGTGCAATGCGCAGTCGGTCTGTGGAGTATCTGGTGGAATTAAACTCAAACACAAGATCCAATGATGTTAAAAACACACTGCATTTCCCATCCGTGCCATCCCACTTATCTGGTAGAGCTATGAAGACCTCAGAAAGAGAGGGTGGTGGCGGCGCAACAGCCGCTGCGACGGGCATGGCAACTGCGGGCTGAGCGCCTGCCCCGCGGAGGGTCACGTTTTCCTGCCTTAGCTCCGCGACGTCTTGGATGCCTTTGCGGAGAACCGCAACTTCACTACGGAGCTGATTGATCAGCTTAGCATGTTGGTCAACCACATCGCAGAGGTGAGCGTAATCCGCTGGGTTTACTGCTGTTGGCTCAGTCATTCTGTCATAAACACACGGAGATGGACCAGAAAACTAGCAGTTAGCCCTGTAGCGTGGATGGTAAACCCAAACGCAGAAGTAGCGCGAGCAGGCAGGATAACCACGCTGTTATTTTTAGAACTCTTCTGATGCGAGAGCAAGAGTCTACACAAATAAACTCGCGTTCTAATAACACACACTCAATCGAAAGCAAAACCCAAGAAAGTGAGTACTCACGATTAGACACAGCATCGGCGATAGCATGGGCAAACTCAATGACTGAGCAATGTGTGGAGCCATCTTGTCTCCTTTTATGCTAACGACCGGACTACCGGACTACTTCCAGGTCCTCGTGCAGGTCGGGTTAGGAGTGCGCATGACACCGGTTTATGTAGAGTGTATGCACCTGCTCTGCTAACCAGTTTTTTTTATCTCAGTAACGTTAACTCTTTTTCCTATTTTCTCAATGATTGCTCTTTGCAAACTTTCAACACCACCATACGATCCTGGGTCTGACGGTGTATAATATACATTCTTCAACAAACGCTCAGTCATTTTGAAGTATCAGGACAAGAATGACCAAACATTGGAGTAGACTATTCATTTATTCTCAGGTAACGTATAATGTAAGTAAGGTTTACATTTTGTACATTAAATATTCAATCAGATACTTAAAATTATTAGAAACATTAACATTTTCTCTTCTAAATTACTCTTTAAGTAATTTAGAAACACATCGGTTACATAGGTTAAGATGTATAATACATAACTAGTTTTGCAGTCAAAAGGATGACCAAAGCATGGTGGTCAGTTCAATCTTCAGGCATTTCTTGCAGTCAGCATTAATGTAGCACGTTTTGTGGTTTCCCATGTGTGTGGCTTGTCAGGTGGCTCGAGGGATGAGTGAAAGGTCCAAAAATCGATCACATCTTCAAAGACTTCTTCACCACAGATTTCGCCAATCGGACACAGCAGCTTCAGCGATGCCTTGAATTTTTCCAGGGATGGTATGTGGTTGATTCCACACAACTTCAGAGCTCTTGCTAAAGTGTATTTCATCCACGGTTTAAACAGTTTTTTTTCGGAAACCTGAAGGCGTTCATGTGCAGATAGTAGTTGTCAGGATCGAACAAACACGTGTGCTGGAGTTGACTTAGGTGATCAATCGCACATCCGTGGCAGTTGTCTTTCAGATCCTGATCAATAACTCTGTCCAACAGCTCCCCTGTCACCACACGGATGATGGCTAAAGGGGTCGTGGATAGCCGTCATGTTCATCATCATCGGTTGGCAGATAGGTGAGATTTCTTTTTCCTAGTCTTTCGCCGGCGCTTTCACATTCTTCAAATCCTGAGCAGGCTGCCTCGGTAGCGAGTGAGTTGTAAAAAATGGGTCTGTATTCACAAGCCATACTGTTTTGCTGGTGCTCAAAAGCTGATGCTCTTTAACAAGATCGTAAGTCTTCTTATACAGCGAAGGGGGAGGAGTCCATAGGGTGTGTATGTGTGTTTTGCAGGCGGCGCGTTGTTCCGCTAGCCTTCCGAGCGGAACAACGCCTTCCGGGCGTTGTTTCACTCGGAAGGCGAGGTGATCAGAATATATCAGCCAGTCTTAGCTTTATTTCAGATGTTTCTTTGTTTCTTTCCAACTGTAGAAATAAGTCATCAATTTGTTTAAAGCAGCATTGAAGCTCTTCCCAGCTAGTTCGTCATACCACACACAACCGCTGTGCCTGTTCACTTCTAACCTGTCATCACCAAAAAAGACAATGTAGCAGTGCAGCGAAACCTCATTCATAGCAAAATTTGTTAGTTTCATGTGATATGTGTCCTGTGGAGATGACTTGGAGATGACCATTTACCTTTGAAAGCCTCTGGTGAAAACACATCCAGTACTATGTAATATTCAAGGTCCACCATTTACTTAAAGGTTACATACACCATTTACTTAAAGGTTACACCATTTACGGAACTTTTTCCAATTAATCTGATCAAAAGTTATTCTCTCTGTAGCTTTACTCCAGTGTATGTGTCCTGCTTCCGATAACTTAAACGTAACGGCTTCTTTTCCTTTGCTGAAAACGACGCCGGCAGTACTGTACATCTATTCGTCAATCCCCAATATTGAATCTTTTCATGCTCTGAAAATGTTTGAATAGTGGTCAAAGTAGCCTTAGACTTTTTCGGTGCATCTGGACAAGCAGCCATAGTTGAACACTTAAAAATCAACATTATTCCTTACCCAAAGCGGCCATATTTGAAAGGAAATTGGGTTTTATGTGGAAACAGTTACTTTAATCTGATTGGTCAACAAGACTTTTAGAAGGCAGGGGTGGTTGTAAACACCCTTAATGACTTGAGCCGTCAAAATTAGGTTTACATTTTGTATATCCCAGAGGAAAGAAAAACATTTACTTTCATGGGAAAGGAGACAGCAAACTTCCTTAATGACTTAAACTTGTGAAAACTATTAAGAGACAACTACCCTTAACACCCCCTTTGACCTATCAGCAATCAATCAAAATTTGACGTTTTGTATATCCAGAGGAAAGAAGTAAAATACATTAGTGTTCCGCAAGACGAGCAAAATTTTTTAATACATTTTTATTTGAAAAACAAGTAAGTCTTGGTTTACGAGTGCCGAGTATCATGTATCACGCATGCACCTCTTATTTTGACACAGAGCGTCACTCTTGCGCTGCGGAATTGTGTGTAATTGTCTCCCTTGCTGGGTCTTAGTGCTCGTCTCTTACTTGTATAATCAACATCTCCCTCTCTGTTTCAGTGTCTCCTATGTGTGTGGGCACGCATAATTTCACACCAACACACACACACACCGACACATGCACACACACTCTCTCACCTTTTCAACCCCCCCGGCTTGCAAACACACAGAAACTCTGCTCGTCTCTTATTTGTGTGTGCACGCGTAATTTGACACCGACACACACGCAAACGCATACACCCTGACACACGCAAGGTGCTGATTCATTTGTTTTGTTTTTGTTTTTTTTACTTTACAGCAGTGATTCCGTTGTATGCCGTAGTATGCTCAAACCAGGTCAGGAAGAAAAAAAAATTTCCTGTTAAAATGGTGTTTCCCTTGTGTGTGTGTGTGTTTGTTGTGAAACTTAAAAAGTGATTCCGTTAGTATCCGCTCACGCCAGTCTCAGAGAGATTTCTTTTTTCCCATTAAAACGGTATTTCCGCTGTGTTTGTGTGTGTCCATTTGTTGTGAAACTTAAAAAGTGATTCCGTTAGTATGCGCTCACGGCAGTCTCAGAGAGATTAAATTTTTTTTCCTGTTAAAACGATGTTTCCATTGTGTGTGTGTGTGTGTGTGTGTGTGTTGTGAAACTTAAAAAGTGAGGTGGGGAGAGGGAGGAGGAGTGTTACTGTGTAAAACGAGGCGAGGGAAGGGGCTAATTCCTCACACCCACACACAGACACACACACGGCGCCTGCGCGCACCAACGGTGCGGGATTTATTAGTACTTTTTTTTAAGGTAAATTGCAGGTTAATTTGGTTTATTTTCACTTTATAGATTGTATTAATTATTTTTATGTATTTATTTTTTTGGGCTGTGGAACGAATAATTTGAAATGATGATTTGGTTCATGAGTGTTTTGGAACACGAGCCCACTTCCAGAATGAATTATGCTCGTAATCCAAGGTTCCACTGTACTTTCATGGGAAAGGAGACACCAAACGTTCTTAATGACTTAAACATGTGAAAACATTTTACTTTCACAGGAAAAAAAAAAGACAACAACATTCTTAATGACTTAAGCAACTCTATAAAGAAACAACTACCCCTTAATGAACCTTCCATATGTCACCTTTGACCTAACAGCAATATAGTTATGATTTTATGATGACCTTTGACCTAACAGCAATATAGTTGTGATTTTATGATGACCTTTGACCTAACAGCAATCAATTGTTAAATATTATGTTTTACACCAACCATACCTCTCTCTGGTAACAGTTTCATGATTCTTGAAATTAAGGGCAATATGTATAAAAAAAAATCTCTCTCTGTAGAAAGATTCCTACAATTGTATGACGGACAACTAAATGTTTTCACTTGACCTCTTGTCAAGTTTGCTTAGGATGAACTCTACTTAAATGTTCAAAGCATTAAGTGTCTTAAAACTGCATGGACAGTTTAGATGTGGGCATGAGTAACGTTGTCTGTGGTGGTGCTGTAGTCTTAAATGTCTACTCAATAAATATACACTGCACTCCTTGCACCTCAACATATCAGTTACACATAACAGTAAAAATCAAGCACATCTGGGCATAATATTTAACCTGTAACCTGTTTCCTATCTTCCCTTCTTCACCTTCTTTGATCTTACACAGCTTACCACTATATTTATGCACTAAAATATTAAGTCATAAACCTGACACTAACAGATGTCTCTCTGTTCATGCAGTCAATCTTGTTCGTTGAAGTCAGGACACACAGAACAGGATGGCGAATGGAGGTACACTTGTAAGAGGACACAGGATACAAAGTTCTGTGATAAATTGAGAGAGAGAAGAGAGACAGGATAAAGGAGGAATCAATTCTGTGTTATTTAATGACATCACACAATCTTAGTAAGGGAGCTACAAATGTTAAAGGTTAATAACATGAATAAAATGTAAACATACCATTTTCCCTTTACTCCTTTTAGTTCTAAAAAAATTTTATATATTAATTACAATTTGGTGTAAAAATGCGTACAGGTCTGGCAATCACTTACTTTAGCATGCTTAACATAAAACATGTGTAGGTGTACTTACAGATATATATGTCCTAAACTTCAAGAAACCAAAGTTGAACTTATAACGTTTCACTGCTAGTGACTACAGTGTGAGTTTTTTTACAGGGAGGATAGCAGATTGTGAAAATCCTCATCAAACGCTTTAATGAAAGTTATCACCGGCAAAAATTTTGAAATGTGGCTCGGCATTTTTTTTCTTTTCTTCCCAATTTAACCGCCACAGCCTCCCCCTCCCCTCCGTTCCCCTCCCACCACCACTTAGCGAAGTTGGGAACCGTTAGCGAGTCTCCAAAAGTCTCCAATAGCACCATAAAAATCACTAGATTTGACTCTAGTCGCTTTTTTGAAAAAGAATACTCGTTAATTAATCTGCCAAAGCCGCTACGTCAGCAAGGCTGAGTGTGTGAATGCACGTGGTGACAGTCAGATATATTAATGCACGCTAATAAAACACCCAGTAAAGAAATAAATTATCCAAAATGCCGAAGAGGTCAATAACTAAATTTTTGATAACATATCTGCACTTGTATTGTTTTCTGTTTGATGGATGATAAGGGAATAAACGCACCTTCTTCCACAGGTGATGGTTTCTCTTCAGGGACACACCGTTGACCATGGATTGACTGATAAAGATAAAATAATGAGGGGCACGTCTAAGTTGCACATTACTGCCACCCTCTGCTCTGGAAGTGTAAAGCGGAAGTGATTTGCAAACTAAACCCTTTAGAATTATGTTGTGTTGACAAATTATTCTAGTAAATTTTAAGTTGTTACATAATGTGCTAAAACTACTTGATTTAAAAATGTTCAACTTCAAAACATGATTTTATGTAGTAGACGCTACATCTTGTACTTAGGATAATGTAACAGACACCCAGGTTGCTTTTTTTTTAGTGTAGAGTCACACCAAGTCCAGGTGGCTAGGGTTAACCTCGAGTACAGAGGTCTAAATCGGCTATCCGATAAACAAAGGAGTCAGTTTTACATCTTTTTGACCTCCAGAGCAAATACCTTTCCGCAGGAACAAAGTGACCATAATTGCACTGACACTTCTGTGCAAGCTAAGCCCTGCAACAACAATCTGATTGGCCATTGGACTGAGCACCTCTACAGGGTCAAAACCATTTCGCAAACTCACCCACTTGTCGCTGCTTGAGCTTCTGCCCTTGCAGGCACTCTTCGCCATAATCTTTTCGCCGCCACACCACCAAGCGACCAAGTCATCCGCTCTTCGAGAACTCTCAACAAAACTTCACACCAGAACTTTATATTCACACCATCGGTAACCAAGCACGCATCACTGACAAAGGCAAAGAATGAGAGTGTGAGAGTGAGAGAGAGCAGCACACCACCCGTTAAGCGTGCGCTCTTGACTTGAGTTTAAACATAAAGCACATATAAATGACACATAAACCCTCAGAAGGGGTTTTCACAGCCCCATCCGTTCTCGAGGAGACGGCAGAGATCTGTTTGTTTTTTGTTTTCAGTTTTCTATAGTTTCTTTTCAGTTCTCCAATTAATAATCCCATGCTATCTCCAAACAGGAAGGTCTTCTTGTGTGTGTCATAAGCACTCTCACAGCCTCCTATTTTATTAATCCCCAAAGATGCAATGCGTAAGGGCTCTTATAAATATTATTACATCCCGTGGCATGGCTCACAAATCCATCTGTCAGTTTTTAATGATCAATTGTTCCTGGAAACAACCACTTTGATTTCAGAAGGTAACGACTTTATTGGTTGATCAACAAAGTCGTGAGGTCTGCAGAATACACCACGACTCCCAACGGTTTCTCGTTTAAATACTGCCCCTGAACAATAGCAGCCAGTTTTCCCGCGCTTATGTTAAATTCAACATCTGGGTTTCATTAAGTTTGCCCGTTCTAGGTGTTCTAGGCCTATGTGCTCAGCCTCCCACGCACGTCTCTCATTGTTTCAAACTGGGGTACCCTTTATTTCTTAAAGTAAAGTCACATAAAATCAAATAAAAGTTACTTCCATACCTACAAAACTTCTCCAGATCCTTTGGAAGATCACGTACAGTATGGCTCGCTCATCTTTTAGCTGCTTAAAGAGCCGTTGCGTATACGCAGCCATAAGGGCTGCATCATTCCACACAGCAGGCAGTCCGGGTATGAAACTCGACTGTGTAGTCAGCTAACGATCGCCCCACTTGACGAATGGAAAGAAGGTTATGTGAATACTGTACGCTACCCATAGGCATTTATTTACAATTTAAATGATATTTAAAGTAAATAAATGAATAAAAAATTAATCTACCATATCTTAAAAAATCTATTCATATATATTCTTTACTGATTACACTATGTACACTCTAAAATTGGAAATAATTTTATAATCATGGTGAATTAATAAAGATTTATTAAATGTATGGTTTTATTGCTTGTTTTGAGGCTGGTGCAAGTACATTAAATTAATATTACAGAGCTACTGGTTAAACCCTGTAACAAAAAAAAAAACATTTGCCAGAATGATTTTGATCTCTTTTAGAAGCCTGTGTTAGAAAAGTAAACCTTTCACATGGCTCATTCAGATAGTAAATGCCTCCATCTTGTGGGATTTTTCAGTCATGAAATTAAATTCTCTAGGAATTAACTGAATAATGGCAAGTGACTCGTCTGATTTACACTTTGTGCATTTTAATTGATGCTTACCATTACCATAGATTTATACAGTGCTGTGAATTTATTTATTTTGCATATTTATCACACTTAAATGATTCAAACCAGTTTTAATATTACACAATATAACCTGAGTAAATACAAAACTGG
The DNA here is from genome assembly GCA_013621035.1 of Clarias magur. Taxonomy (NCBI): domain Eukaryota; kingdom Metazoa; phylum Chordata; class Actinopteri; order Siluriformes; family Clariidae; genus Clarias; species Clarias magur. The sequence continues at coordinate 550,127 of QNUK01000207.1, forward strand.
TGTTACTGGCGGTTCGGGCGGATGTAGTCGCCGTGGGCATAGAGGCCAGGCATAGGCGCAGAGGGGTTGTTTCAACATAAAAAGTCTTTAATTGTGAACAAAAAACAAACCAACATACACATAGGGCTCTTTTCGGGAACACATGGGTCTTGTAGCAGACACAGTCTCTTTAAGCATACTCAAACTCTTCAAGCATAGTCAGACTCTTCGCTGACACGAAGGCTAAGAGATGGGGAGACACAAGAGACAGGGACGGAGCTCAAGACAGGGCAAATGCAAGAGGTGAGAGGGGAACCACACTGGAGGCGAGAGGGGAACACACTGGAGGCTAGGGGAACACACTGGAGGCTAGGAGAACACACTGGAGGCTAGGGGAACACACTGGAGGCTAGGAGAACACTAGGAACTAAAAATACAAGATGAAAGGAAACACAAGAAACACATGGCACAGTACTTACTTAAATCACAGGAACTAAAAGGTACATTTAAACAGACACATCAGACAGATAACAGAGACCATAAAAACAAACAGGAATAAAGTAAAAGTAAAACCAAACACCCACTTGACAGGATTAATGCTCGACCCAGTTTCCCAGAACAACCAGCTATTTATAACACTTTTAATGAGCTACCGCGGTTCAAGTGAGCTCCGTCATCACCTGACCGTGGTGCCTTCTGGGAAACTGAGCCGACTAACAAAACTTCAAAAAAACACAAACGCACACAGTGCCCTTACAAAATACAGTTTGTAAATGATTATTTTATTCATGAAGAGAAAAGAGCGCAGAATTCATGGTTCCATCAATTATGGCAAGTTGTCCAGGTCCTGAAGATGCAAAGCATCTTTTGGTCAATCTCTTTCTTATTGTTAAATCATAAACACTGACCTTAATTTAGGCAAGAAAGGCCTGTGTTCTTTAGATTATCAGATCTACCAGACTGACACATTTCAATTACTTTGTTTCCCATCTGTTCTTGAATTTCTTTAGATTGTGGCATGATGTGTTGCTTTTTGAGATCTTTTAGTGAGCTTCACTTTTTTAGACAGGTTCTATTTAAAAGTGATTTCTTGATTCCATAGGTCTAGTAGTCATCAGGCCTGGGTGTGAAATTTAACTAAGCATTCCAAAACATGTGGTTAATCACAGTTCATTCATGATTCCTTCCCTTTAATTTCCACTAATTAAAAACTGAATTTTGTATTTACTCGGCTTATCTTTGTGTAAGAAAATTTGTTTGGTGATCTTAATCATTTAAGTGTAACATATACAAGAACATTAAATATCAGGAAAGGGGTTAATACTTTTTCATAACCCTGCAGGTGCATGCATAGCTCCCAAATTTGCAGGGCATTGGTTCTGCCATTTTGTCAACACTAACAATTAATCAAGATGCTACACTAACAATAGCCCTTACCCTGCATGATTCAGGTTCTGCATATTTTAGCATTGTAGTGTTAAAATTAAACAACAGATGCGTGTAACTGTATTTATTCCAGTTGGTTCAACTGACATTTAAAATATTCACCCAAATAAACAAAAAAAAACATAGCCCAAGCACTCTGCGCCATTGCCACCCTGAGTGCACCACACAATCTGTGTGTTTTTTGAGCATGTTAAGACCTACAAAAAGCCATCGTTATCATCATAGGGCTGATGTCAGTTTGCTCCCTAAATATTTGTTGAGTGCGTTTGTGTGTGTGTGTGTGTCATGTGAGTGTGAGAGAGAAAGAGAGGTGTGTGTGGTGTGTGAGTTTGTGTTAAGTGAGAAAGAGAGAGAGAGAGAGAGAGAGAGAGATGTGAGTGTGTGTTAACATTTGTGATATAATACAATAATAATACATTTTATTTATAAGGCAGTTTATATTTGAAGCAATTCTCAAAGTGCTACAAATTAATTTGACCCGAAATTCTGATAAAAACTTATCTTTTTAAGACCAGATTTAAAAGCATCAACAGTCTGTCGCATCCTCAGATACTCTGGGAGAGCATTCCACAGTCTAGGTGCAGCTGAGCAAAAAGCCCAATCTCCCATTGTATGAAGCTTGGGCTTAGGAGGTTTCAAAAGATGTACTGACACAGAGCGGAGGCTGAGTGTGGACCTATGTGAGGTAATAAGTTATTTGAGGTAGGGAGGGGGATCCCCATAAATACACTGGTGGGTAATAATGGCAACCTTGTAATGAATTCTGAATGAAACAGGGAGCCAATGAAGAGATTTAAGAATGGGCGTAATATGGTTGTATTTACACCCTCTCTTCAGGATTCTAGCAGCACTGTTTTGAATATACAGTGGAACCTCATATTGCAAGTAACACGGTTTACGAGTGTTCTGCAAAGATTTTTAATAAATTTTGACTTTACGAGCAAGTCTTGGTTTACGAGTGCCGAGTATCATGAATCACACATGCACTCTTGTTTTGACAAAGCGTCACATGATAACAACTGAGCCAATGATTTTTCTTTCTCTTGTGCTGCAGAATTGTCGTAATTGTCTCCCCTGCTGGTATAATCAACATCACCCTCTCTGTTTCAGCGTGCCTCCGATGTGTGTGCGCACACATAATTTGGCACTGGCAAACACATGCACACACACTCTCGCCATTACACCCTGCTCTGCGGCTTCACACACACACACACACACATACACTCTCTGCTCTACACAGAAAACTCTGTCACGATTCTTTTCAAAGGTAATGTGCTGGTTAATTTTTATTTTTTTTGTCATTAGAGAGATTTCTTTTTTTCCCCCCATTAAAACACTGTTTCTGTTGTGTGTGTGTGTGTGTGTGTGTTTGTTATGAAACTTAAAAAGCGAGGTGGGGGGAGAGAGGAGAAGTTTCACTGTGTAAGATGAGGCGAGGGAAGGAGCAAAGTCCACACACACACACACACACACACAAACACACACATACAAATACATGGTGCCTGCGCGCACAAACGGAAACACTTATCTGTCAAGATTTATTTTTACTTTTTTTTTAAGGTTAATTTGTTTTATTTTCACTTTATATATTGTATTAATTATTTTTATGTATTTATCTTTTTGGGCTATGGAACGAATAATTTGAGTTTTCATTATTTCTTATGGGAAAATGCTATTTGGTTTACGAGTGTTTTGGAATACAAGCCACTTTTGGCATTTGAAGGATTTTTCCAGTAGTCCCAATGAGAAGTGCATTGCAGAAGTCCAGTTGAGACAAACTCATGGACTAATTTTTCGGCCTATGCAAAAGTGAGTGCTGAGTGCAGTTTTGCAATGTTCCTGAGGTGAAAATAAGATGTCTTACACAGATGTTTGATATAAGCCTCATACGTCAAATGAGGGTCCATTTTAACCCCAAGGTTAATAACAGATGTTGAGAATGGGATATCCTGACCAGAAAAGGTAATACTAGTGATGTTATGTCCTAACCTGGCGTGGCGTGCCTACTAAAATAGCTTCAGTCTAAGAGCTGTTCAGCTGCAGAAAATTTTTCTACATCCATGACTTTATCTCCTCCAAACAGATGGTCAAAGTGGATGATGGCAGAGTAGACAAGGAGGTTCAATTTATCCTGAGGTAAAGCCGAGTATCATGACCATAGCAATTAAATAAAATACCGTGCCATCTGATGATACAGCCCAGAGGAAGCATATACAATATAAACAAAATGGGGCCAAGCACTGAGCCCTGAGGAACACCACAGGTGACATTGTGTGTAGCGGATTTAGCCTCTCCCAGGTACAATAGGAGCCCTGTGAAACAGCCGCCTGGAACATGGCGGGTCCCATAGCGAACCATGACAAGTCCGTGCATGATCCGTGCATGTAACAAGATGTGAACAAGTGTTGTTAACAAGATGGCGCCGGTGAGGTCGGCTGCCATCGCGACTGCTCTGACCTACTTTAACTTGTTCTTGCTTTTTAAATAAATTTTTGATAACATTAAACTGGGTAATTCATCACAATTGAGTGCATTAAGTATGATAGAGGTACTCTTATTTCTATTGGTTTACAATGTACTCACAATTCGACGTTTTTAACTCAGAGCTGGCCGAGTGAGATCCTGAGGGAGAACAAAGGACGCGACACGAAGCGGCGGCCCCGAGGGAAACGAGCCGGCGTCAGGAACAGGCTGAGAGCCCGTGCACACCGCACACCTCTGCCTAGCATCCTGCTCACCAATGTCCAGTCCCTGGAAAACAAGCTTGATGACCTCAGGGCCAGGATAAAGTTCCAGAGAGACATTCGGGACTGCAATCTTCTCTGCTTCACTGAGACATGGCTGAACCCAGCGGTGCCGGACCATGCCATTCAGCTGGCAGAGTTCTTCTCAGTTCACCCTATGGACAGGACAAGGGACTCGGGGAAGACAAGGGGAGGTGGCGTGTGTTTAATGGTGAACAGCAGCTGGTGCAACAGCGCGAGCGTTGTTCCTCTCGCACGCTCCTTCTCGCATGCTCGCTTCGAGGCTGCAGCTAAAGATGCTAGCGATGCTAATGCTAGCGGTGCTAACGGCTGCAGACAGGAAGTCATTGCCAGCACCGGAAACGCGTTCATCATCTCCGAGCATGATGTGAGGAGAGCCTTCAGGAGAGTGAACACCAGGAAAGCAGCTGGACCAGACGGCATCTCAACCTGGAACTTCTGTCCATCAAGTGTCGTCCTTTTTATCTTCCTCGGGAGTTTACATCGGTCATAATCAGCGCCGTTTATATTCCACCACAAGCAGACACTGCCTTATGCGAGCTGCATGAGGCTCTCACTCAGCACCAGTCACAACACCGGGACGCTGCGCTTATTGTGGCGGGAGACTTTAACAGTGCCAACCTCAAACGCGCAGCGCCAAACTTTTATCAGCACATCACCTGCCCGACCAGGGGCGAAAGGACACTGGACCACTGTTATACATCAGTTAAGGACGGCTACAAGGCACAATCTCGCCCACCGTTTGGTAAATCCAACCATGCCGCCATGTTCCTTATGCCAAAATACAAACAAAGGCTCAAACAGGAAGTTCCGGTTCAGAGGGAGGTCACGCGCTGGACGGACCAATCGGTGGCCGCGCTACAGGACGCACTCGATGATGCAGACTGGGACATGTTCCGGAACAGCTCCGATGACGTCAGCATGTTTACGGAAGCGGTTGTGGGATTCGTCGGGAAACTAGCGGATGATACCGTACAGAAAACGACCATCAGAACGTTTCCCAATCAGAAGCCGTGGGTGGATAAAACCATCCGCGACGCTCTGAGATCTCACACCGCTGCCTACAATGCGGGACATGCGTCGGGGGTCATGGACCAGTACAAGGCTGTATCATATAACGTCCAGAAGGCGGTGAAAGAGGCGAAGTAGCGCTATGGACTCCCAACAGAGTGACTCTAGGAGCCTGTGGCAGGGACTAAGGACAATAACGGATTATAAATCACCAACATCCGGCATGACGAACGCGGACATGACTCTGGCAGATGAGCTGAACACCTTTTATGCTCGCTTTGAGGCTGCAGCTAAAGACGCTAGCGATGCTAATGCTAGCGGTGCTAACGGCTGCAGACAGGAAGTCATTGCCAGCACCGGAAACGCGTTCATCATCTCCGAGCATGACTTGAGGAGAGCCTTCAGGAGAGTGAACACCAGGAAAGCAGCTGGACCAGACGGCATCTCAGATTGAGTCCTCAGAGCCTGTGCAGACCAGCTTGCACCTGTGTTCACAGAGATATTCAACCTCTCCTTATCTCAGTCGGTGATCCCTACATGCTTCAAAGAGTCCATCATTGTTCCTGTTCTGAAGAAACCCCATCCTGCTTTCCTCAATGATTATTGACCTGTGGCCCTCACATCAGTGGTGATGAAGTGCCTTGAACGGCTGGTCAGAGACTTCATCATCTCTTCACTACCAGACACACTGGATCCACTTCAGTTCGCGTACCGTTCAAACCGCTCCACAGATGATGCTATTGCTCATCTTCTTCATACATCTCTCACACACCTGGACAATAGAAGGGGGAATTATGTTAAAATGCTCTTCATCGACTACAGCTCAGCATTTAATACCATAATTCCCTCCACACTCACCACCAAGCTGGAGCACCTGGGACTCAGCTCATCCTTGTGTCAGTGGATCTCCAACTTCCTAACTGACAGACCACAGGCTGTAAGGATGGGCGGTCATGTCTCTGCCTCCATCACTCTCAGCACTGGAGCACCACAGGGTTGTGTTCTGAGCTCTCTACTGTACTCTCAGTACACACACTACTGCGTAGCCTCTACTAACTCCACCACCATCATCAAGTTTGCTGATGACACCGTCGTGGTGGACCTGATAACTGACAATGATGAGACGGCCTACCTGGAGGAGATTGGGAATCTGGAGCACTTGTGCCATAGGAACAATCTCCTTCTAAACGTCAGCAAGACGAAGGAGTTGGTAGACTTTAGCACAAAGCAGGAGAGGAACTACCAGACCCCTGTCATCAACAAAAGCCCAGTGGAGAGAGTAGACAGTTTCAGATACCTCGGTGTCCACATCAAGCAAGACCTGTCATGGTCCTGTCACATCAACACCATGGTGAAGAAGGCCCGACAACGTCTCTACCACCTCAGGCGCTTGAGATACTTTAGACTGCCCTCCAAGGTACTCAGGAACTTTTACTTTTACTACTTTTACTTTCTCTATGCACCATAGAGAGCATCCTGATGGGAAACATCACAACCTGGTTCGGAAACAGCACGATGCAGGACAGACGAGCTCTACAGAGGGTTGTACGATCAGCTGAGCGCATCATCTACACTGAGCTCCCTGACCTGCACTCAATCTACAGCAAGCGTTGCTGGACCAAGGCGAGGAAGATCGTGAAGGACTTCAGCCACCCCAGTAATGGAGTGTTCTCTCTGTTGAGGTCAGGAAAGCAATTCCGCTCCCTGAAGACCAATATAGAGAGACTGAGGAGGAGCTTCTACCCGCAGGCGATACGGTCTCTCAACCAGCTCACCAAACAGTACTGACTATTCATTGAATACGACGCGACAGAACCCCCAGTTACTGTAATCCCTCTTCTCACCTTTCATTCATGATAGGTGTGAACTTATCAAACCTGTTTCACTGATGGGTGAATTGGCAGAATTGAGGGGTCTAAAATAAATTAACAAGACCGAGCAGACGTCTCTGCCTAAAATGTATTTCTCCAGCAAAACATAAACATAAATAGAAACAAATAAGTTGGAGTTAATAGTTTAGGTAATTAACTAAATTTACTGAATATATTCAGATTTTGTAAAATAACGAAACCCGTTTCCTTCCTGGACCTTTTGTCCGCATCACAGTGAATGAAGCTCAGCACATCTACTTTCCTTGTTTTAATCTGTAATGTTTAAGTGAAATACATTTTGCATATATGCTTAAATATTCCTTTTTATTTATTGAAAGGTGCAGTATGTTTGATCTGCATTATTGCAAGAGGCGATGACTTTCTGGGGGAGTATGTCTGTGAAAGTACAAGCCGCGGGTTCACGCACGCCGATGAACAGCTTTATTTCAGTCATAAATTCACAATCACAATCAGCTATGATTTCCAGCCGTGGTCAAATAATGGATTAAATGGATATTCAATGCTGGACACAAACAACAAAAAAACATGATTATTATTTTTATAAAAAGGCCGAAGCACTTCGAGTTCATATTTGTTAAAATCACGTGATTGCAACTCAGCGCAGCTAAATTGTTGGCTTGCGTTAACATGTTCTTGAGAACAACGCGCCATCTAGTGGTGGCACCAGGTAAATGAATAAATAGAGCTTGAATGGGCATGATTACTGTGAAATCTTGACACACCTTCCTGGCAGGAGAGGGAGGGGGGACCACGGGGTCCAAAGGGAAGCCACACGTGATCCGCACGGCATTCACATGGCCGCGGCTATTTTGTGTGGCTCCTACTGTACATGCTCTGTTCTTTCAGTAACATAAGATGAGAACCAGTTGTTCACCATCTGTGAAGAAGAATGTTCTGATCAACAGTATCAAAAGCCCAAGACAAGTCCAACAGGATGAGAAGCGATGGAACACCAGCAATAGGCGACATCAGCAGGTCATTAGTGACTCTAACCAGAGTTCTTGCATGGTTTCTTATTCGGTGTATACACTAGGGTGCACATTTTTACATTGTCCTATAAAAATGAAATAAAGGCTGATGCGTGATTGACTTGAACCTGATATCTGGATTGGAATCAAAATACAGAGTCGCTGCTGTAAATCGGTCGAGGAAACTCTTTTACATTTAGAACACTAGGACACAAGTGCTGGGATGGCAAATGGGGTAGATCCGCCCCGATGTCAAGTCAATTAGGCTTTTATTGTCATTTCAACTATATACAGTTAAAAAATTAATGTAGGGCAGCAGGGGTGTAGCACAGAGCTCTGGACCCTATACATAAGTGTTGCCATTTTGGCCCCTTTTTGCTGGGCTAATCAGGCTGGAGTGTGACAATTGCTTTGGACTTCAACATTCTACGGAGACAAAGCTTATTTACAAATGAAAAGCATTCAATACTGTTGATAATCTTACAAGCACATGGAAGCACAACTGATATTCACAATGTGCTATGGTCAGAAGAAACCAAAGTGGAGGTGTGGAGACTGGAGGAGGTGTCCAGTTGAACACACTGTGTCAGGGTTGTCCAGGTGAGTCAAGCAGACTGGAGCACTGTGGAAATGGCATCTTCTTTTGACCTACTGGGGCGAAGGCAAATTGTTATGGAGCCAGAGAGCATGTCACACAGGCTTTAAGGTGGGTGAGGACCAGTCTTTCACAGCATTTTGCAATGTGTGAGTGGAATGGGATGAAAGTCACAGAGTTTTGCAATAGAGTGCTTTCCCACAATGGTAGCAGACTTAAAGCAAGTGGGAAAGCTGCCTGAGCCGAGGACAGACCAAGATGTCTATCCTTGAGGTGATGTGGGAGAACTGGGGAAGGTTGAAAACGAGACATGCAACTGCATTCTAGATCAGCTGCATAGGATGGGTGGTGGACAGAGGCAGACCTGCCTGGAGTAAATTGCAGTAGTCCAGTCTGTCAGGCAGAGCAATGAAGAGAAAAAGAGGAGCAGGACCCAAGTGCAGATTTACAGCACCAAAGGGGCGTGGCTTAGACGCGCTTTTGGACGAGGGGGGGCGTGGCGCGCTGGCCGTTGAGCACTTCCGTGTTCAGGGGAGAAATCCTGGTGACGTAGTACAAAGCCGGTGCAATGGGTCGGAAGCCGGTTAAATCAGTCAGCGATGCGTGTGCCAAAAAGGGGGCGAGCAGAGACGTTGTCGTGAGCCAGAGCGAGAGTTCAAAGCCAGTGAGTCAGTCAGCGATGCGAGTAATCCAAAAGGGGAGCGAGCAGAGACGTAAACGTGAAATGAAGCGAGAGGTCAAAACCAGCGGGAAAACAAACAGCGAACAAGATCCAAAAACGAGAGGCTAGAAGCGAATACAGAGAACAAGCGAGGTCGAGAACGGAAACAACTATCACGGAAGAGAAATGCGAGAAAAATGGGCTCTGAAGGCACGCAAAAATCTGGCAGCGAGACAGCGTTCTGCGCTTCCTTAAATGTCGGGGTTGGTAACCAGGCGCTTGATTTGGGAGACATGAAAGGTGGGATTTATCCGGTGCATAGTTGAAGGCAGGCGTAACCTGACAGAGCAAGGGTTGATAATCTTAGTGACAGTGAATGGGCCAATGAACTTAGGGGATAGTTTGTGTGAGATGGTCTTGATGGGAATGTCTCGTGTGGGGAGCATTACTCTATCGCTGACCTTGTATCTTGGGGCAGCCGAACGTCGTCGATCTGCTTGTAGTTTGAAGGCTTGTACTGACTTTAGGAGTTGGGACCGAGCCTTCTGCCAGGTTCTCTTGCAGCTGCGCATGAAACTTTGTGCTGAAGGGACCGCTACCTCTTCTTCCTGAGAAGGAAACAAGGGTGGTTGATACCCCAAACAGCACTGAAAGGGAGACATTCTGGTAGATGAGGTGGGAAGGGAGTTGTGGGCATATTCGACCCATGGAAGCATCCTGCTCCATGAAGTTGGGTTCTGTGACGTCAGGCATCTCAGAGAGGTCTCCAGCTTCTGGTTGGTTCTCTCTGTCTGTCCATTGGATTGATGGTAACCCGACGACAGGCTAGGCGTAGCGCCAATGAGTCTGCAGAGGCCTTCCAGAAGTGTACAGAAAACTGGGGTCCCCTATCGGAGACAATGTCAACAGGAAGACCGTGTAGCCGAAAAACGTGGAGGATGAGTAGCTCAGCTGTCTCCTTGGCCGAAGGGAGTTTAGTCAGGGGGACGAAATGGGCAGCTCTAGAGAAACGATCAACGATGGTTATAATGCAATTGTTCCCCTCCGAAGTTGGGAGTCCAGTAACAAAATCGAGGGCAATGTGAGACCAAGGACGGTGAGGGATGGGAAGTGGTTTAAGGAGACCTGCTGGAGGCTTGTTGGATGTTTTGTTCCTTACACATGTATCACAAGCTGCCACGAATCCTAAAACGTCCTCCTTCATAGTTGCCCACCAGAAGCGTTGCTGGATCAGATACAGGGTGCGGGCCCCTCCTGGGTGACAGGCCATTCTGGAGCAGTGTCCCCATTCAAGTACATGTGGGCGAATAGACTCTGGAACAAATAGGCGGTTGGTAGGAACGTTGCTTGGACCTGGTTCTTGCTCTAGGGCCTGTCTGACCAGGACTTCAATGTCCTGTTGGGTGGCAGCCACAAGGCATTGTGGTGGGAGGATGCTTTCAATGGGGGCACAATTCTGGGGCAAAGAGAACTGTCGAGAGAGAGCATCTGGCTTGGTGTTCTTAGAACCTGGGCGGTAGGATATAATAAAATTGAACCTTGAAAAAAATAAGGACCAGCGGGCTTGACGGGCATTTAACCTTTTGGCTGATTTTAAGTATTCAAGGTTTCTATGGTCAGTCCAAACTAGAAAAGGATGCTGAGCCCCCTCCAACCAATGTCTCCACTCTTCAAGGGCTAGCTTGATAGCTAGTAGTTCTCGGTCACCAATGTCATAGTTCCTTTCTGCAGGAGTGAGTCGGTGAGAGAAAAAGGAACAAGGATGCAGCTTGTTGTCTTTGGGGCTTCTCTGAGAAAGAATAGCTCCAGCCCCGGTCTCAGAAGCATCTACTTCGACAGTGAATTGGAGAGAGGGGTCTGGGATGGAAAGGATAGGTGCCGAAGTGAATCTTCGCTTGAGGCTAGTGAAAGACTCTTCTGCCCTTGTGTTCCACTTAAAGGGAACTTTTGAGGAGGTGAGAGCTGTAAGGGGAGCAGCCACGGTGCTATAGTTCCTTATGAATCTGCGATAGAAATTAGCAAACCCTAGGAAGCGTTGCAGTTCTCATCTAGAAGTGGGCGTGGGCCAGTCAGTAACCGCCTTGACCTTGGAGGGCTCCATCTCGATCATGGAGGGAGAAATTACAAACCCCAGAAAAGAAGTGGATTTCTGGTGAAACTCACACTTCTCTGCCTTGACAAAAAGTTTGTTTTCCAGCAGCCTCTGTAATACCTGGCGAACATGTGTAACGTGTTCCTCAAGGGAGTGAGAAAAGATTAAAATGTCATCAAGGTAGACAAATACACATACATTCAGGAAGTCCCTTAGAACATCATTAATCAGGGCTTGGAAAACAGCAGGTGCATTAGTCAGTCCAAAAGGTACCACTAGATATTCGTAGTGACCGGTAGGAGTGTTAAATGCTGTTTTCCACTCGTCCCCTTCCCTGATTCTGACGAGGTGATAGGCATTTCGGAGGTCCAGTTTAGTGAAGATGTGTGCTCCCTGCAATAGCTTGAAAGCCGTGGTCATGAGCGGAAGGGGATAACAATTTTTAATCGTAATTTCATTAAGTCCTCGATAATCAATGCATGGCCGTAAAGACTTGTCTTTCTTCTCTACGAAGAAGAATCCTGCACCTGCCGGTGAAGACGAAGGTCGGATGATTCCAGCCACCAGTGATTCAGCGATGTAGTGGTTCATAGCCTCCCTCTCAGGGGAGGAGAGGGAGTAGAGACGCCCCCTTGGGGGGGCTGTGCCTGGGAGAAGATCGATGGCACAATCATAGGGTCGATGTGGTGGCAGGGAGATGGCACGAGATTTGCTGAAGACCTCTCGGAGATCCACATACTCCAAGGGTACATTGGTGAGATCGGGGAGCTCCCCTTTATTGGTAGCAGGAGGAGGCTGAATAGATGCAGAGAGAAGGCATGAGGACAGACAAGCTGGGTTCCAGCCTAGGATCGTGTTCCGGACCCAGTCTATATGAGGGTTATGTTTTACTAACCAGGGGCGTCCAAGGACGATTGAGCTATGGGACTTAGGCATGATGAGAAATGAGATAGTCTCCGTGTGGTTGCCGGAAATTCTTAAACTGATGGGGAGAGTGCGAAGAGTGATGCGGTTAAGGCTGCTACCATCCAGAGATTGAACAGGAAGAGGGCGCTCAAGAGGAGAATCTTGAGGGTGTCTACAGTACGGGGACAGATCAGGTTCTGGTCGGCTCCAGAGTCAATGAGGGCCCATACGGTGTGGGTCCTATTGTTGACAGTCACAGTGACAGGAAAGCAGGAGCGAGGGGTTGAGTTAATGTCCTGTTTCTGGCCCCCTAGGACCTTCAGTTTCACTAGGGGGCCTTGCCTTTTAACGGACAGGTCTCTCGAAAGTGACCAGCTTGCCCGCAATAGAAGCATGCTCTCTCCGTGCGTCGACGCAGACGCTCTTCTGGAGAGATGTGGGCGCGATCTACTTGCATGGGTTCAGGAGCAGGTTCAGGAAGGGAGAATAAGCTGCATTCTCTGGATGTCTGGCCCCTCCCCCGTTGTCTAAGGCGAAGGCGGCTGTTGACGCGACCGGCTAAATCCGTTAATTCTTGGAAGCTGGAGGGTAACTCAAGGGAAGCCAATTCATCCTTCACAGATTCCGCCAGACCATTAACGAAGGCGTCACACAAAGCACATTCATCCCAGCCACTGGAGGCTGCCAGAGTACGAAACTCAATAGCATAGTCATAAGCGGAACGAGACCCTTGTCGAAGATTTAGGATTTGGACAGCTGCTTGTTGTCCAGTGTAGGATCGGTCGAACACCCTTCTCATTTCAGGGGTGAACAAGTTATAGTCCCCGCAACATGGAGCTTGGGCGTCCCACAGGGCAGTGCCCCATTCCTGGGCCCTACCCGAGAGCAGGGTGATGATGTAAGCCACTTTGGAGCGCTCCGTGGGGAAGGATGAAGTTTGCAGTTCTAAAACCAGGGAACATTGGGACAAGAAGGAACAGCAGGTCCCAGGATCGCCATCATAGCGAGCGGGTAAGCAGGGTTCATGAGCTGGTACAGGGAGAGGAGCTACTGCTGGAACAGGGGCGGGCGCCGGGGGCTGTGCCGGGGAAGCTGCCTGGAGGTGCTGAATTTGTGATGAAAGGCCAGCGAGGGAATCTGTAATGGTTCTCAGAGTTTGATTTATGTTTTGGAGATCCTGCTGGTGAGAGCCCAACATAGCACCCTGGCTCTCCAAGGCTGTTCTTAGTCTGTTTAAGTCTGCTGGGTCCATAGTGGACAGATTATTCTGTCAGGCAGAGCAATGAAGAGAAAAAGAGGAGCAGGACCCAAGTGCAGATTTACAGCACCAAAGGGGCATGGCTTAGACGCGCTTTTGGACGAGGGGGGCGTGGCACGCTGGCCATTGAGCACTTCCGTGTTCAGGGGGGAAATCCTGGTGACGTAGTACAAAGCCGGTGCAATGGGTCGGAAGCTGGTTAAATCAGTCAGCGATGTGTGTGCCAAAAAGGGGGCGAGCAGAGACGTTGTCGTGAGCCAGAGCGAGAGTTCAAAGCCAGTGAGTCAGTCAGCGATGCGAGTAATCCAAAAGGGGAGCGAGCAGAGACGTAAATGTGAAACGAAGCGAGAGGTCAAAACCAGCGGGAAAACAAACAGCGAACAAGATCCAAAAACGAGAGGCTAGAAGCGAATACCGAGAACAAGCGAGGTCGAGAACGGAAACAACTATCACGGAAAAGAAACGCGAGAAAACTGGGCTCTGAAGGCACGCAATAATCTGGCAGAGAGACAGCGTCCTACGCTTCCTTAAATGCCGGGAGAAATTATTTGTGAATGGGATGCCGGTGTGTAAAGGGGCGGGGTGAGTGTGAGAGAGCATGACAGCCAGTAGGAAAACATAAGCACGTGAGCGCAAAGGCATGACAGCGTGGGAAAAAGGAGACGTGAATGACAGCGGTACGTGGCAGGAACGTGACACAGTCTTGAAATAACAAGGGACTGAATAAGCACCTGAGTAGCCCGTGAAGAAAGAAATGGGCGAATTCTTCTGATGTTGTAGAAATAAACGATCGAGTTAGAGAAATCGACTATCGAGTTCAGTTTTACTCAGATTGAGCTTCAGCTGATGAGCTGCCATGCAGGATGAGATGTCTGCCATACTGAGTGTATGAGGGAGGAAAGGAGACAATAAGTTATGTGTCATCTGCATAGCAATTGTATGAAAAGCCATGCGATGATATGAACTTACCAAGAGACCAGGCATGGAGGGAGAATAGTAGAGGTTCTGAAAAATACTGAGCCCTGTGGGACACCAGTAGAGAGTCTGCGTGGGGCAGATGTGGATCCCCTCCATATCACCTTATACAACCTATCTTCTAGGTTAGAAGCAAAACATTGCCACATTGTTCCACAGATTCCAAAGCTGGTAAGAATAGATAATAGAATCTTGTGGTTCAGTGGGTCAAATGCAGCTGGCTTTGCCAGAAGGATGAGGACAGCTGATAGTTTAGCTGTCCCAACAGCATGGAGTCTGACAGAAGGATAATCTCTGTAAAATGAGCCACTTTGAATCAGGATTGGTAGGGATCCTTATGGTTGTTCTGCGAGAGATTGAGAGACATTTCAGGTGATGCCGGTTGACAGTTGCTGACATCTGCTGGATCCAGGCAGGGTTCATGAAGAATAACCTTTGCCTTCTTAAAAGCAGCAGTAACATGAAAAAATGATGTGGAATGGTTGTGATGGTCTGGAGTATTGTGGGTCTAATGAACAAGTTTCAGAATCTCAGTTGACAAGTTGGAGAATTCTACTAAGGGAAAGGAGAGACGGTCCTGAAGTTCTGGTGTGGGGGTTGGGTTGGGAGCAAAGGTCTGGTGGATGGGTGCAATTTTCCCATTGTAGAATGTGGTGAAGTCATCAGCAGTCAGAGAGGATGGGGCAGAAGGAGAAGATATTGTGGAATTTGCCAGGATCATGAGGCTTCCAGCTTTTACTTGTAGAAGGCAGTTGTGGCAGAAGTCACGTCACATGAGAATTTAGAGACAAGATCTGCATTTAGCTGAGATTTCTTCCAACTTCTCTCTGCAGTTCTTAATTCTCTTCTGTTGTTGCATAATACCTGGAATAGCCAAGGGGCAGGACAAGAAATTGTCCCTGGATTAGAGGACAGATGGTATAGAAGGTACCATAGGAGGTGAGAAAAGTATCAGTTGCAGTCTCTAGTGGTAGAGAAAAAAAGGCGTCTGGATTTGGGAGGGATGATGGGGTACACAAAGGGAAGATAGAGTGAATGTTTAGGCAGAAAAAATGTAAGATATTGGAGTGGTGCCTGAAGCTGCTAAGGCCATGTCCACTCATAGCCCGGTATTTTAAAAAACTTTTTCTTCTTAGTTTTTTTAAAATAATTCTGTCCACACAACCCACATTTAAAAAAATATCTTTGTCCACATGAAAAAATCAAAGGAGGAGAGTGGGTGCGTCTTGATCCAAACCAGATCACTCAGCTGAAAGTGCTCATCCTTCCTCCGGGTATTATACACCTGGCTTGTTTGGCTTTTTGCTTTTCCAAACAATGTTTTACCTCCTCTGCCATGGAATTCGGTTTTAATGCCGATTGGTCTGGTGTTGGATGTTTGCTAATGAGCCTTTCCAGTGGTCCCTTCAGTTGTAAGCCTAGCGGTTGCGGTTTTTTGCTTTTTACTCAGGGGAAAAGGACCCATAATGTCCAGCCCCACTGTATGTCCTGGTTCTGGAACTTCCTTGTGCTGTAGCAGCCCCTTAGGTTTTGGTACAGCTCTTGGCATTTTGCGATTGTGTAAAGCTGCTTTGCGACGATTAAAATTTTTAAAAGCAGGGCCTCCGAGTGGTGCAGTGGTAAAGTGCTCGCTCTATCATCCAGAGATTGTGAGTTTGATCCCCGGGTGATCCTGTTACCTCTCTCAGCTGGAGGCCTAGAGAGAGCTGATTGCTGAGTTCTCTCAGAGGGGCAGGATGAGAGGTACATCCTGCTCCCACATTAATCACGGCTCTATCAGGCTGAAGGGGCAGATAGCGCTGTCCTCCGAGTGTGTTACTCCGCCCCCAATAGTTCGTGAACGAGCGGTTCGAAAAGATGCGGTCGGCTTTTGTCACATGGTTTGGAGGAAACACTTAATAGTCTTCGCCCTCCCGGTTGAGTGGTTGTAGTAGCCTTAATGTAGGAGCCCCCTAGTGATGGGGAGGAATTGGACACGACTAAATTAGGGAGAAAAAAAATTGTTAAAAGCGCTATACAAATAAAATTTAATTGAATTGAATATTGCCAGACGTCTTTGCGTACAGATGGCCACCATTTTTAGCCTCCCTAGGTCCACCCAATGGATTGTCATGAAAATAATGGAGGTAACTCTGGTTTAATGGTTTAATGTGGGGGACCACCAGTTGGAATTCTCTCTTAGTTTTACCTGAAAACAGCAATATACTGCCCCCTGGGGGTGTTCGAAGGAAATCTTTTGATTGGGTGCTTTGCTCGGGTAGTCTCCCAAGCAGTTGGGTGATCATAGGGTCCTTCTGTTGGGCTTGTGATATTTCATACAAGTAACTTACTGGGTAAGTCGGAGAAAGACTTGACAGATGTGATGGCTAAATATGGGGCTGTGCCCACTTTCAAGGGTGACAGAGCTCGGGATGAACCATGAAGACAATCTATTGCAGCCTCTGCGTCCACCAGGTGAGGCAAGAACTGGTTTTAGGGCAGTTAAAGGCCCAAGACAGGGCGGCATGATCAGTGAAGAAAGCGGCATGGTCAGCGACATGGTCACTGCCCACACAACTGCCAAACACTCTTCTCTGAAGTGGAGTAATTCAGCTCTGCTCCTCTTAAGGTTCAGGATGTGTAGGCTACTGCTCGTTCTCCTTCTACTGACTTCTGGGTGAGGATTGCCCCCACGCCCACATTGCTGGTGTCAGTGTCTTTTTCACAACTCTCCTACTCCACCTCCACCTGCCAGTAACTGGACTGCAGATCCAGTGCTGAACCACGAGGCACCTTCCAAGGATTCAATGATGTTGTGAATCAGCAGCATCGGATAAGCATCAGGTTTGGTCTTACTATTCAGTTTTCTAAAGTCCACACACAAAAATGGTAAGACCCATTGGGTTTCGGGAGTAGAACTACTGGAAATGACCATGGCGAAAAAGACGTTCAATGACGTGGTCCTTCAGCATCTGATCAACCTGATCCTCAATGAGCTTTTTCTTTATACTATAGGTGAAACTCTGTACGCTCTTGATCTGACCGGTGTGTCATCTAATAAGGTGATTTTGTGTGTTTCTAGAGCTGTTTTTCCCAGGATGTTGGAGGTGGTGCATGGCCATGCAGCCATTAACTTCTGCAGCTTCCCTTCATTATCAATGTCCCAAGGCTTCCCGTGGTCACATCAGTGAGTTGGGGGAGATCTGTTGTTATTGGTAAGGCGTAATATAGGTTGGATGTAGCAAAGGGGTGAGTGTGGTACCTGACAGCTGTCACAGATGAAATGGGGCCGACTTGGGGAGGTAGGAAAGGATGGTAGGTTAAACCATCTTCCATATCTTCTTTGAGCAATCTCCAAGACAGCTCCCATGGCTCTTAAGAAGTCCAGGCCAGCTATCAGAAGGAAAGCCAGGTGATTGCTCTTCATGTCAAAGGTTTTAAGCTGACATTCTGCGCTGTGCCACTTGAAGCTAAGTGTTCTTTGTGTTTTAGTTCTTTGTTTTTCCATCCACCATGATGAAATTCTGGGGAGAGAAAGAGTCGTCCCAAGGATGCTGATCACCCAGCTGCCGCCATACAGTAAAAGTGTTCTCGCATGAGCGTGTAGTACTGGTCCTGTAGAGGTCCTCGTAGTACTGTGCTGAGGGATCCAAGCAGCCCCACGCTTAGAAGTGGCCTGATTTCCAGATAATTTTCACACTGCTCGATGAAGTTGAACACTTCTTCTGTGTCGGAGGTGTCACCAAATGATGGAAACTCCAATCGGTTGGGCGGTCGAGCACAAAAGGAGCCGTAGCTTTTTCATTTGATTCTTCCACATCTCTCCTCAAGGAACAGGCTGTGACCTCTCTCTCCAGCTTTTCTACGCCCTCTTGGAAGTAGCCCTCTAACCCTGCTAAGATAGGGCCCACAGTCTGCCAAGAACTGGAAGCCACACATGCTCGCAAGAGCTCAACCACGGAACCAAACCATAATCATTGGGGCATAATAAAACTTATCGGGTGTGATAAGACAAAGCAGGGTTTTTTTTTCGTTGAGCTGCTTCTAATATATATATCTATATAAAAATTTTTAAAAACTATGTGGATGCACTACAACGAATGTCGACCATTGCACAAAATCAAGGACACCAGGACACAGACATTGACATCATTGGCACACAAGGTGACATTACAACAAGCCACACAAACACCACTGAAAACGGAATTTTGGAAAATCTTCAGTTTTCCAAAAGCTCCGTTTTCAATGACCAAAACAGCATTTGCATGTGGATGAAAGGCCAAAACAGCAGGAAAAAATCTCAGTTTTTAAAAATACCCAGCTACATGTGGACATGGCCTAAGGCTCTAGATTGTTGATTTTTGGATCAAGGGGAACCGTGTTTGGGCGCTGCCGTTGGTTTTTAATTTAACATTTGTTAAACGTTAATGTTTGAGTTATTATAAAAACTCGTAATCTGTTTCCTCAAACCAGTTTGTCAAGCATTTCTTTATTCCAACTTCTCACACTTATAATACAATTAAATCTAAGTATTTTAACATTGTAATTAATCATGATTAATCACAGACTATGACTGTGATTAACTTAATTAAAATTTTGTATCGATTGATAGCACTAGTCTTTTACAACAGTTGTTCTGTTGATTTTTTCAAGTTCACCAAGTGTTAAATTGATCTGCATTAATTTTTCTCCGCCCACATTTTTTCCCCACAAAATTGGTGGTTCAGCACTAACCTATTCTTTTTTAGTCCAGAAATTTCACTCTGCCAGAAACATTTTTACACAGCTCTTTGAGGGTACATCAGTAACACCATATTTAGTCTTAAATTAACTCTGACATTGCTTAAAAGAATTGGTGACCCAATGGGTTTGCACTATGAAGATGTGTTGCTCATTACTGTACACCACCATCCTGATAAGAAGTCGAGTGACTGAGTGAAGGGGTATGGCGTTAAACACCACAATGGCTATCTGGCATCTACCTTATCAGTCTGACTCAGGAGCACATTGTTGTTTTGTTCAGATTTCTTCACCTTAGCGAGAGTTATGACAGAACATTCAGGGCCCCTTTCAAGTTTATCACCCTGTATTTGAGGAAGAAACATGGCAGAGATGAAAAGTAAAACACAAAGAGTAAAAGATTCTGTAAAGAAGTGGTGTAAGGTGTCACCAAATACTTTTAATGTGACGTTAATGCACTGTGCATATATCTAAAAATAAATAAATAAAAAAGATGAATCTATATAAATAAAACTCACTGTTTCAATGATAACATTACAACTCATACATTGAAGGACCCAAAACAAATCCCAGAAAAATGTCAGTCAGTATGTCTGTACGTACAGAATTTAATGGAACTTTTGCAGTATTTAGATATCTGCCTGAAGTTTAACCTGTGTCAGAAGTAAAATCGAAATATTGAATAAAAGTGATGTTATCAACAGTTCCGGTTTTCCGGATTTAATAATCTACTTTAAAATAAGCTACTAATAAGATAATTGTAAACAAACACCTGCACCAATTAATTTGAAAAGGTAAACTGAATATTTTTACTGGCATTATTTTCACCATTGAAAGAACAGGGCTGAACAGCACTGATTACCAAACAGGGAGTCTATTTGGCTGACAACGAAACACATACAACTGTACATAAGGAATAAGACCTTAAATGTTACTTAAAACCTTAAATGTTTTCTTTGTATTAATAAGTTAGGCAGAGAGTTCTGACATACAGAAAGACAGGCAGACAAGTATGTGGGCTTAACCTGAAATAATAATATCACTGATTACATTAAAGATGATCAGCTTATTTTTAGATATATATATATATATTTTTTTTTACTCTTTTCCCCTCCAACGACAAGTCTTTCAGGTATTACAACTATACTTTAAGATTAAGCAATTATCAATGAACATGCTCAAGCTGGGGAGAATGCTGCTTTCGCCGTAACCCAATGACTACATTTCCCATGATGCACAGATTTGTCTTAATTACGTAATAAGAAAAACAGAAGAAGCGTCTCGTGACGGAGCGGTGGGGGGCGTGGCTTCGTTTCTCTGGGCAGCTGATAATCTAATGTATGACGGCGGTGTGAGAGAGCAGCGCGCTAACGGGGATTGTTTTTATTTTTTTTTTCCGGGTTTTTAAACAACATGGCAGACGTAGTGGACGGAGAGGACGTGCGCTCGGCTGTGCCCTCAGCGCTGCGCTCGTCACGGCACGGCTCCGGCGGGAACGTTACCGCGGGCCCGCGGCTCGTCCGCATCATCAAGTCGGACTCGGGCTACGGTTTCAACGTCCGTGGACAGGTGAGCGAAGGAGGCCAGCTGCGGAGCATCAACGGTGAGCTGTACGCGCCGCTGCAGCATGTCAGCGCCGTGCTGCCGGGCGGTGCAGCGGACAGAGCCGGCATCTCCAAGGGCGACCGCATCCTCGAAGTGTGAGTCTCGCTAAGCTCCTCCAGCTCTGACTTAGCCTGATGTGGCTAGCTAGCCTGCTATAGACGCTGTCATCTATCTATCTATCTATCTATCTATCTATCTAGCACAATATGATGTATCATTAACTCGACTTTCATCCTACAGTACCTGGTGAATGTAAATCTAACGTTACTTATTTATTTCATCTGACATTCCTCGTAAAATAGCCAAATGACAGCAAGAACTAGCTTTAGCCCTTATTTTTTTTTCTCCTACGCATATTCTGTCAAATCCCACCTCCTGCACGGGATTTGCTAAAGCCTGTGTGTCCTGCATCGGGATTGGTGCACAAGCCATTCATGGATGTTGAGCTTTAGTGGATTACAGCTTTATATACAGCTTTCCTATGCTAGCCGATCCACTAGAAAGTGTTGACATTTTAAAAATATTTTTATATGTTTAGTCGCGTGTGGTGGTTATTAGTATCCCGAAGTTTTGGTGCATGCAATACATATCCGAGCTGCTATTTTATTTCCTCCTTTGACATTTAGCTGGACGTTAATTAGCTGTTAGTAGACACAGGTAACTAATATGTAACGAGCAGTGTCACGTGATGTAACGGCACTTTTTAAAATTTATATTTTTATTAAGAGATCAATCGCTCTTGTTTCCAGCACCTGGATGGAGAGGATGAATGTGTTATACAGGACAGGAGTTACAAAACAGCCAAAAAACATTTAAAACATGTGTTTTATTATTATTATTTTTTTTTTTTCTTTCAGTTAAATATTGGTTTGCAGGTTGAAAGCTTTTGAGCTCTCTTTGAGCAGTCATGTCACTTTTACATTCTGAATATAATGCAGGCTTTGCAGCTGCCTCATTTTGGAAGAAAAGGGGGTTTGTGTCGGAGGGCCTGCCTTCATTATACATTCTGTTCACACACATAAGCAGAGTGCGCGCACACACACACACACACACACACACAGTCTCTGTCTTTCTTCAGCATCTTGCGAGGCCAGTGCAGCTGTTTGCACGGTGGTGATGATTTACAGAAAACATTGTATACGTTGCACTGAGATAAGCGTCAGGTAGGAAATGCTTACAGAATGGTTTGCATGTTTTTTTTAGTTTCTGGTCAATACCAGACCCCTGTTAGAGCAAAGGTACTTTAGGTTTTGTAGTCATGATCCACTTACTTGGCATTGCTCTGTGTCCAATGAGCACGCATTTGCATTTGGTCTACATGTTGATATTCACAAGGGCATGTCAGTGATGCTGGACTCGGTTGCCATGGTGAGGGATGCGTCTCTCTCTCTCTCTCTCTCTCTCATCAGAGGCAGGAAAGCTCAGCATCAGCTTCAGCACCAGTTTATGCCAAATAGATGGGGAAAAAATAAGGCTTTGGGGCTAGTTGGACTTAAAAATTACTCAATTTTTTCTTTTTCTTCTGTGTCTACAGATTTTCAGGTTGTTTGGGTCATGCTGGATATCATCCGAATCAGTTTGGAGAACACAGCAAAAAAAGTTAAAATTAAAATTACTTTACAGCACGGTGGTATGTTGGTTAGCACTGTGGCCACGCTCCTGCAGGATCAAGGATTTGATTCCCGCCTCTGGTCTGTGAGTTTAGTCCAGGTACTCTGGTTTCCTCCTACAGTCCTGATATCCAGGCACCCAGTCCAGGGTGTACCACATCTCACGCCCATAGTCTCCTGGGAAAGGCTCCAGGCCCCTAGCGCACCTGTCGAGGATGTGCTCTGTAGAAAATGAATGAATATGCAAAATCCCCAAACATTCTATTCTCTTGTGGTTTAGACAAACTGCATGGATCGATGTAAGAATGTTGGTGTTTATGTACAGTACTTGTATCTGGTTGTACTTGTATTTCTATTTCTGCTTGAAATGGTCGAGAATAAGGTTTAAGCATGTATGTCACCCTGAAAGCATCACAATATGATGAGGTGATGCACGACAAGTACACAAGCAGCGAATGTGCGTAAGATATGGCGAAGAAGCAAGCATTGGGAGATCTGGACGCGTCGTAGTGTGTTAG
This sequence comes from Clarias magur, assembly GCA_013621035.1. Classification (NCBI taxonomy): domain Eukaryota; kingdom Metazoa; phylum Chordata; class Actinopteri; order Siluriformes; family Clariidae; genus Clarias; species Clarias magur. Next base: position 573,127 of record QNUK01000207.1, read on the forward strand.
TATTACATATTTGATACAGTTTTAGTTTTAGACCCTGAGTGTTTTTTTCCATCCTTCTCCAAGCTGAGCCTTATGCCCTCATTACCACAGGAAAGATGGGGGGGGGGGGAAGAAACTGGTAACAAATGACTCATATCTTTGGACCAGTCTGGGGCGCGGTGTTTAGAAACCACTGCTTAAGGATACTGAACATGACTAAGTTGCATCAGAGAGAAAACCTACACAGCTGAAAATAAACTGTAAGCTCTCTGGTGCTCTTGGACGCTGTGGAAATCAGTCAAACCCTTCAACAGTGGTTCATCCTGTTTCGGATTGGAATACAGAAGTTTTCGTGAGCAAACCTATCCTGCCTGTCTTAAACCTATCCTGCATACCAAGTATCCTAGAATGCCTTTGAGAATTGTGTTATAGCTAAGTATTTTTATTTTTAAATAACTCACCCACCTTATGAGCGTGTTAAATTCTCTTTAAAAGAAAAAAAAATATTGCATTGCATTATGGTGTATTTCAGACAATATTTGAGAGAGAGAGAGCGAGAGAGAAAGAAAGAAAAACTCCTCATCCGATCGACTGCATTCCACAACACAAGCAGACTGACGTAAAGAGTGACGCAAATCCAGCAGCAGTGAAGATAGTGCATGTTTGTATGTTAACGCAAACCTGTGTCCGAACATCGCTCTCCGCAGGTCAACGCTCATCAAGACCTGAAAGACTAGTGATCATTGTTCAAGAAAAACAAGCATTCCCTAGTGAGAAGACAATTGAATTGAAAAGGAGATTAATTATATCCACCTAGAAGCGTCTCTGAACAGAAGAGGATGTTTGCCACATCTCCAGTGCGTCAGGCTCGTGACAACACATGCGTGACTCACGCGCAGGCCTTTTAATGTCAAGGAATTTTAACTCCATTCACAAGAACTAGCACTCTAGCCCGTCTATTCATTTATTCCTGGAGCTGGAGTCAGTTATTAAGATGCCTCGGGAGCTGATCGACAAACGAACCGTTATCTAGCCAGAGCTGTCGCTCGTTGTGTCAGATTAAGAAAAAAAAAGGCTGTTGTTTCTATGCGGTTGGCCTGAATAGAAGGTCTGAGAGGAGAACAAGACGAAGGTTACTTTGCGTTGGGGTGGGCAATACAGACCAAGAATTATATTGCTGTATTTTCAGGAGTCTTTTGGCTGCTCCCATTAAGGGTTCGCCACAGTGGACGCAACCCTCCCATTTTATCCAGGCTTGGGACCGGCACTTCATTCAGTGGCTGGGGTTTTTGGCATTGGCCCAGAATCAAATCCGGGCCTTTGTCATGGTAGGCGAGAACCCTGCCACTAAGCCATCAATGCCTATACGTACCACGTCAGATCAATGGGTCATAAGCATTTTTATTAACATTAAAACAGACTGCAAATGAAAAGGTATGTTAAAATAATAAACACGGTAATAAAAAGCCTATGTTAAATAAACCTCAACAACCGATTAAAATCTAATTAAACATAACAATAAAAATGTGAACATAATAACAATAATAACACTGGTTTGTCTTGATGAATTAGTTAAGATTTCTACTGATGTAGGAATCAGGTGCAGATCTGACAGAATGTCATGGAGAACAAAATAAATAAATGCATTTGATGAGTCCAAGTTTAACCCTGTTGGGCACATTAGGGTAACAAGATAGGTGGAAGAAGCAATGCACCCATCATGCCCAATGCCTACTGTCCAAGCCTGTGGAGGCAGTGTTTTGATCTGTGGTTGGGGTTTTTGATATGTGCCCAAGAAATGAGGTCAGCTGAATTCCTTGAATATACTGAATGACCAGGTTGTTTCATTAATGGATTATTTCTTTCTTTTTTTCTTCCCTGATGGCAGGGGCATATTTCATGCCAGCATTCCAGGATTCACCGGGTTCAAATTCTGAATTCTGAGTGGTTGAGGGAGCATAATAAGTAATTTTCATACATGGATTGGCCCAACAGAATCATGCCAAACCTTAAGCCTATTGAGCCAATCTAAGGCTTTTCGCTGTGGTCCGACTCTCCCACAATTAGTACAAGATGGAACGGAAATAAATATAGTGACGTCGCATAAGCTTATCGAAACGATCCTGCTGTGTTATATAGGTATATCATTTACTTTAGGCATTCTTCAATCAAGTTTTATTTTATTTTAGGGATGTAGCATAAGGTCAACCCCTGCAGGTCAAGGCATTGTTATTAGGCAGAGCACCTTAACATGGGCATTAAGGAGATCTCTGCATCTCTTGCATCTTTACAAATCCCCCTAAAATGTGGAAATAAATTGCATCTCATATGCAACAGCATTGCAAGCGTCATTATGTTTTATTTATTTATTTATTTTTTAAATACAGAGCACCATGGGGAAAATGAAGCTTTATTTCGGGGCAGAAGACATTTTTCGGTCTGTACGAGTTTCTCAGCTGGTTTGCAGTAACACAAACTTCAACACACTCTTCATACTGCAGCTGATGATGCTTTTAGAATAGAATATTTTTTCGAACAGTGGTTTACACATGAAACTTCTTTTTTAGATCATATTGTTGGGTTCCAGTGGTTATACCAGGTCACGCCAGCACAATAAAGTGCAAAGTTCCTACATTATAAATGTGGTGAATGTAGGAACTTGATAAGAGGAAGTGCAGATGTGGCTTGTAAAAATAAGAGGACCATGCAATTATTATGTAGACCCTAGAAAACACACAAAAGACAGAATCAGCAAAATGTGTACTTTTATTTTTCCATCATGTTTGTTTTGTCACTGTCATGTCTCCAATGACAAGAGCTCCACTGTTCTGCAGTATGTGAGGAATTAAACGCTTTTGGACATGCTGTTGTTGTAAAATAATCAACTTCACGCCATCCGGTTTTATTCCTTATTTAACTGTGATTTTTGTGTTTTATAAGTTGTAAATGATTGTTGATAAATTGTAACTATTGCAAATTGTAAACTATTGCACATTTTTCCATCCAGGCAGTGACCATTGCAGACATTTAGCTAGTTACAACCTACTGTATTTCTCAGAACTGGGATTATGAAACTGGCATAACTCGATAAATGGCATCTGTACTAAAGCTCCCTGTGATTTGTGATATATAGATGTATATGTGTGTATATACACACATTATATATATATATATATATATATATATATATATATATATATATATATATATATATATATATATATATATATATATATATATATGTGTGTATATATATATATATATATATATATGTATGTATATATATATATATATATATATATATATATATATATATATATATATATATATATATATATATATAGTACATAAAATAATTCATAATTAAATAATGTTACGGAAGTATATTTGCATGCCTGTAAAGAAAGCAATGTGTTATGTGACAGTTTTCTAATGGAAACCCCCCAATAAAAGTAGGCTCTTTGGTTTTACATGAAAATAGAAATGCAAAGTGTGGCAGAGTTAACAGAAAAACTCTCCAGCATATTTTTCCGCACACTCTAAAACCGAACAGCTGGTTTACTTATAAAACTGCATACAACCAATGTATGGCATTTCATTTTTGTATGTACCCGAGACGTTTGCACAGTACTGTAAATAAAACAGCTGTTAGGTTTTACTGAGAGATTCTTTAAAGGCATGAACTTTGTCACACTTGCTCCTTTCTATTCTAGTCAGTTAGGTTTTAAGCCAATTAAAAACCTGGGAATGGGCAGCACTTCAGATTTTTTGCTTGCCTCATAAGCTAGATTGTTTAATTATTTATGAATTTATATGTTGCATCTGAAAATGAAATGCTATCTTTATACGGTTGGTGACTGTATATGTTAAAGGGGACATATAATGCAAAATTAGATTTTCTTAGTCGGTTTTAGACATTCAGGTAAAATAGTAATAGTAGTTTTACATAGTAAAATAAAACGCATTATTGCATGAGCGGTCTTTCAGCTGCAGCAGTAGCACACACATTGTGGATCTCTGAGACCTGTAAAATATGGGGCATTTTAAATGTTCCATAAAGTGTCCCATTTGTGTACTTTTGTGCATAAATAAAGTAAACTAGCATTATGCATTTTTTCCCCCTTAAATTGAGATTTTGAGGATTCACATTGGATAAACAGTTACCAATTGTGTCTCTCACACATTTATACCAAGGAAAAGATAAATTTCTTGAATCTTTCGTGTGATGGTTCACTACACCTGGGACAGTAGATCTAGAATCATGCATTTTTATTTTATAATTTGTTTACGATAACTTGTAACAAAGCACTTAATATAATGCACTCCTGTTGTTATGTTACTGACAGTTTCCCTTTGGGATAAATACATTTCTGTCTGTCTACCTATCTATCTATCTAAATATTGGTGTAAGCAGAGTAGCAGATTCCAGACCATCCATCCGTCTGGCCTTCTCAATATCTCAGATATTCCAGGAACAAGTTGAACGTTGGGAGGATTTATATAGAATGATCATTGTAGCCAGCAGACAAACTGATTAGATCTTGGAATTGATCCAAACCTGTTCAAGGTCATACATCTGAACATAAATACCTCCCAAAGCTTCTTTCCTGGTTGCTATAGAGAGGAGTACTTACAATCTCATGCTCGGTGACTTTAGGCTTATTTTCTGACTATCTTAAGATTTGTCCAACAGGTTTATCTCTGTGTCCAGATATCCTTCCGTCCATTCCATGTTTCTGCCTGAGACGATTTTACTGTTTTAGTAGTTGTTATGGAATTATTGTTGTAACCAGCAGGACTTTGGAATTGATCCAAGCGGAGTAAGTCAGCGTCACCATGAATAAACCCTCACATACGCGCACACACAAAAAACTCCAAGTGCTGACGTGCACATTTGTAACAAGATAGCTTTTTGTTGGTTGCATCCCCATTCCAGTCACCACCATTCGACTTGACCTTAATGTTGACTAAACATGTCATCCCATGTCCTTTTCTGCGTGGCGCTAGAAAGAATATGAACATATAAAAATATATAAGAATTAGTAGAAATAGTTAAAAGGTTAAAGCTAAAAATAAATTGATCAGCGTCTGGCATATAACTGCTCATAACGTCCCTACTACTTAACACTTTGAATTAATTTATGGGCAAGGTTCAGTTTTTATAGTGCACCTACCATTTGTTTGGAGTAAGCCATGCTGTGTGCACATTCTTGTTTCTGTTTGGTGAGGATTGTTGCAGTTTCTACAGTAGATACATTGCCATTCGTTTCTGTGTTTTCCACAGTCCCTGTCCTATACTGTAAACTATTGTGTTGATTGAGTGACACGTATTGCCAGGCCCACCTCAAAGGAAAAGTACTCTTTTCATCCAAAGAAGTGCGCTAAACCGCTCATAACTTCTCTTCTACTATTTTGATTTCATTTATGCCGCAGATTTAACTTCAAAGTTTCATTAAATTCCGTCCAGCCTGTGTTTTTCGTGATGCTTTGACATACTCAGATGGACAGACATACAGATATACAGACGTACAGACAGAAATTCTTCTGAGAAATTGCATCCTCCAATGTATGAAACGTAAAAAGATATAATTGAAAGAGCGAGTTCTGGACAATGTACAGACAGAACCTTAAGTGAATATGGTTTAGAGTATCTTGTAATGTTGTGATCAACGTCTGCATTTACACACTACAAAAATTCTAGCTCTTAATGACGCATTATGCCGTATAAGTCATAATATTGTGAAGCCCCGATGATGTGTTTCAATATTTGTTGTGTGTATGTGCGTGTGACTAATGTGGCTGATTTACTCAGAGAGTGTGAAGGACACACTGTGATTTACATGCTTCCCTTTCTTTGTTACTGTATTGCATAACAACGAGCCAACATGAAACATTAACTGTTCTCGGTGGATACTAAATGAGGAAGCGCAAGGTCGTTTTGCTCACTCAGCTTTTTCGAAGCTGTGCATACAGTATGTGAGTGGAGGAGAGTGCGTGCGTGTGTGTGATAGAGAGTTTGCTGATGTATGTGTATTAGTTGATTTCTCTTCAGGTTGCTCTTTGCCCTGCCTCGAGGAGAACACAGAACAATGTTCTTTGCCCGAACATAAACTTGTAAGCGGAAGTTTGGAAATGTCACTCTTTGATGTGGTGTAGGTAGACAGCAACACAATGAACCACAGCAACACTTTCTAACATTCGTATGCTTTCATTCAACTACAAGAAGAAAAAAGAAAACTGTTAACTGGCATACTTTAGAAATCGTAAACACCAACTCGAGCAGGTCTCTTATACTGTAGCTAATACAGTCTGCTAAATAGGCCTGTGTTTTGTACTGGCAGTATTACAGTAGGATGGACATAAACCACAAACACACAGCTGTGAGTCATGTAGAATGGTGAATCAATTTGGTTCTATAGCACTAAAGTTTATTGTCTGATTTGTCTCAAGCAAATGTATTTCTTACAGATGTTAACTTATTATGACCTTCTAAAGTGTCTAATATGCAGTGAAATGGTAGCGTTATTGCACCAACTGCCCATAAACTCAAAAGCAGAAAAAGCCATACTCTTGTAAGGATTTTTTTAAGGAATTCATCATTCTTGGATAATTTAACATTTAAAATTTTACCTAAATACTTTGAAAAGTGTGCATCGATACTGAATTAATAAAAAGATTCTCTCTTTGGACTAAGCCATGCTGCGTCACAAGATTATTTGTGTTTCATGAGGATCGGGTGCTTTGTAGGGGCATTACGTTTGTTTCCGTGTGTCACATACTTTCTGTCTTTATGATAAACCATCACGTTGATTGACTCATATAGCCATGTCCACTTTAAGGGAAAAAATGCTACATTTATCCCAAAAACGATGGAAGGACTGGCAAAGTTTCATTAAATTCTGTCAAGCCAGTTTTGAGTGTAACAAAAACGAACAGACAAACAGACATGTAGCTTTCAGGGCTCTCAATGAATGAAACATAAAAGATATCATTGAAAAAGCGAGTTCTGACCAATGTACAGACAAAATTGAAAAAATTGAATCATGTTTTGCTGGAAACTCAGCTTTATTAACCAGATAATCACCACCTACAGCCTGTGCTACTCCCAAACCATTATGATCATCTGACAGACGAAGTAGGAGACTGGACGCCCACCTGTTTGTGTTGTTTGCAGTGTGCTCGGATGAGTGATGTTGATTTTCTTTCTCGGACAGCTAGCATTATTGTCTGTGTTTTATATTTAATAAATGTATGTCTATATGTTGAATTAACTGAAACTAAGACTTGTATATACAGTACAACCTGTTTAACTTTAATTCTGATTGGAGGAGAATAGGCCAGGTTAACTTTTCAGTTGTGGTGGCGTTTCATTTCACACAAGACACACACCCTGTTTACTCTGTCGAAAAAGATGGATTTCCCAGGTTGTGCAAAAATAGTAACAGTTTCAGTTTTTCATTGACAAACTGATTATTCTACGTTATACATACTGTATCTCCTAACATTTTTTTAAGCTTATATTCACAATTTCTTAAATTTATGGTTTTATTCTGTAAACCTACCCTGCGGCAATGGCCATTGTTAAAATATTCTTATAAACAAAATAGAATTGAATTGAAATATTTAGAAAATATTTGAGACATTTTTACCTATTTAAAAGAATCATAATTTGCACCATTTGCTGTTTATAGTATGTTACAGTTCTTAAGCAACTGAATTCACCTACACATATTTGTGTTCATGTCATGTCTATATTTTTTACTTTACTATATAGAAAATGTACCAAATTGTGACTTTCAGTCACAGTCAAGGTCAGTACCACTGGTGGATATTTATGATCAGTAGAGATGGGGGGAAATCAATTGAGTTACGTATCACAATTCAACACGCTAACTCTAAAATATTTTTTTTTATTCTTTTTTTTTTTTTTATTGTCCTGTGTGGTAGGAGCAGTTTATTTGGCAAGTGTGTTTTGATTAAATTGAAATTAATTGAAATAAATATTGAATTGGGATATTTATAAAATCTTGCTACATGTAGTCCCTGACGTACAAATGAGTTCCGTTCCGGGAGCACGTTCATAAGTCGGGTTTGTTCTTAAGTCAGACAAAGTGACTCTTGTACGCCTTTGACAAAATTATACAATTTAAAGCAATACCAATCCACTTGACTAAATCCGTCCCCTTTCCCCACACCGCCATCATGTGGCCAAAAACCGTAATCACGCCCAAGGAAATGAATCTTACACACGGAATCCTATGGGCACCTAAGGAAGTGAATCTCACACAGTGTTGTCTCTGCCCCGTTAGATCACAAAGGGAAATCCCAGAATCCAGTTGTTTTCCACTGTTTTGGACCATCAATTCTGTTTCATTGAGGACCTTCCGAAATTAGGATTATTCACCATGAGGACAGCTTTACAGGGCAGCCATTTTTTATTTTTCAAATAAAATCATCTTCCTAAAGGGTGAGCAGTCAATAGTTAATCAGTCAGTAAGGCAGAGGGCGTGGCTAATGCAGTCCTTTCAACCAGGAGAGCAGCTCTACACTATGATGTCAGTATTTAGAGCTAGAAATGATGCAGTGCATCCCTGAAGTCTGCCTGTTTTTAACCAAGCACTAAAAATGAAAAAAAAAAGTCTCTAGACAGTTTGGCGATGTTTGTTGTCTGGTGTCTGTCTCTTAATGAGTTTTTCCAGACACAGCAATTGGTAGAATTATTAGTCAGTTTTATTTCTGAGATCTGACGCATTAACCATTCACCTACACCTTTCTCCCTCTATATATCTATGTGTCTCTTTCTTCTTCTGTAGAAATGGTGTGAACGTAGAAGGAGCCACACACAAACAAGTCGTAGATCTGATCCGAGCTGGAGAAAGGGAGCTTGTCCTCGCCGTCCTCTCAGTCCCCCAACCCGAGACGGACAGCCTGGACCCAGGAGACGATGGCTCTTCCCAGTCTTGCTACGACTACAGCGACAAGCAGGCCGTGCCCATCTCGGTGCCCACCTATAAACACGTGGAACAGAATGGCGAGAAGTTTGTGGTGAGTTTCTAGCCGTCTAAATTATTAGCAATGTTTGCTTAAATCCCATTATTAAGCTTTTTCTTATTTGTGGATGCTTTAGGTGTATAATGTGTATATGGCCGGCAGACAGCTCTGCTCTAAACGCTACAGGGAGTTTGCCATCCTGCATCAAAACCTTAAGAGGGAGTTTGCTACTTTCACATTCCCTAAACTGCCTGGGAAATGGCCCTTCTCTCTGTCCGAGCAGCAGCTGGACGCCCGAAGGAGGGGACTTGAGGAATATCTTGAAAGAGGTGAGACGTGCAAAGAGAATGTGGCCTTAAATAAATCAAAAAATCTTTTTTTTTTTTAGAAAAAATTTCTTTAAAGTATCTTGGCCTTAGCAAGGTTGTAACAAAATGTTTAATTTGAAAACTGCTAAATAAGTCCTGTTGATTGCACAATCATAGGGAGCTGTCATTATGTACCGAAGTGAAACTGAAACCGCTAGAGGAGAAGGCTGATGTTGTAAACTGAACTTTCTGTATTGCTCATAATGTTTCTCATGATCTTCGACAGTTTGGAATCTTTGTAATTATAAAGACTTTTTGTCCACAAACGCAACTGCAGGCTGATTTATTCATTCTGTATTTATCTATTTAAAATATGTCCTCTCTCATGGCATCCATGAATCTCCTTTTTGGTCTTCCTCTAGATCTCTAGGTGATTTGACTTTGCTCCGTACATGGCAAAGTATTGGGAAAGTTGGGGATAATATCCCATAGTGGACTTCAGGTCAACACAGTCCCCACCTACTCTTTTGGGAAAGTTGTGCAAAAATGACAGCAGTGCCATCACTAGTAATACTGCAAAAACTGTTTTTTTTCTTATTATTTTCTGAATATCCACTATTTACAAGACAAACAATTTTTTGCGCTGTTGTTTGTAAAGTTTTTTTTTTTTTTAATTAGGGCTTTTTCATCCTAGAGGATGGATTGAATCATGTGTAGCTTAATCTCAGAGGTGAACGTGACTCAGTCTGCAGGAGACTTCAGTGTTTGTATGTAATTTTATCAAGGAAATCGTAACAGTCTCCTGGAGACTGTGTTGCCAGCCTGGTCAAAGAAGCATTTTCACAGGAAGAATAAATGTGTCTTGTAGGGTATATGGTGTCCCCGTTTCTGTTCATGGTTCAGGTGAAATTGCCAGTTTCACAGCAAATGTGAAAGCTGAAACACTGAAAATATACCAGTTTACAGTACAGTTTTTATTAGTGACTGTTTTAAACTTGTTTTTGCAGTTTTTGATTCTGTAATCATGTTTTCCATTTTGCTTTCTTCTGTTCTTTCACTTTTCACAGTGTGTTCTGTGCGAGTCATTGGTGAGAGCGATATAATGCAGGAATTCTTGTCTGAATCAGATGAGGTAAGTCAAATAAAGCAGAATATACAATATTTTTCAATGTCCGTAATCTGGTTAGTTTACAGACAGGCCCTTTTTAAATAGTTTTAAATAGTCATTGGTTTTCTCCAAATGCAACAGAAGCAAATGTTCTTTATATCGCCAGTTTTAAAAACAATCTCATTATATTTCATAATAAACCACAGTTCACATCTACGTGTAATACACTATATTGCCAAAAGTATTTGTATTATATCTCAAATTTTTTTATCCATAGGGTTTAATATGATGTTGACTCACCCTTTGCAGCTAAAAAAAAAGCTTCAACTCTAAAACTCAGCTTACTCACATTCATATGCATGTGAAGGCAGGCGAGTGAATACTTTTGGCAATATAGTGTACGTCAGGTGTTGTACACAGCTTAGAGCTCGAACAGACTTTTCAAAATATGGCTGTGCAGCACTGCGAAGGGAAACTCTGAAAGAGCTGTCCTCCGATGGGAAAAGCTTTTCACATCATAGGCTAGAAAATCCATAAACCAAGAGCAAATCCATTATTAAAAAAATTATATATGAAATCCCAGTGAGTGATAGATAGATAGATAGATAGATAGATAGATAGATAGATAGATAGATAGATAGATAGATAGATAGACAGACAGATAGATAGAAAACCCATTCAGTCTATAAGAGGGTTCATACTGGGTGTTTGTCTTCCATGGAAATAACAAATCTAAGCATGCCAACAAGGAGACATTCAGTGTGGTAAAATGGCTAATCTATCGTATCAGGTGCAACAGGAAATAAAAAGGGCTTTATTTTTGTTTAATAGCGGTTTGTAGAGCAACTAAGTACATACCATGTAAATACGAGAGGGTACATGCGGTAGGGAATAATGTGGGTAGTGTTCTAGGTGGCCAGTGAATATTGAATGGGAAGCGGAGAGCTTGCGTACCAGGGCACAGCACAAAGCAATACTGATCTTAAACCTGTTTTCCACCTGTTTTCTTAATTTATCGTCATTGCCTCTCTCTCTCTCTCTCCCTCTCTCCCTCTCTCTGTATCTTTCTCTCTCAGAACTATAATGGAGTTTCTGATGTGGAGTTGAGGATAGCCATGCCAGATAAAACCACAGTAACCGTCAGAGTTCGGAAGAATTGCACTACAGACCAGGTGTACCAGGTACGACATACAGCACCAGTACACTGCCCTGTAGTCCAAACATGAATTAATTGAACTATTATTTTTTTACACTGTGGTGACTGAAACATAAGCAAAGGTTGTTAGGGAGTGTACTCACTCTGCTGGTGTCACCAATTGGTACAGCGTTGCAGTCAGTAGTTTTAGCGTGTTTAACCCGTCGTAGTATACTGTGTTTGATAAATTAAACAGCCCCATTCACATTGGATTATATTAAAATTGTCACCAATATTCTGACACCCAGTCATATCGCTGTAAATGTGTATAGTTAAAAAATTAGACGCCAGATTGACACGATGAATTCGTGATTCAAGCAGTGGTGAATATAAATTATACAGCTTAAATAGTACTACCGCTACACTTATAAAAATCAGTCTGTCGAGCAGAAATGCACACCTCTTGGCTAAGAAATCATTGACACCACTATTTATATAAACAAAAATGATGTGTTTTAATATTACTAGTGCTCCTTACAGAAGGTCTGGTACTTTATAGTTGTTACTGTAATAAAAGCAAACCCTGGATATTAAATTTTCTAAGCCAACCAAAACATTTATATACTGTACAGTTGTGTGTGTTTGTTGACATGGATTATTGTGAGGACTGGGTGACCCTGATGAACTACCAGACAATTCCCTTTATATATTTAACCTCATAAAGTCTTTGTCCATCTGTCTATTTATCCCTCTGCGTCTCAGGCCGTGGTGATGAAGGTTGGGATGGACAGTATCACCGCCAGTTATTTTGCTCTCTTTGAAGTTATTAATCACTCATTTGGTAAGTGTGGCTTCTTCAGACTTTTCTGTTTTAGGGCAACACTTTGAGACGGGATGCCATGATGCGGTTGACATGACATTGATCAGGTAATTTCTATATAAATAAAAGAAAGGTTTGGTCTGTACATTGCTTACACTGCACTGTTTCAATGATATCTTTACGTTCATACATCGGAGGACACAAAATCAGTGTCAGAAAATTTTCTGTCTGTATATCTGTCCAGCCGATTTTGTGTGATGCTGTGACCAAATGTGGCTGAACAGACATACAGACAGAAAGCACAGCATCCCGTCTTAAAGTCTTTTATTAATCTTTGGCAGTACTTAGGTAATTGCCTGAAGTTAAACCAAATAATATGCATAAATGAAATAAAAACTTTAAGTAGCGGTAACATTATGAGCAGGGATTTACCAGATTAGAAAGATTAGTTTTGATAAATGTGCCAAACTGTGATGTGATGTGCCAAATCTTAAAACGACCGCTAGATATCTGCCTGAAGTTTAACCTGCACCATAAGTGAAATTAAAATGTGATGTTATTTAGTTATGTGCAGGATCTAATAATCTACTTGATCTAATAAATTACTAATGGGCTACTTGCACAATGTAAACGGCTGCACCAATAGATATTCATCAGAAAAGTAAAAATCTTTTACTGGGTTAATGCGTATATTTTATGAATTTTAATATGCTGGGGACAAAATGTAATCTTTATCCGATCTATTTTTCTAATTTCTCCTCTGCGATTCACTCTCTGATTACGGAACAGGAAGTGTATTTGGCTGTCGACAAAAGAAGTACTACTTAGCTCAAACAAGGCGTAAAATACTCAACCTCACACAATTTTATTTCCCTGTATTAATCTCCAAGTTAGAGAGAGAGCTCTGCTGTACAGAAAGACAGGCAGACGTGTATGTGGGCTTTATTATTTTTAGCTGAAACCTTTTAACTATTTCTAAAAAGTACTTTCCTGTCAACGACGGGTACTTAAACTAGTTTCTAACATTTCAGCTAATGTTTCAGACACATTCCTAATAATTGAGCAAAGGTGTCCAGACAACACCCAGAATGCCTCTGTTCATACCACAGTAATAGTTCTGCGCACTCTTTTATGGTATTTCATGCTGTAATCCTGGACAGTTTTCTGTGTAACAAGTGTTTTTTTTTTTTTTTCTTCCTTATCAAGTAAAAGAAAAGACAAACCACTTTGCTGGTTGTGATCTGTTTACACATCAACAGCTTCATCTGTAACTAAACTCGTGTGGTGTTTCACTATTATTCAGCACTAGAGGCTAGGCTTTCAACTCAAACAATGAGAGCCAACAAGGTCACAGACAGTTCGTTGACTGTATGGTGGTAAAAAAAAAAAAAAAAAAAAAACATAGCAAGGAACTGTGGGTAGTAGTTTGAGGACAGGAGTTTGTGGCTGAGGCTGGTTTTTGAATTTCCTTCTGAATGTTACAGGACTAGTTTTATAGATATATATATATATATACAGTCCCTGACAAAAGTCTTGTCGCTTGTGTACAAATGGACCTGAAGTGCTGCTAAAATAATTTCTAATCAAGATTTCTAAAAAAGAAATGGCTCATTTTAATCCCAACAGCTTTTGTACTAATGTTTCAGTGCAAAACGAAACTGTCAAAAAGTATTCTAATATTCACAGCTTGGTAAAGCCCATTGAGTCAATTTTAGCAAAGACATAAGTGTCGCCTTGTCGTATGAGCTTCACCCGTGACTAATAATGGATCAATTAGGTCTCAGGTTTGTATAAAAAGAACCCCAGTACACTAGACCTTCACATCAACTGCAACTAGACCTCTGCAAACATGCCTAAGATTCACCCTGAGACTAAAGTGTTGATTTATCAAGAGGCTGAAGACCAGATCCACTGCTGATGTGGCAGACACCTTCAGTGTGTCTCAGCGTCAAGTTCAGAGGATAAAAAAAAGATTTGAGGAGACTGGAGACGTTTTTGACAAGCCCAGGTCAGGCAGACCCCGCAAGACAACTGCTCAAGAGGACCGTTTGTTGGCTCGAAAATCCAAGCCCGGTCCTTTTTCCAGTGCAGCAGAGGTCCACGAGACCTGGTCATCTGAAGTCCCTGTGTCAACCAGAACAGTTTGTCGGATTCTGTCTAGAAAAAGCCTCCATGGTCGAATCAGTGCCCAGAAGTCAGCACTAAACAAAAGACAATTGAAAAACCAAGGCCCACAGCCTGCTAAAAGGATGGGTGCTGGAAAAGTGGCAGAAGGTGGATTTTTCAGATGAATCTTCTGTTGAATTACACCACAGTCGCCACAAATATTGCAGGAGACCTACTGGAGCTCGCATGGATTCGAGATTCACCCACAAAACAGTGAAGTTTGGTGGTGGAAAAATCATGGTCTGGGGTTACACCTAGTATGGGGGTGTGCGAGAGATCTGCAGGGTGGAAGGCAACATCAATAGTCTAAATACCAAAAAATCTTAGCTACCTCCTCCCAACCATAAAAGTGGCCAAATTCTGCAGCTGGATGGTGCTCCACCGCATAAAGTTCCTCAAGACGAGGAAGATCAAGATGCTCCAGGATTGGCCAGCCCAGTCACCAGACAAAAACATCATTGAGCATATGTGGAGTAGGATGAAAGAGGAAGCATGGTAGACGAAACCAAAGAATATTGATGAACTCTGCTATTCCTGATGACTTCATCAATAAATTGTAAGGATCCTTGCCAAACCGCATGGATGCAGTCCTTCAAGCTCATGGAAGTCATACAAGATATTACATTTGGATCTCACAGCACCACTACTTAATTTGCTGACATATTTTTGCATTTGCAGTAAATTTGTTCAATTTCTGTACAGACGACAAAACAGGCGACAAAACTTTTGTCTTGCCAAAATTTGACCTTTCTGTCTTGATTAAATGATAAATCTTTTTTCAGTGAAACTAATTTATTTCAGTGCATTAAACATCATTTGGGAGGGTTTTAGCTTTTCATATGAGCTATTTCTAACACTAACTGATTAATTAAAAGTCAGGTTAATAGCAGGTTTTTCTACAAAATAGATAAGCGACAAGACTTTTGTCAGGGACTGTGTGTGTATATATGTATGTATGTATATATATATATATATATATATATATATATATATATATATATATATATATATATATATATATGTGTGTGTGTATATATATATACTGTAAGAAAATAGAGAGAACTATTTTTGTAATATATTATTATTTTGTTTTATATATTGAACTGGACAGGAGGTCACAGTCCTGAGGAGAAATCATTTTTGACGCAGCTTGATAATGTACATGACACTGATTAGATCAGTCCTCGTGATGGTGAACGTCCCTTGTCTTGCAGAATTATCACGTGGTGTAAGTGGAGTAGGAGGCTGGGCAAGCAGACGGTTTTGTTTTCACAGTATCAGTGTTGAAATCTCCTCATTGGTTTTGATTTGGTTTGTAAATGAACCTCATATGAGTCAAGTGATGCTTTGCAGCTTATCTCTTTTGGACATAAGGTGAAAATAATATGCATATATATCTAAAATAAATGTGACATAATGTACTTAAAGATAATTTTTTTTAAAAAATGACGATTTTGGCCCAGGAATGTCTGTCCCACTTTACTTTCAGTACTCATGAACTCATGAAACACCCTCGTCGTCTCCTTCTGTATCTACCAGCTAGACAGATCGCAATCCGCTAGCAATCTCGCTTGCCTTTGTCGCTGCCTTTGCCATTATTTTTTATTTATTTTTTTTTTTAGACCTTTTTTTGCCAAACAAACCACTGTCCAGATGAACATTTGCATGAAATCCATTTATGACAGTGTTTTAAATATTATGCTAATAATAAACAAAAGTGACTGAAAAAAGGGAATAATTAAGTTACTGTATATTATTTTGGTAATATATTTTTGCACACATTGGGTGTCAGTATGAGTTCATATACAAATGTTGTTATATGGCCTGGTCTTTATTTGACTGGGATTCCAGAAATATCTGCGGGATTTTATGCATGATCGGGCAACCCTATGCAGGTAAGAGAAAGCGAGATGAAAATACAATTAATTACTGCGTTCAAAAGAGATTTGTGAGTGAAAGTTTCATTTGTGGGCACATGCAGCTTTTAACTAAGTAATGGGCCCAAATAAATCGCCATACAGCAGAAGTAAATGATCCGTACAGATCAGGGATCTATTCCTATTTGTTACACCGCCGGAAAGTACTCAAATATCATTCTATCAGAACATGCAGTCACCTTGCAAATGAAACATACAGTATAGTGTCTGAGGTAATAATGTGATTACCTCCTGTGCTCTTCATGGCAGTACGGAAGTTGGCTCCGAACGAGTTTCCTCATAAGCTCTACGTGCAGAACTATACATCGGCCGTTCCCGGGACCTGCCTCACTCTGCGCAAGTGGCTCTTCACTACTGAGGAGGAGATCCTCCTGAACGACAACGAGCTCGCCATCAACTACTGCTTTCACCAGGTACGTGTGTGGTTGAGTGTTTGACTGTCTGTATGTGGCTTTCTGTTGTATTGTGTCTGTCTAAGACTTCTCTCTCTCTCAGGCCCTGGATGATGTGAAGAGGGGGTTTATTAAAGCAGAGGAGAAATCATATCAGCTCCAGAAACTGGCTGAACAGAGGAAGGTTTCCATGGTGAGTCTCCTGGTGTGTGTGTGTGTGTGTGTGTGTGTGTGTGTGTGTGTGTGTGTGTGTGTGTGTGTGTGTGTGTGTGTGTGTGTGTGTGTGTGTGTGTGTGTGCTTCCCAGTGCTCCTGTGAATGTGATGCAAGACGGAAGAATTGTGGACAGACTGATGCACTAATATAATTTATTAAATATCCTCAGCAAATAAATAGCAGCTCTTTACAGTAAGGCTATTTTTATTTACATTATGCGCCATTCAAATTCATCATGTTAACCATGAAACGTTGGCTAAGGGATGGCCGTGTACATTATGCTGATTGCGTAGAGCCATTTCATCCTTAAAAGACTAGCATTTTTCTTAACCTAAAGCCTATTGATCGTAGGAGAAAATCAATTCAGTTACATATCACGATTTGTTTGTGTGCCAGCAAAAATCAATGTTTTAAAATTAGTTGTTAATTTTGATAGGTTTGCATTTGAGATTGTAAAATGTTGCAGTTCTACAATAATTTTGCAGATGGTATGATATAAACTGTTGACAAATTGGTAGGCAGCACAGCGATCTGTATGGTAGGGACAAATTACAGTAGTGACAAGGTTTGTTGAGAATTGTAACAAAATCTGAAAAACATACAGTAGTACCTCGGGATACGAACACATATTTTCACCTTAATGCAGAAAACTTTGCCAGAAGTTTGCCTCGGCATACAAAGCATTTACAGCATACATCCAGGAGTCGCTTAAAGCTTGTTTTTGTCAGTGAACAGTTGTCGTTCAGGAGGATCTCCTTCTCAGTGGTGAAGAGCCACTTGCGAAGTGAACTTGCGAAACTTGTGAAGCAAGTTTACTTTTTGTGTTATTTGATTTACTGAAGACCATTGGAAAATACGTTTGCTCCGAAACAGGTCCAATCATGGAAGTAGCTCACGTGTATCCTACAAGCAATATATACTGCAGTACACCAGACAACAATATTTACAATTATATAGAACTATTTTCATTGTGTAAGTGACTGTATAAAATGTGTAAGTCTGGTATATTGTATGTGTGTGTGCGTGTGGGGGGAGGGAGAAATGAGTCAGTCTCACCAGTTTCAATGAATCTCTCTGGAAGCATGATGATAGAAAATGGCTGTCCTATAAAGCTGTCCTGATGATGAATAATCCTAATTTCATAAAATCCTCAACAGAACACAGTGTGAGTTCGCAGTCCAATACAGTGGAAAACAGCTCAATAAAATTGTGTTAATAACAGGCGGGCATTACAAATCAAATCGGCTCCTACTGTAGGAATCATGATAAAATCGTATCATGTTGGTTCCTCACGATTCCCATCCCTAATTTAATGGATTTCCTGCCAAAGCTGCTCGACGCCGGAGCGATTTGCCAACCACTTTTCTGTAACTGTGCGCATCATCACGGATGACAAATCAAATGTAATTCTTGTGTAACCAGCAGCGACTTAAGGATTAGATTGTCAAAGGAATGTCGCAATTAAATAGTTCTTGATTCAGAGATAAGGAAGTAAAATAGAAAAGGAAAATAGGAAATATTAAGTGGTATAAAAATATAAGTGGTGAAAAAAATTCCTCTATTTTTCCCTCCCTCTCTCTCTGTCACCCTGTCTGTAGTACCTGAGTATGGTGAGGTCGTGCGAAGGCTACAATGAGATCATCTTTCCTCACTGTGCTTGTGACTCACGCCGCAAGGGTCACGTCATCACAGCCATTAGCATCCGACACTTCAAACTGCACGCCTGCACTGAAGAGGGCACTCTAGAGGTGAGAGCGAGCGAGTATGAGTGCGGGCAGAATTCCGGCATATAATTTCTTAATTTACATGAATTTGCCTGTCATGCTCTTTTTTATTATTTATTTATTAAATAAATAGTTTCTACAATATGACTTTTTTTTACTGCAGAAAAAAAGTATTAAATAGAAAAGTTGAAGATGAATTAAGATTTTTATGCACAGTAGGTGCACATACTGTTCATGGACCCTAATGTTTTACTAATAATTACGAATCAAAAGGCATAATGTAAGCACCTCAGTCGGAATAGTCTGACCCGGTCCAGTCCGAGCTCAATGTATTTTTAATGGGAACAAGAGTGGCGATGGTGCAAACCTTATGATAATCCATTCAGTAGTTAAGTATTAACCATGTAAACACTTCATCCGATTGTTTCTCTCTTCTCGGAAGAAAGAATTTAACTTTCATTCCTGATCAGGAAACTCCATGAGAACAAACAACTCTAGATTGATTGATTGATTGATGTCAAAGGAAAGTTCAAACATCCAGTAGCAAGGATGGTAACATAATAGAAAATAGGTGTGTACAAATCGTCAGTGGAGGAGAGTATAGTCAAAAAAAAAGAGGATGAGTAATGCTAGAGGGACCATCTGAACAAAAATCCCAATCACATCCTTGGTGTTAAAGCAGGGTATGGTGGCTTCCAAGTGACGCAGCAGTAACAAACCCGTCCTATCACCAAACCACCGAATCCTGTGTGATGCTGTAGCCTCATGCAGCCGGAAGCCTAGAGAGCTGATTGGCTGAGGACGGATGGGAGGCATTCTGAGCTCACACAAGCGGAAGGAGGGGATAGCAGTATTCTCAGAGTGTGTTACGCCGCTTCTAACAGTGCACGAGCAAGCAGTTCGGAAAGTTGCAGTAGACCGCCGTCACATAGCTCTGCGATAATGGTCTTCATCCTCCCTGGTTGGTAGTGGCCTTGATGGGGGAGTGCCCTGATGACAGGTGGGAATTGGCTAAGAATGAGTTAGAGAGAAAATCTGGAAAAATCCTCTCCTTTCATAAAGCTTAAAGCATCTAACTAATCAGAGATGAGACTGATTACTTGTAATTGATCATAACGCAGAAGGCTGATTTGTTGGAAAAGATGGGAAGCCTTACTTAACCTTAAAGTTGGAGAAAAAAGCAATATCTCCTTCCTCTGATAAAACATTGTCCATGTAAGCATTCGGGTAAACAGTTATGATGGAATCTCCAAGCGGAATGATTTCAACTGGATTGAAGAAATATTGTCAGGGTAAACGTATCTAATGAGTAAAAGATGATTTAGACAGTGGTTTTAACTCTACAGCACATTGCAAATCCACAGTTCCCTCCTCACCCCTGCTTATCCAATTCCAATCTTGTGGCAACATCAGATGGACTACGAAATATTACTTTTAACATTCAAAGCTCTTTGCAATCTCACCAACCACGTACAGTACCTCACAGAAATGTTCTTGTCTTTTACACTCTCCTGCTGTTTCTGCTTCCTGTACCCAACATCAGACTCAGCTCTCTGGGTACTCAGGCCTTCTCGTGTCCGGTACCCAAACCCACGGAACTCGCTTACCCAGCACCTTCTCCCACTGGAAACCATTATCAAAATCAAAACAGCTTTTCTTTCCACTGGGCTAGACACTTTAAACTGCATTTAAGCCAATATTAATTAGTGTTTTATATATCCATGTTATTTTTATTTTGTGAGTATTATTATTATTATATTCTGCACACCCTTCCCACCTCCAGAATCAGGTGATAGCGTTTGAATGGGCCGAGATGCAGAGGTGGGACACTGACGAGGAGGGAATGGCTTTCTGCTTCGAGTACGCACGAGGCGAGAAGAAGCCACGCTGGGTCAAAATCTTCACTCCATACGTGAGTGTTACACAACCCGTCACTCCTCTCACCCTCCCACCAACGTGTGCTATATGTGGTGCCTTTTTAATGTTAACCGCTTCTTTCATCCTCAGTTTAACTACATGCACGAATGCTTCGAGCGGGTCTTCTGTGAGCTCAAATGGCGAAAAGAGGTGCGTTACGCTGCTTCCCACAGTTTTAGTGTTCATGCTTATGTCGAGTCTGCATTAATTAGTGGTGCTGTGCTTTCAGGTCGAAGAGGAAGCGACGGACAAGGACAATAAGAACTGTAGTAAAGATGGTATGTGTAGTAAGGTAAGGCTCAGCCTGCCTTTTTATTTTTCATCAAGTCGAACTCCTGATGTGTCTTGTCATGTCCAGCGCCATGTTTTGGTTGCCATCTATCTATCTATCCATCCATCCATCTCGGAATCTCTGTAGTCCTACTAGGAACAGTGGAGGCCAGTGGTGGGTACCATTTTGTATTAATTCCCATTTTACGAGTGTGTTAGGACCACCGATGCATTCACACAGGAGTACTCAGAGGAAACCCACCAAGCATAAAGAAAAGATGCAAACTCTGCACACAGCCTCCGAGGCGGGAATCGAACCTAAGCAACCTAATCGAACATAAAGCATAACTGACTAGGCCAAGGGTTCTTAAATTTTTTTGGCGAGTGACCCATTGATTTTGTGGTTCGTTCTTATTTTAAACAATTTCTGCTTAAAAAATATGAAATATGTATAGGGCTTATTATTCATAATAATAATATTTTAGAAGTAATAGTCACTGTGATCCGTTTTTGTTTCTGATCACAGACACTGATTTCAAATTATAAATTAAGTTTGTTTGCATTAAGCTTAGTGATTCCACTGCTGAACTATAGAAAACAGAACGCGCACATAGATATTTAAAAGATATTTATAGCTTGAAATGTCATATTTTATAGAGTAACGACACGTAATCTATATATGAGGTTACATCCTGTTCCCCAGCATGTCTGTATTTGGGACAGATTTTGTGTTAATAAGACTAAGCAATCTAATGCTACAGCAACCTCTGGTGTCGTGTCCCCAAAACCTGTCCAAGCAGGATTGCAAGTTTTTATGTATTTTTATTATTTTTTTTTATCTAAAATGACAAGACATAAACCATTAAAAAAATATATATATATATAAAAACTCCCAAAAAAATACTCCACATCCAAATACCATAGTGTAAACTTTCAAAAATATGAATTACAGTAATTGTGTTATGTATAGTATTATAATAATAGATATTGCTGCAGTAATAGTTATATCTTTACTTATAAATAATTTTACTAAAGCAATAACTTTCCAACATGTACAATGTAATACAACAGTGCAGTAGCGCCCCCTTGTGGCCAAGTCATTCCATGCAACTTTCCCCCCTCGCCAGTTTATTTTCAAATCGGCCAATCTGCATGTCAGTGAAAGGATTGAAGCCTAACTAAACAGTGTCAAACATATTTAATTAATTTGTTGAGATCATCGTCTGTTTGGAAGCCATTGCTCCCTTCACAAAATGTGTTGAACCAACCGTACATGCTGGAAACTCAGTTTTCCGATGAATCCTGTGATCTTAATGGGATTAAGGGTCCAATTTTATAATGGAAATTAGTAGAAGGTCTAAGCTTATTATTTAAATAAGTATAACCTACAATAATGCCCCCACCACCACCACTTCTTTGTATATTTAATTATAATTGTGTATTTATTATACAGTTTATATGTCCAGTGGTTTGTAGACACCAGACCATCATAAACATGTATGGTTATTTCCCAAAGTGTTATATTAAAGTTGTACGCAGGATATGTTGGTATGTTATAAAATTAAGAGGCCCAGACCTCTATGAAGTTTGCCCAGGTGGAATTTAAAGAACTCAAGTTTTCTGCAAAGAACCCTCACTTCAATTCTTAGTAATTCTTTTCAAACCCCCAAGGCCACGTTCCAAAAGTCTTTTCAAATGTTCTGAGGTTATTGTAGTGGTATGTTTAAAAAGCTCACCCATTTTTCATGTTCAGGTGTCCTCAAACCTTTTGCTATGTAGTGTACTGTAAATGGGAAAACAAAACAAATGTAGACATGGTTGATGCTGAGCATGTTTTGGTCAGTTTCAGAATATAAGTGCATCTGCCTGCTACACTATTATTACATATAAATCTCCAAACAAATAACCCAGACCAAAATTTTGTAACTCACTGTAAGGATCTATCTGATGATGGAAACATAAGCACTTTTCTAAGTCGCTCTGGATAAGTGCACCTGCCAAGTGCCCAAATGTAAATAAACATTCAGCCACTTCTTTTAAAGATGGACACATGGACAGTCTGAAAAAGTATAACCTCTACCTTCTAGTGGCGAAAGCATAACATTTTACAGCAAAATATATGCACAATTTTGAAGGTTCAAATTGATCAATAATAGCCATGATCAATAACAACAAATCATATATATCCTACAACATTTAATTATGAACAAGAGAAATGTGCACACTTTTATTACTTATTACCATTTTCATTATTTAAATTTACACATTTACCAGGGGATTCATAAATCACTTTGTGTAAAAGCCCACTACTTCTGGCGCTCTACACAAACGCTCTAGTAGCTACACAAAAACTTTAGAAATTAGAATTGGCAGTGTAACCTGCAGATGAACTTATTTGATTTTGGAATTGCTCCAAATAGGTTCACGGTCACAGCAAGGTCGCATTTCTGAAAGTTTTCCTTCAACAGCTTCCCTCGTGTTTTTATTACCATCTACGATCTTTCCATCCATCCATCCATCCGTGCTTCTGCGGATCTGTTCGAGACTCTCCAGAAGATGAAATGGCATTGATTTTTGATATTGATCCAAATAGGGTTAAGGTCACAGCAGGGTCAGATGTCTGAAAAAGCTTGCTTCATATAAAAATGAATAACGAGAGAGCCTGGACTTGTTTGTAGCAGAAGCATGCCTGTTATGTTTCGATGTATTTTTCATTTTTCACATTTGTTAAATATGTTTCTCTACCAGGTAAGAATGAATAAAACACTGATTAGTCAGAGCAAGAAAGCTGCCTCAACTAGTGCGCTGTGTACCCTGTTACAATATGTTCTCACTATATATTAATAGCATCTAACCATTCATGCATGAGACTGATTTCTTGTAAACAGTCATAGTGCATACGGCAGATTTATGGGAAATGATGGGAAACCTAACCTACTCTCAGAGTTGGAGGGAAAAAATCTTCTGTTAAATTTCTGTCAGATTAGATGCTCACAGCTTTAAAATAAGTCTTATAAGTGTTACATTATGATATTAAATCAAATCCATGTAAACAGTTAAATTGGGATCTCTAATCAGAAAATTTTCACTCAGATTGAAGAACTATTGTCCAGCTAAATGTAGCTAGTAATAATGTACCTTGCACACCATGTGGTGTGGCATATAAGCATGTTATGATTATCTGTAAGGATTAAACATTTTTGTAAGGATGCACCAATTTAATATTAAGTATTGGCATCAGGACTAATATTTGTCTTAGTTATTGGGTTAGACGTTGCATATTTTTCAATCCAGTCGTCTGATTTATGTAATTAAATTCAGTGCAAGCTCTTAATGTTAACTGACAGATTTCCTCTTTTCATACAGTCCTGTAACTTGTCTAGGATCTTTTTGCCCCTCTCGTCTTAAGTGCATCATCCTCATCCTAATATGTTTATAATGTAGGGCTGTTGCTGTGTTACTTTCCTGCTGCTTGCGCATGATTTTTATTATGATTGTACAACAGAACGGGTTAAATAAGGACAAAATCTCATCCAGAGGTCCCTGGGGTTTTCTCCATCGCTTTGTTCCTGCTGGGATTCATGTCGTGATTGAAAAAAAGGTTGGGTTTCGCCCTCACAAGTGTTTTTTTTTTTTGTTTGTTTGTTTTTTGCAGAATATCTTCCAGCTGTTGAGGCACAGAAGGGATGGAGGCACCTGAGACAGGAGATTGTCACTCCCTGAACAAAAATACTACACACACACACACACACACATATATATATACACACACACACACACACACACACAAACACACACACAAGGAACATAATGGGTCCCATTCAACGCAGTCTGTCCACTAACATACACGCGTGCTCACACACACTCACACACTTGGTGGACAACCAGAACTAAAGAACCCATCCTCAGACTCACAACACAATAGAAATAAGCAAACTAAAATACGAGACTTTTACTCACATTTCATCCATCCCATCAGCTCGTCCTCGGGACTCAACTCATTTCAGTCGTTCTTGTTGGAGGACATTTCTGAGGGGATTGTTTGCTCGTGAAGAATAAAGCGACGAGGCTTTTCGTCAACTCCAGGTAACTGGCTTTATTCTTTGCAAGGACACTACCTACAGTGGACCAGACACTGCCGGCCGCACCAGCTCTCAGCTCTCACTGTGATCGGTCCTGGTGACTCGTGCATGCGAAGGAGAGCCGTGCACGTTGGTCAGGTTTGCCGGCGTCTTGTAAAGATTTTATCCCCGAGTTACGAAGCAAAAGCAAAGGAACAAGAATGTCGGAAAAGCGGACCGCGCTTGCAGCCAGGAAGCCTCAGTGGTAAACTTTCCTCCTGACACTAACACACAGATATACAGTACGTGCATTCTGTGACGTGACGCGAGACGATTTCCTTAAAATGTATCAGCACAAAACATTTGGGGGGAAGACAGGGAAGGAAAAAAACCACAGTGACATTATTCATGTGTGTAAATATCTCGAAACTACGCCATCCACCCGAGCAAGCAGAGCAGATAAGCAAGAACTTATCGAGTAGAAATTTAAGAAAGCAGACAAATAGTGTCACATTTATAAATGACTATATATGATAGTTTTATTTTTCCTCATTATTTACCCCCATCATGTTTAAACTTTCAGAAGATTTTTATTTCTTTTTTTTAAATATTTTATTTTTAATTTTATCCACTAAGGTTGAGCTAACTTTTAACTTGAAAACTTTGCAAAATTTGGAAAATATTTAGCAGTATTATGAAATATTCTGATTCAAAGATTGCCGGGAAATCGAAAGAATTTTAAAGGGATGGTTTGGATTTTTACAAGGTGCATGTAAGTAAATTCCAGTAAGTCTCGGTCGTTGAAAACGTTCCTGCTCTGCACACCTGGGACGAGAGTACAAGTGGGGCCAAATTCCACAACCATCGGTCAAATGCAAAAATGCACAACTTTTAAGATATCTCTTTTCTTTCACCGAACTAGCTGTACGGCTAACCAGAACTAGCCATATGACTGTTTTTGGGAAAGAAAATATTTAGATTTGTGCTAAATACACAATAACTTTCAAAGATGCCAGCCCAGTTAACTCGGTGTGACTGCAGAAACTTCATGTGAGTCTCAGCTGAACATACTGTAGGAATGCATTTTGTGACCAACATCACGGTTGCTGTGAAGACCAGGGACATTTATAACAACCAAAACCTACAGTACTGTGATGTACTTACTGTATATGCACCTCAGTTTTGATATGATAGACTCTGTACTATCCCCTTAAATGAACCTTTTTTTTATGCTAGTAAGCAGTCCAGCAGAAGGAATTGTAAGTGATATTTGGCTATTAAACCGCTCTTATATGTACAGTACCAGTCAAAAGGACACCTTCTAATTCAATGTTTTTTGTTTAGTGGTTTATTCGAGGATAATACTGCAGATTTCAAAGGTACGTGTGACAAATAACTGTATCTTAATGTTTTTAAGTTACCAGCCTCAGAAATCACCAATTAACAGCATCTCCTATTATGGAGCTGTTTTAAGGCTTTACAGAGCAGACACATCTCAACATTTCAAAGAAGATTATTGCATATTTTTGATGCATTTAGCATTATTTTACCCTGTAGAAAGAAATAACAATCTGGAAACACCATGGAAACCAAAGGTGTGTCCCAACTTTTGACTGATATTGTGTGTATATATATAAAACCCAGTCTTATTCCTCTTTAAAGAAACGGGTAGCTGGAAGCCTGGAAAAATCTGTGTCAGGGTTGAACACGACTAGCAAGTACTGTATTCTAACATGCAAGCACAGGCCATATGGCACTGGTTCAGCAGGAGGATTGGTAGGCTTGATTTTATTCCAGTTCACAGAAGCTTGTTTTTAGTAACTGTGTAGGCATGTCTGCATGTCTGATGATTATTTGACCATAACTGATTTTATTAATTATCAAAAAATCTGCTGTTCAAAAGATGTTTTGTGTTCAGATGGAACCAGGATTTGGATTGTCACTTATGAATACATGTCAGAAAAGGGATGAGAGTGCGCACACAGCAGATTATTTGTCTGAATGTTGAATTAAGCATTTAGTTGAGGATAAAGTTTGCGTTTCCTATTTGGGGGGGGCGGGGGGGATCATTGAGTTGGTCTTTTAAGTGAATAACTAAATACATAAAGAAGCAATAGTTAACATTCATTAGATTGAGAGGTTACTTATTGGCGGCAGCTCAAATAAGAAAATGTTGCAACGATGGCTCTGCTGTGCACTACTCTCCCCCCATGTACATACACAAACACACAAATAATTATGGGTTTGTGTCTGTACACGTTCTAGTATTCAAGACTCAGTGAAGGAAATGGCTGACTATTTCCTGTTCTTATTGAAACTGTTAAAATGCTGTTTCTGAGAACGTATCAAAAGACGCTAGAACTTACAGTACATGCAGCTGTAATATTTCATGGCTGTGTGGTATATTTTTGTGTGTTGTGTTTGTGTAACATTTTATGAGTCTGACGTTCTATTATGGTTTACTTATTCTTTTTTTTATTTTATTTTTTTTAACATCATGAATCTCATGAACCGAGAGATTATTTGTTCACCATTCACGAAATATCTGCAGATATTGTTTTTAAGTACGAGTATTCTGGTTTGGCATTTTGTTGCTTTTAACAATTCCTGCCCCCCCTCCCCTTTTTTATTTTAATTATTGTTTTTATTGTTTTTTTCTGGGGTCAGTTTTAAAAGTCAATCTCCTTTAGCGCAGGCGCATAAAAGCTGTTTTTGCACTTTTAGTATTATGTATGTGATTAATGCGTGACATGACATTTCAATGCCCCTTTTGCTATTTTTCCTCCCTCATCATTTCAAGGTATTGGTTGTGCATGTTTACTTATGTTAACTGAATGATATATTTCCTGTTTTAAACATTTGTGTTTCACTGTATGTCAGCCGTGTTTGTTTTTCAACGCTTTACTTAAACTCTATGCATGACAGAGCCAGTGTCCATATTTAAGCTAGTATTGAATTCCCAAAAAGGTTTATCCTTGTGTTTGTATGTATATTCATTATACCTACAGGTGGGTGACATATGAAAGCTAAACGTAAAATGTCGCCACCACAAGACGAACACTGTTTTCCAGTTGGGAGTGTGACCTGTCGACTTGCCATACATTGTTTTAGCGTGTGGTTTCCATCATCTTAAATACAACATTCAGTGAGCTCCTGTGGATGTCAGTGGAGTCGTCCTTAGAGGGCACGCCCACCAGGAGAGGAACGTTTCAGTAAGAAGAATAATTTTGGAAATATTTTCAGTAACCTTGCTCTCAAACAGAGCAACGGGGTCCACTTTTCATATGTCACCCATCTGTAAACCCATTTGTATCACCATAAGCCTAACTCTGCTCTAAAAGGTAGGGATCTGCCAGAAGTTTGGATTTCACTGGTAGACTAATATAAAATCTATGAGCAGGGAAGCACTAGATACTTTTAAAACAAAAAACAGTGGGTCTTTAGGCCTATGGTCAACCACTGGCATACTTCATTCTCTGAATACATCACTGAGGGGCCCCTATATACGTCAAAATTGTATGACATGTACTACCAGGGACATAAACAAATCTTAATATTTTTAGAAGTTGTGTCCAGTTCTTGTTCAGGTTCTTCTCTCCTATCATCAGCATGCACACACACACATTTCTTGCATTTGCTCTGTTTGCCCTGGATGGATCACCTCATTAATTTATTGTAATAACGTATCAAACAGGATTTCTCTACATACAGTATTTCAGTAGCATTTGTTTTCAAACAAGGTGCATAGATAATGATAATAGCCACAGAACCACCTGAAATGACGGAGGGGTGTCGAAGGAAGTCGCGTGGAGCCACTTCGGCAAACAAATCAAAATGCATCGCGTTTTAAAAACGAGCCGATGAAATGAATTAACATGAAAATGTTTGTTGAAACTTGGTCATATAGCATTATAAATAAATTGTAACATATTCTTTTAAATAAATAAATTTAATGAAAAAATATTTTGGGTGTTCGCTTTCTTTGACTTATATTTGATAAGAGCAAAAAGATTTGAGGAGTCCTAAACACCATCATTGTGCACATCCAGACCGTAATCTATTCCTGAATTACGTAGAACTTGTTTTGCTTGGGATTAAGTCATTAACTTCAAACTTTACGTTTTAAACTTATGCGTGAGATGTCACACTGTTACATGCATGGATATACAGAACGTAATCTGTTTTATTTTAGAGTTTTAGGGCTTGTGTGCAAGTGTGTGTATGAAAAGTGGAGGTACTGTATAAGACGAAACAGCTCTATCATGTATCACACCAGGGATTAAATGTAAGAAGGGAGGCGTCAACTCAGAAAAAAGCAATGTTGTAGCGACCAGCCTTATAAATAGTGAAGGGGATTAGTTACAGCAGTATTGCTTTCTTCAGTTCACATGTCACTGACCCTAACCTGGAGAATTGTATCAGGCTGTTAACAATTAACGAACAAATGGGACTTGAAACCCAAGAGTAGTTAATCAGAAGAGTAGATAATAAGGATAATAAGTTTGTCGGTGCACTTTGATTATTTGGTTTATTTTAAGGAGAAGACTGAGGTTCGAGGTAGAAAGATGTTTATAGTGTTGGGATTGTAAACTGTAAAGTAAGCACAGCTGTTTTTCTTTTTATTTCTCTATCTAGATTAGATTAGATTAGATTAGATTAGATTAGATTAGATTGTCGATAAAATGAACATTATGTATAGACACTACCAGTCAAAAGTTTGGAGACCTTCTAATTCCATGTGTTTTTCTTATTTTTCTTTCTTTCTACATTGTAAAACAATACCGAAGGCATCTAAAATATGCAATAATCAATCTCAACAGTTGATGTTGAGATATGTCTGCTACTTGTGTTCTGTAAACCCTTCATAGCAGCTCTAATCTGATGCTATGTTAATTGGTGACTTCTGATGCTGGTGACTCTAAATGAACTTCTCCTCTGCCACAGAGGTAGGTTTTGATCTTGCTATCCTGGGGTGGTCTTCATCAGAGCAGGTTTTATCATGGAGCTTGGTTTTGCAAATGCACTTGACATTACTGTTCTTGCAAAATAATCACTAAACAAAAACATTGAATTAGAGGGTGTGTCTAAACTTTCGATTGGCTCTGTACATTAGAACAGTTGCCAGGTGAAGTGAATACCATTAGTTATCGTCGCACTTGTCAATGGTTATGATATACTGTATTAGGCAGCAACCGTAGCATTCATTCATAACGTAAGCTAAACACTAAATCATGAAGCATTCATTGATTATAATTAATAATATCAAATATACATTAGTCACCCAGTACTATGTCAACTGTGTTACTGTTATACAAAAAGAGATTAAAAAAAAATATATATATATATATATATATATATATATATATATATACATTTTATAATTTGAAATTGCTGCGTCCGAGGTCACTAAACAAAGAGCAGAATGTCAGATGTCTCTCTCTATTTGTTTAGAAATGTCATCATTTATTCAGAAATTTAATGCAAAGTCAAAAAAAATTGACATAAAAGCTAATTACATCTAATAATTGATTTTGAGATCAATAAAAACCATGTGGTCTTACATATGGAGGCTGTTTTGTAAATAATTATGACTTCTCTCTAAATTGTCCTTACCAGGGAGAGAAGTAACACATGTTATTAATTTTATTTATTTATTTTTTTTAAGCAGTATTGCTTTCTTCAGTGCACATGTCACTGACTGTAACCTGGAGAATTGTATCAGGCTGTTAACAATTAATGAACAAATGGGACTTGAAACTCAAGAGTAGTTAATCAGAAGAGTAGATAATAAGGATAATAAGTGTGTTGGTGCATTTTGATTATTTGGTTTACTCCAAGGAGAAGACTGAGGTTCGAGGCAGCAAGATGTTTATAGTGTCGGGATTGCAAACTTGAAAATAAGCACAGCTCTTTTTTTTTTTTTTTTTTTAGTTCTCTGTTTCTAGATTAGATTAGGTAGGTAGATAGATTAGTAGACATTAGGTATATTATGTATAGACAGATGCTACCCATCATTGTTTTGGACACCTAAATAATTATGCTGTTTCTCTAAATTGTCGTTGGTGTTATTGTTATTACCAGGACGATAAGTACCACCAGTTATTAAACTTTTTTTTTTTTTTAATGCATTAAGCTCTACTTTTTTGTGGATTCACAAAGTTTAAGAAGTAAGTTATTGCTATTAAAGAAGTTCTATGTGTGAAAGAAGAAATACATTTCAGGATATTTCTATCACTCAAAATCCACCATTACTTTAGAATGAACCGTTTAATAATGTTATTTTTTATTTGTGGTTTTTTTTTTTTTAGATCTTACATAATTACACAAGATTCAATTCCCTAAATACACTCACATTATTTCTAGTTTCTTAAACCATGAAACCTAAAATGTCCTCAACACAAACACTGCAGAGACGTTCTCTCGGACTATGTGGCGTCATTAGAAAGCGCCGGAGGATGTGTCGCACAAACATGACGCTGCTCTGCTGTCCTGGCTTGGCGCGTTGTGTTCTCGCGAGTGGCTTGTGAGCTTGCCCGCTGTTTGCGCTCGGTAAGTAATGCGCTAAAGACTGTTCAGTGCTAATGCTTGACTGGCCTGGCGGGTTAATGTCGCGGCGCGATAACTGTTTATTATGGCGAGGGAAATAAGGACTCCGGGAAGGAGAAACAGAAGGATGCTGCTGTTGCAGCAGTGGCGCATTAGAGGCTAAACAGGACGCAGGAGCAGGGGATAAAAACGCGGTTAGCACATGCACATCGGCTAGCATTATGACGTTAGTGCCGAGAGTTTGTCTTCTAGTCTGACAGTTGTCATTATTATTATAGGTTCTACTAACTGATTGCATGGTGGGTGGGCAAGGTAGATGTGCAGCTTCTTTTAAATCACGGTAAAGCCAAAGGCAGGTCAAATCCAGCTGCGCGGCTTTTAGACACTTACCGGTAACGGAGCTGAAGGATAAAAACAAAGAGAAAGCAGCACAACCTCATTATATAATGAGTCTTATAGCTGTTACTACAGTTTAAAAACACACACACACACACACACACACATTAGGTATAGGAATCAGCAGTCACCAACCGATACGATGTTGTCACGATACCCAGGCGGCGGTTAGATAAATATTGAGATTCTATAAATATAGTATAAATATCACAATTCGATATTACCCCGATTTTGTTACAATTAAACCTTAAAAAAAAGTTTCATGGTTAATTTAAATGCAGCCAGTTACATTTAACAGTAGTTTTCTCACTTAAAACCAAACACAGCATTTAAACAATACAAACTAACTTCTAGTACAAGAGTTTAACATGTTAATTTAACTGATGCTAAACTCTTGTCATTGAACATAATTATCATTTCTAATAATAATTCAAACTTAGCAAATAATTCCCTCCTACCACACGGGATGAAAATGAGTAAAAAGAAAGTGCAACTTCAAAAGTCTCGAAACTCAACTTGGCAGCGAGCAGCCACCCAACCCACACGGCCAGGTTTAGAGACTGGTGTAAGATTTTGTATTAATTTGAGACTAATTCGCTCACAGCATTTGGAGAAAAAGTCACGTGTGATTTTTGCTAATGGAAAAATGCGTTTCTGTTGCACCACTCAGAAACGTCTGTTATACTTCTGTATAAAATATATTTTATATCTACGTATGGTTGCATTTGAGGTAGTAAAGTGTTTCCATTCCACTCTTCTATCCTACAGACATTGTGCTGTAAAATATTCATGCAACGCAGCATCCTGTGTGGTAGGGGGAAATTATTTGCCAAGTTTGTTTAGCATTGTAACAAAATCTGAAAGCAAAAATTAATCAAATTAGGATGTATATAAAACTGTGATCCTAACGGAATTGCAATGCAAATTAAATTAGCACATAGATATTGTGATAATATCATATCTAGAGTTCCCTGGCAGATCCCATCCCATAAACAGTATATGGAAATAGACGTTATACGATTCATAGCATCTCTGTGCATTTATGGTAGTAAATGAAGTGGATTTATTGTAAAACTTATCAGCTGTTTAATTATGAAATGCTCCAAAGGCCTAATCTCAATTAAATGTAATTGCCGAAAATTAATTTGGTAGAAATGGCATGTTCAAATTGTGTCATACATCAATTTCGACACAATTATACCCAAGTAATAGATCAATTTAGCTGCATTATTACTTCTAAGAGTACAATTTAAGGCATGATAAACATTATTATGATCTCAATATCAAACAGTAAATATCAGTTTGGTGGTTTTTGGACTATATTGCAGAATTTTCTGAGATAAGACATAAGATGAGTTAGTCCAGGAGTAAAAGTTTAATCCAATGTAAAAATGCTCATTTCAAATTTGTAGACTGTAAAACCAACACAGTTCAGCGTGTGTATGACTATGTCACACTGAATTGATTGCATCAGTCTCAGGGATCTGATTTGCCTGCGAGTTGTAGTGCTGTTAATCCTGTATTTGTCTCGGACAGCTCTGACGCTGATCATTGCGACAGTCAAAAAGCAAACGCGGTGTCTTGTTAGACAAATCTGACCCAGTTGCGCACTTAAATGTGTCTAAGAGCCACAAACATGGATGTGTGGAACCAAATCAGTTGCTTTATTTATTAAGAGAGAATGCATGCATGTCTTGGCTTGGCTACCTATGCTGGAATAAATCTAAAGTAAATAAAAATAAAAAAAACAAAACAGACAACACAGAAAACAATAAACTGCTCTGTGTTAAAATGAAGTAAAGTGTTGAAGATTCTAACTCTGCCCTGTCCCATTTACAGATCAAAATTAAGTGCTTACTTTTATTATTTTCTGTATTTGGTGCCGACATTGACAGTGTGATGGTAGCAGTGTGTGTGTTGTTTTGCGGGATTTAGAGGAATGTTGCACCATGATTGGGTGATAGGCGTGAAAATTGCTGTACTGTCCTAGGGAAATATGACAAGCCTGATTTGTTAACTTAAAAGTAACTAATTAAATGTTCTATAACCAGACTGTTCTTACCAATCAAATAGCTTTTGACATGCTTATGGTAGACGAACTGCCATTCTGAAAGACGAAATGAAACTTTCAGTGGATGCAAAAGTGATGTTTTATCTCTGCTTTATGCAACCTATGTTCTAAAGCTTATAACAAATAATAGCTTATTAATCATATTTTAACAATATTACAATCATGGTGGAAGTATGCATTGTGTGATGTACAGTGCGGTTAACAATATGATGTAATGTTTCAATAAACACGGTTCTTTGTATAAGCTGTACAAGTAATATTATGCTTCACATTTTGGTGTTTTTGTTTTTTGTTTTGCTCTCTCTCTCTCTCTTTTCTCACGGACCCATTTCCACCTTGCTCTGGTGTTGTTAATTAGCTGATAAGCCAATGAGCAGAGTAAACACCAATATATGCAGGAGTAGGGCTGAGAAACATAAGCTTCAGTAAACTCTGTGCTGTCCAGACCATAAGTGAGTGAGTTAACACCGTTTCTGGCATGAGAAAAGCATCACTTCCCCCTGCCATGTCCCTCATAGCGGCCGTGTCTTCATCTTTTATGCATTGGAGAGAGTCGCAGGTGGCAGAGTTTTGTTTCAGGCTGGCGGCTCGCGATACCAAAGATGCTTTATTGGACGGATTTTGGTGACACTTGTGGAGACGCGAAATATGACTCCAACCAGACGGCACAAAAATCCAGCATGAAATTAAATAGATGGCATTCTGAAGTATTTATAAACTGTAGTATCACTTAGGGTTTTCTTCTCGTGCGCGAAGGGAGAGCTGGCAACAGCATTTTTTTTCTCTCTCTCTAAAAGCATGCATGTGACTGGGTTTCCCTCACTTCCATATGCCATCACTTCACTTCTCTGTGGCTGTCTGGGAAAACTAACTTGTCGAGTCTTTCTGAAGATAGTTATAAAAAGCACACTTTGTTCCAGGTAAGATGAAAGTAAACTTAATGGTATAATTATTATCTTCTTTTGTAAATTCTTTACATTTTGAAAGATTGCACAGATTTGTACACTTAAATCTACCATAACTGTTAGCATAGATTTCCACTTGTGTGTTTATCCGTGGTGCTTCAGTTTGCAAGATCGTGATGAAAAAAAAAAACACAGGTGTGACCTGCGGGACAGTTATAAAAACCTGTTATGAATGTGCAGCATCTTGCTTTACAGCCGTCTCTGACTGTAAAGTCTAGCAGAAGCTGGAGCACTGAGACTGAATAGATGCATGCTTGTAAGGATGAATGCAGACCTCAAAGGACTTCAGACTTCACAGGAATTTAATGCAGGGGAAAAGGTTAAGAAAATAGAACTTTTTTTTAAATCATTATACATTAATCAAGTATCAACCTGTCTAATTGGGCGGTTGTTTTGTGTGTATTCTGCACAGGTCCATAGTAGATATCTAAATGATTTCTTTTGCTTAATATGAGTAAACTTGCATTGGAGAAACAGAAACAAATGTCATGTGGGAAGTCTGTAATGAATTCAATAATTCGATTCAGTAAAAGAATACACGTGTGCAAGCTTTCCTCGTCTCTTCATACAGCTTTCACGGTGCAGTAATAGCACTGTAACTGACAATGCAACAAGCCTTTAATGAAATATTTATTAACATCAAGTTGCTCAGCGCACACCGTGTGTAACTCTATCATCTTTTCACTGTCTCTAACAGTCTACACTTGAAAGTAAAGAAAATAATAGTAATAATAATAATGTAAAGCAGGTTGAATATTTTCGAGCTTTATATTTATATATATACGTGTGTGTGTGTGTGTGTGTATCCAGTATATGACTGACAGAATTGACATGGAGTTTGCAACTCGAACGTTTTGGCGACCCCTAGCGGCGGCCGTGTTATAAACGCGAGAGTTGAGAGGAATGGAAAGTGAAACTCTTGAGGCGCCGATGTCTTCCACAATACAGCAGCTGCCGGGTTTTGTTTATCAAGAAAAGCACGATTTAAATGTTTTGTGTTGTCTTTTTCCCCTCTTAAACACTGTTAAGTTGTGATGTATTTGCTTTAAGACTGCTAGTATGCTGTAATTTCTTGGATTAAATGCGGGCTGTGTGTGTGTTTGTAGTTGAGGATTATAGCAGCTAGCATTTTAGGTTTTTGATTTGCTAGTTTACTTCATAGTAAAGGACGCGACGTTTGCGTGGCTCTCTCTTGTGATCTCTCTCTCTCTCTCTCTCTCTCTCTCTCTCTCTCTTTCTTATCGTTTATTTCTTTACATCCTGCATTCACATTAGGTAAGTGTGTAATTAATCCAAACCTGAAACATGTATGTATTCGTCAACAGGGAAAGATCTGGCATCTTTACTGTGGTTCATGCTTCTTTACACCTGCCCCATTGTTTTACATGAGGGTGGGCGATATGGCAGGAATATAGTATCACGGTTCTTGTAAGATCGCGATATCGGTTTGTTTACACGGCGTCTGCAGTACAGTAAGGTCACAATAAAACAAAGCCTATATGTCACCTCAAGCTTGGCCAAATACACCTGTGAAAACACCATTAAAATTCGTTCAGTAGTTTGTATGGGATGCGTGCACAAACAAACAGACAGACAAAAATTCCAAAAACCATCTCAAATTCTGAAGATAACATAACATAAAAAAGCCTTCCATCTGCTCTTTTCACCAAATTCTGTGAGTGAATTAGTCTCAAACCAACTTTATTACACAAGCTTACAGAAGTCCCGAAACAACTGCAATGTGAAATGCTTTCGAAGCCTTGCATGTCCATGTTAGAAGGTCTAGGTGTTAGAAGCTTGTTTAGAAATAATAATTTTGCTGGAAATACATGCTGTTCAGTTAAAATGTAGCGTTTTTTTGTTTTGTTTAATTTAATTTTAAGATAAATGTTAAACTCTTGTATTTCAAGTTAGTTTGTTAGTTTGTTTAAATGCTGTGTTCGGTTTTTAAGTGAGAAAAGAAATGTTATAAGGAACGTGCTACATTTAATTACTCATTAAAGTTTTTTTTTTAAAGGTTTAAAATTGTCATTGTTAAAATCTGAGAAAATTGAATATTGAATCTGGATTTTCATGAAATCGTTATACTTATAGAATCACGATTTTAATTAAACGGTAATATTGATAATATCGTATCGAGAGGTGACTGGTGATTCACATTCAGAATTGATAAAGAACCTAACCTCTGACAACCTACAGGTGTACACGCACTATGACATCCATTCATAGGCTTCGAGCAATTTGGAAATGCCAGCCAGCTTAAACTGGATGTATTAGGCCTAACTGTGGAGTTACTAGAGGCAAGATTCAAACCCCGGACCACGGAGGTGTGGGGCAACAGTGGCCATCGCTAAGCCTTTCATGGAACCTAATAACGTATTGCTTTTTTTTGTTTGTTTGTTTTCAATTTAGAATCACATCTGGGGTCCATTCTTCGTACGTCGCTAACTCAGTTAACTCCATTTGATTTGTTGTGGATTTGTACTGATCTTGGATTGTTTCATTCTTCAAAGGGAATCTCGCACTTTCTGTCATACCAAACATGTCCATAAGCTTAAACCTGCTCACCAATCAGTTTCCTTTTTTTTTTAAGTAATGATGTTTCCAATTTTACGTAAACAGAACTATAAATATTTGAATTTGTTGAACTTGTTGCAAATAAAGTAAATTCAATCCAGCGCGGGAACCGAACCCGGATCTTTCGCATGGCAGGCGAGACACCTACCACTGTGCCACCAGTGCTCTTTAGATTTAAGCTGGTGGAACTTTGAGGTGACAGTTACTGTTACTTAAGTACTTATGATTACTTAAAATATCAAATTTGTTCAGCTAATTTTAAATTAATACAATTAATTTTTGAGAGTATATATACACACACACACACACACACATGTAACACGGGCAGCACTCGCGTATTTAATAATTACTTTTATTTTAAATTATCTTTATTAAAGTTTGAAATTCTCCATAACCCTCTAATAAAAGCTTTTGCTCCGATTGAGAAAAAAAATTGAGCTGCTCTTTTGGCATTTCGTCAATCAATCACATGGGTTGTGATCAGTGTTTCTACTGTCGATGCATATCGCCTTTTAAGCCAACGCACGAACGCGCAATAATCCTAGACAACTCAATCCAGCTGTACTAATCATCAACAACAGGTGTGCTTGAAGAACCGAATTAGCCGCATTGTAATTAGCACGATGATCTCATCTTAGATGTGTCAATTCATCTCGGATGTTCCAAGCGACATACGAAGAACAGACCCCAGCTGCTTTTTATTTTAATGGATGAATTTGTTGTTTGAAAAAAAACTCTGCTGAAAGTGTACCGTGGTGTCATTTATTAGAGAAGAGAAAAATTTTATTCCGTTTAGTATCATGATACTTTTGTAGGGCTTTTCAAGTATCACCACACTGACTTAAAAATGTATTTTTTTAAAAATTTTTATTGCATTTGATATTGGCAGTTAACCTATATGGCAAAATATTGTTCTTCAATAATCCTACAGATGGCGCACTCCAAATTATTCACACGATGGCAGGCAGCACAGGATTCAGTGGCGTAGGAGCAAGTTCTTTGCTGAGTGCTTTAGAATTAGAATTGTTCAGAACAAAATCTGAAAAAAATAAAATTAGGATATTTATAACATTGTGATAAATAGTTAATTGCAATACATTTGAAGTCTGCACCTAGGTATCATGAATAACATCGTATCAGGAGGTGCCTGATGATTCCTTTCCCTATAATTTATCATAATGATACATCTCCACATATAGTCTTCATATTGCCCAGCTTTAGTCTTAGCTTTTTAGGGGGAAATATGGGAGAGGGATTGCACTGATAAAACATCCCTGGAAATATGTTACTGCCATCTCAAAAGATGTGCACATGAAAAATAGCAATGGTAGATTTTGCTTGTTGTTCACAATAAAGTGCCTTATGGGCGTCTATTAACAGATTATTTATTGTCACAGTTTTTTCATAGCACACTCATTTTGTTTACAATAGTGTGTGTATGCTCTTGTCTTTTCCCGTTCTCTGCATCTTTTTTTGACAGACTTTCTCACTTGTCCACCACACGAGAATGTCTGTAATACTTACTAAGGGCGAAAAAATATTAATAATTTATCAAAAGACCTTTTGCCATGTTATTGAAATGCAGTAGTCTGGGAATTAATTTGCAGCCAGATTGCTCTCGAGTTCATTGAGTTTATGTATTAATCAAGAAATAGCACAAGACAAACCATGTGGTAATGCAAAAAAAAAGACATCTTTATTTTATTGATAATTTATTATTAATACATGACACTGTGCATCATTTAATCACCTTTTAGATCCTGTCTACGAGCTGCAACAACAGACAGAAACTCATTAGTCCCTGTCTACCAAAAACAATGTATTAGAACAAGCACATTAATATTAAACCCGTCATTCATATTTCAGCCAGGTCTACTGTATGAGCCATGCAATTATACAAAAACAATGCAGTCCTCGTTACAGATTTGAAAATTTAACTGCTTAAAGATTTTGTCCGTTGTTGGCTCCCTTTTTTTGCTCACATCTGCGTGTTTTCTTTCTTACCAGGTAAAGCTGTGCTGCATACGTATCCATTTAACACACATCTATTTTGGTGCCGTCTTGCTCCCAGTGTGGACATTTACCCAAAGCCAGTAGGCAGTGAGCTCCTGTGTCCTCCACCTCTGCGCTATGAGCAGAGGTAGAGGAGGGCACTCTAAAGAGTACCAGCGATTCTCCCTCTCATCGCACCAGAGCAAATCCAATCAAGGAGTTTACCCCCAAACTTACCCAGCCTACCCCGGATCCCCTCGAGTCCCAATCCACAACATCAGCTCGTACACCTGTCCTCCTGGAGCTTCTTCAAGCGGTCCTTCGTGGCCGTTTACATCTCAGTACCCTGGATCTTTGCCGATCCAAACTCAGAGGTCGTCATCACATAGAGGGTCTTTTGGTGACGAAGCAGCAGACTTTCGCCAACAGCAGATCCTGTTCCTAAGGGGGCAGAGCTCTGAGGCACCCAGATTTGTACCACACCAGTCTGAATATCTCGGCAGTCCTCCCCAGCACCAAACAGGATACTTTAATTTCCAAAAGCCCAGCAGCTACGGGAGAAGAGGGGGTTATTTTCGAGGCAAACCAAGCTGGGAGCAAGGGTCTAATACCAGATACCATTCAGGACCCAAGTCTGGCTGGGAGCAACATCACTTAAGAAGCCAGAATAATCAGTATCAGCGTGACATCTGGGTGGACTGTGACACCTCTGGACTGTCTTCAGCCTTTCATTCCCTATCACTAGAGAACTCCAGTAGTAGTTCCTCCTCTGAAAGTTCTGGGACGAAGACTTCCCGTTTACTTTCTTCAGGTATATATGTCGTGCAGCTGACATCAGAAATCCAACAGCAGGTGCTCAATTTTTTGGCCTCGTTGCATCCAGGTGAAACCATCCAGGCCAAGGTCTTGGCTAAAAGGTTTCGATTGCCTAAGAAGATTGTCAATCAGGCGCTCTACAATTTATACTACCTAAACCAAGCAGTGAAGATAGAAGGGCCCCCTCCGCTCTGGAGACTGTGGAAAGAAGGGGACACTGAGTCCACCCACGGGGGAACCCAATTTAGAGCAAAAACCGACAAGTTTGCTCAGGATACATTTACGAAGCCAAACCAGGTAATTAATGAGGACGTAAATCTAGGCAACAACTTGACCAGTGCAACATTAACCACTACAGAGGCGAGCAGTGATTCCAGTGATTCCGCTGAAGAATCTGGCAAAGAAAGTACCGCTGAAGGTCTGTACTCTGACCAGGCGGGAGATACATTTGTATCCACTGAAGCGGAATCAGGTCTTGCCACCACAATGGACGGAAACCACAACAAGGAGCAGATCTTTCAGTACCTCTATTATGCTCACCAAGCCCATGCATTAATGATTGCCAAAAATCTGGGCTTGCGAAATGCCAAGCAGGTTAATCCTACACTGTATGCCATGGAAAAGCACGGTGATCTTTGTTGTATCTCGAGCAGTAAACCACCCACTTGGAAGCTGACTGCTCACCGCCGTGAGAAGATGGACCGCCAGAGGAAAGCAGCTGTTGCTGCCTCTATGATACCTGATGCGTCGGGCCCCGTAAACGCTGCACAAACAAACCCAAACATGTTGTGTGGATCTGCAATGTTGGAGGAAATGGTGAACTGGGAGAACCTTTCAGCAGGTCCGAAATGTGATAGCAAGGACGGCATGTTTGGGAATGGAATGCTTGACAAGCAGTCCCATTCTGATGTGGACTCTGTACTTCCTCTTAAAAAAATCCCCTCTGATGAAAATGACATTGTACCATCGTACTACCAGGCAGACGAAGAGAACGGGGGACATTCAGAGTGGGCTTCAGATGATATACCGGAATTCCTGAACACAATCCGATCCGAGGTGGCCGTGTCTCTGGCGGCACCTCTGTCCTCAGCTCAGAATTCAGAGACCAGCAGGTTGCAAAAGCTAAGACTGGCACTCAACAAGAACCCAGTCAGCGGCCTCATGGAGTATGCGCAGTACCTTGGATACAACTGTGAATTCCTCCTGCTTGAACAGTCAGGACCCTCACATAATCCCAGGTTAGCTGAAGTTGTTTTTTTGTTGGTGTCTATTCAGTTGACTGTTTGTGTATTTTCAGTGCATAACCTTCATAACACACACTCATTAATCGTCTATACTGCTTAATCCTGTATACAGGGTCGCAGGGGGCCCTGGGGTCTATCCCAGGAGACTTAGGGCACAAGGTGGGGTATACCCTGGACTGGGTGCCAATCCATCGCAGGGTACACTCACATAGCCACACACACAATACAGTTTGGGCACACCAGTTAACCTAATGTGCATGTCTTTGGACTGTGGGAGAAAACCGGAGTACCTGAGAACATTCAAACTCCATGCACACAAACGCGGGAATTGAACCCAGACCCTAGAGGTGCCAAGGTCGCGGTGCTAACTGCTAAGCCATCGTTGTTTGTTTTTTTTCCTTAGGTTTCGAATGCAAGTGATGCTCGATGGACGTAGGTTCCCACCAGCTGAAGGTTCAAACAAAAAAGTGGCAAAGAAGGTCGCAGCTGCAGAGACCCTTCGGGCTCTCTACAAGGAGCTAGAGGGAAGTGCTAGCGTGGAGGATGAACCAGAGCAGCCTGCGCTGCCGGTAGCAGAGATGAATGATTCGGTTGAGGATTCTTTTGTGAGTTTTCTCTGTGTGTTTTACCTTAATGATGATGTGCTAAAATTTAGTGTATTTTACATAACTGCTGACTGTACATCTTTATTCACTGTATTCTGAAGGAGAGTTTGGAGGAGCCACCAAAGGCCTTGTCCCGCTCCCTGCCAGGTGGCAAGAACCCCGTTTCAGTTCTAATGGAGCACAGCCAACGTAGCGGCCACCCCATTGAATTTATTAATACTGGGCAGGAGGGTCCGGCGCATGACCCACGGTAAGAGGTTTTCTAATAGTTGGTGCTAACGTTCCCTATCATCTCGGGTTCAGTCATAGAATTTATGATTTTCCTGAAGGCAGGATGTTAAAAGTAGTATGTTACTTTCAGTTTTTCCTGACTTTATATTGGTAACCTTCTAATTTGCATGTCTGGATAATTTGAGCCAAAAGCAAACAAGAAGGCAAAAAAGTAGCAGCCACACCAAACCTTTGCCTCACTAACATAAAGTTAAAGTACCCATTACGGTGAGGGTAATATATAATGGAAAATACATTTTTGAATATTATTTTGTCTTGCTGGATTCATGCTGGCCTCTGTGGTGACATTTCCTTTCTTCTGTTCTGACTACCATGCTAGACTTTTGCGTGGTGCATTTTTCAAGAAGAACAGGTGACCGGAAATAATCTACTACAGTTAAACCTGGATTGCGAGTAAATTGGTCTGCAAGACGAGCACAAAATGTTAAGAAATTTTAACTTGATAAACGTGCGAGGTCTTAAAATATGAGTCGTGCGTATACACTTTGTTGGCTGAGCTTCACGTCATCACAACTGAGCCGATGTTTTTTTCTCTCTCGCACGCTGTAGGATTGTGGGTAATCGTTTCCCATGATCTGTCGCAGTGCGCATGCACAAGTGTATAGTACAAGTACGTTTTTTGAACGAATTATTCTTGTGATCCAAGGTTTTACTATAAGTGTATCAAAGTGATGTACTACATTGTATGAAACAGACATCGCTTAAAATACAGAGAAATTGTCATGCTGACATGATAAGCAGAGGTCCTAGCATCTCTTAGCGTCTATTGGACCACTTGCTTTGAGAATACAGAGGCCACTTGAAGACTACACGTTCTGCTTTTTCATTTAAAGCAGCATTGAGGTTAAATGTAGATAAATTTAATCTAACAGAAAAAACAATGAAAGGGAAATTCTTCACCCAAGAATATCCTTTATACCAAAGAATATCCTTTATACCAAAGGAGAGTTTTATACCAAAAAGTGAGGTTTAAAGAAAATCAAAATCTCCTGGCACATGCCTTAGCTGTTACATCTCTCAGGATTTGACACTTTGATTAAGAGGTTACTGTAGATAGCCTTAACTGACATGAACTAGCTAATTTGATCTGTTTACCGAAGAACTAGATTCATTGCTAATAACTGTTAATAACCGGAAGGGAAAAAAATCCATTATCTCTCTCTCTCTTTTTTTTTGCATTAGTTTCATGTTCCAAGTGAAAGTCGGAGACACTCTTTACCCGGAGGCGTACGCACCTAGTAAGAAGGCAGCGCGGCAACTGGCAGCAGAGGAAGCTGTGAAGGTTCTCCTGGCAGAAGGACAACTGCAGCTCAACAAGGTATAAAGAGCAATGTCTGACAGTTCTTTATGTGGAAACACATGAGTTAGAGAAGATGAGACGAGAACGATAAAATCAACTGAATAGGTGTTGAACCAAGTTAGGATTTCTACACTGTGTATACTAACTTTGGAAGATCTTGTAAATTAGAAGAGCAAGAAGATATTAAAATATCTACTGTATATAAATATAGATTTTTAGTTCAGTAATTAGTTCGGGTTGCCTAGCAATGGAAATTGGATTCAGTTTAATTCTGCATGTGAGGCAAGGATTAGTGGTTGAAACTCAATAAAACAATTTAGGAAACTGTCCTAAGAGTTGGGGAAGCAAAATTAAAGAGTACGATGCAAGAAAGCACACGGATAAATAGAATTCTGGTCCTCAGAGGTTTTAGTCTGTACAATGTTTTTTTTTTTTTTATATTTCAGAATAGTAGAGAAGCACATTCATTTATACTCGTCGGGCGTCTCGCTCTACTCTGTTTATGCTAGCCACAGCACACGTTTTGTCCACTCGGCGAGGGCGATCTG
Source organism: Clarias magur (assembly GCA_013621035.1). Lineage (NCBI taxonomy): Eukaryota > Metazoa > Chordata > Actinopteri > Siluriformes > Clariidae > Clarias > Clarias magur. The sequence goes on from QNUK01000207.1 coordinate 617,501, forward strand.
TCCCAGGCAGTGCCCCCGTGCCCATTGTTGCCCCCGCTGACAGCAGCTGAGCTTCAGGCAGCACACGAGGCCGGGGTTGGTGACCTGATCAACCACCTAAACAACAACGCTGTCTCGGGTCTGCTGGAATACGCACGCTCGCGAGGCTTCGCTGCTGAGATCCGTCTTGTGGGCCAGTCAGGACCCGCACACGAGCCACGGTACACATCCACATGTACAGCAGACTCACTGTCACACTTGTCTCCTAGTTCTTTAGATAGATTTGTACTGACCTTTATTTGCTTCCAGGTGCACTTTGTAGGTATTTATTTTCTGTATCGTCTTCCAGCAAATCTGTCATAATTGTTGTTCCTACGGATGCTCCTGTTAGAGGTTGCCGCAGTGAATCAACCGATCTGCACGTTTTGATTATGACACAGATGTTTATGCCTGTCCTTCCCCATGGCATTGTATTGAATACGTGTACAGTCGTGGCCAAAAGTTTTGAGAATGACACAAATATTAGTTTTCACAAAGTTTGCTGCTAAACTGCTTTTAGATCTTTGTTTCAGCTGTTTCTGTGATGTACTGAAATATAATTACAAGCACTTCATACGTTTCAAAGGCTTTTATCGACAATTACATGACATTTATGCAGAGAGTCAGTATTTGCAGTGTTGGCAATTCTTTTTCAGGACCTCTGCAATTCGACTGGGCTGCTCTCAATCAACTTCTGGGCCAAATCCTGACTGATAGCAACCCATTCTTTCATAATCACTTCTTGGAGTTTGTCAGAATTAGTGGGTTTTTGTTCGTCCATCTGCCTCTTGAGGATTGACCACAAGTTCTCAATGGGATTAAGATCTGGGGAGTTTCCAGGCCATGGACCCAAAATTTCAACATTTTGGTCCCCGAGCCACTTAGTTATCACTTTTGCCTTATGGCACGGTGCTCCATCGTGCTGGAAAATGCATCGTTCTTCACCAAACTGTTGTTGGATTGTAGGAAGAAGTTGCTGTTGGAGGGTGTTTTGGTACCATTCTTTATTCATGGCTGTGTTTTTGGGCAAAATTGTGAGTGAGCCCACTCCCGTGGATGAGAAGCAACCCCACACATGAATGGTCTCAGGATGCTTTACTGTTGACATGACACAGGACTGATGGTAGCGCTCACCTTTTCTTCTCCGGACAAGCCTTTTTCCAGATGCCCCAAACAATCGGAAAGAGGCTTCATCCGAAAATATGACTTTGCCCCAGTCCTCAGCAGTCCATTCGCCATACTTTTTGAAGAAGATCAATCTGTCCCTGATGTTTTTTTTTTTGGAGAGAAGTGGCTTCTTTGCTGCCCTTCTTGACACCAGGCCATCTTCCAAAAGACTATGCAATTCATCTGATCACTCTTCATAACATTCTGGAGTATATGCAAATTGCTATTATAAAAACTTAAGCATTTAAACTTTAAAAAAAAAACAAAAAACAGAGCTGTAATTTTGCATGCATTTTTTTTCCTATATATTTGGGATTAGTAGTAGGACCCAATTGTCTTTGAAGAGAAAACTGAGTTTGACACCCTCTTGTGTTTCTACTAATTGGTGTATTGTGCTTTTGCTACCATTAGATGATGCTATAAAGTGTCTATTAATGAGGACAACAGGAGTCTAAGTTAGACAAAATGAAGTATAAAGGTGCAGGGAACCAAAAAAATGATGTCTTCATGTGACCCAGGAGGTTAACCTGGCTCTAACTTTTTACTTTTTTTTTTGCATTGTCCCTGTCTGTCTCACAGCTTTACCTATCAGGCGAAGCTGGGAGGTCGCTGGTTTCCGGCAGTTTGTGCCAGCAATAAAAAGCAGGGCAAGCAGGAGGCCGCTGACGCAGCGCTCCGAGTGTTGATAGGAGAGGCGGAAAAGGCGGCACGCACCGGAGAGCTTACGGCAGAGGTATCTGTCTCACTCAACCCCCTTCCACAACTAATTACAGTCACAATAATGAGTACTTTTCGAACGGTAGTTTAATTGTTTGTTTGTTTGTTTGTTTGCGTATGTGGTACAGCTGCCGGTGTCGGGTAGCACGCTGCACGACCAGTTCGCCATGCTGAGTCACCAGCGTTTCAATGCACTCACCTCTCGCATTCAGCACAGCCTGTTGGGTAGGAAAATCCTTGCCACCATCATCATGAAGAGAGGTGCTGACAGCCTGGGCACAGTCGTTAGCCTTGGGACGGGTATGAATTGCAAACACAAACACGCATCACTTTTATAAACATGAGCTGACAGACAGGCCACATCCTGCCTCTAAGGTATGCGCCAAAAGATACAGTACCGAAACTCGCGCATCTCGAACACGCATGTGCGATTGTTTGTCGATGGGACATAGCTCCAGCCACACGTGTTCCCAGTAGTGAAAATGGAAGCTGTTTCCTCTCATACAAAAGTGGTTGTGAACGAGGACTTTGAATAAGGTGATAGAACAGTCCAAAGCGAGATGTAATAAGACTTGGCACCAAGTGAATAAAATTTTATTAATAGGACTTAGATTTTATTTGTATAGCACTTTTAACAATTGTCATTGCCACAAAGCAGCTTTACACAATCAAATGAAAATTATGGAAGTTTGTATGAAATATGAATGTGTATGAATCAAAATGATCAGATTGTCCCTGATGAGCAAACCGAGGGCGACGGTGGCGAGGTAAAAACTCCCTGAGAAGGCAATATAAAGAAACCTTAAGAGGAACCAGACTCAACAGAACCCATCCTCATTTAAGCCTGGAAGTTCTATATAATTGTTAATGTCTTAAAGTTAATATGGAGACCAGTTCATTAGTGGAGGCTCAGGTAGACCTGTAGGAAAGTCCAGTCCTGAACTATCGAGCGACTGCAGTCATAAGTCCTCAGAGAACAGCTGTCTGCATCAGCCGAGGCTAGAACCGTCTTAAGTAACAGTTATTCTGTCTATTGTTATGAAATTCCCTCGTTCTGGGAGTGTTCTGTGTCAACGCTACGTGAGCAAATCGTCTCCTTTTGTAGGATTCTGTATCAGCAAACTTTGTTTCCCGGGAATCCTTGTTGAGAATCTGTGTGAGGCGCTACACACACACACGCACACACACACACGCACACGCACACACACACACTTTGAATACTTACATTATTACATGTACTGTGGTAAATCAACATTCTAATAGTGTGTATGTCAGTTTCTTTCATGAGAAATAAACTCACAGATGACAAAAAATAAAGGCAATATTGTTGATTTTTAATTTCAGTACTGTATATTTTGGTGCATACTGTACTTTAATATAATAGGTTTGTACTGAAACCATTTCCAAAGCAGCTCTTTGACTGTACCCTAGATCTTTTTTTTTTTCTTTCAGTTTTGCAACATGCGCTAGTTAAATAAATTACTGTATAGAAAGATCGTGTCTTGATGCAGCATCAACTGACGTGCCTGAAGTTACAATGTATTGTAGAGTTATCCAGTTTCCCTACTGCCTGTACATCTTGACATCAAAAATTCATGCAGTCCTTGAGCATCGTTGGTTGAGTTCTGGCATTGTGTTTATTGTACCTTCCAATTGCCAAACCTCTCTTTGAACTGGATGCATGCTGCCCTCTAGTGTTGGTCTGTGTTCTTGAACCATAAACCCATCATTTACGTAGGTGTTGTAGGTTATAATCATTTGAGATTGACAAAACAATTAACTAATCTCAGTTAAAGTAAAACTAAAGGCAGTTATTTATATGCTTATTGATAGTCAGTGGAACAGCATTTAATTACGACTTTACTTTTGCTCTACTGTACCACTGCAGGAAATCGGTGCGTTAAAGGAGAGGAGCTGAGTCTTAAAGGTGATACCGTTAACGACTGCCATGCTGAAATCATTTCCAGAAGAGGCTTCATCCGGTATCACTTTACATCTGCACTCTTGCCAAGATGCATTTTGTCCATTGCAATATTGGCCTTGATGGAGTCTTATTTCATTCTCATAAATATATTAACAAGTGAAGTAAATTTATATGTGCTGCGGCTTCAGCTCAGAGCCGTCTGAGATTCTATAGCCTGTCTGCCCTCAGCACTAGCAGCCACTCATCTCTTTTTTCTTTTTTTCTTTTTTCCTTCTAATTTCTCTCTCTTTCTCTCTCTCTCTCTCTCTTTCCTTTTCTTCATCCCATTTCTCTGTCCCTTGCACAGCTTTTTGTACAGCGAGTTAATGAAGCGCTGGGATAGTCCCGAAGAAGACAACATTTTCACGGTCGCAGAGGACGGTTTGTTCAAACTCAAAGATGACATCACGTTCCATTTGTACATCAGGTAAGCTGTGGGTGTTTAAATCACAGCATATAAAACCTGGCACATGAGCTTTCTTGTTAAGAGATACCGACTGGGTCATGTTTACAGATAATAGCCTCTGCACCACAGTTACAGATAATTGTCCAAAATAGGCTGTAATTACTAGTCATTACAGAACATGGTGTCTGTCTGTCTGTCTGTCTGTCTGTGTATCTCTTACAGCACTGCTCCTTGTGGCGATGGTGCACTGTTCGATAAATCATGCAGCGATATAGCGGAGGTCACAGGCTCAGTTCACATGCCCCTGTTTGAGAATGTTAAACAGGGCAAGCTCAGAACCAAAGTGGAAAATGGTGAGCCCTTCTTTCTTTTGTACAGACTGTTAGGTCGCGCCCCATAATTGTAAAAGCAAGTAGCATTACGTAGACACTCATGCAGTTACATATGAGCTATAGGAGCAGAATGATTGTCTATGAGTCTTACATAAGGGCTGATTAGTTTGTGCTGAGGTCATAAATCTGGAATTAGTTGAATTAATTGGGTCATGATGTGGAATGTAGGATTTGGCTGCATAGGGAAGCTATATTTGAAATATTGAAACCTTTTTTGGGCATATATTAGTGCTGTGTGACTTGATTTAAAAAAAAAATCACATTGCGATTATATTGACACATCTATTGATATGTAACTATTAATTAAATAATTTTAACTCTATAGATTAACAGCAGATAATGACACAAATTACCTCATTAACAGGATGTTTGCCGATATTACCACCGATATATTCACCTCACTTTTAAACGTATTTAAAAATAATGGATGGGAAAAATTTTAATTATGCATCACGATTCTTTTCTTTTTCCATGTATCACCTAACAGACTCCAAAATAGATTTTATATATATATATATATATATATATATATATAGAAATATAGATATAGAAATTTAATTTCTATAGGTTTGCATTTGAGGTGGAAAATGCTGCCGTACTTCTGTAATCCTGCAGATAGCGCACTTTAAACTATGCCTACATTGGCAGGCAGCAGAGCATTCTGTGTGGTAGAAGCATTCACAAAAATTTTAATTAATCAGTTATTTATCAAAAATAAGTTAGTTGAGAACTGTAATAAAATCTTTTTTTTAATTATACCAAATCAGCATATTTATAAAAAATTAAGATACTAACAGAATGCAAATCAAATCGGCACCTACAAATTGTGATGATATAAACATAATATAAATAAGTTTGGATTTATTCTAGAACAATACTGTTTTTTTTTGTTTGTTTGTTTGTTTTTGTTTTTTTGTTTTGTTTTTAGTTTTTTCAAAACTATAAAACACATTATGGCATTTGGAAAAACCAAGTCCAAAATTGACCTCTGCTGCAGAGGAGTAGATTTACCAGCCTCAAAAATCACCAATTAACAAACAGCACCTCATATTAGAGCCGTTATGAAGGTTTTACAGAGCACAAGTTTTAATTCTTTTAAAAAGTGTGTCCAAACTTTTGACTATTTAATATACAGAGTCAGCCCCAAAAAATGTATACACACTTTAGTATTTTATAATATTTTAAAGTTTTTTTCTTTTCCTGAAGTATGTATACATTTTTTTGGCTGACTGTATAGATAGATAGATATGGCAGGGCTTATTTCGTTTCTTTTCTTTTTTTTTTTAAATGCTCTGTTCCATAACGTTTTGTTTTCTCTCCTCCGTCCCAGGAGAGGGTACCATCCCGGTGGAGTCGAGTGCCATCGTGCCCACTTGGGACGGAATCCAGCATGGTGAGCGCCTCAGAACCATGAGCTGCAGCGACAAGATCCTGCGTTGGAACGTTCTGGGCCTGCAGGGGGCGCTGCTCAGCCACTTTATACACCCTGTGTACCTTCAATCCATCACCTTGGGTATAGCAGAACTGCACACAGACTCAAAACCTCATCAGACTCATTCTGAAAAATTTCTTAATTGTATTTATATGTTGTTTTTCTTTTTTGTTTTGTTTTTTAAGGGTATCTGTACAACCACGGTCATTTGACTCGAGCAGTGTGCTGCCGATTGGCTAGAGAAGGCAGCGAGTTAACTAAAAGCTTACCTCCTCACTTCACACTCTGCCACCCTGAGGTATGTACACACACACACACACACACGCGCGCGCGCGCGCACAGATTTGTGTAAGAATCATGAATTCTGTATCAGGTGGATTTAATATAGGGGTATGTATAAAGAGAAGCATCTCAATAATTAAACAAATGTTCTCGTTGTCTGTGTGTATGTAGGTCGGCAGAGTGAGTGTGTATGACTCAACACGTCAAACAGGAAAGACCAAAGAATCCAGTGTGAACTGGAGCCTACCAGACCAGCTCAAAGTAGAGGTACTGGATGGCACCAAGGGCAAAGTGGACAGGTAAGAGACCTGGCAAACACACGGTCTGATCCGTTTGGCAGCCAATAGGGTGTCGGCGACACAGCACAGATTTAACACAGCCATCTGTCCAGACAGTTTAGCTAGCAAAATGTACCCGGAAAACTGTTCTTGTGGTGCTATTATCCACAAGGACAATAATCATAATATGTCTCGTCTTCTCAGTTCTATCCGAAATATACTTTTTTTTTTTTTTTACCATTTGTCTCTCTGCACAGTCCAAAGATGGAGGTATCCCGTGTCTCCAAGTCCAACATGTTCCGTCTTTTCCGGGACGTGTGCAGACGGGCCGGCCGGAGCGACCTGCTAGCGCTAACCTCGTACGCTCATGCCAAGATGGCCGCCACTCCTTTCCAGCGCGCCAAAGAGCAGTTCTTCAAGGCTCTAGGTCAGCTGGGTTATGGAACCTGGATCGGCAGACCGCAGGAGGAGAAGAGCTTTGAGGCGGAGCAAACTGAAGTTCAGAGCTTACCTTCTGCTCCGTAAGAACAAAAGGAGAGTGTGAGGAGGGAAGTGAAGAGTGGAGGAAAATCACAGCCGGTTGTGCTTTTAGATGACTGAAAGATGACTGATGAGGGGGAATAAACAAGAGAGAGAGAGACAATTTTGGATGAGGGAATGAGTAAGGGCTGATGATCTGGTCTGGACTGTTCGACTTCAGACTGGGACGGAAAGAGAAAGAAAACTGAGCCAGAAGAAAGCCAGCTCATGTATAAGAATGATATGTGTAGCTTTCTGTGGAAAATCCTCTCTAAACTCTGTTATGCACCAAGACCTATCTGAAGCACTGCTCTCTCTCTCTCTCTCTCGCTCGCTCTCTATTTCATGGGTGGGGGGGGGGTGGGGGTGTATATGAAGAGATTAAATTAGAGGCCGTTATACAATCTTTTTATTTATGATCAACTTCGCCTGCTGATAAAAGCTGCAGTAATTGTGTACCATTATAGATATTATATTACATACCAAGACAAAAAGGATGCTGTTAGTGCCACATCTCCCCTCACAGCAATTAATGGGCTTTCTCACAGCTCTCTCTCTCTCTCTCTCACACACACACACACACACACACACCCTCTCACCTACAGAAGACTTGTTTCTGGCTGAAACTACAGACCAAGGAGCTTCATTATTTTCTTTTAGAAAGCCCCATGCATCACAGTCTTCTGTGCATTTCATTCACATTCCTTGAACAACTGAAAGTGACTTGACTAGGTCACTAGTCAGTTCGACCTGATATGTCCAACCAATGTGTATATACCCACACCCATAGTCTGTTTTTTTTTTCTGCCTACGGGTCTGCTTAACTACTTTGAATAGTTTGTACACATAGATTTGACAAAATGTATACATAATGTACATACAGATACATACACTCACAAATGTATATAAGGTCTCTTCACACCATGTGCGAGTTTATATACATGTGTGTGTTTATGTATATGTATATATTGTATGTATATATTTTATAAAGTTTCTTAAATTTGTGTCGCATTTGACCAGCGTTGATGGATGCAGATATTTTTTTTTCATGCCGGATGAATCGTCCCTCCATACATCGATACGCATCATATTCCATATTACGTTTTGTAAGAAACGCAGGTCAAAAGTTTCTTCATAAGTTCTGTGAATGAGTGTGTTTAATGTGGCTTCCTTTTTTCGTAAGAAGACACATCTGTGCTGTCACTGTGACCTACTTGAGTGGAAATCATTTTAACTTCGGATATGTTCAATCCAAAATTCATAGCTGTACAAAATCATTTTAATTTGGACTTTGTGCATTGTTTTTATGTCGACTGATCTGTTAATTCCTTTTTTTGTCTTTTGTTTCACAATAAATGTTAAATCTTAGTATGTGGGAGTTTTGTTTTCTCTTTGTTAAAAAGAAAAGAAAAAAAAAATTGCCTGGATTTAAGTGCATTGTTGTTAAATCACTCCACGATGCCCCGAATTCCTGTGTCCTCTCTGTGTCCATTTGTATTTTTTTTTCCCAGCATATATCAATTATTAGATATGATCTGTAGTTTAGAGCAACTGGTTATAGCTAACAGCTGCTTTGGGTGTGTGTGCAAAGCCTTGGCAGTCAATATAAAGATTCAAATTACAGCACAATTAAAGTCTCTGGTTTAAAAATGGGTCTACAATAAATCACCCACAGCAGGATTTAAATGCTATTTTATCATATGTTCTGCTTTCCAGGTACCATTTGTTCCTATTTGGTTAATACTAATTTATGTACTGCACTTTATTTATGCACCATACTGTTTCACTGCTGACTGAAAAAAAAAAAAAAAACAACAAAGAAGGGGGGCAATTTCCCTTTTCAGATCAATAAAGCATTCATACATACAGGCTAGTTAAGACTTGTGAATGGATGAGGTTTCCCACTTTTCTCTAAGTATCGACCCTTTTGTTTAACCCCTATAAGAAGCTCTAAGAATGGCTTGTGAATGATGAAGAGAAAACATCCTGCTGATATGAATGTCCGGGCTGAGTTAGTGCAAAATGGCTGAAGTTCAGACTCACTTAGCCTGCACACACTTAGCAGTTTGCCTGCAGCAGATGCATTATTATGTTCACTTTATCTCGCTCGGAGCAGAAATACTGAGGGAGAGAGTGAAATATGAAATATTGGTCTGGTCCAGGGACTGTGTAAAAGGGTCAATCAATGCCTCGAAATGAGGATAAATGGGCTTGTTTGTGTAGTCTCTCATTCCCTTTTGCCTGTTCCTTCAGTGTGGGCAGACCAGAAAGCAAAGATGGACGGGAGGAACGGAAAGATGGATGTGTGTGAATACTGCACCGAGCTGTGCTCTGTGTTCATCGGTGGGCCGTCTGGCTGAAGATGAAGCCGGACGCAGCACCGAGGCGAAAACAATTGGTTTTACACAAACGCACGGCGTTTACGGTGTCTTTTTGCTTTTCGTTCTCAGACCGGTTCAGCGAACGTTTCCGAATGTCAAGCAGAATGACAAGCGCATAAATATGATATGACGTGTGCGTTCATGTGAGAGACATGCACACATCCTGACTTCTATGGGCTTTCCCATGAAAGCCTCCTCCTACCCACCAACTGTCACTGCACAAGTGTTCTGCTGTATTTATAACTCTGTGAATATTCAGTATACATAACAGGATTAAGGGGCTGCATCTATTGCAAGCATAAATAGTACTTTCAGAAATATAACATTTCAAAAAATTTAGGATATTATGTGCCAGTTTGGGGGATTCTAGGAAAGTGAGAGTCATACATTAAGGCTGAAACATTAAGTATATTTATCATTACTACTAAAAAAAAACAAAAAACATCCAGCTTCCTAAATGTGCACAAACGAGTCAAAACAAAATGATAACTGTATAATAGTAAATTCCTAATGGCTTCCTTTTCTTAACCAATAGTGATGAAATGAGATTCTGCTATTTCCTGCTCATTTATTTCATAAGAGGGGTGTTCAAATCAAACCGGGACTTTTGATTGCACAGAATAATAATGCTTGAATACCATCAAGGTTTCAAGTTTTCTCAGTACACCAAACCCATGATCGGATTGTATGATTCCAGTTTGAAACTCTGGCCTCCCAGGAACTCCTACAAACATGTGTAAATGTCTTGGAGCGAGGTCAGGAGTGTATGAGGGATATCTAAGTGGATAACTCCCAGCCGTGACCCTGTACTGTACAAGCTGTGTTTGTGAACAGAAAGATGCATCTCTTGATGCACGCTGAATGTTTACGCAGACCCTGAGCCGTCTTGGCCGTGATCCTCATTCGTGGATGTACGAGCCTCTTTAAAACCTTTGCACCATTCAAATGTTTTCCTGCAGCTACGAGTCTCATCACCGAACGGAGCTTGAAGTCTTCTGTAAATGTCAACCGATTTTACTCCTTCATTACGCCAAGTCCCGGTTTGACCTGAACGACCCCCTTATAATTTTAGTGCTCATCCATATTGTATTTTGTACTTACAGCCACTTCATAAAGATGCATCTACCTATTTTCTAATTCAACTGATTAAAAAGTCCAGACTGTTTAATCTAATGGTTGTACTAATTACCCTTGATGAAAGACTGCTGGGCAGCACTGTGGTGCTGTGTGTACCATTGCTGCCTCACAGCTTGCATGCTGTCCATCTAAGTCTCCTCCAGGTGCTCGGGTTTCATCCCACCTACCAGTACCAACACGTCAGAAGATTGGAGTGGATTGGATTTGGATCGGATTGGCTGTAGGACAAATTGCCCATAGGTGTGAAAGTGTGCGTGAATGTCTGTGTGCATGGTGCCAAGCAAGATGCAATCACACTCAGTGTTCCTGGGATAGTCTCCTTATCCCCTGCAAGCTTGCCAAGTATACAACGCTTACTGAAGTATGAGAAAATGCTCCTAGGTCCATTTTATTAATGAATTATTATTTTTTTTTAATTTACCATTCAATTAATGTTTCAAGGGCAGCATGATTTGCGACTACTCTTACACCTGATGGGGTATACTGTACAATCAATCAATATAGTGATGTACTACATTCGATCAATACAGTGATGTGATGTGATCTGTCTAGTTCTTGCTGCCGGTGTCAGTTTGTAAGACCCATTTCGTACTGGCTTCAGATAGCTGTGATGAAAATGTTACTCCATTTTTGCCTCCCAAATGTTTAACTGGAGGTGCAGTTTGCATCCCTAGTAGGAAGACCTAATACTATGTACAGTAAATTTTGATAAATTTCTATCGTCATTATTTTTCTTCCCCCTGCCCCGATGTTTGGTTGGTGAACAACGAATGTTTAAAAGTCCAAAAAATTGTGTCATTTGAAAAGAAAGTTGCTTAACAGCAGTGTTTCTAAACCTGCAATGCTGGTCATGGTTTAATTTCAGTAAACAAGGAGTTGAATATGGGGGGCCACTTCTTGGAATAAAACAATAAAACACTCTAATCCACTCACACACTCATCGTCTATACCACTTTAAACCGTATACAGGGTCGTAGGGAGACTAGAGCCTATCCCAGGAGACTTGGGGCACGAGGCAGGGTACACCCTGTACGGGGTTCCAATCCACACACACCGAACACACACACACACACACGGTCGTTCACACACTATGGACAATTTGGGAACGGCAATTAGCCTCGCCTGCATATCTTCGGATTGTGGGAGGAAACCCATCAAGCACAGGGAGAACATGCAAACTCTACACAGACCTGGACCTGGAATCGATCCCAGTCCCTGAAGGTACAAGTCGACGCTGCTACCCACTAAGCCATATGCTGGTATAGGAAAATGAATTAAAAATGAAACAATAAGGTGGATTATTTTCCTATAACAAAATTTCCCATTGTGTATTGTTCCTTACCCATCACGTCTGATTGTGCCGACACTGCTGCAATAGAAATCTAATCAACAACCTCTGACCAATCAGATTTCAGATTTAAGTTTCTGGCTTTGATAAGAAATATGATTTACAAATACCAAAAGGACTATTCTCATTGTAGAGGTAATCCTACTACTAAGATTCAGTCATTTAAGCTGCAGTATGCGGATGATTTCCTCGGTCCCACTTCAGTGCCCCAGCATCTGTTTTGCCACATTCGAATCCAAATAAGTATCAGTGCGGTCCAGGCAAGATATTACTTACGAGGAATTTGACTTGGCAGTTGCTGAGTGCCAGATAGCATGAGCTTTGTGTACTCTTCAGAGCATGTTGAGGCACTGTGGTATGGCTGGTAGTTTGAGCAGATGGCAGGTTTCTGATATGATGGGCATTCTTGTGTGATAAAAGCACTCATGTGAGACTGAGGTTTCCCCCGGAATCTCAAGTAGCATGTAGTCATTTAGATTCATCTTATTCCTTTTCCAGAGATGTTGAGAATCTGTTCATGTCCAGCATATTAATGCTACACACTACAGCTCTGTACGTTTTCATAATATTGTACAAAATGGCCCATAAATGTACAATAGACATGCCTGTCTCTACATGTACATATTCAGGGTTCACCCCATTCCAGAGCGATGGGTGCGCCAGGGTAAAAAGGGAAGCACATGAGGCGATCCACCCATCAGACATAGTGGCCACGGTACAAGCCTCTGGAGGCAGGGTTATGATCTAAGGTTGCTTCATTTGCTCAAGTCTAGACAGGTCTCAGCAACATCATGAGGCAATAAAATGAATCAGCTGAGGTACTGAATGACCAGGTTATCATATTGATGCTTTTGTTTTCTTCCTGGATGTCACAGACGTATTGCAGGTATAATAAAGTCCTGACTTTAAACCTATTAAAATTCTTTGGAATGTGCTGGCAAAGACTTAGCCAAAGTTGTCATTACAAGAATAATTGGAAATAGATGCGGTGATGTTGCACAGGGTTAGCTAAACAACCCCAAGGAGAAGATGCAATGCAATCAAAGGTAAAGGCGATCCAGGGAAATATTAGAGTGTGTGACTGGACAGACAGTGTAGTGGAGTATTATACATTAGTACTGGAATTGTCTGGATTATTGGGCCAGTCAGGGTTAAACTAGATAGGAAGAAAAAAGGAAGAAGGCAAGAGGTCGAGAGGACGACAACGTAATGAAGTCAGAAATTCCACCGGTGTGCCAGAAGTAATAAAATAATAGGTCTTGTGAGGATAGTAAATTATTTGTGGGTATAGTGTTTAGAAGGAGAGATGAAAAAAATATGGGCACTGGGAGATGAGACTCCACATAGGAAGACATATTAGAAATGGAGACTGACTTAGACTTTTAACCCTTCGAACGTCCAGAATCTGTGGCACATTCAGACATACCATGCAGTCTTCATTCTTTTTAAAAAAAGAAAAAGAAAAAGAAAGCAAAGCTTTCAACAACTAATACCACATTCTTACTTACTCATTATATATACCGCTTCTTCCTGTAGACAGGATCCCAGGGGGCATAGAGCCTATCCTAAGAGACTTTCCTAGGACAGGGGTGGCCAAGTTCGGCTCCAACCCTAATCAAACACAGCTGAACAAGCTAATCAAGGTCTTGAGGACTACTAAGGCTACTGGCAGGAGAGTTTTTTTTTTTTCAGGGCTGGAGCTGAACTCTGCAGGATTGCGGCTTTCTAGGACCGAACTTGGCCACCCCTGTCCTAGGATATGAGGAGGGGTACACAGTGGATGGGGTGCCAATCCATCGCAGGGCACACACACATACACGCTTGGTGGGTTTCCTCCCACTGTTGATTAGGCTAATTGGCGTTCCCAAATTGCCCGTAGTGGGTGAATATGTGTGCGAGTGTGTGTGTCCTACAATGGCTTGGCACCCTGTCCAGGGTGTACTCCGCCTCACACCCTAGTGTCTCCTGGGATAGGCTCCAGGCTCCCCACAAGACTGTATACAAGGTATAGTAGTAGAGACGGTGAGTGAGTGAGTGGGTGAGTGAGTGAGTGAGTGGGTGTTCATTCATCTATCCATCCTCTTTACCGCTTATTAGAAATAGGGACACAGGGACCCTGGGAGGAAACCAGAGTACCTAAATAATCCGCGTAGCACAAGAACATGCACAGAGCCTAGGGGAGAGATTTGAACCCCTAACACTTGAGGTGATATCTACTAAACCAGCATGCTGCCCATTTGCATTATCCTGGTCAAAGCCTTGGTGGATGCAGAGCCTACCCCTGGAATATACACTTGGAGCTTGGCTTTAAACCAGGGATATTGGATATTACGTTCTGCCCTTTGTTGTAGTTAATAAATAAATACATTCATTAATAGATTAATAAGGAGTTCGACTTATTTTAGGATTTTGGAGGCCTCGCACCTCCACGGTCAAGCCTCTGAGTTTGGATGTTCTCCTCATGCTTGGTGGGTTTCCTCCGGGTATTCCGGTTTCCTCCCACAGTCCAGAGACATGCAGAGTAGGCTAATCGGCAATCCCAAATTCCCTGGCGTGGGAGCATGAGTGTGTGCATGTGCGTGCATGTGTGTGTGAGAGCGTGACTATAGAAGTGAGAAACCACAACACATGCAATCTGCACACAAATGCAATAGCAGTGTCAGAAACCAAGAAACAAATCCCTTTTTGAAACAGAACTTAGAAAAGAGAAAGAAAAAACCTCTAGTCCCTCTTTCCCAGTTCGAGCACTTTGCTGTCTGCTTAGTAACCAGCCAGCTCAGCACACCACACCAACCCTTAATGTCTTTAATCACTAACACTTTAGTAACATAAGAGGCCAGGAAAACTGCATTTGGTCTCCTCTTAGTGCTCCAAGGCACTGGCAGGATTCACTCTCTGCTTTATTACCCTTTTATAACTCCTCTTATTATATCATTCGAAAAAATCTCCGGCATCCAGGGAGCACAGTTTGGGTTACCGTGAAGCAGCATGGTTTATTTATTTATTTATTTATTTATTTATTTATTTATTTAATATTTCCAGAGCTGGAGCGGCTTGTGAATTTTAATGTGCTGTCAGAGCATTGTAAAGATGGGCAGGGTGGAGTGGGGTGCTGATGAAGCAGAGAAAGTGTGTGAGTGCGTGGGCAGCTGGGGAGTCCATTAGTGAATGTGAAAAGTGCAGATTGTTCTTATGGGAGAGGAAGTGAATGAGTGTTTGTCTATGTGTGTATGTGTGTATGTGCGTATGTGTGTGTGTTATACTGTAAAGCACTGACTGTGTTTGTGGATGTGTGAATATGGATATATTTGGGGGGGGGGGGGAGTGTTTATGTGCTTGGAGTACAGCTGTGACAGTTGCATTAGTATAGCTCATAAAATGTGTGTTTTATTATCATCTTTTCATCAAAGGTCTCATTTGTTTGCAGGAGGGAGAGTTCGTTCCGCACGACTGCCTCTTCGGGTTTAATGGGATCTGCTGGAGACCCTTCGAGTTTAATGCCTTCCTTTCTTTCCTCCTTTCCTCCCTTTCTCTCGGCTTTTTATACACTATAAGTAAACAAACGGCTGCTTTGTATATAACGTATAACGACCGTCTCTTACATGAGGGGGTTTGATTTGACTCAAGAGCAAATAAGGCAGACTTGACTTTTGACAACGGTTGATCAGAAACTAATTCTGGCACACAAATATGCATGTACACATGCGCAGACAAAAATGATTCCAATTAGATGTAAACACTTAACTTAAATCAAATGGATTTATATAAAGGCAACGCAGTGGCTTAGTGGTTAGCAATGTCACCTCGCATCTCCAAGGTCCGGGTTCAGTTCTCCACCTCGGTGTCTGTGTGCATGGAGTTTGTTTGCATGTTCTCCGCTTGCTTGGTGGGTTTCCTAGGGATAATCTGGTTTCCTCCCACAGTCCTGAGACATACAGATTAGACTAATTGGCGTTCACAAATTGGGTGAAAGCATGTGTGAATGTTGACTAGGTCCTACCACAGTTGTGAAATTTGGAATAAATACAATGGTCACTAGTAGGACTACAGAGGTTCCTACTTGGATGGATGGATGGATGGATGGATGGAATTTATATAGGTTTGTGGCTACCCATGATGTGTCAATCTGATGACCAGATGGAAAGATTGAAAATCAAAAACACTTTTCTGCAACAGGAAAGAAAAAGGAATGGTGTGGCCACCATTTTCATCCAACTTTTTGAAGTGGCTTTAAGGAGAAAGCCTGAGGTTTCATATCAGTGAAAAAATTTTAATGGGGAAAAAAAAAAAAAGAACGAGGTTTAATTTGCTTTTAAGTAAAAAGAGTCATGCCTGACATCAAGGTGTCCAGGGCAGGGCATCAATAGTCTTTAACCAGTCCATCAACTTGGGTCAGGGGTCTCATAATGCATTGTATGAACTAGAGTTAAAGGTGTGAAATGTTGCAAGAATTAATAAAAAAAAGAAAACAAATCCAGCTGCAATCCAGCTGTTGGAAAGAAATATTTGCCCAAACCGTCTCTTTATTGACACATGGAGGCCTTGACCACCATGTTGACCGAATACTTTTATCCCTATGGCAGGCATGGCAGAATACTTTATAGGGAATCACACTTGATTCTTGTTGCACCCTTAGGATGTCAGTTATGTGGCTTATAAAAATGTCCTCCAGAATGAATAGCTTTGTAAATCATTGCTTGATTGTCTTAAAAATATAAATCTATTGTAGGCTTTCTAATCTCTGAAGGACATAATACTGCTGCTTCCCAAATAGCGGCACATTATTCCTCTTTCTAATGGGTCTGAAGATCCGATAAAGCAAAATTAGTATTTAATGGTGCGTCCATGTATAGCCACTAGTGGTGGTGGTGGTGGTGGTGGTGGCACACATTAATTAGGTGCACGGGGGGAAAAACAACATTTAAATGCTAATTCCTGATGCTTATCGAAAGGAACATTTATTAGTGTTACGTTCACAATCGCAATGAAGCCTCTAGCTTATCTGCACGCACAGCACAAGCAAGAGATTCTCCTCATCGCTATCATTTACATTTACATAAAAGGCATGCATTTTTATAGGAGCTCTGAAACTGATTGAAAAGCTTCCAAACGCATAGAATAACAAATACAGTCTCCGGAAGGATCACTTACACCACCAAAAGTAACGTGAACAGACGAATGAGTGGATTCTTGAAAAAAAAAAAAATGAAAACCATAAAACTATTAAAAACAATTTAAAAACGTGCTGCAATAAACAGTTCCAGGTCAAAAGTTATGGTCACCAAGAAATTTCTACTACAGTATTTTACAATAAGATAAGCAGTCACACTAGTGGTACAGGATCATTTATCAGTGGTGGTTCACCGTCCACCATGTTTGTGGCAGGCTGGAGGAAACCGGAGAACCTGAATGAAACCCACACTGACAGACAGAACATGTGACAGTAACCCGGATCACAATGAAGGCGCTCACCCCGGCGCGCTCACACTACTCGCCACACCACCACGCATCCCACACACACTGATAAAAACAAAAACGGTAATGCAAATTCTGAATAATAATGAGATTTGCCCACTGTTGGCATTTTTCCAGCCAGTTTCATGAGGGAGTTTCACTCGGGAGGCTTTTCTTAACATTTAATAAGCATTTGTTGGCTGCGCCTATTTATTAGGAAACCAAAACTATTTATTAAAATACATTATGATTCATAACTAAATGTATACAGTACATAGGCAGGAACACATTTCAAACATAAACCTTAATCAGATCATGAAATATATATTTGTAATCCAGCATGTAATCCAGCACATTTAAATGGTAATGGAATTTTTTTTTTTTTCTTTTGCAGATTTCAAATTCCCTGATATATACTGTATGACGAGCCTGTACGCAGATTATTAGGCCATAAGTAATCCTTAGAGGGGAAACATGTCTTATTACAGATCTACAAAACATTCTGACATCGCTCGATGTATTGTGAAAAATAATGAAACTTCCAGTCTTATTTACATCTATGGCATTTGCCAGACACCCTCATCCAGGGGAAATTACATCTTACCTCATTACACACCTGAGCAGTTGAGAGATAAGGACCTTGCTCAAGGACTCTTCTAATCAGTAGGCCAATGCCATGACCACGGCGAGCATGCTATTTCTTCCCATTTTGTGCGACCGTGGTAGGACCTCTGGTCAACAATCACACACTATGGGGAATTTGAGAACGGCACTTAGACTAATCTGCATGTCTTTGGACTGTGGGGGGAGAACACGCAAACGCCATGTACACAGACCTGACACGGGCATCGAACCCTGGACCAGGAGGTGCAAGGCATCAGTGCTAACCACTAGGCCACCATGCTGCCCAAACATTCAAGATTAATAAAGTAACTACAACAACAGAATACAAATAATATCGGAATACACAGAAGGTTGCAAAGGTCTGAGACTATGTTTTAAAAAAAAGATTTTTTGACGTTGGAAATAAACAGAAGAATTTTAACACATAAAGTAAATGCTCAATATTTCGAACATGTAATGTAATATTCAGGATATTACTATTTCTATGTCCCTGTTTAAATGTGAGCGCACATCAAATTTGGCCATGGAGTTTTGCACACATTCTCGGAATCCATGCCAGCTCAAGTCACACGGTCATTAACCCCTTTCAAAGTCATTAAGATGTGCTGGAGAAGACTTTATTGAGTGGTTTGACGCTCCCATCATCAATGCCAGATTTAATGCAGCTAGTGACATAAGTGTGATAAGTGTGATGACATCGCATATCAACATCCCGTGCAATCCAGAATAAGAGAAATCTAGAAACTGAGCAAATCTATACATGAAATGGAATAAATACATAAAGTGTTCATTGGAACTTACACGAGGGTAAACAGACAGCATGGGTTTGCTTTGTTTTTTGGTGTGCATCTGGTTTGGACATTTAGGCTTTCAATGCATTTACTGTACCAAGTGAAAATCAGCATCTAAATACAGCAAACCTACTTGGACCGTTGCCACACACCTCTTGTCATGAAACAATCGTTTTGATTGGTTTGAGATCATCAAAGTGGGCATGATCTATCTTGAAACTTTTCAATGCTAAAGCCTGCCAGGAGATTTAAATTAGGTTGAAACCTCCAGCAGTGGATCATCATAACGTTTCCTGGTCTGGAAATTGAAACAAATAATATTATGTGAGGAAATGATTGGTTTTTTCATGAAACACCGCCTACGTCCCACATAACCCCAATCAGTTTGGTAAAGTGGGACAGTATTGATTGGGTAATGGGACGTTGATTTATGCTGCATTCTTTATTTTTTATCTTTGATCACTAGAAACCTGGCAACAATATTGCAAAATGTAACTATAGACTCAAAAACCCATTAAATACCATACAGTCAGGGGGAATAGTATTACACTGCAGTATATCACTGCATTCTCTTGTAGAAGATAAAATGTACATCAATACCATGACTTGAATATTTTCACTGAAAATATTAGCCAAAAAAAAAAAAAAAAGACTAGATAATTTAATAAAAAATGACGAAGGTGATGATCTAGATCTAGCAGATCAACACTTTACTCCCCTAATCGCATTTACCTCTTCAGCAAAATCATCAACTTGTGTACTAAACCCTGTAATTGACTGAAGTTTTAATCTTCTTTATTTAAATGATTCTAATGAGTTTATATTCTATTTTTAAATCGAAAAGAAACCCCTTTTACTCACGCACTCACTGTTTCTCTATACTGCTTGTCCTGTACAGGGTCATGCGAGACCTGGCGTCTATCCCTGGGGCACAAGGCAGCGTACACACTGGACGGGGTTCCAATCGATCCAAACAGAACACAACACACTCTCACACAAACACTACAGGCAATTCGGAAATGCCAATAATCTGCATGCCTTTGGAATGTGGGAGGAAACTGGAGCACCCGGAGGAAACCCACCGAGCACAGAGAGAACATGTAGACTCCTCGCACAAAAACCCAAGGCCACTGTACTCACCCTCTATACCACTTCATCCTGTATACATGGACATCCAGAAGAAAAAAAAAAGGAGATTTTCCAAAACTCCACAACTCCACAAAGTGTTGTCAAAGATTTTGGCTTGTTGTAACGTCACCTTGTGTGCCAATGATGTCATTGTCTGTGTCCCATTCCCTTGGATTTGACATCAGCTTTGTTTATGAGGATATTTTGTGCAATAGAGGACTTAAAGTAAACTAGTGACTGTGTTAACGTTGCTTACTGGACTTTTTACATGCACTTTTACTCGCACATTATGTTGGTCCGACCATAGGTGACTGAATGCACCACGAAGCTCACTGGGGCTACATACAAAACTCCAACGACACAGACCCCACAGACGGCGATGGCAGTTTTGGCCGAGACTCATTCGGACTTCTACATGGCAGACCTGGTAATGACCATTTGTCTAAGCTTCTGGTTGGTCCCCTGTTGATTAGGGATGCTCCAGACAGCACCTACTGTACAGGGCATTCTGCATTTTCATGTAGACAAATATATTTTTAACACGCAAGCCATGTGGACAGAATTATTTTTTTTTTTAAAAAGAAAGAAAAAAGTCTAAAAATCTCTGTTTTTAGAAATACCCAGCTGCATATGGACATGGCCATGGAGCAAGCAGCGGGTGCCAATCCATTGCAGGACACACACACACACACACACACACACACACACACACACACACACACACACACACACACACACACACACAGTCGCACCCTAATTACCCTAATCTGCATATCTTTGGACTGTAGAAGGAAACCCACCAAGAACATGCAAACTCCTTGCACACAGACCCAAGGCGGGAACAAACCCTAACCCTGGAGGTGCAAGGCCACGGTGCTAATGCCACCTACACCACCATGCCAAATGCCAAATAACATGCCAATGGTTGTTATTCTACTTTTAAATGTGACATTCTCCTCTAAAGAAAGGACAACTTTGAAAATATACAATATATTTTGATTAGCTTTAAATACTTTCAAATTCTTGCTGTAAATAAACTGAACAATATTGCTGGTTTTTAGTTAAATAAAAGGGTGCGCGGTCATAGCAAAGTGGTCAACTAGCCTGTTTTGACTGTCCCAAACTGTGTAAATGAGAGAGTGTCATGTTCTGTTTCAACATGTGTGGCTTTAAAAACATTATATTTATGCATTTTATTAGTCTTTAAAAAGTCTTAAAATAAATTGAAAACATTTCCGAGGTAAACAAACAGGACATTTCCAATGCTCCTGGGGCATTTACCAAAAGTCTCACATTATCTAAAATCACCCTACTTTATACACAGGAAATATAATAAACAAGTGAAGGTGTCATGGAATCTTGGCCCTCTGGTGGCACAGTGGAGAACTGCCCATGCCTGATCAGGTAATGCACTTCACTCATGTTTAAAAAAAAAATTTTTTTTTTTACATCTGATCATTTGTCTGTTATGCACACACAGGACAAATATATATAAAAAAATAATCCCATGAGAAATGTGTTTGATATTTTCCTAAGTAAAAGGAGAAAATGTAAATGCCATGAACAACAGAGTCATATGCACAAGTTCATCAGTTCATTGGTCGTAGGGAATTGTGGGAAGAGTGAGGCTCGAGTGAGGCTCGAGTGAGTCGCTTGCAGTGATGACCTATAGGATAGGCAGCTCAAACACTCCACTCCTGTATCAATCACAAACACTTGTGAGAGAGACAGAGAGAGAGAGAGACAGACAGAGACAGAGAGAGAGAGAGAACAGGGGGGGGGGGGAGGATAGGTGCTGTCTGTATACTCTGTGGTTGGCATGGTAACTGCGGTGCCCCTGCTTCTTGTCATTTGTCCATATGTATGTTCTCTGTCTTTTAGGGGCCGATGCTAACCTTTTCCATTCACTAAAAGAACAAAAAGCATTCATTCATGCCATATCTCTGTGCTTCCAATTTCTTTCTTGACACCACAAGAGAGAGAAAGCGAGAACATCTCCGCTTGCCTGCCATCTCATCCTTCCAATTTTTCCTACTCTCCCACTATCTCTCTTGCTTTTTCTCCAGTTATCTCTTTCTCTCTTTGCATTTGTATACTTCATCTAATCTTTGCACAGGACATTTTAACCGTTGACTCTTTTCATTCAGACATTTTATCACTGCTGGCTCATTCTGTTTCCAACCTGCCTGTTCTTTGTCCAAGAAGTGTGGCTCATCCTCATCACCAGGCCTATTACCTACACTATTGTTCCTTAAATGCCAGAAAATCATTTTCGGACAACATGGTGATTACATTTTTATGACCCATACGGATTACACGGTTTTATATGGAGGGCAAAACATTGGCCCATTGGTGACTCATTGGTAGGCTTCTCACCTGCCATGTACAGTACAAGGCCTGGGTTTGATTCCTGGCCAATACCTCAAAACCAAGCCACTGGATACAGGGCATCCCAAGCCCAGATAAATGGAAGGGTGGTGTCAGGAAGAGCATCTGGCATAAACCCTCTGCCAAATCAAGTCAAGTGTGGACTGACTGGTCTGCTATGTCAACCCTTTAATGGGAGCAGTCAAAAGAACAGCAACAACACTAAAATGGGCCATGAAAGCTAACCAAAGTAGAGAGACAGAAACTAACAGAGTTTGTAAAAAAAAAAAATTGGAATTTGGTTTATCATAGTGATTGGGCTTCATGCCTAATATTTATTGGCTCCAGTGCACAGCCAGCATTTATTACAGGAAGACTTTTTCCATCCATGATAGGCTGAGGAGATGGTCAATCTGTCAAGGCCACAAAATAAAGCCAAATTTAGACATATGTGGTTTAGACAGCTTGCAAAGATTCCCTTTGATTGACTCCTCCTGGAGTATTAGTAAGCGCACCATGTTGGGCTGATGGAGATCCCTGGGTAGAGATCATATAGCACAGTTGGGAAGATTAAATCCCACAAACGGCTGGGGAGTATTTGGGGATCTCCAAGAAGGAGCTAGAAACCTGGGAAGAGAGAAGTTTGCGCTGACCATCTCAGTCTCCTGCCCCCATGACCCCTATCAGGGAAAACGAAAATGTAAATAAATAAAAATATGAAATTAATTTCATGGGGAAAATGCATGGAGGTATTGGTATAACCTTATTTTGACTCCGGTCTAAGTGTGTTTATGTAAATGAATGTAATGCTGATCCACTGGACCATTTTTCCACCCAAATGGATTTGAAATGTTAGATATCATGGGGTGTATATGTAATTTCGCTTTATACTAAACCGGGTGGGATAGTGTCACTCCAGCTTGGCACTCCTGCATTGTAACTGTTGTGAATGTACTGCACATATTTTGCTGATACAGATGTGCGGCTATATACAACGGATTGACTTTATAGGCCAGGCATCTAAAGAGCTGTTAAGGGTGGATTTTTTCTTTTTTTTTTCCACTGGTGTGAAAGCAATTAGTGACCACAGCAACCCACTGGAGACACAACGGCTGACCAGCTAGATTACATTACCAAGTTTCTCTTTTTCGCTCTTTTAGCTTGTCTCAGCTTGTCTGAGAGTGTACACTAAACAACGAGGCATCAGAGCCACATAATGAGAATTGTCGCTGAGTTTCCGTTATACTGTATGACTAATATACCATGTAGTTTTAGTGGAAACTGATATTTTCTTCAAAGGTTCTCTGTAGATTCTATCTTTCTAAAATTCCTGAAACCCTCTGTTCTACAAGGAACCTTAAAGGCTTATCCACAGTAATAAACTAAAGAGGCCTTTAAGAAAAAAATACACTCACTCTTACTCATTTTATATAGCGCTTATTCTGTACAGCGTCACGAGGGCCTGGAGGCTATCCCAGGGTACACCACATGTCACATGAATGCACACATTCGCCACACGCTACGGGCAATTTGGGAACGGCAATTATCCCAATCTGCATGTCTTTGACCCAGGGGGGAAAAAATAGAGTTCCCAAAAGAAACCACCAAGTGTGGTGCGGTTACACATTTACACACACTATACTATATATACTCCAATTCTTAGGTAACTTCCAATTGAACTCTTAATGCTTCAGCATACCAAGACATTATGAACAATTTCATGTTCCCATGTTTCTGGGAACATTTTGGGGACGGCCCCTTCCTGTTCCAATATGATTGTGCACCAGTGCACAAAGCAAGGTTCATAAAGACATGGATGAGCGAGTTTGGTGTGGAAGAACTTGACTTCTTGAACTCGAGTCCTGACCTCATTCTGGTACAGTAGAATACCTTTGAGATTGATTAGAGTGGAGACTGCGAGTCAGCCCAATGGGTTAAGAATTGGATGTTACTGAAGCTGATACAGTATGCATGTGAAGGCAGGCGAGCGAATACTTTTGGCAATATTGCTCATTCATGTATGTGTTACAGTATATTGCCTAGCCCATGATGCTTTGGGCAAGAGGTAGAGTACACCCTGGAGAGGGTGCCAATCCATCGCATGGCACACACACTATGGACAATTTGGGAATAGCAATTCGCCTAAGATTCATGTCTATGGACTGTAGTGGGAAACCGACCCAACATGGGAATAACATGCAAACTTCACACACTCGGAAGGGTTATTTTATGAGTAAAATAAAAAAATGGGGCAATGTATCATAGAAAATCAATTTGTAAAAAATAAATCTTTGTTTATTTTTACGTTTCTTTTTTTTTTTTTTTTTAACTTTTTTTCATTGATGGGTTGATGTTTTTTTTAACTTTGGCTACCATTCAGGGCACCTGCTTCTTTCTTATTAAAGAAATGTCTTATTAGTGACATCAAACCTCTTTTAAAAATTCTCACTCATTTGTTTTATTCCTTAGTCGGGCAAAGAACCACATGAGGTAACTTACAAGCGGCAGTATCAATACCTTAAGGAAATAATAAATAAAAAAAAACACCTATTTGTCGAAATAAGTCTTTTTGTTTTTATTTTTGCACATTTTTACATTTAATTCAATATGCCTTTACCTTTATCTGTGCTTGAAAAATATTTTATATATACACCTTTTACCTTGACAGGCAAAGAAACGTAACTGGTGACGTTAATGACCATGGAAAAAAAGAGGACGTGGAAAAAGTCTTGAAATTTGAACATGCTGAATACCAATGAGTCCCCTATTAAAGGTTAAAAAGCTCTAACCCCATATAATTTAAGTTTGAAATTGCTAATTCCCCCCTACTAAATGGCAGTGTATGCCAATGAATCAGACAACCACCAACGTCACAGTAACGCAGTAACACTTCTCAAATTAGCCAGCAACAGCTTGGACATGCGGAGAATAATTAGAAAACCTCAAGATTACGGCAAGAGATTTTAAAACTTAAAGTACTGTAATGCTATCTAGTCAATTATCTAGTGTGCTATCTAGCCAATTTTAGGGTTAACTGATAACAAGCAGTTAAAAATCAGCACCATACAGTTACCCATTACACAATCTAGCAACTTGTGTTGAGCGTTCATAAATGCAGTTTGATGCAACCTGTGTGGTGCAATATATTACATTAGATGCGAGGTTGCAACTCTTAATTGTCTGCCTTCAACCCGCAAAAGCCACATAAAATCCATTAAGCATCGAGAATTTTAATTCATCGACTTGGGGTGGTCGTCTCAACCACTAGTTCCTTCCCTGAAGCAATATGGCTGTGCACTGGTTTTAGACCAATTAACATACAGACACTTATTTGGTTAAATCTATAACAATACCCATACTAATTGCGCTGGGTCCCAAGCCCGGATAAAATGAAAGGGTTTGCGTCAGGAAGGGCATCCGGTATAGAACCAGTGCCAAGCTGTGCATTACCACTGAGGCAGCACGACGGCTTAGTGGTTAGCACTGTCGCCTTGCACCTCGAGGGGCTGGGTTTGATTCCTGCCTCTGTGTGCATGGGGTTTGCATGTTCTGCCCATGCTTGGTGGGTTTCCTCAAAAGATATGCAAGTTGTTTGTGTGCCCTGCGATGGATTGGCACCCCGCCTTGTGCCCTAAGTTTCCTGGGATAGCCCCCCCCGAGACCATGTATACAGGATTACACGGTATAGACAGTGAGTAAGAGTTACCACTCCTACAGTATAATGAACTTTAGTTGCAGTGCTACTGTACTTGCTATCGGTTGGTGTTGTTACTACAATTGAAATCCAAAATGTTGCAGGAATGTTTGACATTCACTAAAGTAGAACAGTAAACGCCACTTAGGCATGTAATTGTAAAAGAGTTTTATGAGCTTTACCTGCTCTGACAGAGCAACAAAAGACACACTTTTTTTATTTAGACTTCCATGTCTTTTTTTTTTTCCTGCTTCACAAATATCAGACATGGGTGTATAGAATGTCTGTATAGCCATGAACGCAGCAACAGAATAGCAAACCAGCATTGTAGGGTTTAGCAACATTTCCAGGTCAACTAGGCTAGATATCAAAAACATACCAATGGCTTTTACCAATTGACCTACTCTATGAGTACAATGCATGTCTTTAGATTTTGGGGCCACAAAACACAGGGAGAACATGCAAACTTCACATGCGCAGACTGGAGCCAAGCTTTAGACCCCCTGGAGCCAAGGTTCAGAGTTTGGGAGTTAAGCACGATTCGGGATTCACCCTTTATCTACTCCATAATTTCCCCGTCCTTTTCCCGATCTGTGCAGTAGGCTAAATCATTCAAGGACATTTTGAGTGATGCTTGGATTTCACTGAACAGTCTGTATTAATAATTAAATTTCAAAGTATAATTTAACCACTGTGCACACAGGCAGAGTGTGTTAAAACAATTAAATGCTTGTGCACATACTAAAATATGGTGGCATGGTTACTTAGTAAGAGGCACTGGCACCCATTTACCTCCAAGGTCTATCATCCAGATGAGGATGGGTTCCCTGTTGAGTCTGGTTCCTCTCAAGGTTTTTTCCTATTACCATCTCAGGGAGTTTTTCCTTGCCACCGTCGCCCTCATCAGGGACAATCTTATCATTTTGATTCATACACATTCACATTGCATACAACCTTACTTCTTTTGATCGTGTAAAGCTGCTTTGCGACAATGTCAATTGTTAAAAGCGCTATATAAATAAAATTGACTTGCCTTGACTTGAAGGTCTGGGTTGAATTCCCACCTTGGTCTCTGCATGGAGTTTGCATGTTCTCCCCATGCTTGGTGGGTTTCCTCTGGGCAGTCTGGTTTCCTCACCCAGGCCTAAGACATGCAGATTAGACTAACTGGCATTCGCAAATTACCCATAGTGTTTGAATAAGCGTGTGAGTGTTGACCGGAAGACCTACAACGTTCATACAGTGGGAATGTATACAGTGGTCACCATTGGACTACAGAGCCACAGGCGGGGACAGAGGTACAGAGAGAGAGAGAGAGAACACAGGGGGGATTTCTGACATACAGAGGAACAGGTTCTGTTAAGAAAGCAAGCAAGAAAGAGATATTTTGCTTTCTGAAACCTTTTAAAGCTGTTAGTTCTTATAAATAAGCAATGACACCGTCCTTAGGATATTTACGTCATGTAGTCTTTACCAAACTATGAAAAAGCTCATGCACATACTACAATATGGCAACGTGGTGATTTAATGGTCAGCACTTCCAGGGTCCGGGTTCGATTCCCGCCTTGGGTCTCTGCATGGAGTTTGCATGTTCTTTGCGTGCTTTCCAGAGGTCCTACCACAGTCGTAGAAATGGGAACACAGTGGTACCTTGGCATATGAATTCAATTCGTTCTGGATGCGAGTTCTTGGGGTGAAATTCCGTTTTGCGAAACGCATTTGTGAAATAATATAAATGCAGATAATCCGTTCCAGCCACCCAAAAACATTATCAATATTACCAATTTCCAACACTATAATCATATTTTTGCAAAAAACAAACAAACAAACAATCAAAAACATTTAGAAAAGTAATAAATCGACAATAAACCTTACATAACATTTATTTATGATTTCTCTTGACATCGGCTGCTTCTTTCCACCGTCATTAGTAACATTCTTGGGACCCATGGTGTTATACTGTATCTGCACTGGATAAATGGATGGTGCAATATGGGAGTACTGGTGAGACGTGAAGAAGTGGAGTAAACAGGTATCCTAAAGGTCGTTTAAATGCATTTAACATTTTACAAACCAGAAAGGAATAAAAATGGACTTTAATCTATCTTTTTTTCACTTTTTCATTGCTTGTTTATTTCACTGTCGTGTTTGTGCAATGAGAGGTTGAGGGGCCGTGGCTGGGAAGGGAACAGAAATTCTGAGAAACACACAGAGAGAGAGAGAGAGAGAGAGAGAGAGAGAGAAAGAGAGAGAGAGAGAAAGAGAGAGAGAGGCTACAGGAGTGATTTCTGACATCCTGATGAGCAGGTTCTGTTAACAAAGAAAGAAATATATTGTTTTCTAAAACCTTTTAGAGCTGTTTATTAGCAATGACACCGTCCTTAGGATATTTATGTCATATACAGTAGTCTTGTGCTCATGCACATTCTGAAATATGGTGGCATGGGAACGACCCTCCTTGGGTTTCTGCAGAGAGTTTGCATGTTCCTCATGTGCTTTTTACTATCATGAGAGGATAAGTACCACTAAGTACTCCAAAGACATGCAGATTAGGCTATTTGGCCTGTTCCCAAATTGCCCGAAGTGTGTGAATGTAGCCGGGACGGGTGACGGCTAAGTGGTTAGGCCTGTCGCCTTGCAACTCCCTTGGGTCTGTGTGCATGGAGTTTGCATGTTCTCCCCAGTGGGTTTCCTAAGGGGACTCTTTTTCCACCCATAGTACAGACAAGCAGATTATATTAGGGTAATTGACGTTCCCAAATTACCATTATACCCACTTTACAAGTAAGGATAGAAGAAATTGGACTTTAATAAAGTTGTTCATCACTTGTTTATTTCACGGTTGTGTTTGTCCAATGAGAGGATGATGGGGCGTGGCCAGGGTGGGGACACAAGTTCAGAGAAACAGAGAGAGAGAGGGAAAGAGAGAGAGAGAGAGAGAGAGAGAGAGAGAGAGAGAGCACAGAAGGGATTTCTGACATCCAGAGAATCAGGTTTTGTTTAAAAAAAAAAAAAAGAAAGAAAGAAAGTAATATTTCATTTTCTGAAACCTGTATGAGCTGTTAGTTCTTATACGTAAATAAGCCATGACACCGCCCTTAGAATATTTATGCCATGTAGTCTTTACCGTGACTCCTGCTTGATGCTTTGTGTTACTGTATTATTTGTATCCCAGGGGAGATTGGGCATAAGGCGGGATTCAACCTGGACAGAGCCGAGCACACACATACACATACACATGCACACTACAGGCGATTGGGAACACCAATTAACCTAATTAGCATTTTATTGGACTGTGGGACGAAACCCACCAAGCATGGCGAGAATATGCGGACTCGACACACACAGCCTAGAGAAGACAATATCCACTCCATAATTTCCCCTTCCCTTTCCCAATCTTCTATTCACCACAGATATGCTGTCAACACGTTGCCTTTGTTAGTCTTAGTTTATTATGGTCGTGAATCTCTTCATAAATCACATTGCAAATATTTCAACATAAACATATCATCTCAAGTTTTTCATGGTACAGTTGTCCGTTAAGGTTGCTTGGCATTACATTTTGAGTGATGCTTGGATTTCACTGAACAGTTAATAATTAAACTGAAAGTATAATTTAATCACTTAGGCAGGTGTTGCTACGCGTGCACAATGAACAATGAAATGCACAAAGCATGTACTGTACTACAGTATGTTGGAACGGTGACTTAGTGGTTAGCACTTTCGCCTTGCACCTCCAGGGTGCGGGTTCGATTCACAACTTTGGATCTGTTTGTATGTTTTCCCTGTGCTTGGTGGGTTTCGTCCGGGTGCTCTGGTTTCCTCACACAGTACAAAGACATGCAGATTAGGCTAATTGGCGTCCGCAGGTTGACTGGCGGTCCAACCATGGTCGTAAAAATGGGAACTCAGTGTTACTTCAGCATATGAATTTAATCTAATTTCATAGGTGAGTTCTTAAGGCAAAATTCACATATTGTGAAATGCATTTCCTCATAGGAAATAATGTAAATGCAGATAATCCGTTACAGCCACGCAAAAATATTACCATTTTGCAACCCTATAATGATATTTTTGCATATAAAAACAATCAAAACATTTAGAAAAGCCATGCAAATGGAAGTAAAATATTATATAAATAGACATTTAACCTCACTTAATCTTAAGTCCTCTTGACACCAGCTGCTTTAAAAATGAAACTGAAAGTAGCTCCCTTTTCTTCTTACTACAGTACCATCCTTGGTAGCATTCCTGGGACCCATGGTGCTACAGCTTCATTAAATGCAAAGAAACCCACAAAAAAATATGTAGATGTGCTTTGTTTGGCTTTCCACTAACGCAGAGTTAAGTTTTGAACGGCTCCCGAACAAAAATCCTGGCCGGCTTTTGGTTCGGTCCGGTTTGGCTCGGCTCGGTTGTTGCTTTGTATACAGAGGCAAATTTGTTGCAAAAGTTCAGATCTAAAGGGGAAAACTCTTATTTCATATTTGTTCATATGCCGGGGTACTACTGTAAATTAAAACATAGGTGGCACGATGACTTAGTGGTTAGCACTGTCACTTTGCACATCCAGGTCCCAGGTTCGATTCACACACCTCGGGTCTGTGTGCATGGAGTTTGCATGTTCTCCCCGGGCTCGGTGGGTTTTCCGCCGGGTGCTCCGGTTTCCTCCCAAAATATAAACCATGCAGATTATATTAATTGGTGTTCCCAAACCTCACGTAGTGTGTGAGTGTTGATCAGAGGTCCTACAACGATCATACAATGGGAGTGAATACAACGGTCACCACTGGCCTACAGAGGATGTACTGCTGAGATGTGAAGAAGTGG
Source organism: Clarias magur (assembly GCA_013621035.1). NCBI lineage: Eukaryota > Metazoa > Chordata > Actinopteri > Siluriformes > Clariidae > Clarias > Clarias magur. The sequence continues at coordinate 648,429 of QNUK01000207.1, forward strand.
AGCAAACAGGTATCCTCCAGCTTGTTTAAATTGCATTGAGCATTTGACAAGTAAGAAAGGAAAAATTGGATCGAGTTTTCAGCTTTTCATCGCTTGTTTATTTCACTGTCGTGTTTGTCCAATGAGAGCTTGAGGGGGCGTGGCCGGGGCGGGGACAGAAGTTCAGAGAAACAGAGAGAGAGAGAGAGAGAGAGAACACACACACACACACACACACAGGAGGGATTTCTGACAGCCAGAGGAGCAGGTTCTGATGAGGAAAGATTGAAGGAAGGATTTTGTTTTCTGAAACCTGTTAGAGCTGTTAGTTCTTCCAAATGAGCAATGACACCGCCTGTACGATAACCGTCACTCCTGCCTGAGCCTGATGCTTTGTCTCACTGTATCGTTTGTGGTCTTATTTTACTCGGAACCTGTTTGGAATTAAGAAAGGAAAGATGCAGGTAGCGTACTAACCGGAGCCGCGGCTTTCTCGGAGGGATTACATCACCTTCATGTGAAGAGAGACATTTGTAGCAGGGGAACAGAAGACAGGAAGAAGACAGCGCTCTAAAGTCTGTCGGCAAGGAAACGGCTGCGAGCGCGCGCGCGCGAGCGCGCGAGAGAGAGAGAGACCGCGGCATGTTCGTGACAACATGAAAAAGAAAAAGTGCGAGAGATTATCGTGAACGCGGGAGCGCGAGCCAGACGCACGAGAGGTGAGTGAGAAGCACAGCAGATGAAGGCAAATCTGATTATTACCTACAGTGTCCTCAGTGCTGAACGCGTCTCACTGCTCCTACTTGACATTTATCACACAAGTCAGAGCAGCTGTTTTAGGTAAATAATATACCCAGATTGTGTGTGTCTGTGTGTGTGTGTGTGTGTGTGAGAGAGAGACAGAGATTGGTGAGAGGGAGGAGAGTGACAACTGGATCCTTGATGGATTCAGAGGATCATCATTTTTCTCCCCCTGATGTTCTGCACACTCTGTTCAGACACTTTGATTCACTGTGTTTAATCCTGACACACTGTATGTCTAACGAATCCAAGCAAGCCCCGCCCCCCCCCCCCCCCCCCAAAAAAAAAAAACAATGCCAGGCATTAACCCATTAAATCCGTATCCCTTATTCTAATCAAAGGCACCGCCGAGCTTATGCAACAGCATCATTTTTTAAAATTTCTATTCGACTTTCCCTACAAAAGTCTGAACCGACTGCTTTTCCTGTTTCTCGCTCAGGGTGACTTACAAGTTTCTGCGCCTTGCACCCCTTCCCTTCGAGGAAGACTAAACCTGTCTGTGTTTCTTTCACCATACTGTTTGTCTGAACAGAGTCAAGGAGGAGAACACACCCAAACCTGCCAGAGTTCCCTGGTTGCCATGGATCCGCCTCCCTCTTTGACCTTGGCCCTACTTGCTGGGGGCGTAGAAGAAGAAGACCAGCATTCTCCCCACCCTTTGAGTGGTATCTCCCACACGTCCATTTCAAGCAACTACCCTGGCAGCAATCACTCCAACCACACGGGTGGAACAAGCAGCCTGGAGCGGCTCAATGGCACACCGTCACCGACCGGCCCAAACCTTCCACCGGTCTCCTTGCCCAAGCTTCCACTGGTGACGACACCACAGCTGCCGGCTCCAATCCCCAATGCGCTGCACCCCACCAGCACGCCGCTCTCGTCCTGCCTGGGCAGCCAGCATAGCCTGAGCGGTGAAACATCACCCATCTACAACGCCCTCTTTTATTCCTCGCACTCGCCGACAGGCGAGCGGGAAAGGGAACGGGATCGGGGTTGCAAGCACAGGCAGGCCAGTCCGCTGGTGCACCGCAGGGACAGTAACCCCTTCACCGAGATTGCCATGAGCTCGTGCAAGTACACCGGTGGCGTCATGAAACCTCTCAGCCGCCTCAGCGCCTCCCGCAGGAACCTCATCGAGTCCGACAGTGGAAGTGACAGCAAAGAGGGTGGGGCTGCCACTGGACACGGGGCGGTGCCCTCCTCCTCATCCTCGACTACTGCACCCCAGAACCCACCTGAGATCGTCATCTCCTCCAAAGAGGATCCACCATATGGACATGTCTATGAGCTCGAGTCATCGGCTAATCAGATGTCCATCTATCACCAGAACCACACCCTCTCTGAGAGCAGGGGCACTCTGGGAAGTGGGGGCAACGTACGGCGGGGTGGGGCAGGCGGAGAGACTGGGAGGACAGCCTCCAAAGCTCCTAAGCGCAAGAACCAGAATATCGGCTACAAGCTTGGCCACCGGAGGGCGCTGTTCGAGAAGAGGAAGCGACTCAGTGACTATGCGCTTATCTTTGGCATGTTTGGCATCGTCGTCATGGTGATCGAGACGGAGCTTTCCTGGGGCGTCTATAGCAAGGTGAGTATCTATTCTGATACAGGTGCGGGCGGGTCGGGATGTGTTAACTGGATCTGTTAATTGGATGAGATGTTGACTAGGCAAAAAAATGTCCTGTTTTGATTGGGTGTCTATAGAGGGCATTATATTGGTGCCATTGATCCACTGTTTTCTTGAGTTAATCAAGAAAGTGTTATTGGTCTCTTGGTACAGTGGAATAGACTTTTTGTTTTGTGTGTGTGTGTGTGTGTGTGTGTGTGTGTGTGTGTGAATCAAGCATTTGTGGTTTAATATATGTGCATCAGTCATGTTGCATTTCCACTAATAGTTGAACGTGGCATTGATCCACTAATGAGTCAGTCGAGAAAGTGCTATTGGTCTCTGGGTGCAGTGGAAATTCAGCACCACCTTCTTCTTTTGTGTGTGTGTATGTGTGTGTGAGTGCAATTTAATGTAAGAGAAAAACATATCAGTACATGCTATGGACTTCTGGGCGTCAGTTGCACAGTCATAAGTTTGGAATCAACTTGGCGACATGAAGTCTAGCTTATGTGTGTTTGTGTACGAGTGTGTGTGTGGAATCATCTGCTGGATTTATGTGACTTTCAGGAACTATTTATTATTATTATTATTATTATTATTATTATTACCACTGTGTGATTTGTAAAATAAAGTGTCATCACAAAAACGGCAAATATGAATATTCCACTGCAGTGAAATATACGTTGTGTATCAGAGCGGCACTGTTTATGGAACTGTGGGGTAGTTTTTCCATCTCGCACTCAACCTTCAGGCCTCATATCGATCCTTAGCTTGAATTACTGAAGGAATTGTCTGTGCGGGTTTTCTTTGGGTTCTTTAGTTTCCTCCAAATTCTAAAAAACGCCCCGGTATGTGGTTGGGCTGCATTAAAACCATTTACATTCGCAAGTGTATGTTCGAATGCATACTCTAGTTGTTGGGATACGCAACAGCTTCACTGCTTTTCTTTATGCCGCATTTGCTCATATGAACGTCGATGATACCAACCACAGGACGATTAAGGGGCGGGACGAGCGATAGTTTTGTAACAACAATAATAATCCGTCCACGTAAAATCGATCATCTTTAAAAGCTTGTTCAAGCGCTGTCTCGCGTGACAGTGAAGCGGTGAAGGAGCAACTCCCTAGTATACAGTAGATACTTTGTAGGTACAAAAGAGCTTTGGGTTGCGGCCTAGTGCGAGATGTGTAAGTGACTCACTGGAGTCTCTGGGAGCTCCTGCTGTGGGTGGAAGCAACCTGGATACAGTAGTTCCACTTCTCCTCGCCTCTCCTTCACTTTTCCGTAAGTGCTCTTACTGGAACAACCTGAACTGTAGAGTGCGTGCTCATGCTTGATATCACTATCTGTTTTCCTATGAGTAACCTCAACTCATCCATCAGCTCCTCCTTTTTTAAATAAATTTTTATAATAATAGTCACGGCTCGTGATTTCATATCGAAGGCATTTATTTGAAGGGATCTGTTTCGTTCTATCGCCTTCTACCCGCTGTAGATTTAGCATAAAATACTGTATGAGAGGACATTGAATTGAAAAAATGAATGGTTGCACGTAACTCATTCATTTGCAAAGACCATCTTTGATTTTTCCTCGCACCCTTTTCCCTCTGATGCTTCGTCCTATTTCCTCACCCACTCGTTTTCTCTTGGAGGATTTCTTTCTTTAATAACTATTCTTGGTCTCAGTCTCTCTCTCTTTTCCCTTCATAGACCCAGACCTACAGTAGGTTAGTTGTCTTTTTTTTTTTTCTTGTAACCCTCCTTCCAAATACTCCCACCACCCCACCACCCGCTTCTCTTTTTCTCTGTCTGTTATTCTGGTGGGCGATGAACACAGGAGTGTTGGAGAGAGAGAGAGAGAGAGAGGGGAGAAACGGAATGAAAGGCTGTAATAAAATCTCTTTATTTGAGATCGAAAACGGCCGAGTGAGTCAAGCTCGTCCGCTAAATAACAGTCGTGGTGATTGTATACCATTATAGCCATTATAGACCAACACAAAAGGATGCTGTTAGTGCCACGTCTCCCCATGCAGCAATTAAAGGGCTTTCACGGAGTTCATCACCAGCCGAGCGTCCAAGTGTGTGTCTTACGCACGACGTAGTCTGTACATCTCCTGTAATAAAATGCTGCTCTTGCCCGGGAAGCGACAGTGAAAGAGAGAAGGAAAGGAGGTGATTACTGATAGACGGATATGGCAGCGGGCTGCATTAATATTTGTCGTACCCAGTGGACAGGAGCTCAGTCTTTCCTATTGACTATTGATAATAATCCACCCACACATGCTGCACTCCTGACAAGAACTTTTATTACACAGCCGCGCTAATAAACACACGTACGTGTTCGGCTGCGCCTCCGCCGCCTTTGAAGGGAAAGAACCAGGAAATGAATGCTGAGATAGCCTAATGTATGTAAATAATTCTAACTCCCTACTTCCTCTCTCTCTCTCTCTCTCTCTCTTTCTCTTTTTGCCTCGCATGCATACACACCTTCTCTTCAATCAGATCTGACAGTGGTAACACATTTTTGCTTTCTGCAAGGGAATCCCACTTCATTAACACTTACAGCACTCCTGCGTTTTGTGTGTGTGTGTATATATATATATATATATATAAACGGTAAAACTTACAGAAATGAAAAATGCTGGAGTAAATCGAATCAATACAACGAAATCTTATTTGTATACATTTTTTCTTACATTCATTTATATGTAGTAACCAGTTTATACAGACCAGAGTCGCAGTGGAACCTGGGAAAACTGGAGGTGAGGAAGGAATGTACCCCGAAAAGGCCTGCATCGATCACAGGGCAGCATACACACACCCACATACTGTACACATGTGCACACACACACAAATACCCCCCTAGGGTCAGGTTAGACTCACCAGTCCTACTACTTGCAAAATGAGAAGCATTCTATAGGTCTGTTCACACAGACAAGTGGAAGTAACCTAAGGATGAAACTGTAGAGCTGTTAAACAGCAATGCTGACCTTTAATAATCATAATCCGGCTTGACCGAACTGTACGTACTGTCTGCACGATAGCTAACGACGTGAAAGCAGATGTTGATAGAAGGCATGTGTCAATTATTCCTTATGAGCTGTGAGGTATAACACACACACGCAGGAGGGGAAAATTACACACACTGAGCTGCTGTGATACAGCCTGAGGCACAGCATTACCATTATCACTTTTGTTATAGCAGTTGTTCGTGCACTGGCCTTTAGTTTCTCTCTCTCTCTCTCTCTCTGTTGAAGTAAAACTCTGCAGTTCAGTAAATTCAGTTTGTCATGTGTCAGAAACGGAAAGCACAAGCTGTTCTGTCTTGAAAACTCTCCTGTGTCGGGAAGGCATTCAAGACACCGAGACCTTATGTAACGCCAACAGATTATGAGTTTTTTTGGCCGTTATTTTTTATTGATGACAGCCTGGTCATTCAGTACATTCAGGTCGTCAGCTGACTTCATTTTGTTGCCACATACTGCGTCATTACTGAGCCTGGATTTGGCCAACTGAAGCAGACCCAGAAGGAAAGGAGGTGATTACTGATAGATGGATATGGTTATAACACTGCTTGTACAGTGGCCGCTATGCATGATGGGTGCATCGCTTCCTGTGCTTTCCTTCTTACCCTAATGTGCCCATAACTCTGGAGCATGGTCAATCTGAACGTTTTTATTATTTTTATTTATTTATTTATTTAGTTATTTATTATTTTTTTTAATGGCCACACAGCTGTTTAATTCTGTGACTCCCAAACCTGCAAACCTGTGAGTTTTTGGAAATGCTCTCAATTTCACTATTAAACACAGCTGCGTTTTCTACTTTTAGCGTTTTAATAATGCCAGACCAGGTTTTTAAAACCCCAGAAATTCCAGGCATTTCGGAAATCTCCTCAGTTACTGTCTTGGACCAATAATGTGACCCTTCTGAAACATGACCACTGGGTACGTCTTTTGATATGGTTTTTTAACTTACTCATTGTATCAATTAGGATTAAAAGATTTGTTGCCGGCTTAAACATATTAGTCACAACAGTTTATTTGGTCATTTAAATGCAAATAGCCGAAAAAAAATTCCCGGCCTGTGTATGTTGCACTTGTTGGTCTCTTGGCTGCTCCCGGCAAGGGGTCGCCACAGACGACCATCCGATCCGCACACAAGCTTGGCACAGGTTTTGCACTTCCTGACGCAACATTTTATCCAGGATTGGGACCAGACACCGACCACAGAGCCACCAGAACTTATTCTCTATTAAAACGAACAATAACGTCTTAGAAATAAAACATTAATGCCTCCGAGTGGCGCAGTGGGTAAAGCGCTCGCCCTATCATCCGGAGATCGCAGGTTCGAATCCCGGGTGATGCTGTAACCTCTCGCAGCCGGAGGTCTAGAGAGAGCTGATTGGCCGAGCTCTCTCAGAGGGGAGGGATGAGAGGTACATCGTGCTCCCACATTAATCACGGCTCTACAGCCAGTCAGGGGCGTCTGTGAGCTCGCGCAGCGGAGGGAGCGGATAGCGCTGTCCTCCGAGTGTGTTACGCCGCCCCCAACGGTGCGCGAGCGAGCAGTTCGAAAAGATGCGGTCGGCTGGCGTCACGTGGTTCGGAGGAAGCACGTGATAGTCTTCGGCCCTCCCGGCTGAGTGGTAGTAGTAGCCTTAATGTGGGAGCCCCCTAGTGACGGGGAGGAATTGGACACGACTAAATTAGGGGCCGAAAATCGGGGAAAAATCCACAAAAAAAAAAAAATAAAATAAAAAAATGAAATAAAACATTAATGTACAGTAAAATGCGTCCGGGGGAAAAAATCACAGTATTTCATACCACACAGAATTGCTATTGTGGACACTTAGAAAAAGCAGCGAAGAATAGGCTTCAGTTTTTTGTATTTGATTTTCCAAACCGTTTATGTTGTTTATGCATTCTTTAATTGTTTGTTTAATGTTGCTTAATTAATTGCTGTTTAATTTTGGAATTGTGTTTAAACATATATTCATTTCGAACAAATATCATAATAATAATAATGATAATAATAATAATAATAATAATAATAATAGTGAAAAAAACAAAAAATGCAATTACTGCCACAACGATGAAATAATTGAAAAGCATAAAATATTCAGTGGCGTGGTCGAGGTGCATAAGAAAGCTCTCTTCGCACGATCCTGCATGCTCTCCCACACCCACAATAACAGCCTAAACACTTGACAGAGCCATGTGTCACATCTCACCACGAAATCAATACATTTATTTTTTTTCGCAGGCAGCCCTGGGGATTTGTGTGTGTGTGTGTGTGTGAGAATGTGCAGCTGCTCCTACTGATCACCTGTGCACTAGGCTCGGGTTTAAACGTGCGTGTTTGTGTTTGTCTACTCCCACCCCTCCAAGCAACGGCCTCTTTATCTATTGATTTTAATAGACACTCTACAACATATAAGAGCTCATTGATTGTATCTGTATGCATGTCTGTTTGTGTACGTCCTTTCCCTGTCCCCTGCTCTTTCCTCGCCTGCCTCCGAGTATGCCCCGTAATTGCTTTTTCAGCAGTGTAATGGCGTATGTCGGCGTCTAATCAACTGCGTGTGTGTATGTCAGTCAAAGTTTAATTGAGCTTAACAGCGCAGAGGGTGTGTACGTGTGTGTTCCGATGCGCGCTTGTGTAATTTCCGCGTGCAGATAGATCGTTAAGGAAAGCTATACTAGTATGAGAAGGACACCGGCCTATGTATAGGTGTGGAAAACATATTTTAATGTACTGTATAATTTTGTTAAAGTTTTATTTTCCTTTAATTGTGGTATATTTTAGGTCCAGAGAAGAGAAATTTGCCAAACGACTAGCGCACGGCGTAGAGGCAAGCGTTCAAGCTGCTGTGCAAAGTCACGCGCTGGCTTAATCTGGGCTTTCCTACAACCGAAACCGTGTGAAGACGAAATGCATGAATTAAACCAGCAATGAAGGAACAAGGAGAACTTCTAGCCTCCTACCTAACCTCCACCATCCTGTTACTTTTCACGCAGCATGTAGACGTGCGTATTAGAAACCGTGAATAGATACGAAAAAAAGAAAAAGAAAAAAGAAATCAGTACTAAAAAAAACATTCAGTGTGGGTGGAAGTGTTGGTGTGCTGAGAAAGAGAAGGTGCAGTAAAGGCTTGGTGTTCCAGACTCTATAAGACCATGTGTCTTTTCATGATGTTTTCTTGTTGTCTAAACAGCACTTAGTGACGTAGATTTTAACGAAGGTATAATTGGCACGTTGGCGCGGGTGTTAGGGTTCAAAGCCTTCGGGTATGTGTGCATGGAGACCTTTCACAATTTCCAGTTTGAAAGTGGTGCATTCTTGTGCCCGGAGATGCGCCGACCAGGTCGTACCCCGGATACACTGGGATAGGCTCCAGGATCCTGTACGGGATAAGCAGTACAGAGCGTGTGTGCGTGCGTGCGTGCGTGCGTGCGTGCGTGCGTGCGTGATGTTTTTTTTTTCCTAGTCAGGTATCAAACTATTAAAATTTTTTTTTCCAAAAGCTATACTCAGAATACATTATTCATCCATACATCCATCCACTATTTATACCATTTATCACATGTAAGATTGCTGCGTCTGAATCCTACCACCGGGAACTTGTGGCCAAGGCGGGGGACACCCTGGATGTGGTGCCAACTAAAGACGCTCTCTGATCAGCCATGATCTGTGATTGATCACTCGTAGTTATAGCCGATTCTGTTCTGATTTGCACACTTACAATTATCCTTGAGTTCATAAGTTCCGCTCCAGGGATGTTGTACTGTACCTTTTGTACTGCTCACACACCTGGTGTCGTTTCTTGTCTTCCAGAAAACCTTTTACATCAAGCGCTTCCACTCCATAAAGGCCACCACAGCGAGAACAAGGAACCAGAACGGGACCAAAAAGACTAAATCAACCAAACTTGCTTTTTTTTTTCTTTTCCTTTTTTACACACAACACACACACACACACACACACACACACAAAACGTTCCTGCCGACACACTTCTCACATGTCCTACATGCCTCTGCTTATTTGCACATAAGAAGCCTGTATTGCACTTTAGGCCATGGACAATCACACTGCTCCTGATTCTGACGCACGTCTTTTATCATTTCATACTCCCTAATCATACTCTCGTATCCACCCCAGATTTTTTTTTTTCCTTTTATATTTTGTATTCCTTTCACAGTTTATACATTCATTTTGTTAATCCACCTCCTTACTCCTCCAGGGTCCGGGTTCGATTCCCTCTTCTGTGTACATGGAGTTTGCATGTTCTCCTCGTGCTTGAACAGTCCTATAAGCATTTCATGTTCGTGTGAGTTTTAATTCGAATTCAAGCGTCAGAACAGTTTAAACAGTTTGCAAAAGCCTGACGAAGAGAATTTCCTTTCTGCCTCTTGACATGTAAAAGGTCCCCTTTCTTCTGTTCGAAATCTCATTTCAGAAATGTAATTTCGCGAAACGGTAATACGATATTTGTGTTGTCAGTGCACCCTCCGGAGCTGCTCGGTAGTCCTGCTGCTGGTGCTGCTCTCCTGGCTCGAAGCTAAAGTGGTGTGTCACATATGTACTGACCACAGGCTGGGACTGACCTGATAAACTCCCTAATTTGGCCAAGCCAGTGAATTTTAAACCTGCGCTCCATATTAAACGTGTCTTGTGGACCTTAAGGGCGTCGAAATAACTTGGGGGGGGGGGGGGTGCGGGGGTGGAAGGCTTGTGGGTTTTGATCAGGACTGGCCTGACCTTGTCTGAATCTAAAGTTGGAGTTGCTGATGAAGCAATGTCTACTAGAAGTCAGGCAGTTGTATAAATTCCAAATGACAGCTACTGTACTGTAGTAGAACAAGTGCTGCGGTTGCCTGTACTTGGTTTCCATATGAAAAAAAAAAATGTTAGCACTATCAGTGTTACAGTTTATGATTGGAGAAGATTGAGATCTGATTATCCAGGATGTTTTCTCAGAATTGCTCGACCTAAATTCTTTTACCGCTTTGAATTTTTGAAAGATTTCTTTTATTGCATTATCACGCTTTAATGAATATATACATGACGATTGCTTGGTATAAAGTAATTTGTATCCTCTTTTCAGAAAATCCTTCTGTAGTTAATCTGATGAAATTAATTTTACTTCTATAGATGCTGTAGATAGATCCGTGGCACGGTGGTGTCGTGGTTAGCGCTGTCGCCTTGCACCTCCAGGGTTCGGGTTCGATTCCCGTCTCTGTGTGCTTAGAGTTTGCATGCTCTCCCTGTGCTTGGTGGGTTTCCTCCGGGTACTCCAAAGACCTCCAGATTAGGCTAATTGGCGTTGCCAAATTGCTTGTAGTGTGCGAATGAGTATATGAAAAAAGGTAAAAAATTTTTTTTTTAAAACTGAAAAAAGGTCACGCAGGCAAAGGAATACCAGTATTTATGGATGTTTCCAGTTGTCCCAAACCTAACTTTTTCAAAAACTGAACTTTTTCCATCCTAAAAGCATTACAGATTCAGATTCAGATTCTGCTGAGTCGGCTTTCACTCTATAGAAGACATTAAAGAAATGTCACATGTCAGTTAATGTCACATGTCTTATTTTGAGATCCATCAAAGCAGGATACATTTCAGATTTATTTGTGGCTGTCATGCTTGTGTTTGTGTGTGTGTGTGTGTGTGTGTGTGTGTGTGTGTACAGGAACAGTTCCTGTTGGCAGGAGATAACAGAGTGCATAAATCGTGTGATTAGTTTGGTGTGTACGGTCGCGCTGCCGAATTCCGCCTAACTGTGCATGATGAACTATCGTAATAGACATCAAATCAAGCATCGACAACCTGCAGATTATATTTGTGTGTGTGTGTGTTTATATCTGCTTGGTTTGTCTCAAGCTTAACTATGTACTGTAAGTCACTAGACAAGGAACCCGGCGTAAACTGGAGGCTTCAAACAAGCATGTAATTAAATTACAATCACAGATGACTAGAACCGAACGATTTGTTTAAAAAATTCACGTTGCGATTATTTTGACACATATTGAAACTGCTATATTAAATGTATGATTTAGAATTCAAACATGTTTATGTTGGCTAACGGCAAATAAAGGCAGAAATGATCTCATTAAGAAGATGCTTAACAATAGTTAAACAAAAGTTACAGAATGCTCGGGACCAAAACAATCAACTTTTTTAATAGGATTTGATTCACACATAGCCGAAAAAATATTTGCATAAAAACACAATCGAATTAATTAAAGTTAAACTTCAAAATAACGGTTTCTAAAAGCTGTTTTGGTGCTTTAGTTCAGAAATAGCGATTTGTTAAAGTTGGCGCTGTCATTATGCAAAAGTTAGTTCTGTCTGATCTGATTGGATGAGAGGCATTCCAGGAGTTGTGATAATAGACGGTAACAGCACAGGGATACTTCTAAGAGCTGTTAATTACTGTTAATTGGTGGTCTCAACATGGGTGACTGTAGGTCAGTACTGAGGAGAGAGCAGCTGCCTGCCAAAACCCTCATTCGAAACCGATCACAGAAGCATTTCAGCAAGAAAACACATCTGATAAAACGTTATGCCATCTTGCCTTCTAACACAAGGTTGAATCCCACATTGCTCTTCAACCCCTGATCATGGGCAGTGCAATGCATGAGGTGTGGGACAAGGCGTTAGTGCACTTGAGTGTATCTTACTAATCCTGTTTATCCTGTGGTCAACGAGGATAATACAACGTCTGGTATTTATCAATTACGAGCAACGTAACATAAGATCTGGGCAAATGTTTAAACTTTGAAATACATGACCAATTCTTTACAAAGAAAAAATCATTTATTTGACTAATCTACGTTACATGAAACTACGCTACTTGAACACACGCGCACACACACACACACACACACACACACAAACATACCAACAGTTTGTAGAGTGAAAGTTAATGAAGTTCATCTAGTACTGTTTACTAGATCAAAGAAAGTCTCAAGAGCAGAGTCTTGGGTTTAATCTTACAGTTTAGTTGTGAAACGAGCACCAATTTTCAGCAAGGTATGCAGCTTTGTTTGTTTTCTTGCGTTACGTTTTGTTCTCAACCTGTGGTTCACCTCCAGCAAAGGGAATCACGGCGTTGTTGATTGGTTGGCGCGCGGTTGTTGAGATGACGTCTTTCGGGGAAAACCCTTCGGTGAGGCGTTGGTTGCCTGGTTACCGATGGCGGCTCTCTGGACCTTCTTCCGAGAGTTTCTTCGCTGCTGGACTTTGGAGTTCTGGTATGAAGTCTCATTGAGAGTCCTTGAAGAGCGGATGAAGCCAGCAGAGGCGGCGTAGCGCCTGCAAGGGCGGAAGCCCGATCTGCCTGGAAGTGTTGTAGGAGTGACTCTTCGACAACGAATGTGTGCTCCCACAAGAGCAGCGGAGCGGTCGCAAGGGCGGGAGCACAAGCTCTGTTCAGGCTACCAATTTTTCGTGTACACCATAAAGCAAGCTTCCGATTGATATCAAACATCCCATATCTTACACACTCATTTATACCTTCATCTAATGAAAGGGGTTTGTAAATGCTGATTATACCTAATGGGTAATGCAAAATAATCAAACATAACACACAGACATAAAACATACTCAGTGAATATATGGATATAGAATTTTGCTCTACTGGCACACTTTAAAGATTGTTTAAAATAGTGTCTCTGCTGTGTGCCTCTTTGTTCATTGAAAGGCATGTGTGTCCTGGAGTCAATGAGATGGTTAAAGTGTGACTTAATGGTTCCTCCCCAACTCGGGGTGAAGCTGTAAAACTGGCCGTTTTGTTTACCGGATCGCCGATTTACACCATTGTTTTTGGTCTCAGTTCAAGGCATCTGGTCTTAGCGTGGCTCCAGACACAGCAAACTTCCTGTCCCATGCCTGGTTAAGTTTCCTGCGGCTTAGTTTTACAAGCTCTCCTTTATGTTCACGGATAAGATAAGGTTATCGAGATGGCGCCATGCCGGCTGGGAGAGGGGTTCTGGAATGTGAACGATTGTTTGCTCTCTTTGGGGGCCTGTTCATCCCTACAACCGCATCAGAGCCATGCTGATATTCTTCACAACAGCACCGTCTCTCATGTGATATTGTTTAAGTACTATATGGCAGTTAGTTTGAATGGGTGAAACAAGCCTGTATGGTCTGGGAAAAGTGGAGAGCAGTTGTCTGCTAAAACCAACACTCAAAGCAAGTCACGCAAGCACTTTCAGCAAGAAAACACATCTGATACCGTTGTCATCTTAAACAACACTTTTTCTACGTAATAATTGCTTATACAGGGTGGACCATTTATATGGATACAACTGAATAAAATGGGAATGGTTGGTGATATTAACGTCCGGTTTGTGGCACATTAGTATATGTGAGGGGGCAAACTTTTCAAGATGGGTGGTGACCATGGTGGCCATCTTGGATCTAACTTTTGTTTTTTCAATAGGAAGAGGGTCATGTGAGACATCAGACTTATTGGGAATTTCACAAGAAAAACAATGGTGTGCTTGGTTTTAACGTAACTTTATTCGTTCATGAGTTATCTACAAGTTTCTGACCACTTATAAAATGTGTTCAATGTGCTGCCCATTGTGATGGATTGTCAATGCAACCCTCTTCTCCCACTCTTCACACACTGATACCAACACCGCAGGAGAAATGCCAGCACAGGCTTCCAGTATATGTAGTTTCAGGTGCTGCACATCTCATATCTTCACACCCATAATGTGGTGGTGCACCATCTTGCTGGAAAAACTCAGGGAACGTGCCAGCTTCAGTGCATAAAGAGAGACACACATCATCATGTAGCAATTTCAAATGTCCAGTGGCCTTGAGGTTTCCATTGAATGGCCCCACTATCTTTGTACCCCATATACCACACCATACCATCACTTTTTTTGTTCCAACAGTCTTGGAGGGATCTATCCAATGTGGGTTAGTGTCAGACCAATAGCGGTGGTTTCGTTTGTTAAAAGTTTGCCTCATCACTGAACAAAATCTTCTGTGTGAACTGAGGGTCCTGTTCCAATTTTTGTTTTGCCCATTATGCAAATTGTGTGCGCCGATCTGGGTCATCCTCGTTGAGATGCTGCAGTAGCTGGAGTTTGTAAGGGTGCCATTTGTGAGTAGCTAATATCCGCCGAAGGCCCACCCTGTACATTGTTCCGAATGGCCTCTGAGCCGTCCGTTTTTGTTCTGTTCGCAGCTAACGCAAATGTGTATATGTGTGAATAATGTCCGTGTGAGTGTGTGTCCAGGCCTGTACAGGTCTATATCATTAGACTCTGCCATAGTCTGTAATATGTGTATTTTAGAAATTCTGGGATAAAAAACAAAAAGCAGACAGTGAGTAGTGGCTCTGTGGGTTGAAATGTTCATGTTCATTGTTGATAAGATGAGTCAGAGGCGATGGCCTTCAACAGCAAAAGAGCACATCAGGTTCTACTCAGGTCTACCCAGAACAGAAATCTGAGGGATCTGATCGGTTTGTGCAGAGATTCACCAAAACGGTACAGTTAAGCATTGAAAAAAAAAATGATGGTCTTTTCCCCCCCCCCCTATATTTTCTGGTCCTTTTTTCTTCCTATCTTCCAGGTCCAGTTCCGAACTCATCCTCAGAACAGAGGCTGTTTTAAGTAGCCTTCACATCTCCTCCTCACCCTGTAACTGAGTAATTACATTAGCCTTTCATTTTCTGGCATTTCAGTGCAGCGTTAACACTTGCGTTACTAATTCGTGGTCTGATTGCTGATGAATCAGTGGTAGAGGTGGAAAGGCATACAGTAGACACGTCATTGACCAATGCATTCGGACTTATTATTGTTCATCCAGTTAGTCGATTAGGCATTAACAAAGAGGTCCACGAGGGCGCTATCAAACATTTTTGTCCATGGTGCAGAGTGCTGGCCTGGTGATATACACTATATTGCCAAAAGTATTCGCTCGCCTGCTTTCACATACTATACAAATGAACTTGAGTAACATCCAATTCTTAATTTATAGGGTTTAATACGATGTTGGCCCACCCTGTGCAGCTATACCAGCTTCAACTCTTTTGGGAAGGCTTTCCACAAGGTTTAGGAGTGTGTTTGTGGGAATTTTTGACCATTCTTCCAGAGAATGTTGAAACTTGTGTGGGAATGTTTTTTAGGTGTTGGTCAGCCCCTTACTTGCAGTGAAAGGAACTCTTAATGAATGCTTCAGCATGCCAAGACATTTTGGACAATTTCATGCTCCCAAATTTGTGGAACAGTGTGGGGATGACCCCTTCCTGTTCCAATATGACTGAGCACCAGTGCACAAAGAAAGGTCCATAAAATCATAGATGAGCAAGTTTGTCCTGATCTCAACACCTTTGGGATAAATTAGAGCAGAGACTGTAAGCCAGGCCTTCTTGTCCAACACCATGTGGAAAGTCTTCCCAAAAGAGTTAAAGCTGCAGAAGGTGAGCTAACATGATATTAAACCCTATGGATTGAGACATCTACATCTAGGCATTTGGCAGACGCCCTTATCCAGAGCGACTTACATTTTTATCTCATTATACATCTGAGCAGTTGGGGTTAAGGACTTGGCTCAAGGGCCCAACAGGGACAACTTGGTGGTACTGGGACCTTCCGAACCGTAGTCCAATGCCGTAACCACTGAGCTAACCCTGACTCCAGAATTGGGTGTTGCTCAAGTTCGCAGGTGAGCGAATACTTTTGGCAATATAGTGTATGATAATTATGATGTCATGCAAATGGAACATCACCTGGTCATTAGGAAGAAGCGTCACATTTCTCTTCGGCGCCACACTGCCTCCTCGGCTTGTGATGGAGACAGCTTCATGAAGACTGCTTTTTTGAGAGGTGCCCCCACACCTATTCACCTGCTCAAAATTGACTGGCAAGGGCGATCAAATAATACATGCTTCTGACAGAGTAGTAACAAATCTAGCCTTACAGTATTTTCATGAATTGTGTAGCATGCTTTGAGTGGTGCCACTATGAATAGAGTTGTCTCTTACACCTACAGAGTCTTGCAAACATCTTAAGAACAACCGTGGTGCTAGATAGAGGTCATATGGTAGCACTTTGCATTGGAATGTCTGTCCTTGGAAGGCAAATGTGTTATAAAGCAATGGAAGCATAAACCCATGCATCCAGTCTTAATAGCATAAATAGCAACAGAAGAGGCTCCGTTAACCATTTCAACTCAAATCTAGAATCGGATGGAACTCACTGTACTTCTTCTGCACTAGGTAAGAGCAAGGTTTTGCAACTCTGATATCTGGAGGCTAGAGCGATTGTTCCAGTGCAAGCGACAAACTAGCGAGTACATCTTCTGTATCCACCATGTGTGAGGTGTAAGCCCTCACCAGAATGTCATCAGTCCGTTTGCATTAGGCTCTTGAGCAGTGGCTGTCTGAAAGTAGTGCTTTATCCAGTGAAACCGTCAGTGATGCAATGCAGTTGTCAATGGCAGGCATTCACCATGCGTCCTAGGCCAACCCGATTGTAAGGCTTGTGTTAGTTAGGGCGCGCGCCACCGGATTCAGAGGTGAAGAGCGCGAGGCGGAATGCCTCAACCTCATTATCCGCACATTATTTACAGCCTTGCTGGTTGCAGATGGCATGCGATGTGAAAGGGAGAGACACGCTGACAGGAGCGCGCCGAACTAAGCAACAGAGCGCTTCACAGCTAACTCGCAGACAGCGCGGGAACGTTAGCTAACAGGGATGCAGCACACGAATTGTAGCTGCTAAGAATGTTAGCAAATTAATAAAGGAGCACACTTTAAGCTGGTTTAAAATGGCTTCAAAGTAAAAAAAATATGCATCAAGTCGCATCCGTGAAAAGATTAGAGAAGAAAATAAAAGGTGAAGTCAGGAAACAGGAAACAATTTTCGTGAATGAGGATACTGATGATGCTGACGTCACAGCGAGAGAGAGAGAGAGAGAGAGAGAGAGAGAGACTGAGTATGTAACTATAGCCTGTAGACACACGGCATATTAAATCCTGATTTATTTATATGTTTTGATATATTTATTAACGCTGTGTCTAGATATGGCTACAGCCTACAGCTATAATCCTGGACTTCTAGGAATGATTAAATCATGCCCAAGTGTGACTAGGATTAAGCCAGTGAGGCACAAAGAAAAGAGACGAGAGGAAAAGAAGAGAGACGGGGCGTGTACTGTATCTCAGCTCAGGATGGACAGATAAAGCTCAAAATGGCGATTAGTGCCACATGATGTCCAAATCCGTATCGGTAGCGCTGCCCACGACACACACACTACTGTATGCTCACGCGGGCGCATAGTGTTGCGTCCGTATCAAAATACAGTACTTAAAAAAAAAAAAATCCAAAGCTCTCCAGGTATGGTCAAGTTCCATTTCGAGTGCGAGCAGGAGGAGGGTTTGATGTATGACATCGTCTGGCAGAAGGTGAGCAGGAAAGGTTAGAAGAAAGCAATAAAACGAGGAGCTGAAAGAAGAGATAGGGAAGGCTAAAACACTTGGTGCCAGACTATTGGCAGGACATACAGACTTGTAATCGCTTTCTACTCCAGCCAGGTTTCTGACAAAAGCCTAAAATCAATTAGTGGAAGTATCTATCCTGCTTCAGAACGTTCACTTCGGAGAGATTTACCTTCTTTAACTTTTCAGATTGATGACAGATTACAGTTTCGGGGGTCGCTCTGCCGCGGTTCAAATTTAAAGCCCTAGATTACATATTCATATACAGAGACTTGTTGTCTTGTGTGCAGGGTTCACTAATAAAGAGCCGCATTCAGAGTCGGCAAATTAAGTCCAAAAGCTCAGCCGGTAATTACACCGGGAAAGCGGTGGCTTGATTTGCTGGGTCTGCTATTTAGTTTGTGAAAATAGCTTGCATTCCAGGTGTTCTTTGAGGAGAAGCGTATGGGTAGGTTTTTTTTTTTTTTCAAATTTTTTTATACTGTTCTGACCACTGCATTTAAACACAGCCACTTGCCTCAAGCCTGAAGAAAGAAAGAAATCAGGGGTATAAAATGCAGCCTGAAAGTGGTCACACCTTAATTGTAAAATGTAACATAAAAGATATTTAAGAATGAAAAATAAAAATACGATGATCTGAATGAGAATATGAATATTTAAGCAAGATCACATGAGAGGGCATGCTGTTGTGCTTGAATATCATTGTGGCTGGGATGCAGTCACAGACATGGCGGCAAAGAACGAGTGCAGATGATATCACAGCAACCCTGATATGCACCACAACAGAATAAGCATGAGTGTGATATTGTTTTCATACAACAGTCTACGAACTCAGTCTATTATCAACAGCGCATGATTTGGTTATTTAACCAGCTGTTTTACTTCCCCAGCGCACATTTCCATAACTGGCGGAACTTAATGAGCGAACTTCTGGGTTTGCGGCGTTGAATCTCAAATAGTGCTTAGCAAATATCGCTTTGCACTTTCAGGGTGTGGGTTCGACTCCCGTATCGTGGTCTGTATCCATGGGGTTTGAGTGTTCTCGCCGTGGTTGCTAGGTTTCCTCCGGATACACCGGTTCCCTCCCACAGTCCAAAGAAATACAGATAAGACTGACTGGGGTTTCCAAATTGTCCATAGTGTGTGAATAAGCGTGTGAGTGTGTGTACTGTATGTGTGTACATGCCCTGCGATGGTGCAATTGGCACCCTGTCCATGGTGTATCCTGCCTCGTGTCCCAGGTCTCCTGAGATAGACCTAATTTCATGACAACCATTTTGGAAGATGCGTCATGAGATCATGGAAAAGACGTTTCTGTCCTTCAAAAGGATCAAATTAGTGGCCTGCATCAAGCAAAGAAAACAACTAAGGGGACTGTGGAAATTACTGGACGTGGGTTGAGAACTGTGCATTGCATGAGTAAAACTTGGCCACCGCTCTGGATGTGCAGGAGAAGACATTATGGAATTGTTTGACTCTCCTCTACTACAAGATCTAGGCCGAAAATTAATGCAACTCTGGATCGAAATAAATGTTATAATATCACATAAGGACGTTGAAACAATTCCATGGCGCATAATGCATGCCGTAATTACAGCTAAAGGTGATCCAATGAAAAATGAGCTTGCTTTTTTTTTTTCCCTTCTTCTTCCTCTTGGCCAGAACATTTAAAAGCAGCCTGATTTGCTGTATATCAGCAGTATACTGTAGTACTGCGGGAACTTATTAAGTAGCACTTCATCACACATCCTATTCATTTCTATTGCATCTTTTTGTTTTGTGCCCGAGTAGTTAATAGTGCACACAAATTAACATGGTCAGTGTGGCTTCTACAGTATATGAGCACAGAATGAAAGCTGTTTTATCACGTTTGAAGGCACTATTCCCAGTCGTCAAAGTAAACCTCAAATGACATTCAGTTTAAAAACATGAACGAACATAACATCACAACGTTATGGTGATTATGGTGGTTTTGAAATTGACATGGCTCCTTGCTTCATATAATCCCACATGAATATTAAACGAGAATAATGCTCTTAAGTCCAAGGTAAGAATGATAAACAACTCAGGTGAGCCTCTTTTTTTGGCACATTTTGTCCGAGTGTGAGTCTAGAGTCTAGCGATGTGTGAAATTCTGGTATTAAATCCAGACGCTGACTTTGGCCTGAAATACTGAGGCTTGGTTTAGTTGGTTAACGAAAGGTTGAGATCCATTAAAATACAGCAGGCAGAATGTCAGCTAGGCGGCACGGTGGTGTAGTGATTAACACTGTCGCCTTGCACCTCAAGGGTCCGGGTTCGATTCCCGTCTCTGTGTGCATGGAGTTTGCATGTTCTCCCCGTGCTTGGTGGGTTTCCTCCGGGTTCTCCGGTTTCCTCCCACAGTCCAAAGACATGTAGGTTAGGTTAATTGGCGTTCCCAAATTGGCTGAATGAGTCCTGCGATGTATTGGCACCCTGTGACCCTGAATACAGGATTATGCGGTATAGATGATGATGATGATGATGATGAGTGAGTGAGAACGTCATATATGTGACAGTTACACCATTGATTTGTATGTAACATGCTTATGCTTTAGGGCTCGAGTAGCACGTACTCTATAGCACCCTCTGTGCCGTAGCATTGAACTGTGGAAACGCAACTACACATCGCGGCCATGCAGACTGTAAAAACTGTGATTGCTCCACGTAATAGCATCACATTTACGGCTTCTTCTAACACTCACCAGAGACTGGCGAAGAGACTCAGCACAAAGGCACTGGCCACTGGTTCGAGCTGTGTGTGGGGGTGCTGACTATAACGTCATTCAATGTCAGGCATATGATGACCATTAGGCATGCTATCCAACATCCAGCAAATTTTCCTGCTTTCATTTTTCTATGTACTGTAATAATGTGCAAGTACATGTACAATTTGTTTTAATATATTTGTATAAGGAATATGGAGTTTATTACCAATTTGTATTGCCTAGTTACTTTGCACCCACCCTGCAGACTATTCAGAGATTTAGTTGCAATAGTTGATGAACACTTCTATGAGTACAGTAATTGCGTCTACACTGTAAACCAGCTTAGGACTTTTAAGAGAATATTTTTCACACTTCCATCATGCCCTATAGCTCGTTATGGAGGTACGAGCTCAGAGCACAGGGTCAGCCATGATACAGGGCCAAACAGTCACAGTTTGACAGTAGCAGTAGCAGTTAAGCGTTTAGGGTTAGAGGTTGTACTTTTCCCTCTTCAGACTTCATTTGTCCAACATGTTGCTCTTGTACATTAGAATTCGATGATGTTTTGCTGGAAGTGGGAATGGTTTGGAATGGGTTTGTGATGAACCCAAAACAAATGTGTAAAGCAGATGGTACAAGTACTGTACAGAGTGGTTGGTGAAATGGCGCAGAATTAGGGTGAGAATACACATCTGGAAGTAATGGGTGAAGAAAAAAAAAAAGAAACAAACACAAACAACCGATTGTTCCCACCTACACTTACAGTAGAATGATGTCCATTTGTTAGAGATGAGTGGACGTCACCATAGCTCGGCACCACCTGTGCTTGGCCTAGTGTGTGTGTGTGTCGTACCAGCGATTACGGGACGTCTGGAATTTTATTAAAATGCAGCAGTGAGAAGTTTCAGTATTAAATTTACAAATGTGTGTGAATTATTTATCATTCTTGGTAAAATACAATATATTTGTAGATCAAATGATCAGATATTTCACTCCAGTGTCGTGCTGTTTATACTGTAGAACTCCAGTGATGCACGGCTCCTATAGACTTCAAAAGAAGCTCAAGTAACCCCTTATTAAGCAAAATGATTAATGCTCATTGAACTAGGGGCATTTAATACTTCATTTTGTCCACCACATGGATGCATGGCTTCACTGGGGTGTTTTTTTTTTTTTATTTTTTTTTTTTCAGTGTTTACTCAGCAGTGTGCTCTTCAGTCGTCCTGCCTGGATGCACGGCTTCTCTGTAAGATGACTTGGAGAACTCTCAAAGGGGCTAAACCGCTTAAGAACTGCCAGTCACTGTAACAGTAATGAACATGACTGACATCTTCAACTTATCAGCGTATCAGCGGCTGTCAGGCTCGCCGAGCGCTCAGAGCTGCAGTAGTGGTCAGTTAGCAAATCCATAACAAGAACGAATTGTTATTGTATCCCTTTTAATTGATAACAAATTATTTAATTATAATATTTAATATAAAGCTATGATTGCTTATTTGCAATTGTTCTATTTTTTTTTTTGCTTTGGTTTGTAAGGAGGTGGCTTAGTGGTTTGCACGGCCGTCTTGCATCTCCAGGGTCCGGGTTCAAGTCCCAGCCAGGCTCGATTCCCGTCTGCGTATTTGGATGTTTACCTAAAAGAGTGATGACTGGCCCTCCATATTGCTGCAGAATAATTGAGCATGGCATTGGCAAAGCGTGTTTACAGACGAAGTATTTGAATATGTTAACCACCGTGTTTGCTTTGGTTAGTGAGGAACATTCTTTATGCGGATGCTGTAGCCATCATAGCCAGGCAGAAAGATAACTAGACGGGACCATATGCAAAGCAAAAAGTGCTGGGTTATTTCACCATCCCCAGGTGCCTAGGTGTTTAGTCACACTGGAGCCTCGCATGAAATACGTATTAGGGACCGTATTTATGGGTTCAAGTCCAAAACTAAAATCAATATCTAAGGCTTTCCAAGAGATTTCGGAATGCGACTGCGGGGTTTTGTGCTCACTCAGCCACAAGAGCAAAGGCGTTTCCGCACTGATGCTGGGCAAAAAGGCCTGATGTACAACCGTTGCCCCAAGACATCCAGTGGGGTTAGGGCGCTTTGTAGACCATTACACACAGAGGTACAGAGGTACTTTGTGATTTGAATCCCGTCCGAATCTGCCATGTCTGTCTTTTTCTCACACGACCTCTGTAAAAATTCCAGAGCAAATTACCTACTGTTTTCCCGCAAACCCGGCGCTCCTCTGAGAAATCTACTCCCATCCGAATGCGAATGTCTGTGTTTGCCCGAAAAAGCTATCTTGTGTGTTTTGGTCAACGTGAGCTACCGTACAATCTCTAGCGCGCCAGTATTCGACTTTCTGATTTCTACGCTCCAGTAGAAATCCTCATCCTCAACACGTGGTCTTGTGCAACGCCCACATGTAAAACACTGACACGCCCACCTCCGTTATAAACACGAAGATGTTAGTCCAGTCCGAATCCATACATGAAATGACAGACAGAGCGTTTTGGTGGCATATTGAGGCAGGCGTTTTGGTGGCATACTGTATAGAAATAGATTAATGGTTGAGTAAGTTACCACAGTGGTAGTCTGAAAACCTGGATCCCCTTATATCTCCATATCCATCGCTGTAGGGGAACCAGCTGAGATGAAAGGTGATTCAGACACCGGTCCCTGAGCACCAGTTCATATCCCGGTTGTTTTAGAGCTGCTGGGAATTTCCTATCGTGCAGAAATACCACTTTTTATTTTCATCATGCCAACAAGCGATCACGTCATTTTTTCACTGGTTTTCACTGCCTCCCAGTGTGACTCTTGTATCCAGACTTGTATTATCAAGATCGAATTCTTATTTGAAGCATGGAGGACTAAATCACAGGAGAATAAAAGACTCCTACTGTACCTGCTCCCCCAAGTTCCCACCACCTCCAACAGACAGAAAGTTTTGGCAGCTACTTTACTAAATTAAATCTGTATATGACTTACAACTTGGTCACACTCAAAGAACGAAAGAAGGCTGACACCTGGACAGCTGCTTTCATCACTAGACAAGTCAGTATGATTACTTTGTGATGCCATACAGCCTGGCTAATGCACCATAACTCTAAAAGCCCCATCAATTATCCAGTCTTTTATTTTGAGGGAGGTGTTGGACATCTTTGTAATCATCTAGATGGTACGTTGGCTTTTTTCCGTTGCACAGCATAGGGACAGTATATCGTCTTAACACCACGCACACCCAGGCACGCACCTACGCCTTGTCTATTTTAAAGCACGTGTAACCTTTTAACCACATCGTTTAGAATCCGGCTTCCTGGATTGTAGATCAACCTGTCAGAAATCGGGTTACGTCTTTTCAGAGCTAAAAGTTAAACGTTTTTGCATTTCCCAGGTCACCCATTAAAGCCATTTTCTGCATTTGCTGTCATGATCTGGTAAAGGATTTCTACCTCCTTTAGCCCTAATTGCATCACTGGCATCAGTTCGAGAGTGGTTTCTCTCTGAGAACTTATCCACACCCCTTCTTGATCAAACCTTTGACCTAGTTAGAGCTGATGTCTCCACTGGCCTCTTCTATTGTAAGTCACACACCACAGGTTCTTTGGAGTTCTAAACAGGTTTTAAAGAATAGCTTTTCATCATAGTCTTAAAACAATAAGGAGGTGATAATAGGTCTTAGTCACTGTAACGTTACCTAATCTCCATGCCAATCATGAATATTTTCACCTGGGTCACCACTGCAATGGAAACGATGAGAGAGATAAAATGCATAGCACTAGTTCTTGTTCTGATCAGCCTCTGACACCGCTGTGGCAAGACCAGGTTGCTTTGATCGCAGCCTTTGGCTCATCTACGTTCTTGGGTCAGGTGGTTTCTCATGTTCCTCGTAAAAATACACCATCGATTCTCTGTGGGGTTTAGGTCATATGAGTTGGCTGGCCAATCAAGCAAGTCCTGATGGAAAAGGAAATGGACATGAAGTAGACTTTGGACAGTGGACCAACACCAGCAGAAAACATAGCTGACTATAGAAACAGTGGATTTCTGTACCTTCTCACTCTTCCTCCAGACCCTGTGACCTTGATTTCCAAATGAAATGCAAAAATTACAACAACAACAAAAGAAAAGACTTTGGACTACTGAGTAATGGTCCAGTTCTTTTTCTCCTAGTAAGATGTAAGATGTAAGACGTTTCTCCCAGGTAAGATGCTTCTAATGTTGGCTCAGGTTAAGGAGTGGCTTGATTCTTGGAATGTAACAGTTGTCGCACATTTCCTGAAGATGTCTGTGTATGGTGGCTCGTAATGCACTGACTCCAGCCTCAAGCCACTGCTTATAAATCTCTCCCAAGTTTTTGAGTTTTCCTTGCTTGACAATCTTCTCTGAATAATCCCAAATGAAAGGCGTAAGAATAAGTGTATACAGCCTTGTCCCTGCTGTTATGTGACATCAAAATTCTTTAGTCGTCTCTATTACTTGTGCATCTTTTCCTATAACACGTCCATCAATATGATGCGAACAGCCGGCCCTTTCAGTGATGACAGTCTGGGGCTTACCCACCATAGATGGTGTTGATTATTGTCTGTCAGGACATAATTGTGTTTTATGTGTACAGTATATTATAATATTTGTCATAATTGTGGGTGTCGTAAACTAGAAATAATAACTCAAACTTGAAAAAAAATATATATATATATTTGAGTATTTTGGTGTACTGGATTTTCGATTTCATTTCCATGAGCTGTAATTCATAATCATCGAAATGAAAACAAAAAAAGGGCTTAAAATATTTCAGATGGGGAATCAGAAATATATGAGAGTTAAATTTTTTTATTTTCAATCCTTTTAAGGAAATCTGATGTTCTCATCATGTTCAACAGCGCTTAGTTCGGTAGCAGAGGTTGCGTTACATCAAACCTCTTTCATCAAAGTCTTTTTTTTAAATCCTTTTTTAGAGTAATGTATTTCAGTTGAACAAGTGAGATGTTCCTCACAACAACTCTGCTGTCATATTCGTTCTGCTACTGGTGGTGGACCCATTTTTTTATTATTATTATTTTTTTTGTAACTGCGATGTGAGGAAAAATGCATGCCTCACTTGCGCCAAAGAAGAGCAGCATGCAGTGATTAATTTTTTGGGGTCTGAGTGTGCATTAAACACAGAAGACCGCTATCCAAGGGCTTTGTGATCTTGCACGATGATGCATGTCCGCACCCTTTGTTTTGAGATGTTGAAACATCCTTCCGACAGTCCTGATCCCAGACTTTAACCTGTTTGCTCCCCTGAAAAGACAGCTGTGCATTCGTGGTTGGCAGCTCGCTTAAAAAGTTTTTTTAATGAGGAATTACAAAAGCTTGTTGACCCGATGGACAGAGAGTATTGAAAAGCCGAAAAATGATATATTTGTTCAAATAGATTCTACAGAATTGTAGAATTTTTTGCTTAGAAAATTGCACAAAGGTTAACTAGGAGCTGTGAAAATGTTTATGGATTAACTGCCATATTGAACAAGAAGTTTTTTGTTTTTCGTTTCTTTTTCCTGGACGGAAAAAAAAGGTAATTATAATCCGTATATATATAATCAACCACGCACATGAGCTCCATCCCCCCACTGACATGTCCACCTTGGCTTTGTTATCGGATAAAATGCAGAGACCAGGTCTGGGAAAACGCACGAGTATCTGCAAAATGTCCATTACACACGGATTGACAAGGAGCCATATGTCCGTGCCATGCCGACACCATGTTCCAGCCAGGTGACCATGTACGACTCAAGAGACCTCAGCACAGTACGTTGGGCAATATGATGTGCTGAGCCATTTATTGCCTTTATTGCAGTATCACGTAAGGTCCGTAGCGGCGGGCAGGATCAGTTCCTCACCGATAGTAAAAGGTTTCTTCGTCTTAACAATGCGGTTAGCCAGAGGAATGATGCTCTCAGCGAACTCGCATTTGTTGATGTGGTGGCCGTCAGCAATTGCTTCTGTCCTTCTTGTTCAAGTTTTCTCCTTTTACTCAAGCAAAGAGGGTTTGTCTTTTAATCCAGGGTGCTTGGGATACATGTGCCGAAGCAGTTTTGAAGGCTTCATAGCCTCATTTGCCAGCTTGTCGCCACATATTATGCAGAGCGGGCGTGGTGTTTGAGAATCACATGTAGCGACAAACCCGTATTTTAAGTAGGACCACTGGTATGGTCCTGGTGGTTGCAGACCACCAATTCCGATCCCCCAATCCACCAATTTGTTGGGGACAAGGCAATTCCTTGACCCTGGGCTCAATCTGGATTTCTACCACATGCACCTATAGCATCTTTGTCAAAATGGCGTATTTAAGAGGAGGAAATAGCTTGAAGCGTCTGACACGCTCCGATACGCTCAGAAGCACATGCTGACGAGGAGAGAAACACACACGCACATGATGGGGTCTGAACGTTATCTCAAGTGTATTAAAAACATGGAAAGCATATTGAAATCCTTGACCATACACCCATGTGTGTTACATCAAGAGCACATTGAGCCCTTATTGTGTTCCGTGGAGAACTAAGAGAGAGGAAGTTTCAATTCAAATTCAAATGCAAATTTTGTTTGTCGCGTCCACACACACACACACACACACACACACACACACACACACACACACACACACACACACACAGGGTACAATATGCCCGACTGACTTCATCCGTGGAAGAAAATGGTCGGTTTTAGCCTGGCCAAGTCACTCGCCAGGCCTTAAATAAACGGAGCACGCGTCTCACCTCCTGAAGAGGACACTGAAGGGAGGACCCCCCGGAATAATTAATTCATTAAATAAATAAATTAATAAATAAGCTTCAACAGAAATAGGCTGATGAACAAGCCTGGAAAAGCATGACAGAAGAAGAACGCAGCCGGTTTGTTATGCCAGTGGCATCCTCGCTTTATGCAGTTATTGCAAGCAAGGGATATGCGACCAAATATTAAGTGTTATTTAATTCAATTAACTTGTTAACACGTCTAGAGGTAAATATCTACTGAATCTGCTTTCTGAAAGGGATCTGTGAATGAACTTCTGTATCCAATTAACTTTTGTGGCAGAAGATATTGCAGCTGTCTTTTAATATCCATTCTTAACCGTGTGTGTGTGTGTGTGTGTGTGTGTGTGTGGTAGTATTTTGAATATTTACTTTAACACTCTTCTTGTTCTTGTTGCACTTTATGTACGTCCTGTCACTATTATATATATCATACATGTATCATACACCTTTGGTTCTGGGGAAACGTTATTTCGTCTCACACTGCACTTCGCACTGGATCTGACTATGATGGCAATTAAGATCTAATTGAGTTGACTTGATTTGGCTTGATGTAAGTTGAAGTGATCACATACTTTTTAGCAGCTTTCTCAGTCAGTGGTGCGTTCACTACAGATGGCTGTTACTGTAAAGGTGTAATGTGGATTGTTAAACGAATATCTTTACGTCTTAGGACCGAGCAACATTTCCTGAGTAATTAGTGCAAAAATTGAATTTAAAATATCTCACTCACTCATCATCTCTACCGCTTAATCCTGTATTCAGGGTCACGGGGGGCCTGGAGCCTATCCCAGGAGACTTGGGGCACATGGCAAGGTACACCCTGGACAGGGTGTCAATCCATCGCAGGGCGCACACACACACACACACATACACTCACTCATTCACACACTACGGCCAATTTGGGAACGCCAATTAACCTAACCTACATGTCTTTGGACTGTGGGAGGAAACCGGAGGACCCGGAGGCAACCCACCAAGCACGGGGAGAACATGCAAACTCCATGCACACAGAGACGGGAACGAGCCTGGCCGGGGATCGAACCCGGACCCTGGCGGTGCAAGGCGACAGTGCTAACCACTACACCACAAGACACTACATCTTACAACAAATACACTGTACTTCATTGAAATGCAGTGCGTATCATTTGGAGCTGTAATATCGCCCCCTGCTGGCTTTTATGCATAATTGCCTGATTTGCCTTCTCTAATCATGTTGCAGGTGTATGAAAACAGAAGTGGAGACAAAATAGTGCAGTTAGTGACAAAACAGCACGTTCACAGTCTCGACAGTCTTGCACACACACACACACACACACACACATGCACACACGCACACATGCCACTGTAAGCTAATACAATCTTAGCACTTTTGATACTTGAATAAATATGAAGGTAAGAACTTTTGTACTTTTGCTCAAGTAGGTCTGTACAGTAAATAGAAGACGTCTAATTTTACTTGGCTAATATTTTGCCTTGGGTGTCTCTACTTTGCCTACCTCTGCTGTTGCCACGCATAATTTGTCATACTCCCACACCGGTCCATCCATTAGTGGAAAACAGACACGCCCCCCCAACCACACATCCCAATGTCATTGTCTCTACTGGTGCCAAGAATAGTGCAGCACTGAAATCATTTCTGATCAACAACAGTCCTGTGGTGATTGCTTAAGGGTTCCAGACTTAACGCAGTCCTTGATTGCAAAGGATTTGCTTCTACATATTAGAAATGACCATTTCTTTTATGATTTAATTACTTCACCAAATTAATTTTTGGGTAATTTTGTGAATGCTCTATAAATAAGTGGGGTGAGAGAGGGCACATTAAAAGTGTTTAAACAGTGCATTCCTGCACGTCCCAACTGATTTGACAGTATTATCACATCTGCACCGTTCCAGTTCATTTTAAATACAGTCTGTTCTTGAAAAGGTTCGACTTTTGTACATGATGATGATGATGATAATAAATCCATGAAAACCACCATAGTGAACACTTTTTGAGTTTGCTTCAGCGATGTAATGAATCTATTTTTAACTACATTATAGAGATATCCTTACCACGTGTTTGTGTGAGACGTGGATGCAATCACTGATTCCTGATTTGTGCACTTGGAATTTTTCCGACATCTGCAAGTAGTTTGCAGTTAGTAATCAAGGAGCTGGCTCTACATGCATTTTGTTTGCATATGAATAGTTATTGATATGATCTTTCGTTCTCCATTTTTCTCAGCGCTTATTCTTTGCGATATGAATAAAATAAATGAGTAAATAAAAATTCCCAACCGTGTTTGACTGAGCCCAGTATAAGGATCTGTCCAATGATGGAGACCACAAAGCACTTTTTTAAGACGCTCTGGATGAGATCATCTGCCAAGTACCTCAATGTAAATGTGAATGTATTTGATTTATAGTTTATTGTATTATTATATTTAAATTTTGATAATGTCTACTTATTTTACAGGATAAAAAATGATTATATAATTAGTGTTATGCATCAATTAGCCCTTAACAGTTTTTATTTATTTATATAATGCCTTTTTTTTTAAGAATTAGTTTTATTTGTAATCTGGGTAAATACCATTGTCTTTATTTATGGTGTTTTAAAAATAGGTCATTTTTATATAAAAAAAAAAAAATTCCAGCTTTTTAAAGAAAAATTAATAATCTTAATTTCATTGTTTGATAATGTTTTAAATTGTTGTTTTCAACCACCAGACCAAACACAATGGAGAAATAAATGGTTTGTACAGAGGCATTATTACATGCAAATAATTTCTCTAAGAAATTTCAATCTTTTAAATTTTTTGTATTATTAATAATAATAATACAAAAAAAAAAAAAAAAATATATATATATATATATATATATTATTATTAATAATACAAAAATTTTAAAAGATTGAAATTTCTTAGAGAATTTTTAAATATTTTTTCAAAATTAAAAAAAAAAATTTTTTTGTAAAAAAAAAAAAAAAAAATATATATATATAGGAATCTACATAAAATGTTTAAGACCATGTAACATGACAAAGAATAAAATGTAAGCAGTCAAAATCCTTTCATGAGTGCCGTTGCTATATGACTTTGAGAACACCGTGTGCTATGGGGTGTGAGTGAAGTAATGGCTTTTGTACAGAGCATTAAATTAGACCCACAGGTGGCCATTCTAATATTATCTGGAGTTCAACCATAAAGCTTTGGGGCTTGGACAGGAAGTGATAGATCACCGTGGCTTCTGTCAGAGGGAGAGATGCTAGATGGCCATGTGTGAGTGTCTGTGTGTGAGAGCGCGAGCGAAAGAGAGAGAGAGAGAGAGAGAGAGAGAGAGAGAGATTTATTTGGATTCCTGCTGATATGTAGTGCAGACATCACTGTTGCGTTTATCACGATGAGCCTGGAGCAATCATAGAGGCTATTAAAGTAACCACAGGATGCTATGTGTGTGCTGATTTGTGTGTGTGTGTGTGTACTTGAGTATGTGTACGTATTTTAAAGTATACGTGGTTAACTGTTTCTCTGTGATTTGTTTTCGCAGAGCTCCATGTATTCCCTGGCATTAAAATGTCTTATCAGCCTGTCCACCATCATCCTTCTCGGGCTCATCATCGCTTACCATGCACGAGAGGTGCAGGTAAGAATATACACACTCTAACCTAAAGTAATATATGTGTACTGATTCATGCATTCATGCACTGATGCATACACTGGGGTTCAAAAGTTAAAATATACAGTCAAAAAAAAATATATATATATTTTTTGATTGGTTATAGAAACATAAATATTTATGGGGGGGAAACAGACAGGCCATTGGACACGTTTTAGTCCACTGGGTGTCCATGTCCCTGCAGCAACCATAAATATTCATAACAACACTAAGGTGCTTCTGATTCTGTAATACACTTACACCCAAGGCTAAACCTTTGAACTAACATAATTAGTTACTATTTGGCTGCTTATATTTTTTTTATTTATACATATACAAGAATGGGACTTTCAGTGGTGCAGAATAATAAAACACAGCTATAAAAGTAAAAATGTCCGTATATAATCCCCTGCTACACTAATGTATTTATCCTAGTGCTTGGATACCATCAAGGTAGAAAGTCGTCTCAATACACTGGAGCCATAATCGGTCTGCCTGCTTCATGTCTGAGACGCTGGCCTCCCAGGAACTCCTTTACTGGCCAAAACATGTGGGAATGGCTTGGAGGAAGAGCAGGACTGTACAGTGTTGTGGCAATAACCCGTAGCCGAGTTCCTGTGATTTGCAAATGGTGTTGGAGAATAATTGTGTGTACAGTTCCC
Organism: Clarias magur; assembly: GCA_013621035.1. NCBI lineage: Eukaryota > Metazoa > Chordata > Actinopteri > Siluriformes > Clariidae > Clarias > Clarias magur. The sequence continues at coordinate 680,109 of QNUK01000207.1, forward strand.
ACAGAGAGACGCGCCTCTTCCACAAGTCATCTTCCAATGTTTTTAAGGATCAAGCATCGCATTGGGATCATCCTTCACGGACATGCAGCCTTCCCGAAAGTGGTTGCACAATCAAATGTTCTACTGAAGCTAAGAGTCTCATCAATCTACGGAGCTTGAAGTCTGCTGTAAATGTCAATGGGTTTTATGCCATCATTCATGGGAAATTTCATCACAAGTCCAGAGTCTTCAGACGTGTCTCATTTAAGCACTTCCTTAATCACTGTTTTGCTCGTTCACTTTACCTTACAAGTTGAATCTATGAAACCTGCGCATAAATAACCTGACTTAAACAATGTGCCTTGATCACATAGGCTGTCTTTTGGGACTAAAGTTTGAGCATGTCCACATCTTAAACACCATAAACCTCACTTCCCCCTCCAATGCTTTACCCTTTGTAAAGGGTTCACCATCTTGAATCAGTTGGGGGTAAATCAGGGTCTATGCACATCTTGATACCCCCATGTCATGATTATTCATCCTTTGATTACTGACCAGTGCTCAGTAGGTCTCCTCAAGACTGGTGAGGACCAGAGGATTGCAGAGATCAAGAGCAGTCAGTCCACCATCTTTTGAGGCCATCCAAGCCAGAAGTCGCTTCAGCCCACTGTTACTGCAACAGAATTTGCTCAGTCTCATTTCAGCTCTTTGGAGACCAGCTGTAAGTATCGGATGGCATGTACGAACTTTTAAAAAGGCGGATTATTTAACGTACGGGAGGAGTTCGTCTGAGCAACACTATAAGCTCAGACAGATGACATGCCAGGATTCCTTGTTTTCTGTCAGCTAACATACCGACATTGCTCTGCCAAGTGATCCCCTTCTCAAATGGCAGCAAACCATGTTGTCTACCATGGCCTTAAATCGTGCAATGAAATGCTCCAGTGTCACTTGTTCAACCAATTTGTCTGGATTCTCAGGGTTATACCGTAGCCATCAGCTGTAGTTGTTGAGGTACCTGCTCTTCTTTCTTCAAAATCAGCTCCAGCAAGCGCCTGCAGTGTCTTTTTTAGGTCACTATATCAGAGTTTGAATCTAAAGGTCCGACTTGTTCTTGAGCCACCCAACGAAGCCATAACCTTCAAAGATTTTTATGGATACCTTACTGTATCCAATCTTTGTTGGATATTGTCCTAGACAGGGCAGACGAGGTTATTTACAGTGCCACAGGGGACGCTGAAGGTATAATATGGGCATGAAGACGGCTCAAGTCATGGCCTAGACTACAATTATTTAGATGCACACCTACTGTTGCAGGTATAAGAGAGCTTGATGTTTCTTCTACTGCAATGTAGGTTAAAGACTAGACTCTGTGAGCAAGAGAACTGTTTCATGTTCAGTTACTTAATTCTCATAGCAGCGGCAGTATTTTGGCACCAGCGTAACAGTCTCAGTAGCAGACAGTCAGCAGGAAGCGAGATCAAATATAAAACAAAAGTGCAGCTTTTCAGCTTTCATGGGGTATCGCTTACTCAGCTCAGGTTTCACATAGTTCATGGCCACACACTCGTACGCAACTCACGAGCAGGTGAAAGAAAAAGAATTATGGCATAGGGGCTTAGTGTTTATCACCGTCACCCCTCACCTCCAGGTTGGGGGTTTGGATCTTGCCTCCAGTCTGTCTGGATTCCTCCGAGTTTCTCACAGGTGTAGGTTAACAGGCACTTCCAGATTGTGTGTCTGTGTGGGGGTTTATGTGTGTGTGTGTGTGTGCCTACAGTATGTTGTGGACCTAAGTACAGGGTTGGGACCTAAGTACACTATTGGATAAATATATTTTTAAAAAATGTAGTAGTAGTGTTTGGTGTATACTGACTCTGGAGTTGATTCATTTTAACAGCTGGCAAATCAATTATAGGATGCAATCCAAATTGAAAAGAAGGACAATTAACATGCTTATCATAAATAAAGTTTGTTGTCTCGGCACCCTGAGCACTTTGGGGTGAAGGACCTTGCTCAGTGGCAGCATCGGGTCACGAACCAGGGACTTCCTGGTCTGTAATCCAGCACCTTAACTACAAGCCACCTCCCCCCTTAAGCTCACCCCCCTTTGGTGGTTTTCATTTAAAATTGCTCTGCATAAACGTGTCACCATTAAGGTATTACACCCACAAAATGTGATCTGCTTTATGAGGCTTATAAACTTCTTGACTTCTAATACCTTCTGTAAAAATTAAGTGCAAACATTAATAAATTCGCCCGTAAATCTCTCTTTTAACTTGGCAACTATGATTACTGCCTATTCTGGCTTGATGGTCCAAATAATGCGGCATGAGCATTTATCATGAATATATGTGCGTAGAGTTGGTGCACTGTGCGAGCTGTTCTGCAGAAAGTATAGAAGGGGTTCATGTGTCTGTCATTTGAACAGACACATGGGCCGTTCTTCACGCCAGCGTATAAACAGTTGTTACAACACAAACCCGTTGTGTTTTAAAGCAGGATGGTGAGTCGGTAGTCTGAGCGCCCCGTGGGACTCCCGCGTCTGTGATGAGCACTTACAGATCCTTGCCCTAACTGCTGCATAATGCAAGGAGTGATATATGAAGTGCACCTCGCAGGCTATGGGAATACCGCTGACAATTCATTACCTTATTCTGATGCTGTGTTGTCATGGCAGGCAGTGAGGGAAACAGCCGTCACTGCTGCTGAGGCCTTTCAAAAAAATAATAAAGCAAGCACCTTTGCTGCTAGTGTTTTCTCGGCTTTCATATTACTAGACTGGATTATTTGCAAAGCGTGAACAAGCTGCTTTGGGACCACTGTAATACGATATACTGTCAACTTGAATGGGAACTCCTGTACACCTGCTCATTTATTGGTATCCCAAACAGCCAATCATGTGCCGGGACCACAAGACATAAAGCCATGCAGATTCAAGCTCATAAAGCGGGAGTTTTCCATACAACATCTCTAGAGTTTACGCAGGATGGTGTGGAGAACTAAAAACATCCTGTGAGGAGAGGGTGAAACAGACTGGTCTGAGCCAACAAGTGAGGAGAGGGTGAAACAGACTGGACTGAGCCAACAAGAGGTCTATGGTAATCCAAATAAGCGCCCCTTTATAACCATGGTGAGCTGAAAAGCATCTCAGGACCCAGGTTCCACTCCTGCCAGCTAGTCTGAAGTTATCATGGGCACAGTCTTATCCAAATTGGATAGTTGCAGACCGGAAAAAGACCAGGTGTTTTTATTTGCCCATCAAATATCCTGGCTGATCGGAGCAGAACCTGATATGGCAGTTGGCATTGCCGAGGTTTAAGGGCCCAAGAGTGGCTGGGATTTCAACCTGGGACCTTCCAATTGGTAGTCCAACACCTTATCCACTGAGCTACCCCTGCCCTTGGTCTTCTGCTGTTGAAGCACACTCACTGCAAGGTGTGATGTTTTCTGCATGCTGAGACGCTTTCCTGTCCATTACTGTTGTAAAGCAGTGTTTTCCAGACAGAAAATATACTTGGGTGCAGTGGTAAAGTGCTCGCCCTATCATCCGGAGATCGCAAGGATGATGCTATAACCTCTCGCAGCCAGAGCTCTAGAAAGAGCTGATCGGCCGAGCTCTCTCGAGGGATGAGAGGTACTTATTGCTCCCACATTAATCACGGCTCTACAGCCAATCAGGGGCGTCTGTAAGAACACGCAAGCGGAAGGAGCGGATAGCGCTGTCCTCCAAGTGCGTTACTCCGCCCCCAACGCTGCGCGAGTGAGCAGTCGAAAAGATGCGGTCGGCTGGCGTCACGTGGTTCAGGGGAAACACTTGATAGTCTTCGACCCTCCCAGCTGAGTGGTAGTTGTGGCCTTACTGTGGGCGCCCCCTAGTGACGGGACACGACTAAATTAGGGAGAAAATCGTGGGAAAAAATATAAAAAGTAATATAAAAAGTATACTTGAGTAGGCCGCCCAAGTATATTGACGGCAGCCCAAGTATATCTGCGCAACCCTTTTTAAAAATCTGTTGATAGAGGAGGCTTCAGACATCACGTTGTGTACACATATTATTGGTCACAGAAACAACCAAAAGCAGCCATGAATACACATGATCTTATAAATATGTGCTATTTCTTTGTTTGTATAATTACTATAAAATTCAGTTCATAATATCTTCTAGATTGTGCTGAACAAGAAAAGGTTACGTCACTCTATATCGCAATTTTCAATTTGTTATTTATTGTATACAGTAGACTACTTTGGTGCTGGCAGGTAATGCCACCCCGTTCAAAGGGCTACGACTGCAAGGATTCACTGGAAACACTGTTCAGGAATAACGATACAAGTCACTATATCCTTCCTGGCAGCTTGAACCAATCTGAATTGACCTCTTTTATCAACAAGGTGCTTCCACCCACAGAAGCCCATCTGCCCCAGCAACGATGCCATGCTTAAAGTCACAGAGATCTCAATTTTTTCTCTAATCTGACGTTTGATGTGAACGTTAAGTGAACAATTTTTTTTAATTGTGCTTGTTCTACATGATTGACTCATAAGAAAACGCAACGAACGTGCAGGTGTGCATGCGCATAATAAGGTGGAGTGTAAGTGCATAATGTTACCTTAATGATATATAGTTATATTTTATTCTTAATCCATGAAGAACATGGGTTTTATAATGTTCTCCAGAATGCCATCCTTAACCTAATCTTTTCTGCATTAAAGGCAGAATTACTTGAACCGACTGACCGGAATTCAGTTTAAATTGAAGTTTAAAAGTGAAGTTTCTGAGTATGATCATGTAAATATTGACATGTATCTAAAATGAAAGCCACGAAATCCTGCCCTGTACAGCCCTATAGAGAGGCGGAATGTGACGCCAGACCAGATCTAAAAACAAACCGGTTGTGCTTTTTTTGTGGGCACCCCGCCTGTGGTTTTGACAGTGTTTGGACAGTTATTGTGTATGGGGACGCCACATGAGGCGAGGTCAGAAATCTAGAAGACAGTTGTATCAGCTTCCCACTGACAAAAATAAAATGGATTTGTGGATATCAGCTGTCTAGCACGGTCAGTGATGGGACTCTACTGGTCATCACTAGTGCTTGTTTAGTGTCCATCCTATCACCCGTCATTCATTTATGTCATGAAATATTAAATATTAAGCATTTAAGACATTAAATATCTAGTATACATTACGTAATTTTGTTATGTTGTGTTTTGTTGGGTTAAAATCCTCAAAGATTTATATCGGCTAGAATTGAACATGCGTGTTTAACAGCTGATCACAGCAGTGTGAGGGACGCACAGTAACCTCAGTCACTTGTCAGATAGACAGACAGCACAGATGGCAGAGTGACAGCTGGATGGCAAGGTAGGGTGAAAAACAAGACAAAAACTGGCATCTTTAATAGCAGTACATTACATTAAGCTGACATTCTGCTTTTTGTAAATGCAATATTTAATAAAAATGTATTGAGTGTGTTGTCGATGACTCAAACTGAGACCCCCATGTCACTTTAGATAGTGTTTGAGCTAGTGAAATTTAAAGCTTGACTGTGTTTAAATCAAGATTCAGGACGTACAGCAGCCATCTACTGTAGTAATACGAATACTCCCAATACAATTGTGGCCTGTATACATTCATATTTATTGAGACGCTCTTTCTATCTCTTTTAGTTAAATTAGTCAGAGTTGAAGCAAAATGCATGAGGATCAGAATCCTCTGCTCGTGTAAAACACAATGCACTGCACAGGAAATTCGTTTTAAAAAAATAATTTAAAAAAACCCGAAATGAGTTTTGTGCATTGTAAACAAAAATTTGAACTATAAATGTGATCGCATTCATGTGTGTAACCTTTGCACTAGCTCTTGTGAAGCGTGAACTTGCACTTGGTTTGATCTTTATGTCATGCGAAGGCTAGGTGGCACGGTGGCTTACTGGCGAGCACTGTTGTCTTGAACGTCCAGGGTCCGGGTTTGATTCCCAAGTCTGTGTGCATGGAGTTGGCATGTTCTCCCCACACTTGGTGGGTCTCTTCTGGTTGCTCTGGTTTCCCCACACAATCCAAAGAAATGCAGATTAGGCTAATTGACACTCCAAAATTGTCCCGTAGTGTGTGTTTGTGCCACCTTGTCCAGACGAAAACCGTGGAGCTGCATAATAAAGATTTCTACTTGTTCAAATGGATCTTAAAAAGCATTACTAAGCAAGTCAAATCGAAGTAACGGTACTGAAAATTCTTGAATGATACCCAGCCCCAGCCATGTGCCGCTTGAGAGGGAAAGCGGGGATATAAAGTATTAGAAAAGAAAGTTGTAACAACTATTTACATTGAATAAACATGATGGAAACTGTATGATAGATAGATCGAAGCAGTTAAGATTCAACAAAATGAGAGCAAAATGCTAATAAAATTAAGAAAGCCTTGACATTTCTTGGAATATGGGTCAGAAAATAATACGTAGTTGAGATCCATTGTCCATTGCAGGTGTTTGTCTTTATGAGACAAGACGTCCCCTGTAAACTAGCTGTCCTTACTTTGAGACGTAGAGCGTCTTGATGAAGCTACAATCTGGTCTTCCAGCGGCTCTTGAAATTAATATTTCATTTACTAACTAATCATGCAAATTGCGCTTGGGATCGCCACATGTGCTCTGCATGAGGTGCAAATTCCCGCTTAAAAGCCACTGGGAAATAAAGTTGTCAACCACCGAGCCGTCAAAAAGCTCAGAACCGCTGCTTTCCTAACGGAAAAATAAGCGTTAACGACAGCCGTGTCAGGCCGAGTGCGCGGTCTGGACGGCATTACAGCTGATTAAACTCCCCAGCTGGGTTTTCTCCTAATGAAAAGACGGCTATGTACAGAACAAACAGTGTTGTATAAATAATTCATAATGAATTTCCTTTTTTACAGCATATTGATGGTGTCATAATAGTCCTGTGATGGATGATTTTAGGTACTGCTTATTGAGCTTGTAATATACAACTACACCACTACGCTGGCCACTTCATTAGATATGCTTTGATAGTACTGGGTTGCATAAAGTGATGGACAGGGTCAGCAGCAATACTCTGGTAGTGAGGGGGTTCAGTGGGAGAGCAGTTGAACAGGTGTACCTAATGAAGTGGCCGATGAGTGTATTACATACACCATATGATAATAGCGAAGATCATTGACACGAACAGCAACATATGAGGGTTATTAATATCTGTGTATATCTGAGTATGTCTCAATTCAATTCAATGGAATAATTACTCGAATGTGCTGAAAAGCCACCGGTTTTTAAAACTCTGCTGATTTTGTAAACTTTAGTGAACGGAATATGTAATCAACAGCATTTGCACCTTTTTGTGCACGTTGCATGTTGCCTTTTTCACTGTTCAGGCTTAATCAACTTAAGCCTTTTTTTTGTATATCTGTGCCTGCGTGCATCCTGGGTGAATAAACTATAAATATACTATAAAATACAGTATGAATGAGAGTATCAACATTTTGAAAACTGAAGCAAAGCTATTCAGATACATTTCAGTTTCATATGGGATTTATAAAACTGTGCTGCTAAAGCATACCGAACCAGACAAACGTTTGGATATAGCTTCTATTTCCTTTTCGTTCTTTCGTTCTTTTTATTTATTATTTGAAATTGTACTGGACATCCGAAATATGAAGCCATCCTCCTCCGAACAGTTGCATTTGAGATGTTACTGCTACTGGCGTCTAGCTCTTACTGACAGTGAGGTAATTCTAAAAGAACTGAATCCTCTGGAGCAGAGTGCACTCTAGCGTTTACATCTATGGCATTTGGCAGACGCCTTTATCCGGAGCAACTTACCTTTACCTCATTATACATCTGAGCAGCTGAGGGTTAAGGGCCTTGCTCATGGGCCCGACAGAGGCAGCTTGGTGGTGCTGGAGTGTCGACCTGTGACCTTCTGATCGATAGTCTAACATCTTAAGTACTGCGCTGCCCCTGGCAGCATTTTCATCATAGTGTTTAATGTTTTTTGCAACTGCAGCGTCATGTCTTAAGTAAGAGTAGATTGAGTTTCTCACTTAATCACCGTCTATACCGCTTATCCTGTATACAGGGTCGCAGGGGGTCTGAAGCCCATCACGGCAGACTTAGGGCACGAGGTGGGGCACACCCTGAACAGGGTCCCAATCCATTGTAGGGCACACACATACACTTTGGGAACGCCAATTGGGAATGCAATTTGGGAACACCAATTCGTCTAATCTGTATGTCTTTGGACTCTCGGAGGAAACCGGAAGGACCAGGAGGAAACCCACCAAGCATGGAGAGAACATGCACGTTCTGCATGTCGACCCCCGAGGCAGGAATCGAACCTGGAACCTGAAGATGCCAGGCGACAGTGCTAACCACTAGCCCACTGTGCTGTCTATGATTGAAAAGAAAAGAAATAGGCCTGCAGTCTTGTAATCAGTGAGATACCTTAGGTACATGAGGTACGACAGGACAACATGGGAAATTTGTCTGGAGACTAGGAACCAGTACAAATGTGGCTTAATGTGGAGCATCACTTTTTAATATGTGTATAAAACCGCTAACAATACGCCTGATATTTTTAGGTGTCTTTGCACTAGTGCATCACTGTAAATACAAGAAACGTTGGGACTTGTGATGAAATCATCAGCTCTGATCATGGTACTGAGGAAGCTTTCTACATTAATGGTATCCAAGCACTAGTGTAACAATGGCATGAGTGCATTAGTGTAGCAGGGGTCATTTTGCGCTACCAAAAATCCCGGTTTGACTTGAGCATCACTCATATTATGGAAATGATCACAATAAAGCAATACGGGTTCACTAACTTCAAGCTTGTAATTGCTTGACATGTATTATATGCAGATATTTTTGCTCATTGTTAGAATCGAAAAAGTAAAGCTCGAACTCGGCTCAAATGCCTAAAGTGGGAAGGGGCGCAATGATAAAAGTGCCATTACCCTGTCAACTGGAGATTTGTCGATTGTTCGATTCCCGGGTGATGCTGTCCAGCATCAGGGGCTTCGAGAGAGCTGATTGGCCGAGCTCTCTCAGCGGGGTGGGATGGGAAGCACTTAGCGCTCAATCATAGGTGTCTGATAGCACTGTCCTCCGAGTGTGTGTTACCCCAACACACTTTACCAGTGCATGAGCGAGCAGTTTGAAAAGATGCGGTCGGCTGGCATTATGTGCATTATAGTAGTAGCCTTAAAGTGGGAGTCCCCTAGTGACGGGTGGGAATTGGATATGACTAAATTAGGGAGAAATTTGGAGGGGGATTCTAGAATCTCATATTAGGAACTGTTACTGGGTTTACCCTTAGGTGCGAATGTGTGTATGAATGTGTTTGAATGTGTGTATTCTTGGCAGAGACTACAGATTGACCACATCCCTTCCCAGGTGTAAATGTTGAAGAGGAGTGATTGAATTAATGTACTAATGAACCTGATTAAGGTTTCTTGGAAATGGCGACCTCTGTCAAGTTTAATGGTGGACTATTACAAAAATAACATATCATGAATTTCATTACTGACCAATTGTCTCTTTTGGTCTGTATTCATCATGATTATCTCTGTCTTCAGTGAATTCGGTATGAGTGTCCGTGTGTGTGTCCGTGTGTGTGTCCGTGTGTGTGTCCGTGTGTGTCCGTGTGTGTGTACCATCTTTGCTCTCCCTTTTGCCATTCATCCTGCAGTCCCTAAACCCCCCCACCATAACCGCCTCGTCCTTCCCCCCCCCCCATTAACACACACTGTTTTCCTTTCTCCCTCTGGCATTGCTCTTTCACTCATTATCTGCTGGTGTTGCTCTAACCTCATCTTTCATCCTCTCCCTTTCGTCGTCACCGCTCTAATGTCTGTTCTTTACTGAACTCGATCAGAACACGCACATGCACATCATACTAAGCGTAATCGAAGACTAAGTTCTATTAGGTGTCATATTAGAGAGAGCTGTCAAAGGTGTCCGTATGTGTGTGTGTGTGTGTGAGGGAGTGCATGAGTGTGCGTAGTTGGAAGCCCGAGTTCCTCCTGTGTGTGTGAGTCTCTGTGGTGATGAGTCTCTCTTCCTGGCTTTGACTCAGACACTGCCAGCACACTCCTGGAGGGAGGATGTGTGTGTGTGTGTGTGTGTGTGTATCTGGTTGAGTGTAATACAAAGCATGGATGATTAAAAGAAAAAAATGTTTTAAAATCTAAGGACATTTCTCACCAGCTGGTGTGAGGGACAGAATGGAGATCATGCGGGGGTGAGAAATGTAATTAGTTATTGATTATAGATCTGTTCCGGAGGACTTTAAAGATCAAAATGTCAATGAGATACATGGTCCTCTCACAACCTCACAACCTCAACTCGTTTTCACATCCAGTGCACCGGCGTCCCAAGCCTGGTGCAGATGTTACAGGCTTAGCTGAACCTGCAAATGCATGTGCAGTTGTGTGTGACTCGGATGTCACGTTGTGGCAGTTAAGGAGTTTTATATCATGAGACAATATGAAGCAAATCATGCTTATTGCAGAAAACGTTCTGATTATGAGTGGGCAGAGAAATTGAAGCAGCGGTAAGCTACTGTATCCTTGCAGACGGAACTTTTTTTTTTTAGATAAATTGCATTGCAGTGCTTTTTGCTCTTTGCATATATCTCAGGTTGTCAGGAGGCTGGGGCCAGAGCATAAGAGGGTTAAAGGCTTTTCATAAGGGCCCAACACTGACACCTGGGTGATGCTGAAGCTTGAACTCACAACCCAAAACCTTAACTGTTGAGCCATCACTGCCTGTAGGGCTACGCTCACCTTTCAAGCCACTTTCCTCAGATTTGACTTTGATTTGCATGTTATGACGATTCACATTCGTAATTACGTGACTTTTTTCATCACTTCACATCAATGCAGCAATGGTCAAAAGTTTGGACACACCTTCTAAGTCAATGTGTTTTGTCTTTATGCTTTATGTCACAGTGAACTGGTTAGCACTGTCGCGTCGCACCTCCAGCGTCAGGGGTTCGATTCCTGCCTCGGGTCTGTGTGTGTGTGTGGAGTTTGCATGTGCTCCCCGTGCTTGGCACCATAGGTTTCCTTTTTCAGGTTCTTCGGTTTCAAGTGCATTGGCTAAAGCCATCATGATGAAACTGGCTCTCATGAAGACCGTCCCAGGAAAGCAAGACCAAAAGCTACCTCTGCTGCAGAGGAGAAGTTCATTTAGAGTTTCCATCCTCAAACACCACTAATTACCAAACAGAACCTTAGATTATAAGGAGCAGACGCATCTCAATATCAGTTGTTCAAAGGAGATTATTGCATATTTGTGTTGCTTTCAGGATTGTTTTACGATGTAGAAAGAAATAAAAAAATCAGGAAAGACCATGAAGTCATGTGGTGTGTCCAAACTTTTGAATGGCAGCGTACTGTACGTCTTTGCTTGCGCCAACTGGGTTAAAACATGTCATGTGTTTGTGTGACCACTTATTTATTTCAAACACTCAATGTGACTCTAGCAAAGAAAATGTTTTCGGGTTTTGCTCTGGAGGATGCCAAGCAGGCAGTGGGCTGTATTCCTGAGGTCCTGAAGAAGGAAGGAAGCTAAACTCTTGCTTTAGCTCTTTTAGCAGCTGTTGCTAGGAAGGCTATAAAAGCCCTGCGTTGTCATGAATTCCGTTCTCATACAAGTCACGTGACTACGTATTGCATATGTGTATCTCGGACCGCGTTTGAAAGAGACTCAGATTCCATCTGTGAAAAAACCAGATTTGTGCATTCAGACAGCCATAAAAATAAAAAAATAAAAATCCGATTGGAGTCACTTCAGACTGGTAATGTGAACGTAAACCTCTCCTTAAACAATGTGTGATAACCTCATGCTCCCTAAATGGAACGCAAATCCCCAAGCCCTGGCTTTTGTGAATTCTTGAAAGACTCCTTAACTAGAGCGGTAGCTGCTGCAGCTACTTCAGTAAATGACATCTGCTGCATTGGGGCTTCAAATGAATATTTTGGTAACTATTATGCTGTGGACTAATCTGGCCCCCTGGTCCAAAGTGACACAAGATTTACAACTCCAGCTAGAGACTAATAAACAGTACGGCGCATCATCATAATAGCAAGAAGCCAATTTTGTAATTACCTCTGAGTGCATGGGTAGGACTGAAAGATTGTTTTTGGAAGCGAACTCACACGGGAAACTTTTTACAATGACATCCAGGAATCTCTTTTACGCAGCAGAGGAGCACCGCGGAAATGACTCAGTCCTGAAGTGGAAGTTCTGCTTCAAGGGGACATTTAATAGATTGAAGTTTACCGCGCAATAAAAAAAAATGACATACTTTTGATTGAATGCTTCATGCTGATGACTAGTTTTCCTTGTCATTCTTGGTCTTGCTTTCCTTTAACAATAAGTGCTGAAAACTTTTTCCCATGTAGAGCAGTCATGAGTAAATACAAGATAACAGTGGATTAGGTCAAGCCTATTGATTGGAGTGAGAAAAGTGCTGATTAATGCTACAGATTAGGACTGATATTTTTTCCACCTTAATACAATTTTAAATTTGTTCAGATGATGGGACATGTACACCAATTGAACATTATTCTGCAGTTGCCACCAGGGTGGGCCTGGGTGGGCCTGGGTGGGCATGACTCTACAAGACCTCTGGACATGTGCTGTGGTGTCTGGCACCAGGACATTGGCATTGGGTGCTGTGGGTTGTGGGATGGAGCCACCATCATACGGTTGCTCAATCAGATTGATGGGTAAGCCATGATGGGTAAGCCATGGGTGTCCGTGATCCTGTCACCAGTTTATTGGTATATAATTGATAATCACATGTTAATGTTATGTGGCGTTAACATTACGGCCGATCGGTGTATGTTCATAATGTTCATAATTATGCCCTGATATTAAAGCAGTTAAAAATAACTGGTGTCTGGCCTCTACTAGATGAACTCTCCTTTTTAAAGGTCACACTTTTAAATGGTGGAACTGGTCAACCAGTAAGTGAGCACTCCAGCAAGCTGTATAATCATGAATTAAAATGTGTTCGCTGATTTTAACAAGTAATCGGTATGTTGCATTAATACAGCCGGAACGCCAATTTGTTTGTTCTGTTAGATCAACTTGGATAAAATGAAATAACTATTACTGTTTTTTTGTGGTTGAATGGACCTGCTGTAACATTCAGCAGAGCCACAAAAGTGATGCGTAGATTATTGAAGATTTTCATTAAACCTGATGCGTCCATGACGAGCTGCTCGAAAGCCTCTAAAGGAGCGACAGCGTTAAAGGGCATGTACAGTTCTTTTTCAGCTTGCTTAAATGGTCTCCTACCATTGAACATTTGGTCATGAATAAATTGCATTTACGAGAATGAAATGAAAAAAAAAAAAAGAACCTAGCCCAAAAGTAACCCACGTTTTCAGTCAAAGGATCGATCGATCGACTTGCATAAAAAGTTAACATACTACAAGTTAATATTAAAAAAAAAAAAAAAAGTTAGAATTCTCCATCCACTTGAAGTCAAATCCACAGACACACATGAGATGTGGTAATAAGTACCAATTGGCAAGATATAAGAAAGAATACACAAAGACAAGTGAATGAGCAGAACATAAAAGCAACAATCCGCGGTAGGAATAGTGATTTGTCGAGGGATCCTGGGAAACAGCAGTGGTCGGTAATCTAGCAGATGTTGGAACGGTGTTCCAGTGCATATGTTGTGTGCAGGGGCGGAGGCACACACACACAGCAGGCACAGCAAAAATGATCATGATTTTGCATTTGAAATCAGAAAAAAAAAAAGAATGATTTAGTTTAATCTGAAAAAAGAATACCTGTCTTGTCTTGTTTTTTTTTTGTGTGTGTTTTTTTTGTTGCTGTGCCTGAGCATTCTTTCATCATATTTAAGGCAGCAACTTGCAAAGAAAACAACCTATCAGTCTAACATGTTGGGAAATGCCCTATCTGAATGGGATTAGTCTCATCGTGCGGCATCTGTAATTAATTTGAGAATCACATCTGCTTTGTGATAAACCTCTCACAACTGGATGCCAATTAACACAAGAGGAAAGAATCTCACGCTTCCACCCATGAACAATTTGTTGCCACTTCACCAGGGGGCACTCTTATTTAAATCCTTTCTCTGTTGTCCTGCTGATTTCTTCTCTGATAGACTGAGAGACGTAAAACCACTGAGTTGTAAAACTGCCGTTTCTTGTCTTGATCTCTGGGCATGAGCTTGCATCGGTATTTTGTTCTCCCTTTTGGATTTCAAACACGGTTGCGCAGCCGACAGATCTGCAGCAATCGCGTGATCCTATCATGTCAATATGGACCAGAATTTCTAGCAACTTTCAAAATCTATGAGTCAGTTCTGAAGGCAAACGCAGGTCTAGTCGAGTAGTAGCAAGGTGTACCTAATGAAGTGGCCTATGAGTACATTGGGCAGCATGTAACTTATAGCAACACCAATATTCATTTATTTACCGTATATACTGTAATTTCCATCCCACTATATTGAGAAATATGTAAGTATACAGTATACAGGGCCTCCGAGTGGCGCAGTGGTTAAAGCGCTCGCCCTATCATCCGGAGATCGCTAGTTCGAATCCCGGGTGGTGCTGTAACCTCTCGCAGCCGGAGGTGTTGAGAGAGCTGATTGGCCGAGCTCTCTCAGAGGGGAGGGATGAGAGGTACATCGTGCTCCCACATTAATCACGGCTCTACAGCCAGTCAGGGGCGTCTGTGAGCTCGCGCAGCGGAGGGAGCGGATAGCGCTGTCCTCGGTGCGCGAGCGAGCAGTTCGAAAAGATGCGGTCAGCTGGCGTCACGTGGTTCGGAGGAAACACGTGATATTCTTCGGCCCTCCCGGCTGAGTGGTAGTAGTAGCCTTAATGTGGGAGCCCCCTAGTGACGGGGAGGAATTGGACACGACTAAATTAGGGAGAAAAATCGGGGGAAAAATCTATATATATATATATATATATATATACAGTATACAGTAGACATGTACTGTAGTTGACATCTTCATTCACTATTCAATGTTACAGTATGTTCTGATTGATTAAAAAAAGTAAAGCAAAATAAGCCGCTTCAAGGTGCAGAAAGTTCAAATGCAAGCAAGGTACTACTGTGAATACAATACATGGCAAAAATGCAGCATGTGCCGTTGAGAATTAAAAAAAGAACTAAAATTATTCAACAGTTGCAGAGTCGGTCAAGGAAGAGTGAACGATTTGGTCTGCAATCTTTTTCACGGACGCAGCAAGACGAACAACAACAACACGGCCAATCCATATGGAAATAAAATCACAGAGGAGCACCTGCAAATGGTGGAATTACTCCAGGTCCCCATGTAAATTTAATCCCATCCCACTAGGGCTGATGAAAGCCTGAAGGATGGAAGAGCCATTATCTACAGTAGGCTATAAATACAGTATGATCCAGACACTTGTTGTCATCTCTGATATGCGTTTCTGGACGAACCAATTCCTTGAACTTCCCACATTTTCCTAGGATCATGATATTTGACAATGGTGGAAGAGAGCCCCCCCCAAACACACACACACACACACACACACACACACACACACACAGGAAGACTCTACATATGCAGATAAAAATGGAAGGCCTGTTAACCCCCTGCTGGGGTTTCTCCTGGATATACTCCACCGTGGTCTTGGCTTCGGGCAGCATGGGGTACATATGGCTGCACAGTGTGAACAGTACTTGCAAAGAGTTCCGTCACATAATTAGGTTAAGTTAGGTCAGTGGGGAGGAGGCCAAGTACAAGAGATTACTTTGTGGTGAACATCTCATCTGTATAGGAGGTCGCCATGCAACACTTGTGACAGTGGGAGGACCAGATCACAGTCTCTTTGGTCGGCAAGACTACTAGGGTTTGGAGACCATGGGAGATTATCATCATCAAGGAGGAACAGACGATTAGCAAGGATATGGACTTGCTAGAATTGGTTCCTACTAGAAGAAAATACCCAGGTCAGCCATACGAGTTAACAGCACCTTCAGGTGAATTGAATAACATTAAACACCAACTATACCATATGGACACCCAAGGCTCACCCTTGCCCACGGTGACCAAAGGCCAGCCCATCTGGTGCAATCCCACAGAAAAGCCAATGACGCACAAATGGCTGAAAAAAGTCAATGCTGGCCATGACAGAATGGCACCAGAACACCCAGTGCACCACCGCTTGCTGTGCAAAGAGTTCAAGACCTCCAAGTTCACTAGATTCCAAGCCGAACTGCGCATCCATGCGGCATGCCGAACAAACAAGTATGATCCAATGAGACGCCATTCCACAACCCACAGCACAGTCCTGGTGCCAGACACTAGAGCACACACGCTAGAGGCCCTGTGAAGCCACGCCCCGAGGGGCCAGAGCTGCCTCAGTGTCACAGGCAGAACCCAAAACCTACTGTAGGTGGTTTTAATGCTAATTGTTATAGTTATGACCTACATCTAATGAATAATTGGATACTAGTAATGCCACTAGTTAAGTTGTGTTAGCAAATTCACTCCCATGAAGTTTCTAGTTAGTCCGGAGTATAGGAGAGGTAGGAAGACAGGTTGCTTGATCATGACAGATCTGTGTCAGCAGTACAGAAAAAGGAAGCAGTCGAGCTAATGCCAGATTTAGATGCAGGACATGACTGCGGTGCAGTTTTGCTGGGATGCTCAGAGCAGGATTCTAACTTCTGGTTTTATTTTTGTAGACTAATAATGTTACGTTCCTCTAATAGACGATGGACACTAGGACTTTAAAGGAGATTTTATTTCTTTACTTGTTTAACAGATATCTACAGTACGAGGTGGGGGGTCAAAAATCATATGCACTCTGGCTGTAGAATTTATTTAAATGAACTTTGAGACAAATTAATAAATATTTATGACATAATCTGCTTACTTTTCAATACACTTTGTCCATTTCGTAATTTCCTCATTAAAAAATGTTTTAGTCCGCGATGCGAGTCACGAATTCATCGCTGTCTTCACTACTTCATCATCGTCCTCGTACGGCTGCGCTCGGGGGAACAAACAGGTGAAAGTCTGATAGAACGAGATCAGGACTACAGGGAGGACGCTTTAACACCTCAAAATGAAGTTTTTGCAGAGTGTCGACAGCGTGGACAGAAGTGTGCGGATGAGCATCGTCATGCAAGATCACAACGTCCTTGGATAGCGGTCCCCTGCATATAATCTGAAGTTTAGGCTTCGGGTCTTCAATGAGCGTCTCACTGTAACGAGCACTGTTGATCGTTGAACCTTTTTTCCTGATAACGTTCCAATACTGGCCCTTGAGAAGCCCAGAAAACTGTACGCATCAATTTTCCAGCTGATGATTGAGGCTGTTTTAATTCCATTGTCGTAGTGATGAGTCCATGTCTCGTCACTAGTAATGCTTCTCTTTTAGAAACCTTCACCTTCCATCCACATTTTGTTGGTACTGTAGCTCTCCAAACACTTCTGCTTATGCTTTTCCATGAGCTGTTTCGGCACCAGATACACCCTCTGACCACAAGAAAACCCTGAATCACTGTATGCTGCTCTTCTTTCATGCCCATCACAAGTGGGGCATTGAACTGATGTAAGATGTTCACACCTGGACAGCAGTGACTGAGGAGACAGTAGACTTGTCCGGACAGTGCCGATAAGACAGCGCAGCCAACAGAAGTTTTAATATAGCCGGAGTACGGAGCATTTCTGACTCACCCTCGTAGTTAGAGTGAGATGTTCAGTACTAGTAATTCAGTGTGAACTTCCTGTATGTGTACAGGGCTGGTTTATTCCATTCAGCTGATGTGCTTGAGGTTGTGGAAGCTTAGAATTCACACCCATCATTTATGTATTTTGATTCCATTAGTGTTTAATTAGAGTCCATTTTTGTTAACTGAGTATATTTGAGTTTCATTAGTAAGTTGACAAAGTAAAATAATTTCTTGTATGCATGAGTCCAGCCTGGCACTTCTTTGTGTGTGTGTGTGTGTATGTGTGTGTGTGTGTGTTTTTTACCGCTATCCTTATTTGTATTTATATCTCTTTATTGCGTCAAGTATTTATATCTGCAGCCGTATTTCCGAATTTCAACCCAAAGTGAGTGTGGCATAAAACACGAGAGCTTGCCCTAGAAAGACTGGAAAACAGAAGCAGAAAATCCTAGACGGAGAAATGTCACCGATGTCAGCACGGTCTGTCACTGTCTCCTGGCTCTGACAGATTCTCAACCTCAGCTATATCATTTGAGACATCCCTTCCCGTACAGTTATTTTTTCTAGCGTAGGTCAGCTCGCGGGTATTTCCTAACAAACGGTCCTGCTTCCAAAAACAAGCCAGTAACCTATCTGAAAACTGTCATGACCCTGGCCAGGCAGTTACTAAGCCTGAACACCAAATGCATTGTGAACGAGCATGGTGTTGGAGCCGGAAAAATATTAATGCTGATCTAGGACAAAACAGTAGCGGTTATAATACCAGGTGCTGTACGTATTGCTGTGCCATTTTTTTTTTTTCTTTTTCTTACTCTTCTGACCACTCATGTGCAAAAACTGTGGCAGTCATACAGTAGGAATCGCACTGGTTCTTGACCTAGGAATAACGTTCCAGGCCAATTAGGCAAATCTGTTGTAACTCCACTTGATGTTACATGTCTAGGGCTTTCACTTGTGCCCCGATGTATTTGTTTATATCTGAGAGAAAGAGATCGAGAAAGAAAGAGAGAGAGAGAGAGAGAGAGACAGACCAGGCTTACTCGGCTGTAACGACCTGCAGTGCTTTCTTCCTTTCTCACAACAGTCATGTCCGTATCTGACAGTACAAGGCCATGAAAACAGGCACCTCTTGCTTTCTGTGCTTTCTCTCTTTCTCACCCTCCCTTTTCTCCAGTGTACTCACTTGTATCCTTCTTGCCTTCCCTTTCTCTTTTCTCAGCTGCCACCTGATTCTGCTTCTCATTACTTTATCACTTTTTTTTTTCCATGCCCATCCCACCACCTCTTTCTTCTTTCATTATTATTCCTACAAGTCTCTTGCCCTTATGTAAATGGAGGCTCTGATTCCACCCTCTCTCTCTCTCTCTCTCTCTCTCTCTCTCTCCCACTGATGATGATGAAAGACGGTGGAACCATGGAGTCACTCATGTTGACCGATTACCTTCACTAATGGAATTTAATTATTAAATATCACAGTGGCTATTTGGCCCAAAAAGGAAAGACAGGAAAGAGAAAGGAGAGGGAGAGATGAGTATAGGAATAGAAATGAATGAGACTGACCCTGCGCAGAGGAGAGATGGATGATGATGGACTATGGAGCTTCGTCCTTTCTCAGATTTGGGTAGATTTTTTTTTTCCTTTTTTTTTTTTTTGTGCTCAGTAGAGAACGTAGACACACACACACACTCACACGTATTGCTGGCTCAGAAGAGCTCCATATTCACACGCTCGATTGCCCGTAGACTAATAGTGCAGATGTTGAAAACACACATTCACAATTCATTGATCCAAACTCCCACGCACCCACACTCTCAGAGTGAAAGAACGTTCTCTTCCTCTCCACCCACCTCCACACTCTCTTTCTCCCTCACATTCATGCCCTTCGTCAGTCTCTTTCTCTCAGTTTCTCTTCCCTTGCACTTTTCTTTTCTTTAGTACTCTTTCGCTCTTTTCACTTTCTCCATTTTTCCGTTTGTTCATGTTGACACACACACGGATACAGTCTCTCTTTCCCTCCCTCTCTCCTTCTCTCTCTCTTTCTCTCTCTCTCATTCTCACACTCACTCTCTTTCTTTCTGTCATTTTCCCAGTTCTACCTCACACACACACACACACACACACACACACACACACACACACGCGCGCACACGCACAAACTCAGGCACACACAGTCATTCTCTCTCACCGGGGACCCTAATTAAGCTTGGCTGGTCTTTGATGTTGTCGCCTAGGCAACAGTCACCATGACGAGGCTGGCTTTTCCAGAAAAAAACGCACGTGTTTTACTGCTGTGGATGTACAGTGCCCACACACACACACACACACACACACATAAACACAAAAGAACACACAAGTAACATATTAATTTGCACATATACACACGAGGGCACGACGAAATATCGGCAGACCTAAAAGGCACACGCCCCACCCGGCCGACCGACCGAGACATCCGTGTGCACGAATGCACACGCGAGTACACACTTACAGTGGCATTACTGTACGTGTCGGTGTAAATGGGTCATATCATCAGTCTCATACCGCCGGCATAGCCATTTGCATTTCTTCTGCTGTGTATGTGTGTGTGTGCACAAGACAGAGAGAAAACCCCCTTACCCTCTGTGCACATCAGCTAAACAAACCACTTTACCACTTACAGTTAGAGCTAAACGCAGCTGTCACAGCAACCAAGACAATTAGCTTCTCTACTGTAGTTAGCGTGTGTAGACATAGCCAGAGAGAAGAATATTAAAAATAAAAAAAATAAAAAAACATGAGAAGACAGCATGCAATATAATGCATTATTTGTAATATAATACAGATATACTCTATTTTTTTGCATATTTAACCTTTCTTTTTCGAAAGCTCATCGATCTATGATTTCTTTTTTTAAACTTTCATAAGCACTGTTTAATAAGCATTTCGATTAGTGGAATTAAATAATTAATTTGAGATATTGAACATTTTCTTTAAAAGCTCAGAGGGTGTACAGTATACAGTATATAACGATTCAGCCTTCTGAATATTCTGAAGCGATTCTGAAGATGCACTGTAAATCAGTCATGCATGCAACCAGAATTTCTTTTTTTTTTACAAAAATATTTCACTAGAAATCATCTTGTGTTATTTACCAAGTAGTCTACACTAAAAATAAATTGTTCGAATATCCCTGGGTACTTACGGTACATGTGCAGTGTCTCTTTACCACTAGTGTTCTAGACGGGATTCATTCTAATCATGAATTCAGGACTAAAGAGACTAAAGAGAAAAGACAGTGTCAGGACTTTATAATGGAGGCTGTTTTGTAGCTAGGTAAAAGCCTTGTAGATAATTGCCTAATTAACTGTTAGCATATCAGATGACACTCCACGTAAATAAACACACTCATCTAAACCTGACAGGGGGCAAAGGGATGCTCAACAAATCGGATCGGCAGATATATGCGGCTTATATTACAGTAAGTATGTCTAAGATTCAACTGGTTTTAGTCATTCTTCTGCAACAATTTCTGAAAATTGTCTTAACCGTTCCTGTGATTGTACAAAGCCTAGACGCTGCACTGGTGCTTTGGATTACTTCGTAAACCCAGCACATTACTAGAGACAAGAATTACTCATAGCCAAGGGTAAGATATGTATGAGGTATTACACATGACATTGATATTCATTCAGTCATCTTCTATACCGCATATCCTGTATACTGGGTCTCGGGCGACCCTGGAGCGTATCCCAGGAGACAAGTCACAAGGCGGTTCACCCTGGAATGGGTGCCAACATATCGCAGATATAGGCTCGCAAATACACACACACAAAGGACAATTTGGGAACGCCACTTAACCTGATCTGCATGTCTTTGGACTGCGGGAGGAAAGCGGAGTATCCGAAGGAAACCCACTAAGCATGGGCAGAACATGCAAACACCACTCACCACACAAACCCCAAGGTGGGACTCAAACCCCCAACCCTGGACGTGCAAGGCGACCACTATGCCACCGTGCCACCTGTGACTTTGATGCAAAGAGATTATATATTATACATTACGGTACTTTTTTGGAATATCCCGTCAAATCCAATCATTTTGAATGACAGGTGAAGTGAATAGCATTTTGATTGTCTCCTTATATTGACACTTGTCAAACGGTGGGATATATTAGGCAGCCTGGGAACGGTCAGCTATCAACGTTCATGCAGTAATGCTTTGGATCTCTTCGAATTTTGCATTGATTTTAAAATACTACTGGCCAAGCATTAGGATCTGAGAGACTTTTAAAAGGGCCACTTTGTGATGGTTAAAAGCTGGTTTAGAGCATCTCCAAAATGCCAGGTCTTCTGGGGTGTTCCTGGTATATAATCATTAGTAACTACCGAACGTAGTCCAAGGAAGGACACATCAGACTCATTAGCATCCACGGCTCATTACTCTGCACAGGAAGCAAAGGATTATAATTCTGATTTATGATAGGAAGGTTCCAGAAAACACAGTGCATCACAGCTTGATGTGTTTGGTGCTGTGTAGCCACAGGCTGGTCAGTTCTTGCAATGGGCATGTGAACCTCAGAACTGGATCATGAAGCAGTGGAAGGAGGTGGTTGGGCTTGATGGATTACACTTTCTTTTATATTTAATTTTCACGTGGATGGCTGGGCATGTGTGTCACTTACCTGGGGAAGAGATGGTGAAGTCAACGTTATGCTCTGGGAAATGTTCTGCGTTAAACCCTGGGTGTTGACATTCACATGGATGTTACATTGACATGTGAAACCTACCAAAAATTGTTGCAGAGCAAGTATTCCCTGAAGGTAGCAGCCTCCTTCAGCAAGATCCTGCAAAATCAGTTAGGAATGGTTTGATGAACATGACAAAGGGTTGAAGGTGCTGATGTGGCCTCTAAATTTGCCAAGTCTCAATCTGATTGAGCATCTGGGGGACGTGCTGGACATGAATTAATGCCCCTCCTTGCAACTTATAGGACTTAAAGGGTAATAGTTCAGACTTGTTTTGATGAAGGATCCTATACAATATTGTCCTGGTGATTTTATTGTTATGGCTGATTGGTTTATATACTGTTTTGTCTTAGGCATACATTGTGAAGCTTTACCATTTGTTTACATGTGTGTACTTTAGCCATGACTTTTTCTTCTCCTGTTTGTAAGCGAAAGCTGGTGCACACCCCTTGGGACCAGTTTGTTGGCATTATTGGAATTTCAGTGATGTCTGCATTCTAGACTAACTGGAACTTTGTTTACTGGACAGTCTAGACGAGGGTTGGGTATCGTTTTTTTTTTTTTTTTCGATACCGTTGCCAAATCGATACTTTTAAACCGGTACCGGTGCCAAAACGGTGCCTGAACCGATACTTTTTTTGCAAAAGCCACAAAATGATGGTGGATGATTCAAGAATAAATCTTTATTGAACCAAAAATTGAATGCTTAAATTTAACAATATATTAAAAGTTTAAGTATAATTCATTATAAACAGAATCCACGTTACATTAGTATTTTACAAATCGTTTGACCATTTGTTAGCATGAATGCAAGATTTGCATTTTGCAGTTAACGTTACATTAGCCTACTGCTAACCTGCGGAAAGGCTGCTGACGTCATTATAATCCTTTTTGCTACGGTTAGTATGACTGGGGCTGGGGTCATCCTCACCAGTAGTGCCAGCTGTTGTCTGTAACCTGTCAAACACGGTGCATCCCTCTGCTTTTAACTTTATTCCGTGTGCCCTCAAATCTAGTTTCATTAGATTTGACATTTTAACGAAATTGAATTTAGCAAGTTAAGATAGCGGTAGACGATCTGCTGCCATCAGAGCAAGTGGAACGTTAGTTGCTGCGTTCACGCGCATCTCGGATGGTCTCATTTCCCGATAATTTGTGCTATTAATTTGAATAACCTAATCTAATAAGCATTTAATCTACAAAAATAAAACGCACAGTAACATTACTGCAACAATGTTTTGGATTTGTCTTATCAAAGCCTTCCGAAGTCCTCAAGAGTTTTCTAATTAAGGAAATAATTTATTTTTCCCGATCATTTCTGACACCCCATGAATGCATTATTTAAATTTCACTTGCGATCATGTTTGTTGGTGAATCTAATGCTTATTACAACTGCATCATCATAGCCCCAGAAAACAATTATATTAATCGACAGTTGAGGCATTTAAGTGGCACCGAAATGAGGCACCGAAATTCGCGTTCTGTTTCGGTCCGCTACACACCGGTTACATAGGTACCGGTGCCGTATTGGCACCGGTTTTCGGTACCCAACCCTAGTCTAGACAGTAAGGCAACTGTCTGAATAATCCAACCTCTATATAACAAAGCATGAACTCTTTTTTTTTTTCCTGCATCCTGGAGTAACATTACATTTCTCATCTTTGCAACTTGTTTGGGATAAGGGAATGCTATCCTAGTAATATCATTTACATGAGCTTCAGAGACTGGAATCAATATTCAGACTAAGATCTTTTACTGCTGCACATGATGAAGCACAAGGGCCATTTGGAGATAATATCAGAAAGCTTAATAATAAGAAATCATCGAATTAAATGTTCTTCTAGTGAAGTCAGGTCTTTCCCTTTACTCAAATGACAGGTTTGTAATATGTCACGAATATGACATAGTGTGATCAGTGGTGTGAATACTGAGGTCAATGATGTCAGAAGTTGTACTAAGGTCAAGCAATACAAGCAAGGAGATACAGTCCTGATCGGACGTCAGCAGTAGGTAATTTGCCACTAGGATTTCAGAGATAAAGTGGAGGATTTATATCGGCCAATAGCTGAACGGCTGTTATGAGTTGAGGTCAGGTTTTTTAATGAGGGTTTGGATAACCGTTAAGATGCAAGGGGAAGAACAATTATCCCTTTATCTCGTATACAGGGTCACGGGTTGCCTGGGCGAAGCCTATCCCAGGAAAATGAAGGCACGAGGCACTGAACGGGGTATCCATTCATTGCAGGGCACACACATACAAACACACTCACACGTACATTTGGGACAGGCATTCGGGGAACACCAGTTACCCTAATCTGCATGTCTTTGGACTATGGGAGGAAACCTGAGCACCCAAAGGAAACTGACCAGGCATGGAGAGGGAATGCAAACTTCTTCTCAGACCCTGGAGATGCAAGACAACAGGACTAACCACTAAGCCGCCCTGGTGCTTACCTGTTCAAAAAAATTAGTACATATACTGTAGGATACATATACTGTAGGATTTAGTATACAAGTTGATGATTTTAACTTTAGTGCAATTAGTGTATTCGGAAGGGGAGGAAAACACTCATTGTGGGATATTTTTTATTCCGCATTAAAGAATGTTTTTAAAATGATCATACTGCAACAGAAAATGACCTATGAAATAATTTCCTAGCAAGCCCAATATTGTCATGATATTCATGCATGATGAATTCATGTAAACCCATGAAAACTCAAAAATCGACAAGTCAGAATCTTTAATATGAGCATCTGTGCCCATACCTTGGTAAGATGAAAACAAAATAACGTAGTTCCTGCATAAATTGCCTCGTGAGATGCAAATCCATGGAATGTGTCAGCTTTCAATGCAAACATTTTTTTATGGAAGAGTGTGGAAAGTAGCCTGGGTGGTCTCGCTGTCTCCTCAATCTTAGCTTGACGTGGCATCTAGGTTTTGTAATTCTACAGAGTTAATGCTACGGACATACAGGCTCAACAGACAATGATCTTAGGAAACCCGAACGGGCGTTTTATTGACAGTTTATGGATAATGGTAAACAGGTAATGAAATGAACCGGATTGTCTTAACTGTGGAGATGATGGAGCTGGGTGACCGAGTGCTGACGAAACGTGAAACGGCAAACAAACACGAACCACGAGACGAGACGAGATGAACAACACGGAGCAAAGCTTGTTGACAGGTGCGTGACGGAGTCTGTTTCCATATGTGTGGTCAGACGCTGAGTGAGAGGAAGTGAGGTGTATATAAGGTGTGGTGCTAATGTGAATCCAGTGTGCGCTCAGAACTCCGCTGATTGGGAACGGAGATCGAGGGTGGAGCCTGGTGTTTCCGTGACAGTTGAGAATATACACCATAGTATTCATAATTTTATAACATCAAGCTACTTGATTTGCCCCTGACTGCAGGGTCAGCTTTTGCTTAGAATTGTTTATGATCACTTTCCGAACGAACAGTTTTTTTGCATTAATTTGAAATTTAAATAGGTTCATTATGGTTTGAAGTTACATTTAGATCCTACTAGATGGCCCCTTGTGTCCCATAACAGTGTTAGAATGTTTTGATTTCAGTGGACCAACCTCTTAAATTAAATTCAATAAGTAGTATATAATAACATTTAAATCATACCTGCAAAATCGTTGATGGTGTTAATAGTCATGTATAGAGGCATGTTGCTTTAAGAAATCCTATGTTTTAAATAATTCATTGAATCTGGTTTAGTAAATTACCGTAATTACCGTAATCAATGTCTAGGGTGCCTCGCTCAGTATTCATGGTTTCTTTGTCCACAGTTGCTGACCAGAGTCAGATTTTGTTGATGCCAACTTGCTCTATATCCCCTTTAAACATAGCATTTGTCATCGTTACACTTGCTCGATTAAACTCTTCAATGGCTATCCGGTTCACTATTGCCTGTACCTTCTCAAGACAAGCATATCTAACCTCTGTGAACTATTTACTTCTATTTGCATGACGTTTGTAGCCCTAGATCAAGTTGTGCCTAAGTTTACAACCCACCATTTCCAATTCGTTATTATTATCACAATCTTTGATGATCTTTGATGGTAAATGTCACCTTGGTCTTAGAAAATTCTTAGCATTTTATCCAGTCTTCTCTAGGCATGAAATAACTTTATTGCTCTCAGTGGATTCTGGTCACTGTGCAACCCTAATTCTCTTAGCCTGCAGTGTACCTGACTATAAAAAGCATTAAACTGAGGGATGGAGTGGTTTTCATCTTACAGACAGAACCTTCTCAATCAATATCATTAATCAATAGAACTTCTCTGCTTCCATAACCTGTTTGGCCCCACAAGGCTCCGTTTTCTTTTCCCCGTACTGCCCTCTCGAGTTCTACCATTATCACCTTTCTGTACTGTAAAACGTTTAGAGAATACTACTGTAGATATTAGAGAAAAAGTAATTGTGTAAAAAGCTGAGGGAAAAAAAAAAGAGGACATTGTTTAAACTCAGTATGGCGTGCTGTACATCCAGCCTAGTACCAGATCACCGGGATCATTTGATCACTTGTACTATGCTCTTGCCTAAGGCACAGTGGCAAGCGAAGTAATCCGCAGTGGTCTACCATTATCTTCTTCGATAGTGTCTGAAGTTTTTAATTTCCAGCCGATATCCAGCGTTCTTCAGGTACCTGTGATTCCATTGACATTTTAAGGTTAATTCTGCTATTAGGGTTTGCATAGACTAGTCACGCTCACTATGTTTAATACATTCACAGTACAGTCACTGGTGTGGAGAGCGGACAACTACTCTGGGAGATTAAAAAAAAAAAAAAAAAAAAAAAAAGGCGAGCCGGATGGTAAGGAATTGCAAGCCAAATGTACTTCATTATTCTGGAAATAGTGCAGGCAAGATGAAGCCAATTCTGCAGTCGACTGCACACGATGTTAGGCCACACTTGGAAAAGTCATTCGTTTTCCTTTGTTTTAATGGAATGTTAAGACTTTTAAACGTTTGTTTTCACCATGTAATGACTTCTAGATGTGTGCACAGAGCTGCTTTTTCATCCCGTTCTGACAAATCCTGACCTGTCCGCTATGTTCCTTCTGTTCGTAATCACCTAAAGTATTTTCTAATGAACTTAGTATTTCCAAACCTATAAATAAATAAGTAGTTTAAAACACATCAGCGGTGTCCAGGGTAAAGCAGGTAAAGATTAATGACCACATCATTTCCAAATCGAGTTACGTTTCCAAATAGTATAAAATCTTCGAAAGATTTTCTTTCTTTCTTTCTTTCTTTTTTTTTTTTTTACATGAATTGTGCAAATTTATTTTCAGCATTTAAGATGCAAATGCAGCTAAGTGGCTTGTGCCGGGCTTTTGTTTGAAGTGCGGTTCAACGCGTCCTTCGCCGTTGTTTACAAGCGTTTAATTACAACTAGTAAAAGATGAAAAGTCGCACAGGCCTTATTTGCTAGTTTTCGTTCACGGCTGCGCATGCATTATTTATGACCGTTCATGGTAAATTTGCATTATGTTTACGCTTATGATTCCTCCCATGTTCTCGCAGGAAGTCCGAAGTCTTTCTTGTCTTACGTAATATCTTTTCATTTTGTACTGTAGCTCTGTTTAGTCAACATTGAACACTTTGTTCAGCTTCAGTCGGTTTCATTGCAATTGGTTTAAGGCATTTTCGAATTAATTCAATATATTGTACTTTGAAAAAAAAAAAAAAAAAAAGACAGCCAGCAGGAAGTGTTTCTGCCTCACGGCTCCGTGGTCTGGTATTCGAGCCTGAGCTTCAGTTACTGTCCCTGTGGACGTTTGCATGTTTTCCTCACATGCGTGTGGGTTTCCTCCTGGTACTGTGATTCCACTCAGGGGAAATTCCTAGGAGAGTCTTCCCAGAAGTGTGGAGGTTATTATAACAGCAGAAGAGATAACAACTCTGTGTTAATGCCTGTGCTTTTAGAATGAATACCTATGGGTGCGATGGTGCGTCCTGTATAGGTATTGTACAGGACTTGTTGAGACACTGGTCATACTGTTTACCTAAAGCGAAGGTTTTGAAGATCCCTGAATTCATGGAGGCCATGGTGGGTTTTTTTTTTTTTTTTTTTGGTCCCAGCTTGCTTCTCGGTCCTGATGTCGTGCAGCTTATGAATGGAGACCTACTGCTGTTTCCTCAGCCTTTCAGCTGTGCACACAATTCACTGGCATTTAAACAGGAGGAGGCTGCACCCTGTTATTGTGCCCAGTGTTACCGGGATAATCTCCGGAACCAGCATGAATAATTTAATTAATAAATAAATGACTTTAATATGAATACAGTTCTTGGGAGTAGACCTTTAGACCCTATTATATCTACTGACATTTAATGTGCTTTTTCTTTTCGTAACGCAAAAGCAAAAAAAAATGTCAGCCACGCACCACTATGTGCCCTCGCACATATACTAACGCTCATTGTCAACAGTTTCTTAATAATCCCCAGCACATTCTGCGAACTGGATCTCGGCTTATTTTCAACTCGATATCAGTTAAAACTCTTGTTTCTGTCTTCCAGCTGTTCGTCATCGATAACGGCGCAGACGACTGGCGCATCGCCATGACCATGGAGCGAGTTCTATTGATCGCGCTGGAGCTGCTGGTCTCGGCCGTGCACCCAGTGCCCGGAGACTTCAAGTTTGTTTGGCGCGCTCGACTCGCGTTCACCTACATCCCCTCGCAGGCGGAGGCCGACCTGGACATGGTGCTTTCCGTGCCCATGTTCCTCCGACTCTACCTCATCGCCCGTGTTATGCTCCTCCATAGCAAGCTGTTCACCGATGCCTCCTCCCGGAGCATAGGGGCTCTCAACAAGGTCAGAGGTCAAAGATATCAGTAGGATTATGCGGAGATACCTTTGGTGGGCTTTTATGTAGAGAATAGAAAATATGAAATAAACTCTTGTATTTAGTATTAAATTTTAGGAATTAAGTTTGGTGTCTTGAGTTTTTCGAGAGATTTGATGCATATTATCACATTCCTGTTTCAATAAGCTCCACGAATCATATCAGATTTATTACTGTATCATGTCCGGTTGTTGAGATATGGCCAATGCAAATTTTTCCAATATATTTTCCAAAATGATGTTTCTGTGACGTGGTTAGAAAGAAGGAACGCTTAGCCCCATTTAGACACCAGGATTCCCCTACTGCACCTTAAGATAACTTCACCAGCAGCACAGATTTATATATACAGTACCAGGCAAAAGTCTGGACACAGGTTTGGATTTATTTTCTACATCCGAGAACAATACTGGATCTTGAATGTGAAATAACACATACGGCATTAGGCAAGTAAGTAATGACAACCAAAAAACAATCAGTTGTTATTTTAAGATATGAAGCACAGCTGTTCTGCAATATTTCTTGCCAGAACAGTATATTGTGTCAAGTGCATTTGCAAATCCCATCAAGCACCATGATGAAACTGGCTCTCGTGAAGACCAAAACGTAGCTCTGCTGCAGAGGAGAAGTTCATAGAGTTAGCAGCCTCAGAAATCACCAATTAACAAACAGCACGTCAGATTAGAGCCGTTATGAAGGAGGTAAAGAGTGTAAGTTAAGTTAGATTATTGCATATTTTTTGATGCCTTCAGCTTTGATAAAAGTTATCCATATATAAAAGACCATGGAATTAGAAGGTGTGTAGTTTGTATGCTTTTCTATCATACCTGGAGTGCTTTAAAACAGTGTATAGGATTTAACATTAAGGGATCAGGAAAAAAAATGGTATTTTTTAACCCTTTAAAAAAAAAATTATAATTTTTTTTTTTTTTTTTTGATATTTCAGCTATTTACACTGTTGACCATAGCGGAAAACTAACCTGTGCAACGTAATACCTGACTTAATATGATGGGTCACATATACTGTATCTTTCTTTTCAGAGGGTCAAGTCACTTTTATTTGTACACAATACATGTCCTTTAACTTTATTACTATGCTTTTCGTTTCTCCATCTATCCTTTGTCTGACTCCTCCTTCTCCAGATTTTTAAAAAAATTCATTTTTGTTTTATATAATTTCTAAACTTCCATCTCTTAGATATATTGTAGTAACCTTTCATTATTATTATTATTATTATTATTATATTTTTTAATGTTTACTCTGCAAACCTAGAAGACACATATTTAATAGGGCGAACTTCATAGAGTTTAGTAAACTAATCATTTGTGTCAGGGACACGCCACCTTTGGAATGAGAAAGCTACTACATAATTTAGACACATGGAACTTTTCCCTCTATGTTGCATTCTTAATGATTGCACAAGACCCTTAAAAAATAACGGCGACATAACCTTGGACATAATCGCTAACCATCATGGACAGTGGTTAGCGAGCTGGCTAGTTAGTTTAATAGTTTTCTTAATAGTAGGTTGCACCTGGTTATGGAATCATAACCAATGTATTCAAATACATTCGATGTATTATGTCCAGTTATTAATGTATATTGCACCAAGTACAGTACATGTGTAATAGAAATGGGTGGAATCGATTCAATAACTCATCCGAATCCAGCAAATGATTTCTGTAGTTGTTTTTTTTTTTTCCAACAATAGCTGATTGTATGATTGATTAATGGTTAGTTTCTGTCAGACTCGCTGTTGATACAAGTGATTAATGTGCTTCATTACGCCTGCTAGTAGAAAGCTTTGAAGACAAGTTGATAGATGTTTTAGCCAAACATTCTTGACTTTCTAGTGTTATGAGGGGGTCTATGTAGAGAGGGTCTCAACTCCAGTGTCCGACAGGTGTGTATGATGGGGGACAAGAAGCGCTGAGAGAGAAAAAGTATGATGGCGATGTCCTCATCTCTGCTTTAGTGAATATGGCTGAATAGTGCAAATGAATGCAAGCCTGTTTGTCTGTCTACGCTCTCTCATTAGGTGCACTTTAACACACGGTTTGTGATGAAGACGCTGATGACTATCTGCCCAGGCACAGTGCTTCTGGTCTTCAGCATCTCCCTGTGGATCATCGCAGCCTGGACCGTACGAGTATGCGAGAGGTGAGAGATAATGCCCTTCGACATTACCTCCCATGGCAACTGCATATGCAATCCAGGTTGATTGAACCGTGTCCCGTGGTTGTTTCATATTTAACATGTTAGCGGTTCAAAAGGTCGCAGACTGTGCCAAGCCCCAAGGCCAGAGCGTGGGCACCCCTGCTTCTGACGAGGCTGTTGCCATGGTAACCAAGCATGTGATACATTCTGGAAGCATTTATTAGATGCTGGAGGATTCCCCAGTTTGGAGCAATGGCCTGCGTTGTGTTTGCATGCTTAGATGGTTGACATTTAATGTTGCTGCTTCTACTTTAAGAGATAACTCTGCACGTCAAATTGGCCTGGAGATGCCTAGGGGATTGGATGTGTTGCTCAAATTTAGGTCGAAACACAGAAAAAGAGTGTCAGTGATTATGATTCAGAGTATGATTCAGAGTATGTTAACCTTCTAAGTTGAAATGGCACGTGAATAAATGCTCTAGTTTACCCAAATAACCTAGATAGAGGTGTATGTTCGAAGTGATATAAAAATCTATATATATAGATTGTCACACATTTGAAGCCTTGCTTTACAAATAATAAAAATAATCATTTATCATGGATATTTGGACATTGACACAATATTTGTATTTGTGCCTCTGCGCACAACCACGATGGATTTGAAATGAAGCAATTAAGATGTGGCTGATGTGACGTGCTTTCAGCTTTTAGGAAGAATAGTGCATTAACTGCTTAGGAATGTGTGTCAAGTGACTCAATTTTTACAATCACAAACTTTTTATGAAAATTATAAATATAAGAATTGTTTTTAATATCAATTTAAAAAAAAAAATTGCAGTCAGGGACGGCCTGAACTCATGCACATCACAAAATCCTGATTCTCCTCCCTTGAGCTCGTCCGTTCTTTACTGTAGCCACCTTCAGTCGCTGCTTGTTTGTGGGTGTTTCTGCCTTTAATCTCATCTTCAGCATGTGAAAAGCATCAGCATGCTCGATCAGATACCTGACTTGGTCATTTAGAGACATTCCATTTATTTGCCTTCAGAAGCTCTTGGATTGCGTACACACTCTTGTGCTACAGTAGGTCATTATTCATTTCAATCGGAATCTGGGCAGAAAGTATGACTCTGTACATTTCAGAATTCAGCCTGCTACTTCGGTCAGCAGAGTCACATCACCAGTAAACACCAATGATCCAGAGCCATATACACCCTGCCATAACAATGCCTGTTTAATGGTGCTTCGGATCGATTCTTGCCTCTCTGACTTTGGGTCTTACCATTGGTTTGCATCTTAAGTTTAACAGTTCCATTCACGAAGGTATTAATAGACAATAATACATGAATTTACAATCCAAGTCTTTTGGTGTTGTAGAGCTCACTAATATATTGAAGATTCGGCCACTCCTGCAGTTTTATCTCTCTGATAGGTCCGTTCTGTTTTATTCAGCCTAATGATGTCCTGTCATTTGCATCAAGACATTTTGGACTGCATAGTGAGTTTCCATGTATTGCCTTGCTCTGATATAACGATGAACTGTATAATCCGTCAGTTGCCCAATTACTTTTGCACTTTTGAACTTTAGGGGGGGGGGGGGGGGGGAAGAAAAGAAAAAGAAACTGGCTGTAATTCCGAAGTCTGCTAATGCTGCGTAGTGAGTCAATATTTTCTTTTTCACGTCTTGACCCTCAGCAAATAAGAGGTTAAGATTCAAACAACTTGCTAATGAAATAATAAATTATTGCTCAGAGTATCAGCGGAGAGGAATAATCATTTATCTTAATGACAGGATCAGGCTGATTAAACACGATTCTGAGGAGATGAGGAGAGAAGAGGCGAGAGTTCCTGTTGGAATTCTGTCCCTTACAGTATGTGGCTTCAAAACTGTGCGACCAGTGCCTCTTTAATTACATTTAATTACTAACTTAACTCGATTTGGAAAATGATATCCTCAACCCAGGTTATATAATTCCTTGCTAATACAAGTAAACAAAAAATAATAATAATAACTGCAGGAAAACTGCAGAAGAACTAATCGGATAATAATAAGATGGATATCGGGGCTTAGTTATTACAGGAACGATCATGATTGCGTTAGGATGATTTGCAGTCAAATTATATTATTATAATAAGGACACAGACTTTTGGAGTCTACTGTGTGCGCAGTGTTTAGACCCTGTGTGCCACTTGTGAATTCTCCCATTGAAAATCATTTCTTAGTAATCACGCACTCTAGCAGGGATGCAGGAAGAACTTTTACACTGGAGATGCTGAGATTTCAGCAGCATACATACATGTGGCATGTGCGATGATGTTATGCTGAAATCTTTTTAAACAGAGAATGTGTCGATTAGAATGAAAGGTGTAAGTTAAAGTCACACAGCTGAAGGTGTTGGTTAATTATTTATAACAACACACAACTCTGACAGTAGATATGACTGTAACATAAACGTTAGGTTTAGCGAATGCAGAAGAACATTATGGACTCTTAGAGAGTGTGTAAACCCGCTTTCTTTCTCACAGCATCGCCAATAAGGGCTACACAGCTGTTTAGTCCCAATCCTTCAGTTAAAGTTATATTCGCGTTGTGCATGTGGAAATGCTCGTAATTCCACTATGAAACATAGCTGTAAGGGTTTTTTTATTTGATTTTTTTGTTCATGATTAAGCGATCCTGCTCCCACGCTCATTCAGGATGCTTTTCCGACCACATTTTTTCTTCAAGCATCATGGTTCACCACTGTCCGTCCACGTTTTAATTGGGTTCTTAATCCAATCTGAGTTGTTTTCTTTGCATGATGCAGGACAATAGTTTAACCCTTCTGAAACAGAGTAACATCTTTGTGTCTTCTGAAAGGGTTGTTTAAGAAATGAGAAGCTCCTCGCTTGTTTCCAGTTTTTCAGTTCCCGATTTTCTCCCTGATTTAGTCGTGTCCACTGGTTCATACCTTAAGTCCTCCCCGTCACTAGGGGGCTCCCACATTAAGGCTACTATAACCACCCAACCAGGAGGGCCGAAGACTATCACGTGTTTCCTCCCAACCACATGACGCCAGCCGACCACATCTTTTCGAACTGCTCGCTCGCGCACCGTTGAGGGCGGAGTAACACACTCGGAGGACAGCGCTATCCACTCCTTCCGCTCGCGTGGGCTCACAGACGACCCTGATTGGCTGTAGAGCCGTGAGTAATGTCGGAGCACTAAGTACCTCTCATCCCTCCCCTCTGAGAGAGCTCGGCCAATCAGCTCTCTCTAGGCCTCCGGCTGCGAGATGTTACAGCACCACCCGGGAAGCGAACTGGCGATCTCCAGATGATAGGGCGAGCGCTTTAGTACTGTGCAACTTGGAGGCCCTACAAGTTACTACAATAATTGTCCAATTCAAGGCTTTTATTCTTCTTATTCTTAACTTATTTGCTTAGTTAAATCCAGATAGTGATTTATTTTATTTTAAAATTTTGCCTGGGCAGTGTACATTATTGTTACAGCTCATTCATAAGGATTTTTTTCTATGGTGGATTCTATGTAAAGTACTTACAGTACTTACAGCAAAGGTCTTCACCCACCCATTATTTCTTCATGTTTGCTTCCAGAGAGCCAGACTTTCTTGTATTTCTAATGTAGTCTTATGGAATATTTCTCCAGGCTTCCTGAAGGACTTTTTTGGCTCTCGTTTTCAGTCCAGTCCCTGTACCTGAGCATTTTTTTTTTCAGGAATTAATCATTCAAGCATAAAGAAATAAATAAACATAAGATATGAACCAGTAAGAAACAGGTGCAGATGATGCCAGATGATGCCAGATGATCAGACGGTGATCAGACGAGAGGGGAAATGAAGTTGCGGTTGAGATTGCTGTGTCAATAATCAATTTGTAAATTGTATCTTTAGTCTCTTTGCAGCCTGTTACAGTAAAATGTTTGTTCCTATTTCTTTCATTTAATCCCGATAATTTAATTTATTATGAAGCAATTAGGGGTGGCTTGAGACTTTTGCACATTATTGTAATTCTAATAATATACGGATGAAATTGTAGCTTTTCTGACATCTTAACCCGAAAGCATCAACTCCTGTTCTGCTAAATCGATCCTCACCATGACATTTATCAGTTAAAAACTATGATGTGGCTCCCAACTGGTGCAACAGAAATGTGTTCCCCTTGTCGTCAGGAGCCACTGGAATCCGTATCCAGGGTCTAAATTAGCTCTCTGGTGGAGTCTCTCTCTCTCTCTCTCTCTCTCTCTCTGATAGTTGACTCAGAGAAAGCACATGTGCACGGTTGGTACTGTCACTGTCATTTAATATTGAAGATCTGACGTGCATGATCTGTCCATTATCAATAGCTTTATACATACAAACTCAAAAACTGCTCACTTGCATCAAGTTATTATTATTTCTTCATTCTCCATTTATCTGCGTCGAATTATTATGGTAGCAGTTGAATCCTGAAAGCATCCCCAGCACCATTACTTTTCATGTGCTTGTGTTCTAGACACTTGGTAAGAAGGGTTTCGAGATAAGGGGTAACAATCAAGAGCCTACAGCACGTTCATATTCTGTCTCTGTCTGTCTCTCTGTCTTCTCCGTCCTTCTCTCAGGTATCATGACGCTCAGGACGTGACCAGCAATTTCCTGGGAGCCATGTGGCTCATCTCCATCACGTTCCTCTCCATTGGCTATGGAGACATGGTGCCTCATACCTACTGTGGCAAGGGAGTGTGTCTTCTGACTGGCATTATGGTACACACACACACACACACACACACACACACACACACATATACCATCTATGCACTGGGTCTGTAAATAGTACCCAGACATTGGCCTGCATTAACATATTGTTATATGACAGGTATGACAGTATGTCAGTATCTGTAATGAGGAATCTCATCAGTAAAGGTTGTATAGTTCTACAGTATGCGACCTGGGTTTGCTAACATTCACGTGATGCATGCAGGAAGTTTCTAATGTGGTGAAAAGCAAATGGAATATATAACCGCTGTCTATATGAAATTGCGGCAGCAGGAATGGATCCGTTAATGTGTTCCAGCTAGAATAGATTTGCTAAGTTGAGCTCCTTGGTTCTTTCTGTCTGGCACGGTCTGTCTGGCTTTCTCTCTTTATCTCATTCATTCACTCACTCACTCTCTCTCTCTCCCTGTCTGTTCCTCTGCCCAAAGGGGAGTGCTCTGTCAGCATGGATGTCCTTCTTTATATTTCATGTATACGTGAATATGTCTCATGAGTTGTGACATGTGTGTTTGTGGTTGCTTTTGCTCTGTGCTTCGTTTCGTCATGTGAATTCGTCCCAAGCACTTGTCTCTTTCTCCCCTCTCGCATGCTCCGTTAAAAACATCCACACAACCATGCACTTCGTCGCCACATGCGGCTAGTTTGCTTACTTTCCAGTCCTTCTCTTTATCGCTCACTCTCTCGCGTTCTACCCTTTCTTTCCACTCCTTTTCCACTGTATATTTACACACACAGACAGACATAGGTGCACAAACACACAGGCTCTCACAAAAACCCCAACCTGACATAGCCTGTGTTTAATTCTGCCTTACACCCACGTATCCACGGACCAACATAGATCATAGAGAAACTGTTGCTCAGAAAGGTTTAGAAATCAGTTTTGTCGTGACGGCTGCGTGCCATCCATTTTGTGTTTTGGAAAGATGTGGGAAAGTGTGGCTACAGGGTAAGAAATGCCTCGAAAGAATGAAAGCATCCAAGAGTGTGAAAGACGACAGAATGTGATTTCTTTTCTTGTCCTGAGTGATTGTAATGATTTTCTATAGGTGGAATTATGGGACTTGTTGCTATGACAACACTGAAGGCCAACTGGGTTGGAATATACCACTGCCCCTAAGGGGTGGGGAGTTGTGGGTGAGGGGGAGGTTGGTGTTAGACTGGCACATGGGTTTGGATGCCAGGACGATCTGTTGTTTGCTTGTTAGGAGCCATGAGCTTCTCTGTATCTATATTCTCTCTCTCTCTCTCTCTCTCTCTCTCTCCAGTTCCCTCATCTCAAAACCACATAAGAGCAGAGCTAAATAGTCTGTTAGCTATAATTAGGCTGTATTTTGCTTGCTTTTTTATTTTTTGCAATCCTAATAACCGAGCAGAAGAGCTGACATGTTACATTTTTTCTCCTGACTGAAATGTTTTCATGAAAAATGACTTTAATTCCTACACAGTTCATCTGAGAGTATGATGAGAGTGACTATTGATAGGAGCACATTATTACTGCTGGAGCAGCTGGAAGTGACACAGCTTTATTGTCTGAATGGAAAATATGTCATATTAAATTTTGAGAACATTTGAAATTTTGAGATCTTAGAGAACATCTAATAGTAAGTACTATTATTATTATTATTATTAATTATTATTATAACAAAACTTTAAAAAATCTGTTTAGGCTTAGATTGTGTGGATATCCATTACACAGTTGCTGTACATGAGATATTGCTCTAAAAACGATGCATTAGAGCAAGCGCAGTGCTGTCATACCAACTTAATCAACCTATCATTCAGATTTGAGAGTTGGAAAGCATAGTGGTCTAATTATGGCTTAGTGGTTCGCCTTGCACCCCCAGGGTGGAAGGTTCGATTCCCGTTTCGGGTGAGTTTCCTCCGGGTACTCCAGTTTCCTCCCACAGTGCAAAGTCATGAAGATTTAGGCTAATTGGCATTCCCTAATATCGCCCGTTTCTTCCTGTCCCCAGAACCACGATTTGAGGCTAATGCATCTTGGTATCGCTCCTCTGGAATATCTCTGTGCCTCCTTTGATGGGATAACCTTGTTCAATTGAGGCAAACCTGCATCATAACACTGACCCCAGAGGCTGCTGGTACAGTGGGCGCAATGCATGATGGGTGTATCGCTTCGTGTGCCCATTTCTCTGCAATCGGGTCAGTCTGGACTCATCTGACCACATGATCTTTGTACATTGCTCCAAAGTCCAGTCTAGATCAGTGAAGCCTGATTAATCTCAATGTTATAAGTTCTTTCACATTGTATGTGTGTCGTTATTAAATATAGCTCTGATTTCTGCTGTCTTTTTTTTGTTTTATACTGGAAAGGGTTTGGACAGTTCTTAACCCAATTCCAATAATTTCAGCAATCTTCATAGTCGCGTTCTTCGCTTAATGCTGGCCAATAATATGAGCCTTCTAAAACACAGCAACATCTTTTACCTTTTACCTCATCGCTGCCGAGTGGTTGTTTAGGAAATGAGAAGCTACTTACTATATCAGTTAGGGATAAAAGACTTTAGCTATACTAAATAATTTAAAAGAAAGAGAAACAGATATTTTTCTGTAAGTAAACAGTGCACGGTTTGATCAAATGTTTTTAACACCACATGGTGCACTGTCATGATGTAGTGTTAGTTGGTTCAAGAGCTGGCGCACTTCCAATCAATAACGGAAACATTAATCTTGCTCAGTTTTAATGAATTCCAGGAGTGTGTTATGCAGTGAGCCGAAGCTATAGCACAGTTTGTCTCGATCCCCAAAAAAATAGGCGGCTCTGTTTGACATGCTTTAACCAAAGCAATTTTAAAGCAACATATTGTACGTTCAAGTGTTATAAAGATTCAAAATATGTTCCAAGTTAGTGCGAAAGAAATGGCACTGTTTGCTGTTTATGTGGTGTAAAGAGCTTTTTACTTTTAAGAAGAGCAAAAAAAACTTTACTGAGTGATTTTCATGCCGAAACAAACAGAATATACCAATTGCATTTTCTTTGATGCCTGAATAAACCAATTAAACAAAGTCACCTGCCATTTCTAAACAACCGTGAGCAGCACGCTCCATGACAAAGAGGAAGAAGTTGCATGATATAAATGGAATTCCAGCACCGAAACTCCCCTTGCAGAAAGCTCTGCTATTAAATTTGTTTGTGGACATGAGGGGGAAAAAATGACATGCCTCGGTGCGTCCCATCCTTCAAGCCTGAAGAAAACATTGAGAATTTCACCAGCTGATACAGGAAGACAGAAAGGGTGAATCTGATGGGTTGTGTCTTGTCCACGGTGCACAGACAGCATTCTGAAAGGCTGGGATGTTTTATACCACTTCAGCATAAATAAGGATGGTAAATGCATAACTATTGTGAGTGCACTTGTCATGAGCCAGCCAGATTGGCCAGACACATCCAGGTCATAACTTCACCCAGGACTTTCTCTCTGCGCAGCAGCGTTCTATCAGTTTTAAAAGAACTCCTCTCGTTCGTTCCCATGCGATTTTTCCAGTGATCTTTGTTCATCTATGACCCTGCTCATTCTTCGGATTCTGTCTCTTGTCATTGGATTGTCGTTTTTCTCTGCATACTGCTTTGTTTGACCTTGCTTTCTTTGAATCGCGTTAATGGATATAAACATTTCTCTTATATTTACCCGGTTACCGACCCTGCCTGCTTTTTCAACCTCGAGTCGCGGTTTGCCTTGGTCTACAGAAGTGTAAGTAAG